>CM060833.1:32455000-33205000 GCA_030762175.1 Metallyticus violacea
TACAATGATTTTCAGTACCTGGGCCTTGCAGCTTTAATGGATGCAACGCCCTTACACTAAAGTGTTTAAAATTCCTTAAATTGAGATTTTGTAAAGTTTATTGGCCCTATAACTGATTTAATATTTTAAATGTTAAAACGATATTTTATATGCGGCACAGAGTTAAAATTTCAACTTCCAGATTATGCTAAATACATTATTATGTATGAGTTAATGTTAAGCTTATTTTCGCTAGTTAATCGGAAATTATCGTCTCCTGTACTTGAACGTTACCTTACTGCAGCACTCCGCATCCTAGTAGTTTCCTTCTGGCATTCTTTCTAATTAACTATGTCTAGGCATCGTGGGAGGGTGTGGAATTGAACATTATACATTTTTTTACTACAAGAAATGATACAAGCTGCATTACATTAAAATACTGGAGACTAATATCCTCTGTCTTCCTCTGGATAGAAACATTTGTGAAAATTCTCTAGGCAATCTTAATCTTTGTATAACATACACTTGATCTCTTCGCGCACAGGTTACCACATTTGTGTTACGAATCAATGGAACAGATTTCTAGCTAGCGGATATCATCTTTTTGTTATAATTACAACTTCCGGTACAGGTCTCGTCAGTCAGTACACCAAGATAATAACGCTTTCTGTTTTCCTTTTTACATAACACGTGAAAACAACAAGCAACTGGCTACTTTTGATGTCCAAAAGTCAACAAAGAGCTGCAAATGTTATGTAATGTACGAAATACTCGTCACGGCCGTAGGCAAATCCTGCACCAAATGTGAAAATCGTATATGCGACTCAGGGCGCAACTTTTATTGCATTGCCTTTGAAGCGGAAAGTGGAAGCAAGAGGCTAGAGCTAATGTTAATCTCTGCTTTTGCAGATATGTGACCTGGATGTAGAGAAAGCCTCAACAGCCCAAGGCAAAGACTGCTTAAATATCACTACACAAACTCTGGTAGTAGATCGGCAAGTTAGCGCTGTAGTTCTACCGTAAGAACATCAGTAATGAACGGATACTGTATTAGCAAATATGCATCATAAGTTTCTTTTAATGCCACACCAACGGAAGCTAATACAGATTTTTCGCGCGTAAACTTAGACGCCCGTGGCGTTGAAGTACCAGCGATAAATGCACGCGATTTTTCCCACTTCTCTAGCGTTCTTTCAGTAATAGCCCCCCTATAAGAAAAGTATTTTTATTTTGTGTAAAAGTGTATTCTAAATTGTGTTACCAGAGCTTTCACAGTGAGAGAGAAACTTACTAGAATGAATTTCTATGAACAATACATATGTTTTTACAAATGCGTGCAGTGAGATTAAAGGGCGGTTTTCAATAAAATTCCCAAGAAGAGTGTTAGAGAAACTATATGCTTAATTCGTGATCACAGGCAGCGTGTGCTGATTGAAGTAAAACTAGACGAATTTGGAAAAAAAATGTTAGTATACAGTGGTGTAACTAACGAACAAGAATAAGCACATAATTTACAATGAAAGTACCGAGTAACACATGAATGGACCTTCAAAATAGTTACAATGTGCTACCTGCATGTGCATTACAGTACTTGAGTGGTTAGTGCAAGTATGCGACCGCGCTTAAACTCACATATATCACTCATCTATCCCGAAACACTATCCCTTGCGCGGTATCGATTTCTGCCGATTTGTCCATTATGTGCCTCTCGGCGTATTCTGACTCCTGTTGCACTGTGCGTGCGTTCAGTTGCAGCGGTGAAGTCCGGGGTTTAAATACTGTCGAAGAAGATACGCTGTTTGCTGTTTTTTTGGGGGGGGGGCAAGGAAAAGAGAAAAAACCTCATCCTGTGATATTTATTAATGTAAAATCCTAATAATATAAATTTAAATTAAATCATAAATTACTGGAAGAGTATGCTTTATTGAACATAACAAGTAAATGTGTGTAACTTTTCATTAATACGAAATGACGAACATGAAGTGCTGAATGCTAGTTTACTCTTTGTAGATATTCTTACATATAAAAGAAAAAAATTGTAGTTCTGGAGCAAAATGTACAAGTAGATAAAGGTAAACTGTCTTAGAGGACGGTCTGGTGAATGTGGCGGATCACCTGAGAGTACCTGCATTTCTCATGGACTGTAAATTGCAGGTTTCTTTTGTTGCCAATTCGTAGGATGAGAAAACAAACACATACACACACAAATACTTTATGTCCTTATGTCTTTTATGCCCTTAAGGTATTTTATTTAAGTTTAATAAACACATGTTAAAATGTTTTCCTTCTTAAAGGATTTCATATATATATATATACTTATTAAAATTGTTTTACAGTTTGCAAAATTGGCGAAACTGGAGTTCCAAAAAAACATAAGAATGCATAAGTTTTTCTTTCTTTCTTTTTTTAAGGATAGCAATTGATAGTTATATATATACAAATCATTTTGCAATCCATTTCTTTTTTAATTAATTTTGAGGGAATGCAGTTTTCCGATTTTCCAACAGAATTCTGCGACAGCACATATACCTAATGTTACTCCGCAGTATTACGCAAAGTGTTTGACGATAAAATGTATGTCCCGCTCAATTGCACGGCGCTCAATAACTCCAGTGAGCTGAATAAGCTGAAGAATAACATCTGACAATATGAACTCATTTTCTCAAAGATATATAAGAATGTTAATGGGTAATTTTCCTAAGCAGATGTCAGAAATACGAGGGCTGGAAAGAAAATACTAGCAACATTGTTAATGAACATGTGAGTGTTGTTCTCAGTATGACTGAGCATAGCTGTTCAACACACTCGGCGTCACTAGTGCACTATCTGTAGACGGACGAATACGAAATTGTTGAGTAATGGTGTAAATTTGACACGCCCTAAAATGATGTTTTCTAAAAGTGAGCAGTGTGGATGAGGTGGCAGATATCAGGAACGTGAGGGAATGTCATGCACGCGTGTAAGAAGCTTGTGCCAATGAAACTTTGCCACATCGAACGGTGGTCCGTGGGTTGTCATACTTTCGACGAGGATGCAATATGGTGAAAACGCATCACGTTTAGGTTGTTTTGTCCTTGAAGCGCATTACGTTGATTTGATTCAATCACTGTTAGATGTGAGTCGTTGATGGACAGTCAGGGAAATCAAGCCACACTACAGTGTTTTAGTAGGGTGCAACTTCTCAAATATCAATAAAAATGGCTTAGCTACGGATGTTCAGCGTCTTCCAGAAATGAAGGGTGATAAATGTGGTACGGGATTACATTGAAGGAATGTAAACGTTTCAACATTCTAGAATACTTATGAATATGTTGTTCCTTTTCAAGCCTCGTATGTGGAAAATGCGGTTCCAGCATCTCCTTGGGTGAGTACACGACTAAGTAGTGCCTATTTCATTAGAAAGTCACTCTAGTGTTGCTTTGTTGCCGCACAGATATCCATACTTCCCAATACAATCGCATAAGAAATGCAATAATCACATTAATGAATTTTGACCAGTGGTTTTTTAATACAAGAAAATTTCTTCCTTTATGCATAAGCTTTAACCACACCAGGAATAAAAGCAGAATGTATGTAGTCAATACTCCACTGCATCATATTTTCTGAAACAAAACAAACAGACTTGGACTCCCTCTAAATTATTAAATTTATCTAAATGTTTACCAACACAAAGTATTAAAACGGCCTCAGATATGAAGCCCAAGCAGTGCATTACACTTTTTTTTTTCGTTCTCCGATTTCATTTCAAGTTAAAAGCATCGCTTTTGGCATAGGCATATTAACATTGCACATGAAACACATTCCACATTAGACCGCAGGCTTTTAAACAAAAACTAGGGCCGCCCTCGCCAGCGTGTGGTTGTGTACTGAAAGTCAGTTAATTAAATGATATATAACACAGTTGTAATCACCGTTATGTTTCGTGCAATGCCTGTCTTGACGAATTTTATAGATTAGCACACTTCAGATAAAAACATGCTTTTAAACTGCAAGTAATTTAGTACACATTTCCTAACGACAAATAGTTTAGTACATGCCTTTTTAACAAGAAGTACATAAAAACGGTGGGATCCAATGAACTATGGACTAATTTGCGGTGCTTTTCCACTGAGAGTGTGCACACGTGTTTCCTCCGCTGACTGGAACAAAGACATAGCTTTTGGCTGTCAGTGTGGATTTTAATGATTCAGTTCAGTTCACATATTCAGAGTTTTGTGTGTGTGTGTGTGTGTGTGTGTGTGTGTGTGTGGTTTTTTTTTTTTTTCCCCCTGTATTTAAACGTGAAATGAAATATGTCTCAGTATGTTTCTGCTGCACAACGTGTATTTATTTGCGATTTTTTTTTCAAAATTAACAGGCAAGTAGCGTGATATCGCCTTTTTCAATACGATTCTGCCACAGCTCATTCAGCGAATATTTTGATGAGAGAAAATGAAAGAGTATGCAACAGTTCTTGCGGTCCACGCTTCCACGGAAATGTAAATATAGTATAATATGTATGTGCAAACCTAATCATAATAATTTAGTAATGTAAATATCCTATACATGCGTAATATCATATGTAACTTTAGGTTATTTGTATGTAGCCAAAAGGAAAAGTCTTTGTCGTTTTCTGTTACGGTAGCTTGGAAAGTCAAAAAAGTCATAAAACTCTTTGCAAGGGCGAGAATAGACCCGAGGGTCGAGTGTCACAGTCATTTTTAAAAGGGCTGTCGTTGGAGGGTTAATAAATTCAAGGAATTTTAAATTCGTTATGGCTTTGAATCCTACAGGTGTTGTACAGTTAGCCTTTAAATTAGCTAATGTCAACAAGAGTTTTAAACTTTCAAATAATAACGAATGGCACGTGCTAGAAGGTGAATTTAAATCATCTAATAGTAAATGTGTATTTTAAACTTTTAAGCCAAGGCGAGATGCGCGTGTGCGTGTGTGACTCTGTGGCGTCATCAAGCGAACGATTGCTAGATTTGAACCAAGTGTATAAGGAGGCATTTGTCGACTGGAGCAAGCAGTTCCCAGTTACCAGTTCGATAGATCAACACTTGAGTTCGGGCACATACTTTAGATAACAAGTTCTATCTGGACGCACGCATTTTAAGTTTCACAATCTGCAGGAATGCATTCACTCATTGTTAAAGTCTACATACAGCGACGCACGCATTTCTGTCGAGATATATGCTGAGTAATTCATGATAAATTCTATATTTCGATCGCGGATTTCAGATTCAGTTCATATCCGTGGAAGTCATGGCAGCTAAACTTATATTCGATGTGGATTAATTTTATCGTGCGCAAAACACCAGAGGACGCTACAGATCTTGAGCAAAATAAATTATCATATGTATCTTATGTCTCGTAGTATGATTATTTATACTACTGTAATCCTGTCCCAATCCTGTTGAATACGAATCAACAAATTAGCCGAATAATCCCTGAGAAATTATTATCACGGAAGCTTAAACAACTATGTGCTAAAACCGCTTCATAATTTGGCATCAACAACGCGAGAGCGTCAACAATAACAATGACAACAACCCCACCCACACAAATCCATCTCATAATTTGGCGCCCAACGTGGCTGCCATACCAACCCGTCTCAAGTGTTTCAGGATGACAGAGTTATTAATATAGATTTTGGTCCCCTCGGTCACCCGACCGACCCATTACGATTTCATTTCTGAGATAAATTAAAAAAAAAAAAAAAACGCCATATCAAAGACAAACCGATATACTCTGGAAGAAATTAAACCAAATTTCGTTATCACCGTGAACTAAAGCGAGTGATGGGTATTATTTTAACGAACTGCTAAAAGTGAAAACAGTTACGGAAACGGAAACTTGTATGGCTATGTGAGTGACTCTCTCTCTCTCTCTCTCTCTCTCTCTCTCTCTCTCTCTCTCTACGTTACCCGCGGAAGGCAACGAGCGCCACTCTCGCCTATAGGTAAAACACCGCAAGCTCATGTTCATGAATCACTTTATATTCCTAGTAACTCTTATAAAGGTTTGTTTTCCATATTATATAAAAGAAATTTTCATAAGTGTTAACCCCGTTTCTTCTGGCATCTCGGGATTATGCAGTTTGACATAGTTAATTATCGGTGAAATATGGTATAAGGTACTGACCAGAATTAGGTTAAATGCTTTAATTTCTTTGATATCGATTCTTTTCGATTACAATTAATACTCCTGCAGTAGTACTGCGCTATAAAACATGACTGTTATACAGTGCGAAAGGGAAATCGCTCCGCAGTCAGCCGAGTGAGAGTCTGTTGTCATGGAAAGTATTTACAGCACATTAGCATGTCGTCATTTAGCTAAAGATGTACAATTTCGAGTTGGATAGTTCATAATGCGGATAGAATTCCCTTCCGCAGCACTTTAATGTTTTGGCTTCTTTTTGCTTCCCCCTAGTTTCTATAATGTCAGCATTATCTACATCTAATTGATAAAATAAAAAGGATGAAAATAGCTTCAATAAATTAAATGAAACATTTTACTGCTTTCAATTGAGGTAACTAAACAATAACAAATAAAAAATAAAAAAATTATAAATATAGCATATTCTCGACACTCAGGGGCAGAGCCTAATTTTAGCTGGTAGGAATAGAAAGGAAAGAGACATTTCCCATTTAGCTTTGCCTAACGGTTCCAGCCGCCGAGAGCTCTTTCCCCCTTTTCTATCATCTCTATCGTTGTACAACATTTGTAAATATAAATAAACACTGAAAGAGCTAAAGTTGGAACATCCCACTCATTTTACACCTCTTTATCCCTTAGGGCATGAAATGGGAGCAGCAGGATGTGCCTAAAGCTACATGATTCTAAATAAAAATATGCAATTGCTTTCAGATTGGCTGAACAATCGATGCAGAATTTTCACCTTTCATGTGCCAAAAGAAATAACTTTAGGGAGAGTGGTTACTTGTATACATTTTAAAGTAGACAGTAGAAAAAGAGGGTAAAACTCTCAGATTACAAAATTCAGTTATATAGCAAAACAATGGACATTCCGCCCCTATTTCAGCAACTTTTACTCTCTTAGAAATGAAACCAAGGAAAAGGATGAAGTGAAATTTCAAAATAGTAATTATGCATTTTGATTCAAACTGGAAGTAGCACTGATTTTCCACCTATGGACAAAAATAAGGGATAGTGTGGCACGTATAACATTTTCAAATAGTTCACATTTCTCCCCTCTTTCTAAGGGATGTCCGTACATTTCCACTATATCGTTCAAAGGGTTTAGAGCTATATAAGAAATGTACTAACAAATACACATATCTCACTTTAGTTATAAATCTTGTCCCTTCACGTGTTGTTTTACGACTCGACTACTAAACGTGTCATAGCCGGCGGCACACGTACTAACTCCGCTTCAGGGAAAATTCTGATATATTCCGTCACATTAGTGTTTCTGACATTTGCTAATGCTTTCATTTACAATCCGAAAAACTACTACGTTTTCAGTGTTTTTTTTTTTTTTTTAATTTTTTCCCCCCACTTTCACTAAATCAAAATATTCAAAATTTTGCTCTATATGGTGAATTGCAGTTCTGGAAGGAAGTAATTGATCAAGAAAATTATGAATAAATTCCATAAGCACATACAGGCTGATTCGTGTTTAAAATATGTATAAATAATACATACAGAAATGTGCCATTTTAGAGTTATTTGTCTAACTCACTTCACGAACGAATATATAGTGCCTTGAGACCAGTATGGCAAAGGCGAGGGGGAGCGGAGTTGAAGTATGGACGCCGCCGGCTGTGGTACACCTAAGGGCTGAGACGCAGAATTGCGCAGGAACGGACGAGATTTATAACTAAAGCCACACATACATATGCATATATTTTAGAGTAATTTAATGACAAGAAAATTAAAGTTATATGGTAGTTTTTACCTGTAGTGGTTTGCTGAGCTAGTAATGTATCTTTTACAAGGGTCTTCAGGTGCAGTCACATCAACGCAGACCAGCTACTTCTTATTTCAAAATCAGGCATCCCTGCAAAATGGAAACAAAATAGAATAACAACTAGTAAGAAGAAAGAATAGAATAAAAAGAAGAGATGCTATTCAAGAAAATGTTGGGAATAAAGAAGTTCTTGAACTGATATCTAAGGACAAAGCTTATTGATAAAAAGAAAAGCAAGAAGGAAAAAAGAAGTAATAATAATAATATAGATTGCGACAGAGAGTTATGAAAAAGAAAAATAGTTTTATAAGCAGTAATACAGCATTAAAATATTGTGATTATGATATAGACAATAAATATATTAAATATTTATTTATAAAGAAAGTAAGGTTTAATAGATTGTCTCATTTTTAGCTTTGTATCTATTGGTATAATTATTAAATTTGTAGAGGAAGAGGTGCAAATCTGGAATTTTGTTTTGTTTTTGGGTGCTAGTATCAAGGAAAATGCTTATGAAATATACTACTGATATGTAATCACATCAATATTTTAAAGAGTCTATGGGATATGAACATGACTGAAAATCTAGAAAAGACATCTTTTTAAAAAAACTGTATAACCACGTTTTCAAAAACGGGGTACGAATATGAAATACTATTTGTGGTTTAGTTTAATTAAGCCTATTTATTAAAATGGTGAAATCCACTTTATTTTCAGTAATCACACTCAACATGTGTCCACAACTCGCACATTTAACACAACATGTTCCTGGTAAATCGGTAAGAAGTGTCTGTACATTTACTGGAAGATATCCTATCCAGTGTCTCCCCACCCTTCCTGCCCTCTCACTTAAAAATTATGTAAGATTGTTTCTTTTTGCTAACTGGAATGCCATGATCTGCAACTTCCTTCTTGTTAACCTAAAGAAGTCCCTCTCTATTGTCGAGCACATTAAAGTAATTACTCTTCCATTTCAGAAGGTACCACTGCTCTTGATCCAATTTTTAGTTGAGTAGCCTCACTTGCTGACATTTTTTTTAATTTTCCTATAAGCCGATCTTTATTTCTCTTACTTGTTTTATTTCTTTCTGCTTCGCGTGTAATCCCTGAAGGTTGATTATTAGTATTCTACATTAGTGACACTGCAACCTTCGAAACTCTAACCTCAAAACAAGCGGAATCCGTACGAAAGACAAAAAAATTAATATATGGCAATGATACCAGATATGTGTACTACAGCATGATGTACGTTTTACTTCGATAAAATTAATAAACAATATGTTATACTGTAAAATTCATTTACTCTCAAACATTTTTGACTCTTCAAAAAAATATAATCACTTCAAATTGTAAAGTATGGCTTGCATCACAAAAGAGTGTTTTGTAATGGCTGGGATTCAAGTTGTTTACCATCTCGTTTGACCTCCACCAGAGTGCAGCACCTACAGGCGTAAAACCCTAGAGTTCTATATTAGCACTCATGTTTTTCCCTTTCCTCTATATGACGTTTCCCATATTTTTATATGAGTTCGGTGAATGATTATATCCAATTTATAAAAATAATTGAATGTGGAAGATCTTGATTTCCAGATTACAATGCTCCCTCTCATAAGCTATATTAAAAAATGTATCAAAATACAAAATATTTGGTAGAATGACAACAAAATTTAAAGGCTAATTATTTAATACATTAAATTTCAAGTTGAAAAATAATAATAGCTTAAATCCGCTGGCCAATTTATATCAAGATCTGGAACCAGAGACTTTCTTGAAATTTCACACGTGCTAGTCAAAACTAGTTTAAGGTAGACCTCCAAATAAGACATTCTTCTTCGAACCCAGGCAGGAATTTCTAATATACGAACCACCAACACTTAGCATAGCGTCCAGCGCCTGCCAAATCGTGGCAAGGGAATTCGTCTGGAATGCCAGAAATGTGGCAATATCCCACGTCGGTCTGGTTTCGTCGATAGATCGATTATGTAGATGTTTGCAACATGGCGAATTCCGCGGCATCACATATCGTGAGAGAGAAGAGTTCCCTAATCAGAGATATCACTGGGACACTTCATCACTCCTGCCTCTGTTCGATTCCAGCTGGAGTCCATTAATCACTCGCTGCCACTCTCTGTGATTCTTGTCATTCCTCTGCCACAGCTGAACTGCTAGTTGATTTCTGGAACTGATTCACAGCTCTGGTTGACTTCTAACGCCTGCAGCTGGTGAGTGAGGTGTGAAGTCTCGTGTAGTGTTTACACTAGACGAGCGGAGTTCACACTGTCAACTGGAGAGTTAGTAAACAACGCCAAGTGAGTTGTAATTAAATCTTATGCACAGTTGCAAGCACTCTCAGTAGAATTTAGAGAACATCGAAGTGGAGAAGAGCTTTACTTTTAGTTATACGGGTAGTGAAGGCTATGAATTGTCTACGTAGAGATTTTCAGATCAATATATTAGTAACCTTTTGAGCCCCCTACCCAGTTTCGTAAAATATTCATTCTTCCCTGAAAATGTATTATTTTTAAACAAAATGTACTATTTGTGCTCCTAAGAATGCATTGATTAACATTTGTTATGAGCTTTTCTATGTACTTCTTGTTAAAAAATTAATTGCTGCAGGCAGGGGGGAGGGGAAAAAAAGCAAACAACAGGAAGCGCATTGATTAATAAAATATTTTTACGAAATATTACAGGAAAAATTGTAATGGAAATTTAGGATTTTTTCATGCTTACAAGTCAATATTTGTATCAAGAATAGGCTTTCGAATGCAGATAAATGTGAAAAAAAAAAATTAATTCCAATAAAATGTATTTACTAGTTGAATGCATTTTAAAATTAAAAGAAATAAAAAACCTTTTAAACTTTTTTTTTCCCCCACCTTGGAGATATTTTTTCTTAGAGTAAATATATGTGCAAGCTCGGTATATATACTGGAATTCTTTTTCACCTGCGTCCGCAACTAAACGCAGCGCACGCTGGTTTAAAGCCTCTCCAGTCGCTTGTCCTGATAAAACAACAGTTTGTTATTAAGACACAAAGCTTTATTCCTGTCTTTGTAACATTCCAACTCAGTTTATAGCTAAGAAATCAGTGTAGCTCAACTCTTTGTGTTATTGCGTAGTGTACTGTAAAGTGTTGAATTGGATTGAGTTGTTAAGGAGAGAAAAGGATATTGCCCAACTGCTGACCGTTTGTGCCTACTTCTCTGGAAGGAAGTGTTGAAGGATCGACGTAGACAAGCCCCGAAGCACGTGGAGACCTCCCTCCAAGCAGTTGGAGTCTCTCAGAAGGGCCATTTCCATACCAGACGCTGAAGCAGAAATCTTTCCTGAGCGCAAGCCATCCTCACGCCGCAAATAGCTCCAGATCAATTCGTCTGGGACTTTCGACTGTGTAATAGAACCAACAGAATGACGAGACGTAATGGAAGTATGAAATATTTGCGAAACTATCCCACCATTATCTATCATTTAAGTTCACATTTATCTTGCTAATATTGAACCTCTCCTTTATTCTGCCACCACGTACTTTCATTTTTATTTTTAAAATTATCAACAAGACAGCGGAATAATTACTTGCAGGCTCACTATACTACTTCGCCACACTACTATAATAAAATAAATTCAGCAACAGCAAGAAATTTAAACGAGTAACTTATAAACGACTTAAAAAGTTCTCATGTAAGGGAAAGAGGCATAGCTCTGAAATGATATTTGATCAACTATCATACATTAAACATTTTTAATTCATAGTTCGGTTAAAATTGTCATTTGCTGACAAATTTGAATTTTTTTTAATTAACATTCTAAAAAGTTTTAAAACTGTGTTTTCTTTACCCCTGAAGATGTGTATACTTCCTTAAAATGTTGTTTAAAACATCTAGTGTTACAAGGTTCACTTGTGAATTTAGTAAAGGTACATCTATTGGCGCCGTTTTTACTACATAACAGATAGAAGAGGAAAGAAAAGAGGAGAGGAGAAAAGGGGGAAAAGAATAAGAGAAGAGGAGTGAAAGAGGAACAGAGAAGAAGGGAGGAGAAGAAAGACGAGAGGAGGAAGAAGAAAAGAGGAATAGATAAAGAAGAGAATCTGTCAATCTATTTCGTATTTTCCTGATTTCGAATAAGTGTGTGGTAGAGTTAAAATAATTCTTTTAGGGAGAATTGTTAGATATACGTAAATCTTATTTAATTAAATAAATTAATGGTAGAAGCAGTACAGATTTGATCGAGAATAATAAAAAAACGAATCACTTATTATTAATAAACCAAGGACCAAGACAAGGCAGACTTACTCTGTCACATAGATATACTTTAATTTATATACATAAACAAAATTCTAGTAGAATGGCTAAAGATGAACCGAAAAAAAAAAGTCTCTAAGAAATATCTATACAAGTATGCCGAAGACCAGGCACTAATTGCTAAACCCGAAACGATACATAACGTTATGTAATGAGTTTTAACAAGTATAACATGAAGATATCTCCGTCTAAAACTAAAATGATAGCTATACACGGTAAACACTTACGACGAGCTAAGGAGCTAGTTTTATGCTTGTGCTTGAGTGCAAATTTAGTTATTCATATATATTAAAAGTTTGTAAACATTAATGTAGCTATAGAAATTGCGGGAGTACAAAACAAAGAGTAAACTTTAATTTCAGAGATTAGTGTAAAATAAAAAGTCTATCATACCGGTGTGATATAAAGATGAGCTCAAAACGTGATTAAAACCTTAAAACAATTATATTAAATATACTAGTACAAAATAATAAGTTATGTATCATGTGATAAAAATATAAACATAAACAAATTAGAGAAAAAGTTAAACATATAAATCTGATTAGCAAAAAATTTATTTCTAATGTATACATATTTAATATAATATATTTATTTAATATTTAATTACACATCTACAGGAATATATATATATATATATATATGATTATATGATTAACTTGAAGCGTGAGTGTGTGTGTGTGTATGGCGAATCCCACAGGCATGTGTAGGAAATTATCTTGAAATTTTTACAGAAAAATAATTAATAATTAAACAAATGGTTTAATGGTGGATGAAATAGAGCAAAAAGAATTTGAAAATATCTTAACCAGCTTCAAAAATAAAAAATCACCAGGGCAAGATATTTGAATACAGAAATTTTAAAATAAGCATCAAAGGAAGTAATAAACATGCTTCTAAAACTTTTAAATATATATTGAAAATTACACCGAGTACCAGATGAATGGCTAACAGGATTGATCTGTCCAATTTTTAAATAATAATTTGAATAATTATAGATGCATTCCTCTTCTTCAAAGAGCATATAAATATATGCAAAAATAATCTCTGGAAGACTAAATATTATTAGTGAAATACTGATATAGAAGAACAATGTGCTTTTAGAAAAGGGCGATCTTGTGCATATTTACGGTGGAACAATTAATACAGAAGAGAAGGAAACTTAACTTGAACACTTTCATATTAGTTTTAGATTATGAAAAAGCTTTTGATAGGGTTCTCCGAAATAAACTATGGAATGTAATGCAAGAGAAACATATCCTAGACATCTGATTAAAGTAATTCAGAGTCTACATAATAGTGTAAGAAAGATTTACAATGGAGTTAGAATTGGAAACAAAACACAAGAAATAAACAAAGGCGTCAAACAGGGATACTATATATATATATATACACCTGAGAGACATAAAGATTTCAACAACCAAGACAAAATCAATGGCTTTTAAAGGAAATAATCATGTAAGATGTAAGATTGCGAGGAAATCATTGATTCTATTTTTTTAAAATCTATTTGAGTTCATCATCCAAAACTGGATGACTTTTAATTAGTGTATTGTATATTCTACGCTCAAAACATCTAATACGTAAAGATAATATGGTATATGGGTTCAGTTTTAGGAAACGGTTGTTTTGTCTGGTTGGATAATCATGAAGTTCATCTTTGATATTGTCCCGGTATTTATGAAATTGGGTAAGCACAGTAAGTTTATAAGTTTATACGTTTTCTCAATAGTTAGAACATTAAACTCTATGAAAATTTGATTCGTTGGATAAACCATAGGTTTATGTAAACAACTTTAATAATATGCCCCTGTAACAATGTTATCGGAGAGAAATTGATTCCGTAACGACAAATCAATGAAGTGTTCTAAATATCTGGGATGTACACTACAATTGATCTATGAATGCGTATTAAGAAGGAAATGGTTAAAAATACAATAGATTCAATGGGTGTACAAATACATAAGAAAGGTACTATTTATTAGAGTACAAAATATTGTATCTTCACTAGAAGAGATGAATAAAACGTGGGGGAAAAATGGTAAAAAACTGCAAGTAATGTTAGGGTGGAAGAAATACAGAACTATCAAAACTATGCTTATGAACACTAGATGTTGATGGATTGCATGCAAAATGGTAGCAGTTCCTATAATTCGGCACAGTACCACATATGGCAGGAAGAGGAGTAGGAAAAAGAAGAAAAATAGACCTCAAGCTATGGGGAAGTTTTGTTCGTAATTTTTTGCAACGAATTTCTTAAGTTCTTATTTCAGCAAAGCTCCTTTACAGTTCTACGCAAGCGAGAGCCATAAAGCTTGATAATTCATCAAAATTAGGTTGTCACAACAACCAGTAAGGCATCTTCAACGTTTTCTATCCAACCCTTGCTTATCTCGCTCGCTATGCCTTGATTTCCGCCTCGTTAAACTTGGGTAAACAACAATTATTATTATTTTCCCTAACTGCTGGGCTTAATGAGTTTACTCTGTTAATGACAAAATGTAACGAGTAACAAAAAATGCACTCAACGGTGGTAATTAATGTTCCCAATTAACTTCTTCGCCTATTCAAACCTGACAGCTTGCAAGACAAAAGTACAGAATTTTATTTACTAAAATTTAAAACAGCTTCGCCAGATCTGATAAAATTCTACATTAAGCTGCTTCAGGGGATATAATAGTCCATCATTAGGCGAGAAGCGGACCCCTGCAGTATCAGCACGAAACCCAAATTAATGACTGAGACACGCTATGTGTCAATTAACGCGTAGGTACTTCAAACTTACTCAGAGATACCCCCTGCCTTAAGCAACATAAATCTGACAGAATCAAGTAACAGCGCTGTTGCTCTTTTGTCTGCTTGGCCATTAGTTTTGTGTCCAAAGGTAGACCTGGAGAGAGCATCGAGTAGTAAAGGCGAGGGAAACACATGAGCGGGCTAATTGTAACAACATATGCCGCTAACTATAAGCCATCGAGCGGGGTGGCTCAAACAGCAAAGCTTGGAACTTGCATTAGCGAGGTTCCGGGTTCAAATCTCTTGGTTTCCCCTAATCGCTTACGCGAATACTGAGATTAGTATGTTCTTTTCAAGAATTCTCCAATCTTCCATTTCATATCATTTTATCCATTTGTTCTGTTCGAAAGTGCCAGGGCGAAATGGGCTGGTGTTATGTGCGGTGTATAATAATGCTTGCACTTTGTAAATATTTCTTCCCCGCCATTTTGTGTAGAGACAGCCTCCTGAGAGGATCGAATTCCTTGAAGAAGGGGTTCCGCAGGCGTCAGGGTGTTAGAGCCCGTCTATGTGTGTGTTTCATCTCCTTCAACTCATCCCTGCTTCCTGGGGCATAGGAACAAATGGTCAACCCTTGATAAGAATGAATTGCCAAAATGCCCTTTTCCGACCTTACCAATCCAATCTATAAGCCTTTTACGATTATATAATTAAATCATTAATTGTATGAAAACGTAAAACACCAGAAATAAAAATTGTCTCAAGTATAAGTTAATAATCATTAAATAGGGCCTTTCTCAATCGCTCTCGTCCCAGTATTTTCCATTATAGCTTCCAAACTAATTAACATAATTCGGTGGCATTGACCCGAACACACAGGGTATGAAAAACATGATTGCTGACGTCAAGGCACTCTTGCACACGCCTCTGAAATGAATGGAAGGTATTTACCAACACACAGAGGGTTACAGTCTCAATTTATTATAATTACATGAGAATCTGTGGCTTGTTGTGACATAGCATGTCCCACAGGAAGAAATATAATTTAGTAGAACAGGTAACATTATAACCGATATCTTCAAAGAACAAATCCATTTCAGCCATGCTAATATTAAAGGTGTTACATGTGACAGCATTCTGCTCAGCACTAAGAAGTTCCTACTCGTCTTGATTATTCACAAATTCAAGGAACATTTCCATGTACACTGCGATATCTACTAACAATCCAATCCAATCAGCTGTGCCAGTTAATCAGGCACTGTACCGATTGACACGATTTAGTTCCATCACAGAATGTTTCTGATAACATGTCATATGTTTTCCTTGAGTTCTTCCAATGTGTGTGGATTTGTTTTGTACACTTGTCCTTCATGCTACCTCACAAATATAAACCTTAGCATTTTAGCTCTGGGGGCTACACACTAGTACTAATCACTCTATCGTCAAGCACTTCCCTAATTTTCTCTCCTGCTGTATGAGCAGTGGCGCGTACTTGTTGAAATCACCCATATGATATCTCTTCTTCTGTCAGCTGATTAAAATAATTGTGTCAGAGCGTCGGTACCTCTCTCCATGTACGGTCTGTTTGTAAACCGATTATGCGTCTTACTAACAGGACACTGAACTCCCATTTCCCTGTCAAAAACAATTTGGATTTTCAGAACACAAATAGCGAGTTTGTGAGTGTTCACCATTTTGGTGGAACCAAGCCTCATCTGAAAAGAAGATAAACTGTGGTTCAACTTCAGTCACTGATGAAGGAAGCCACTCACAATAACGTACACGTACTACGAGATCACCATGTGGTAGACAGGGCAAGTGTACACTTGTAAGTTTTGAGTTTTAACTATTTTGTTGCAGAAGACACTGAAACTCCAATTTGTGCTAATTTCGGTAATGATTTCGTTGGCGAACGTTCAAGATTTGCGCCTAAGTCGTCAAATTTGTCTTCTGTACGTCTTCAGATATGTTTCTTGTTTGACAATGAATCAGTAATATCAAATTTAATCACAAAGTCGCGAAATGAAGCTCTGGAAGGAAGCAATTACACAGGGAAATTACGAGTAATTTCCTTACGAACGCGACAAGCGCATTCGTATTTATAACAGCATTTACATTACTCTAAAGTCGGTTGTCTTGTCATCTTCGCGAACAATGTAGATTAGTGGCTGCTGGGAAATTCAACAGGCAGGTGATCGTTAATTGAGAAGAGAACTGGCCTTGGCCGGGACACCAAACTCCACGTGGGCGGTGAGGATATATTCTGGAAGCCCGTAAATATTAATTATTCCAAATATGAGTAACTGTTATAGGTACTATTATGCAATGCTTATTTCAAAATTGAGAGATTCAATACAGAATAAACACTTTACAAGTCAAGGAGAGAAGGGCTACTTCAGGTCAGGCACAATGACTGCAATTAATAAAGCAGGGCTTATACTTAACTGTTACAAATCTGGCATCCAGAGAGAACGTATCATTTCCTGAACTGAAAGAAACATTATGGTATGAGATCGTGTACCATTGAGAAGCTTAACGAGTACTAGGGGAAACAGCATCCATTTTTAAGAAAACTAAGTTGTAAATAAGTTATAAACATACATTTAAGCAGAACTACTTAATCTATTATTGCTGTCTTCCTATGTTGCAACTTTCAATTGAATCAGCATTTGTTTTACTGCCAATGAGTGGACTCTTCGCATTCCGTTTTTGTTCTGTTCACAATGCATTTCATTTATCTGCTGAAGCTGGCAGATACTGTTTATTTATTCACAGCATTCTGAGCCGACCGCTGCATTCATCAGGATGATGGATGGATGATTATGAAGAATGATTAATATTCGTCCTATATGCATCAGAAGTCAAACACTAAGATATTTGAAATTCATCCTTTGGCTCTAGGGAGGGGGGAAAAAAAACTATAAATGAGAGTCTGGCTCTGAATGAAACTAAATACAACATTTCAAACGATAAAACCAAATGTGATTTTTTTGGGGGGGGGGGGGGGTGGGTGAATGTAGTACCCCAGCATCTTTTTAGCCAGTTACGGCTGGACCCCATGAATAGAGTTTTGAAAAATTTCTTCAAATTTCCATCGATTCTATTTACTAGGCACAAACATTACGACAAAAAATTATATATATATATATATATATATATATATATATATATATATATATATATATAACTTGGTCTAGCTTCTTGCCATAGAAGAAATCCTAGTTCGAAATATAGCAATTTCAAGTGTGACTTTAAGTGTTTTATCCTTTTCTACTTTTATTATTACATTATTACATTAATTTGTTACATTGTTAATAGTGTTACTTCATTTTTATTTTTCTTTTATATATAATGTGCATATATTGCGTATGTTCATACGAATTCATTAACCAGCAAAATTGGACAATTGAGGCTGGGGGTTAAAATAAAGCAAAAATTTACAAATCGTTCTAGCGCCCGCATTTTTGTTATGTTCTCAACGATACTCGGTATATGCTATCAAAATAAAATATGAAAAATCTTTTCTGAAAATCATTGAAATCAGACTATTATGAGTGAGGGTATACCTCAAACCCATTTTTTTTTTTTTTTTGCAACTAAACCCCCTTTATGCCATTTAAACAAAGTAAGAATAATAGTTTCTGAAAATCATGGAAATCGGAGCATTGAGAGTGAGGCTATTTCTGAAAACTAACTTTGTAATTGCCTAGGACGTCCATTAAGGTGGCCCCGGGGGAGATGTGGG
Source organism: Metallyticus violacea (assembly GCA_030762175.1). Lineage (NCBI taxonomy): Eukaryota > Metazoa > Arthropoda > Insecta > Mantodea > Metallyticidae > Metallyticus > Metallyticus violacea. The sequence goes on from CM060833.1 coordinate 32,473,677, forward strand.
ATAACGGAAGTTTGTTACTGTTAGCATTAACAACTGAGTATAACCGCCAAGGTATAAATTCGTTTGTGTCATGTGAAAGAGTATGGGGGAGTAGCCTGCGCATGCGCTTAGACGAATAATCGGAGTTACGCTTACAGACATCGGCAGTCTTGCGGCTGCACTATACTGAACGGCAGCGGAAAAAGCCAAATTCCCCGGAATACTGGGGAGAAAAGGAGCGATGTACAAATCTTAAGTGGCAGTGAATGTACTCATTCAACCTTGTAATGTAAAGTGTACAATAAGTGCAGGCGGAGAAAACACAGCGGTTTCGGAACATGGAAAAATCAGCAATCGTACGCCTAAAATTAACTATGTACCTTAAATGTTAATTGCTGGGGACTGTTATAGAGCTAAGTGCAATTAGAAACGTTAAGTTAACAATATAACACACAAATAAAAAAATATTGATTCGGGAAAAGCTTACACTTTTAAGCCTGAAAGTTATGTTTTTCATTACACACACACGCACGCACGCACGCACACACACACACACCAAGTTGCATTACTTGATTTTAATACATTCTCTGCTCTAATGCTCACAGCCTTCTCAAAGTCAACTTGTTGAGGATTCGTTTATTTTGCGTGTGATGGAGTTTCATTCTTTATGTGTTGCTAACATATTTAGGGAACGCTTTGTTCGATCAAGAACTGATCAACAAGGAATCTTTTGGTACGAAAGAGGTGGATCGTTTTGAAGAATAGCGTACTTCATTACAGTAGTTCACCACTTAGAAAATGAGTTTAGATAATGTCTTCAAATTTGGAAATAGCTTCTTTCAAAATGTCACCATAGTAGAATTCTTTGAATTGGATATTTCGGAATTTCAGGCTTGCTCAAGAGCTGCCGTTTACCGTCAGGGAAACTTGAGAAGGAAGGGATGGGAGGAAGGAAGACATCAGGTGGAACGGTAAAGCATGAATGCACATGGTGTCTAACATGTTTCCAGATAGAACATCCACGCCGGCATAGCCCCCTCTAAGGTGTTTGAAGTCTTCAGAAGAACCGTTTCCAGAACTGCAGAACTCCAGATAGAAACCTTTCCAAAGCGGGAGCCACTGACGCACCGCACTAGCCCACTTGGAACTTTCAACCCATTATTTAACGGAATGAAATGAGAGAGCGGAGAACTCGTGGAAAGGGAAGATCCATCCCAGCATTCACCTAAGCAGCCAGAGGGAATCACAAAAAGAAGAAGAAGAAGAAGAAGAATAAGAAGAAGAAGAAGAAGAAGAAGAAGAAGAAGAAGAAGAAATGGGATAAGAGTGACCGGTCCCTAAGGAATTTGAAATAGGGACTACACGAATACCAGTCCCAACCTTTGCCGCCTGAGCCTGTAATTTTTTTTTTTTATGCAATTCAATCTATTATATTAACTTCCTGATATGTAGAACCTAACAGGACTTTGTGCACCTGATGTCCTTGAAGATAAGAAAGCTAATTCTTTAGATAACTGCCCGATTCTGTCAAAATCCCGCTCGCAACTGACGTAAGAAGGAATGGCGCGTGCAGAAACTCAGTGATAGGACGGAGAGATCTAAGTTTCGGGACCTTACATCTGCGCTCACTGTACAGATATTGACGTATTTGGTTTAGTACGACTTTCTGAGTACAAAGCTGCAATTACTTCAAGTCTATAACTTCATTTTATATTCTGCTACCCTAAGTTCCCTATCCCTAAAACTACCTATAAAGGGTAAAATAAATATTTCAATGTTGTTCATTAACATCTTATATTTCAACAATTTATGTGTGATACTTATCACTTGCTATTTCTTGTTACTACAGGATGTGAGAGATATCCAGTTGTGTTTACCGACACAGACACCTTGCTTGCTTACACCGAGGCTGATTCAATGGAAGATGTGAATCTTCAGACGGACGAGAAATCGCATTTGAAGTGGATTTTTGAAACCGGATTCGGAAAGACGAGCTGCAGCCGGCGATGCGAAAAAGGAAAAGCAGATTTCATTTCTTCGCGTTTCCTTACCCTTTCCAATGTTCAGCCACTAATAACCCAACCCGGCGGAATGCCCCGGATGGACCACAAAGCCTCACCGCAGGCATGATGAAACAGATTACATTCATGTATGCATGGCCTCGCTCGTAGAAGGGAGAGGCGCTTCATGATGGACATAGTTCCCTCAGGAGCAGGCCGGGATAAACAGAGAAACCCGCCTCCTCACAGCGTTTCGGTTTTCACTTTGTCCTTACGACAAGCGAGAGAGCTACAACAGCCACTTTAGGTCTTCTGTTATGTCACCACCGCAGAAACCCCACCAGTGGAACGCCGCAAATCCTGTAAAAAAAGTTCTCTCTCTAGATATGAACGTATAGTTCGGCGTACCTCTCTAACACAGGCCATTTATTTCATATTCTTATAACATTTAGCCACTTTTTGAACTTATAGAACGAAGTGTAAGCAGACTACAGCCAGTGACATTAATAACAATTATTATTACATTCATTACATTTTGATCACAAGCACCCCATTCAATTCGGGACTTGAAACTCCTTCAATTTTTCTCAAAGGCCTCTTTTTTTTTCTTTTTCTGTTTTCTTCTTCTTCTTTTTAATAGTGTTAAACACCCATCTGTACTACTGAAGCACTACAGGCGTTGGACACTGAGACACATTAGATGAAATGAAAACTGGGTTATCTTTTCATTATTTTTTAAGGAAGGAAACGTTCCAGCCCTAAATTTAGGTACTTTCCCGGCATTTGACATTTATGAGGACTGAAAGAAACCTGGAAAAAAATCTCAGTCAGGGAGGACTGTTCTGGAGAAATTGGAACCCCAGACCTCCCGCTTACGAGTCCGCGCCTTAACGACCTCGGCCACCCGTGGCGGTGAAAGGCCTCTTCTGAGTTTTCAGAAATTAATAAATTAATAAGGATGTATGGTCCTCTCCCCCCCCCCTCCCCCGCTGTACCATTACAACTTTAATCTCTCGGTTAAATTGAAACACAAGATAAACCGTCATACTCTGCACAAAATATTTACCAGCAAACAGCCAGCACTACTCACGTAGGTTTTTAAAGAGGTGCCAAAATGTGACGTGTGGCTAACGACGGTCTCCAGTTTCATAAGGTTGGTAAACATTTTAAAGTAGATACGGCTACTGTTGCGTTTTGTGTCGGATGCACACTACAAAACCCGCAGATGACAATGGGCGCCACTCTTGCATATAAGCAAAACAAGTTCGCCAAAGCAAGTTGGTTCATAGTTCGCTGGACAACGATATAAGCCCAGCGTTTTAGAACGCTTTCTTGGAAGCGATTCCCAGCCTTAAGTGTTTACCTTTAACAAATTCAGCCGCCCTATAATGCATTTATTTGATGTAATCTATAAGGGTCCCGCTCACGCTTTGTATTTATGTTTGATATGCTATTTTCTTGTTCTTAAGGTTCGCTTTCTTCAAGTTCATCATGATTAAATACACCCCTCTCCCACAGTTTAGATCTTCGGTAAACGCCTAAGTATTTACACCGTATGCTATAGTAATAAAGTTCAAATGTCAAGTTAAATGTTATTAACTTATTCCCATTGATTTTTCCCTTCTTCTTATATGTCAAAGCATAGCTATACACTTTGCCCAGGTAATTCTGTATAATTTCAAGTCTCATTGATTCTTCTGTAAACATGAAAGGTGTTACGTTAGAGCAATGATACTTTCTATATGCTGTCCAATAAAGAGCGACCATAATGTTTTCCTGGCATAGCTACTTGCGTTAAAATTACACTTTACATTTTTTGTGAGCTTAATGCGTAATGTACATATGGTCCTTGTTTCACTGTAGTCACTTCCCGTTCCCGTCTGTGAGAGGTGTGCAGGTTGAGACATGTTCAGTTCCGCCTACAGCAAAATGAACGAACAATGCTGCTCTGAAATTCTGCTTTAGTCTCAACAGACTTCATTTGAGGCCTATACGATGTTAAAGGAGACCCATGGAGTGCGATTTTTTCTACAGCACAGCTTAACATTTTTAAAAAGGGAAGGCAATCAATTTCAAAGGGAGGTGGACTGGCCGCTGCAACGAATGAAAATATTAACACTGCTGTTGCCATTGTGAGAACATCTTTAAGAAATTGAAAATTGCACTGGATGCCATTCACACTTTGTTAACTGAAACTCTGTGCACGGTTGATCATTCCCAAACAACATGACCTTCTAGTGCAGGTTTTCATGAAGAAAGATGCCACTTGTCTACATCATTTCGATCAACAGCAAAGCGTTGTGTGGAAGTTTAGTGATTGCTTGTGCTGGGAAAATTATGGTAATCCTATTTTTCCATATTGAAGCAATGGATTACCAGCACCTCGTACCTGAACACACAACTGTAACTGAAATGTCCTAGAAACTCTGCAAGACCAATTTTCTTGCAACAAGCTGAATATTGCACATGCTAATGCTGAATATGTCACAAAAATCGATGTGAAGTATGTCTCTTACCCTGTAGTGCTCATTTAGTTCCGTGTGGTTTTTTACTTTCCCCAAAATTGAAGAATCAAAAGCAGTAGTGAAGGTTGCGGAGGCGATTCTAAAGGTCCTGTCCAAAATTGTTTTCAGCGTGTCTTTGAGATCAGCAGAAACTCTGGGACATCCAACGGGGGAACTACTTTGAGAGAGATCGTCAAAATTATTGACGATGAGTAAATGTAGGTCAAAAATATTATGATCTTTCTTTATTGAAAAGTGCTCATATAACAGAAAATAGATATCCTAGTACACCACCTAAGATACTCCTGAAATGATCCTCACAATCTCTGACATTAGTAATCTCGTAACGGTCGTTCAATAATTCAGTGTTATACTTTGTTTGCTGACAATGGCGGTCGTAACTTTTAACAGTTCTTATATTCTTTCAATACAACGTTTAAAGAATTTAAATAATTTACTATATAAACTTTGAATGTAAATGAAACAGCTACTTGTTGTATTGAGGTTCTTTTAAATTCTCATTTTTTTCATGTCTCTGTATCTCATTTACAGAGAAATGTTCAATTATATTCTCTGTATCACATTAGAAAATTAGGAATGGTGATTCTAAAACACTCTGTACAGAGTACTCCTATAATTCCCTCAAATTAAATAAGCATGTCCTAGCTGAAATAAGCTGAATATATATTCAGTAGAAGATTTGGATTATGGGCTATGTATTCTGTACCACGGTAGGTAATGGAATACACTTTCTCTTACATCTCTGTTTCCCGTTGCTGTCAATGTTTCTGTGACTCAGGAAAGCAGTGACAATACTGAATACGCAACACGTGGTGTGAATACATTTGTGAGACAGCAGAAGATGAGCCATTCAACATGAGAAGCAAATTTCAGAAGGCAGAATATTAGCAGGCCAATTAAATTTCTATCTCTAACAAACATCTAAAACAAGCGAGGAAATCTGGAACAAAAGCTGTCTATGACTGAAAACACTTTCACTTTAATATAGTTAAAACATTTTTAATATTCATATTGAACACGTAACTAAAAATATGTTGTATATATAAATTGTAAAAGTTTCTTTTAAATATATTATAATTTTACAATATGAGTACTTTTCGTTACAGTAAAATGCAAACATGTCAATTAACTCGCTCGAAATTCGAACTAGCAGGAGTCTCGATTGTAGATGGGCCGCTCTCGGTTCCAGAGTCACGCTATCTGTTGTTTGAAAGTTGCTACACGATTTGCCAATGGATAGCTATAGTGTAGGGTGATCCGTTTGGGTATGAATAATACTAAATATTACTATAACAGCTAATATGATAGGAGGAGACATTTCTTGCAGGTAATATTTTGTTTAAAACATGAGAATTTTCGTACTTGCCAAGAATGAAAATCATACTGCCAAGGGTGGCCGAGGTCGTTAAGGCGCGGACTCGTGAGCGGGAGGTCTGGAGTTCGAATCCCGCCAGGACCGTCCTCCCCGAGTTTTTTTTCCAGGTTTTCCTCAGTCCTCATAACTGGCAAATGCCGGGGAGGTACCCTAACTTAGGCCTGCAACGCTTCCTTCCTTAAAAAAATATCCTTTCACAATATATCATTTCATCTAAGTATCATCAATGTCTATCGCCTGTGGTGTCTCAGTAGTAAAAACGGGCGCTAAACACTGCTCAAAAAAAATGAAAATCAACAATGCACAATGATAAATGAAAATCGTAGATTATTGAAGTGGCCACTACAAATGAACAGGGAACGCTATGAATATGATGCAGTTGTTTCTGTTGTTAGTATTCCAGAAAGTGTACCTTGTGGAGAGTGCGCAATGGAGGTCATGTAGCGTTTCTGAGAAATCTCCCATCTTTCAATGTTGTATACACCAAGTTTCAAAATGTAAAATTCGGCATTAAATATTTTACAGTGTTTTCATTTTATCTATACGGAAGCGGGTCATTAGCGTTGCGTACATTTTAAAGAGAATGTAATAAATAATCTACAAACAATTAATTTTTATTTAATGTCATCCACGCAAGCCAAATATAATAATATTTTAATAATAAATTAATATTACATTCTAAATACTTTTATCTAAGCAATCAAAATGTTTCATAAATGGATAATATACAATTATGCTGGAACAACTTCCAGATTTGCCAATAAAAAATAATCACATTTCCAACCCATTATTACCTGCTTCTTTGTGCAAAATGAACTCACATGATGCTGTAAGATATCTGTGCGCTTCCATTGTGACATCGTCTGTTGTGATTTTTCTCCAACATTTTCGCATCATAAAGCTCCCAAAAACTGCAAGATAGATCTGGGGTGCTACCGGCGTATGAATTCTCGAGGTTTTGGGATTGATCTGTATATAATATTCAGAAACACAATGGATACCGTGTGCTTCCTCCAATCATAACAGATAAAATCATGAGTTTGGGATCTTGAAGTGCTGCTAGTGCTATAGGGGTCGTGCTCTCCACATGGCAAATTTCAGTTCCACAGGAGTTAGACCTTGCGCACAGTAAGTTTGCACTTGCAGTTCGTTATAATGAGAAAGAGAAAGATGGTGTGACAGACATCATTCTACGCATGCGCACAACCTTTTGCTGCAGCAGCTATTTTTTCTAAGAAAATATTACTTGTGTGAGAAAAGTACTCTGTCAAGTGCGCCATACACACTGACGACACTGATACCAATGGTGCACTCAAACACTCATCCTTTCTCCTCGAAAAGAAGACAGCTTTGACTCAATACAAGCTAATCGTCTTCTACTGTAATTAACTTCCTAATCCGATTTCCTTATTTCCAAACATCTGCTTCTGTTTACGACGCAAAGATTTCTATGGAAATGATAACCTTAATACTCTTTTTATCAGCTCCATAATGAGTGGAAGTAGTTGAAGGAATTGACAAGTTTATTAACATGTTTCTTATAAGAATATTCGGATCACTCTTAAGTAACTGGATCCGAACACGACTTACTAATTTACGAGCGTCTGGCAAGGAGAGCCAGACGCTCTTTAATTATCACATGTCTGCTTCAATACTTCTTATTACTAGGCAGACCATTTAAACCTCCAGAATCATTATCTAGGGGGCACACAAAGCGGGAATCGTCCAGGGTACGTCACGCATGCCTCTTGATATTGGGCATCCTCTTTTCCTTGCTACTTTGATACGTTAAGTTTCTTGTCCTGATTCCTCAAATGCGGACTTAGGACATTCTTATAGAATATCTCAGTTGCTTCGTTAACTATTCTGTATTATTATTACTCTTTTGTAAATAGTTTATCCCATATTCACTCGAAGTGGCACCCAGTGACTCCTTTTTTCCTAACATGAAGATCCTATTGCGCGGAAGGGGTTTTCAGGACGACAAAGAAATAATACGAGAGTTGGAGCAGTTCTTCAGTAGCCAAAATGAGTTCTACCATCAGGATATGCACCAATTCATCTTTCGGCGGGAGAAATGTATCAGTTTGTGTGGTATGTGGAGGACTAAATCCAGAACCCATACTCTTGACCATAGCACCTTCGTTCAGGATGACGGTATGAACTTTACGACCTCCGCTCGTGTCTGTTGTATTCAGGGTGCATTTCGAACTTGAGGTGTCAGTGTTTCATTTAAACAGCGCGCGCGCGCGTGCGTGAGGGATAAAAATGCGAGATTCGCACTGGGATGAAATGTATTACCGACGCTACACTCTCTCTCTGCGCTAGTGAAATGGGAAACGACTCCTCAGTGGCACTTCAAGACTACACAACATTATACGGCGGTGCACAGATTAGTACGTTTCTGCAGTAGTCTTAATATTCCTTACAGTTAAATCATGATGCGTACAATAATCTGATTAATTATCTATAGATCTAGCGTGCTGTATGAATCTATTAGGCCAGAAAGTGTAATATTTCTTTCTGCCTCAGTGCATTTTTTTAAGCAAAACAACATGAATTCCTTTTCGGGCCCTAAAAATTTAACCTTACCATTCTTTTGAAACAACAAAAGCTAAGCCAACGAACAGAGGATAGGAGAACCTTGCAGTAGTACATATCGATGTCTGTCGGTCTGTAAATGGAGGGAGGCAAGTTTTCTCATTACATGTGGCTCCACATACACACACAAGCACACATATTAGCGCCGCTAGCACTCTCTCGCGGGAGCTGTTCCAACTACTGCACGCCATAACCTCTACATCACTACTTCCCTATTGTTTCCAGGCGCCGTCAGAAGCAAAATTAAGATGCAAATAAAAAGAGAGAGCGAGAGAAAGAGAGAGAGGAAAAGAGACGTTCACATTGCCAGTCCGCAATATAAAACTGAATGTCATTGTTCTTATTCGTCAGTAGTCATAGAGATGCTATCCTGAAACCATACTGCTCTTTCTGAGCCTTGTTCATTTGTCTCCATTAATCAGAATTATTATAAACCTCCAACTTTTTCAAAACTGAGCATTTACAAAGTATATTAATACTGGAAGAATACAACGTATGAGATTCTCAGGTAATAATAATAATAATAATAATAATAATAATAATAATAATAATAATAATTATGTGCGTGCATTTAATGTATTATATTTAGCACTAAAAGTTAATGGCGTGTGTGTTGTAGACTGTATTCAAATCATAGTTACTAGCATTTATCTAAAATTTTTTCTTAAAATTTATCATGGATTAACTTTATGATGACTGCATAGGTGTCTACCAAAATGCTCCCTCCGTCCCTATCAGCTAAATCCAAATTTAGTACAACTTCGAACAAAACAAATTATCCGATAAAAGAGCAGAATATGATTGCCTTGTCAGTGCTTCAGAAAAAAGTACAGATTAATGTGTTACCAATTATTCTAGTCCATACATTAAAGCTAAACTTTGTTTGTGTCTTGTTTCCAAAATTGGGATGTTCCTCAGCACATACATGAATATTGTTTTAATTCTGCACTCTATGGCAACAGTGGTAAATGACAATGGTTTCGACCACAAGCCACAACACAGCACAGCAGCAATTTGTATACAACAAAAATGCCTGGGGCTTATTTATCAGTAACCACAAAAATGACCAACTAAAAAAAACCTAAGCGAATTGACCATTTATTTACTTTTTTATGTTTTTAGGTTCTCTCTCAACTCACCAAAGGTTTCCCATATGTTAAGAAACATTATGAATGTAAAGCATATGTCACAATTTATTATTTATCTCTCTCTCTCTCTGCAGTGTATTAAAATGTTACTTAGAGCTAGTACAAATGGAAGTGGACAATACTTGACTTCTGGCTCTAGGCATACAGAGAAAGTTTCATCAAAGAAACCACTATGAACAAAAGTAAGAAATCTTTAATTCAGTTGTTAGAGCTCGCCTTAAGCCTTCTGCAGTCAATTCAGAAATATCAATGAATTTTGAGAGGTATCGTAATATTACAATGTGCAAGTAATATTTGTCCTTTCGTCAGCCAGTACAGACACGAATTTGCCTTTTCTATTTTATTTCTAATCCATACTATGGACAAGATGCGTTTCTCATTTTACACGCTGTCAGCAAAGATGTTTTTCAAAACATAAAACAATCTTAATTTTGTGCCGTCTTGCTGAGCATTTTCCTATAGATGAGGGCCAAATCGTTTCACTTCCAATTTAACTGCTAAACTCATACGCGAAAATGGTGTCTTCAATAAAATGTCCACTTTATTCATCGCTATAAAACAGATCGGTTTTTTGTAACGTAATAGTTAACACTATGAAATTCAACTTTTCATTGACAAACAGTGAGGAAACCATCCAATTTCAAACCACCTCTAGTCAGTTATGCATGGTGTCAGTAACCCCTCAACATTTGATTCCTAAGAAAAGAGAAAATACGAGCGCCGGCCACGGACCGTCTTCCTGCTGGCTGAAGAGAACGTAGAAATAAGCAGGGGAAAGAGTAACCATCTTGGAGGAAGACAAATATAAATAAGTCATGCAAGTCTTTGCTTGTCTATGAGGGTATAAGTTTAAATGGTAAAACTTTCCAGGCTGGCCCATGAGCTTTTCTCGCTAACGGAGGACCCGCATGCTACCGCTACTACGGTAGAGGCTCTTATTGCGTAAGATACAAGTAAGAGCTAGTCGGTTATATATCGCTTTTTCATGCATTTTTTTTATTTTAAAGTTGAACAGGAAAAGGGTAAATAATTATGGCGTTTGGGGGGGGGGGAGAGATTCGGCCCATTTGATCCTTATTGACGGCTCGTCCCTGCTGGGCACTTCTCCGGGCAAACATTGTTAGTATTGTATTGTATTCACACAAATAATATGATCAACTATATGCTAAAAATAATTGTACTTGTGATTCTTTCACCACTGCATTAACACATATGAATCGTACATAAATACGCTTTGCCGTTGTAAACGCACAAGGCATAACACACTTTATGTATACTGTCGGATTAAGAAACGAACAACACAACACATCCGGGAACAGCTGCACTACTATTGCAACAGTGACAAAAGTCAACAAGTAAGCAAGCAGGCTTACTACCCCGTCCAATGCGCGGCAAACGAGTGGAGGCTCGTTCATAGGTAAACCCTGCGCCGCAGGAGAGCATCACTGATCGCTCTGTATGTGTTCTACATTTTTCTTGTCCAATTAAGGTTGTAAAATTCTCTTAACCATACTTATTGAAATTTTGTTTTTAATTGTAAATAACAATGAAATTTACATATTTTCATCAGTAAATGGCCTGCATGATTGGATGTCTGTAGAAAATGAATATGCAAATGCGTAAAGCCTTTTCGTATCGTCGGAAGTCTTTAAATTGCATATCTCTTTGTTTTTTTTCTGTGTTTTTATTATTGGGATCGTTGTTTAATCATATATTGCAATATTCTTTATTATGGACAGCCACGGGTGGACGAGGTTGTTAAGGCGCGGACTCGTGAGCGGGGAGTCTAGAGTTCGATTCCCACCAGGATCTTTCTCCAAGTTTTCCTCAGTCCTCAAATGGCAAATGCCAGGGAGGTACCGTAAACTTAGCCCTGGAACGCTTCCTTTCTATAAAAATCCTTTCTCTGTTTATCGTTTTATCTTATGTATCATCAGTGTTTACTGCCTGTGATGCCTCAATACTTTAAAATGGCGTTTAAACATTATTTTAAAAAATTACTATGGGATTGCAGTAAACGTTTGCATCTGAGGACCACAGATTATTGCTTGCCAGGCTGAGGGTTGGTGCCCCTGATTGCAGTTCTCTATACGCTCTCTCACTAAAACCATGATAGGTACCTTTCTTCGTGGCTTCTTTTGATGTATGGTAGCACAAAACTAAACAACGGCGAATTTTCCGCAATTTTTTCGCCGGACGCACCTTCAGTTTGGATCAGCTGCAGAAATGTTTTTAAGGAAGCTGTTATTGCGGAAGTTTATTTTGTCTGCCGACATCGACATGAACTATCTTATTGCTTAATTGTTGCGAATTTATTTGTAAGGGTTGCAGCAACGCCAAGATTAACATGACAGTTTCAGCACTTACGGAATCTCTTAACAAGTAAAACGAGTTCGTACAATAATTTGATAAACGTTAGCAAGTTCTAAACTCAGCCAGTCCCCTGTTGCAGTTGCTGCGATGTTCATTTCACGGGTCATTTCCTTGGCGTTTGCTGCTAATGTCGCGGTAATGGGCGTGTTTACATAGCAAGATATGTAAGCGTACCCAGCACACTTTCCAACTGTTCTATATACTTTAACAATTAGCAATATAATATAAAATAGAATGTTATTTATATAAGGTGCGGGACATGCCTTAGTGACCTCTTCCCATCCCACAGAGTTCTGCAAGCCTAATGTTATCACTTTCATCTGAACAATAACACAGTGTCACGAGATAACTGGACATTCTCCAGCATTGTCACTGTTACTTTCGTATATCAAGGGACATGATGGGTTCTGCTGGCAGGCAAGGATGGGTAGCAGGTAGGCAAATTCATGTCGAAGGTGGGACAGTTCATGTCTGAACTGGCTTAAAACCGGGGGGAACTAAACCGAATTAAAAAATGTATGTGTAATGATATTGTATTTACCTATTATACTGACAAGCGGGTAGGGGAGGGGGTATTCTAGATGTGTATATTAATTATTATTATTATTATTATTATTATTATTAAGGTTTTACTATCATTAATCAAATAATATGTTAATTTGAATAAAGTACACTCGTTCCTTCATTCATACAAAAATTTAGCATGAATCATTAATATTTCCTGTTTTTCCTATTATTCAGAACTTTTGAGGGTGCCTAAAATAATAAATAAAGAATAAATGAAAAATGATTTACTCTCTTTTCCACACCAGATCTCTGTTAGCAGTAAACAATACTGAAATAGAGTGCAGAGTTGTGACAAGGTTGTTTTCCAGAGCGAACTCTGATACACCACATTCCTCACGCATATTATATCAACGTAACACAAATAAACAGCTGTATGACTGTAATCTCAGTTCCAGAAAAAGCGGCCATCAAGGATTGTCCCATACTATACCAAGACATACTGTCTGGCGATCAGAAGAAGGCAAGGGAGAGGAATGTGCTACGTAAATAATTTCTACCCTCCTCACTATATTCATGTAAGATAGTGCCGATAAAAATAAACAGCGTTGTCAGACACTCCTCCTTGATTACACTGCAACGGAAGTACAAGATATGATTCTGAGAGGTTCTCATTCATGTGGCAGCATGGGTATCTCACATACACATGTAAACAGTTCGTCTGTCCTGGTGGTGTAGTGGTTACCATACTTGCTTTCTAAACCCAAGGTCGCGGGTTCAAACCCGGCCAGGATCGATGGATTTTTTTTCGGGCGTAAAAATCTTAAATATGGCTTCCTTCGGAAGGGAAGTAAACCCGTGCCGCCCGTAACGTAAATTTACGGCACGAAAAAGAACCTCAAGCCTGAAAAAAGAGGCCTCTGAGCAAAATTTGTCGGCCGTTTCACGCCCGGAATTGAATGGGACGCTGATGACCTGAGATGTTAAAGAGCGTCCTTAAATAAAGCGAATTAATGTAAACAGTTCAAGCACCCCTAGCACTTCATCCCGCACCCACGTTCATCTGACCGCCAGACTAGATACATATTGACGTTGATTCACGTTTTAAAAAGTAATGCTTTTATCGCTTTATAGCTCACACCGTAGAACATGATACTTAGAGTTCAGTTTTCTAATAGCCTCAATCGTAATTGAATTGCTACGATTGTTAAGCGCATGTGATCACAGTTTTCCTAAGCGATTAAATTATAATGTAAGTAACTCACATGTCTATACTTGGATTAGACACAAAAAGAGCTACTTACATCTTTCTGAGTTTCAAAAAAAAAAAAAAAAACCAGTGTGTTAACGGTATTTCATGCAATGAAAATCCCCATTATATCAAGCTCCCTTGCAGGGAAGATACGGTAGATGATGCTCAATAAATGACAAGAAATACAGCTTATCAGGTAAAACCCAGTTCGTAAGCAGCAAGTAATGAGCGGTGAGGTGAGCTTCTCATGCATTTTACTTATACAAGAACTTGGGGGTGAATACTTTACGCCAGAGTACTGGGCATTTTAACTACAAGACTTACGAGGGTAGGTCCATAAGTTTCTGGCCTCGGAAACAAAATGGGATCATTTTAAGACATTATAAGGAGACAAAATGGGATCATTTTGAAAAAATCGCATTGTACAACAAACATGCGGTACTCAAGAGTCAAAGTCAAAATTTAAAAGCAAAATACATTGTTAAATTTATAAAGAATCTTTTTTTACAGAACTTATGGCCAGACACGTAAAATATTTAGATGTAACGTTTTTAACAGAAAACTTTAGTTTCTTACCTCTTTCTGCTGACTTTCTGGGCGATTACAAATGCCTCTGCAACGATTTGTGTAGCTATCGATTTTGAGTGGCCAATGTTTGCTAGTAACGTTTGTGAAATGTCTAATATAACTTGTGAAAATATTTTTGAATGTAAGAAAGAGATTTCGCGATCAGGTATGCATCTCAATACAACTGCTAACCAAAGGACAGCGAAGCCTTCCAATCACAATAGGAACAAAAGGTGGAGCCTTCTGCACCGGGCAATAGAGCGTTTTGTGTCTATAGTCGCGAAGCAGAGTGCTTGTCCCGTTAACATTCCAAAAATTCCGTACCAAGACGATGAACTTTACTGGTTATCGGAACACACGATTTCACTAGCGAATCACGTAGAGTGTAATGTTGAAATTCAAAAGTGGAGCCAAAAAGTGAGTTTGCACTCTCTAATGAGACTCACGTATTTTAAAAACCCGGGTGTCGTGCATCTAGTTGTGTCGACCTGTGTCGAAGCGACCAAGTGCAAAAGTAATAAATAGGGAAACATTCTCTCAGTTCTTCATTCCAATTATTACTCGAAGTGTGGCGCAGACGCAGAGGCAGATACAGAAGCAGATAGTAGAAGCACAGCACTCCGAATATGACTTTCCATCAGATCCAGACATAGCTGATAACTTCAATTTAAGGCAAGTGCCGTCTTTCTAAGTCTTCGATGCTGTTCCACCGCCGGCGACGCCAAGAGTTCCGAGATGCAGGCAGAGGTGTCGAGAAACATAACCAAAAACAACATAAAATTGATAAGCAATAAACAGTGAGAAAATCGCCGGTACTTAATTTTTCATCACTCTTCTCCAACCCTTGATCCCATGCAAATCAACGCATAAAACAACAGAATCGGGCCTTACGGTCATTGTCCATCCGCAACTATAACCTCAAAACCACACAAACGTTTTCAACTCTTTTTATTAAATTTTTAGATATCTTCCGTATGGCGGTTGAGTATCTGCGAATTTTGAAATGAAAGTTTTCCTTATTGTTTCAAAATTTCGATCATTTTGCCATTATTCCTGTAAAACAAACACACGCTGTCCTGCGGAAAGATTTCATTTCATATTGTGTTACTAACAATGAACTAATTAAGCAAAGTCTCCAGCAATCTTGCCGCTACTCTTTAAACAAAATTTACTCACCAACTTTCCCTACGCTAACTGTAACGTCTAGATTATAATGTGCAGCACTTTTGTGACGTATGACGCTGCCTTTATACAAAACAGAATTCTGGTGAAAAACTGAAATATAGATACAAAATCTGTAAGAGTTACCAGCGTAAAATGCAATTAGTATATGAAACTGTTCAAATAGTTTATTAAAATAATATTTAACACCAAAATGTGCCGTATTAAAGAGTTTAAACGTTTTAAACTATGTATCGATTCCATCGTTGCCTAGCATTGTTTTTTCCAATTAGGAATTCAACGATTGTCATCTCATAAATAGCTGTGTCGACTTGTTTTTAAAACTCTTTTATTTAAATTGAAAAACTTATTTTATACTCAAATAAATTCATTTAAAAACTCCTAACATAGCACCCAAATGAACGAGTACCTTTTGGATACAGGGCGAATTTATTTGACTGGGGTTAAAAATGATCTTTTTCAAACATTTCCCTACCGCTATACATCTTGACTGTTATTGTTTATCTTCTTGCTTTTTCCTCCCTTCATGGCCAATATCTGCAGAAGTGGAATTCGGTCTTGGTACATTGCCCGAAGTTGACAGCCTACCCCTCCGTCATGCTTAGTGTTTTCCACACTTCATTTCGGCCGTGACGTCATCCCCACAACTTACAGTAAGGACTCTCCCCTTTAAGAGCACGTCTTGGAGGCGACATGGCGTTCCAGTTCCCCTTGGGGGCGGGTCCGAGAAACAGGCTCGTGGCTCGCTTCCAAAACCCATTTGTGGAGTTCTCATGTCGGCCATCCGTAATCATCACACACACACACACACACACACACACACACACACACACACACTATCATGACGTCACAGACCTGACGCACTCGGACAATGCTTTCGTTGGTCAAACACGAGGAAGCAGGAAACAGCATTTCTACTAAATGCGCTGCAGCAACAAATAAATAATAAAGAACCTCCCACGCCAAGTGGAAAGAAGTTATGGTCTCCTATTTAGATAATTGAATTCTGGCTTGTTCAGTGGCTGAGCTTAGCTTGTGTGAGCGACTCATCTATGGAACGTAAGTGTGGCAGGGAGTTGATGGGCCACGAGCGTATGCTTGGAGCCAGCGGTAAACAAGAATTTGCTTGGAACATTTAAAATGAAAAAACAAAGACTAAAAAGCAGCATATTAATTTAACATGCAATAAGAAAAATGTTAACAGCAGCAACAATGTAATGAATATTTACACGATTAAAGCATTTAATTCACAAAAGACCATATAGTGACTCTTGAAAGATTTTGCCCTTTTAATTGGCAAAAATATACGCGGGTTACTGCGTAAGTTTTGAGATCAGTGAATGCTGACCCACTTAAAAGGAATATAGATTGTGGTAGTCGCATCCCTTACTAGTAATACGGTAACAGGTAGCTACCTCCCGACTCCGCATTCCAGAGTGTTACCCTTTCGTGCACAGGCAGCCAGTCGTTACGATGGAGCTGGAGAGAGAGCATTTTCGCGCTATGATTCTTGTATGATTTCAAAAGTGATTTAAATGAATCTCACAGCCTTGAGCGCCTGTAACAGACTATTGGGATCCTTGCTCCATCTAGGTCAACAGTTTTCCGCTGATTTGTGGAATGTTAAGGAGACGAGCTTCACTGTAAGGAGAAGTGGTGGCCGGCAGTGACAGTGACTGAGGAAAATTTTGTCGCGGTTGAAAAAATAGTTATGAAAACAATTGCGTAACATTTAAGGACATCGAAGCAACCTTACAGATTGGTTCGCCAGCAGTACGAAAAAGCTTGCACGATTAACTTGGTGTTAGGAAGGTTTTCTACCGTTGGGCGCCCTACAATTTGACAAAAGCATAAAAGCGCACCCCCGTCGATTGGTGTGAAGAAATGCTGCAGAGGTTAAACGAAGAGAGGTCAAAGAGTGATTCTGATGCCATCACGGGTGATGAAACATGGATTTACCAATTTGACCCGGAGACCAAAGGACAGTCGGCAGTTTTGGATCTTTCCAAGTTGCGATCCACCAACGAAATTAAAGAGGGGCCGAAGTACTGGAAAGAAAATCGTGGCCACAATTCATCAGGAGGAGCAAAGGATGTCACTGTTCAGTGGTACACCACATTCTCCCTTCCAAATGTTTTCGATAAACTCCGAGAACGTCCTCCTATGATAGAACTGAGGGGGGTCCTGCTTTACCACGACAACGCCTGCGTCACACGACTAACATCACCATTCACTTCCTGGAGTCACAGAAATTAGACGCATGATTCATCATCACCCATATGCCGACTTTGCTCCATGCGATTATTTTCTATTACCAGTGGCAAAATATCCCGTGCGAGGAAAGCGATTTTCTAGCCCTAAACAGGCTGTGGCTACATATAAAAATGAACATTTCACCTTTGAAGGAAATGAGTGGCAGGGGTGCTTTGATAAGTGGCTTATGAGGATGAGAAAGCGCATAGATTGTGGTGGAAAGTACTTTGAAATACAACAGTCGGGGTGAGTTTACCCACTCCCTATTTGATGTGACTCAAAACATTCATAGAGACCTTCGTATTAACTCTTGGACAAGGAAATTACCAATACGAAAATCCGTTAAAATGTTGTGTTGAAAACAGTTTAAAACCTTGCCAATTATATCATGACTTAAAATTTGCCTTAGTAGTGCATATTTCTTTACGAAACATTATAAAATGTACCTTGAGTAAAATTAAGTAAAAATTTACCGGCACATAATACCTGAGTCACTGAGTTGACACTGTGAAGAAGGCTTCAGCAATAATTTTCATTTATACGGCCCATAAAAGCATCCAGACCCTAGGGCTTCCTTGCTGCGTCTTATAAGAAGAGAAAAAAGGCGAATCTGGTGTTTTGACTACGTTGCAACCCTAAAGTCTATTACTATATGATGCATAGCAACACTGGCGAGAACTTCCCTGGGAGGTGGTCTCTGGAGGAAAGTAGCAAAGTAGCAACACATTTTGAAATATAAGCCTGAAGTCAATATTAATGATTTCACTTATTTCAAATATGTACGAATTGCATCCTAGGATGTGTGGATTTTTTGCTGATACAAGTGAATGCTGAGCGACAATAAATCGTTTTGTTTGAAAATTTTAAAATGTGTCTGATTTTTTGCTGTAATTGTCTGTGACGGTGCATCATGTTGCAGCATTTCCTTCCTTTTGGTAGTGTTAAACGTTCTCTTGACTGATAAAAATAAAATCAAAATTTAATCCCAAAGAATGATATTGTGTTACATCTTTAAGGTATTCAGTAAGATTTTGTTTCCAAAAGGTAAAATGTGTGAGAAATTTATGTTTTTAGGTCACAGTATTGTCAAATCTTTAATATAAATGCTTGCTCTATATTTTAGATCATAAACATCCTGGTTATATTTACTCTCAAACATTTTCCGCGTCGCCTACAGAGAAACATTCGTTTTATGTACAGTCACAGTCCTAGGAAAACATAAACTATATCCGCTCACAGTTAAATCATCAAAAAAGAGCTGCAAAATGATTTGCCCATACCTATAAGTACACAACTAGTCATTAAAATTGCAATGCTCATAAGAGATGAGTTAAATCGATCTCATTTTCTCAAAAAGAAAATTACTGGTCGAAAATACGACAGGAATATCAGCATTTGTCTGAATTTGACCACGGGAGAACTGTGGCATACCAAAGTGGAGGATGTCATTCTGAGAAATACGTCCAAGCGAAACGAATATGAGATCAGTAGATCGAGGTAGTACAAACATACATACGTGAAGGATTGCAGTGGCTCCGTCAGACATCGTTTCCGCGTGGCTATTATGACAGTGTGTTGCAATTTTAATGGCCAGCAGTGTATTAACTTTCCCCTGAAAAACTATTGTTACCATTACCCTATCATTGCCAACTTCTAGATGAGGATTTTGGGAACTACAGTGCCAGCAGTTTTACGAATTAATATATCCAAGTAAGTAGAACCAATTTTCATGGGAAAACCTCTTACTGAGGCTAAGAAAATTTCTTCATCATGCACTTGATTCAAAAAGCATTCACATAATTTACTTCTGACTAATGTTTCACTTGTTCCAAATTTATTCTAGTGTTCCAATTTTATATTCATAGTCACTTGTACGGAAATCTAGGATATTCTCATTTGTTGAGAAAGACAGCGAATATGTTTTACGGGATTTCTCCAGAGCTTGTTTTGTGATCGTGCGTCTTTCTTCTTCGATTGGGATTCTATACGAATATATAATCTAAATAAGCACTCGCTGAAGATTAAATTAACTAACACTAGTATTCTCTTAATACACTACAAACCAACAACAAGCAAGTGTGTTTAGTGTCCACTCTTGTTAAAGACTGCGTACTTCATGGTTGTTATGTATGTAGCAGAGTTCCCTCCACCCGAAATGTCTACAAGGCAAGTTAACTTCAGCTCATGTTTCATAGATAACACACCCTCTCTAAGAGTTATAGTAGTTAGGCTGGTGTGCGTTCATGCTCCGCTAGGAACATTGCCTTCTCCTCGAACCTTCTAGACTTTCTTTCCTTTTCGTACCGCTAGGAAGCGGCATGGTTTTCTTGCCGTTTTCCTTATCGCTCCAGTTGTCGGCATATGTGGAGAAGATTTTCGTTCCTGGTACGTAAATCACTTTTGGACTTTGGACTTGGCCTTGCTCGAGGCAATCATTAAAGGAAAATACAATTTATGTTAAATATACTATGGAAATGCCTCTGTAATGTTTTAATTACATGTTTGCATGTCCAAAAGTATGATATTGTGACTACCAACAACGCGACAATTAATTAACTACATGAGGGTTTTAAAACGGTTATATTCTACAGTTCACCCTTAAATTTGTTTGAACACGAGATCAATCCTGCAATCATTTTCTGTGCATATATATTAATCCTTCTTGGAGTGAATTCATGTTTTAATTTATTGTTTCTTTCTCTATAATCCTAATCAGATGAACTGAAAAGTATATAGAAATAGAGGGAAAACAGTTATCACTGGCTAGCGTGAAAATCGACCAACCTATCACGTGATCTAGCGCAAACTAAAATGCGATTGGAGGAGTTTAAGAATGAATTTAAAAAAATAATGGCATTTACTATTAAAATAAAATAATTATGTAATTCCATATTAACAAAATTAACCAAAAATAGCGAAATAAGATATTTTAATATCGTTTGCATTCCGGTCTTTCTGTTGAGCTTTAGGTTCTACAACATTCCAGTAGAGGGTAGCATAATCACATAGGCGGAGACCCAAACTAGCCTACACATGATGAAAGACCTGAGGGTGATCGGCTTTCTATATCACAGACAGCGTAATAATTCAAAAGGAAATATTCCAATTCTGAATAGGCTCAAACTTACTGCCTTTGATGCTTCGCCTCTGTGGGAACTCGTGTACTACCGCTCTGCGACGATGTTCATCAGCAAAATAACACTCATAAACTTCGTATATCTGGAGTCCGATTTTTTCTGTGATACGAGAGCAATGGCCTGGGTAATTAAATATTTAGTTATTATATGCATAACTTTCTTTGAATTTATATGTTCATTGTCTAGCAGCAACTTTTTTTTAACTGTCCGTAGGTTTTTAGCTTCTATTACTGTTGTTATGCTCCACATTGGCATGCTTTCTTAACGATTTTTTTTCCACCATGATTTGGTTATGCGCGGAATATTTGTAGCAGAACTTTGATGTTCAATATTCATTGTAAAGACAGTGAGTATTTTAAGATGTTACATTAGATGCATTACACGTAAAATTAAATTAATTTTTAATTTATTTGCATTTAAAATTATGAACGTATCTTCAGGTGTATATTTTGAAATAATCTAACGAAAATTGAATTCATGTACAAATTATTTTTCTTGTTATTGCTAAATTCCCATTAATATATTCAGTATTACATTTATTACTTGGCTTTGTAGATTTCATTGAAACAATGATAAAAATCACTCGACTTGGAACCTTGGCTTATGATTAAATTTCATTAAAATGTATAATCGGCCCAAATATAAAATCAACTATATATGAACTGCAACTTAATAGTTGTATCAAGACTGCCATGAGTGCATAGTGCATGCGGACACAAAGTACAAACAAAGCGTGGAAAGAGCATGTAAGGAGTAGAGGGGAGAAGAAAACAGATAGGAAAATTTATATGCAGAGGCTAAGGCAATAGAAAGTAAATAATTATTGAATTAATATTGCGAGAGGATAGAAAAGGAGAACAAATACAAATTAAAAAATTGTAAATAGTATTTAACGCCCATTTTTACTACTGAGGCACCACAGGCGGTGGACGCTGGTGATACATGAAATGAAATTATATATTGGGAAAGGATTTTTCTTTTTATGTAAGGAAATTGCAGGCCTAAGTTTAGGGTATCTCCCCGACATTTGCCATTTATGAGGAAAATCTGGCAAAACCGCAATCATGGAGGACAGTCTTGGCGGAAATCGAACCCCAGACCACCCGCTCACGAATTTGCGCCTTAAGATCTCGGCCAATTGACGGTCTAGACCCAAGTGATGAAAATACTATGTCAAAATCATTTAAATGCCGTCTTCCTCCTCAAGAAAATTAGTTCGTGTTTCACCCGAACAATATAAAATAAAAATGATATACGTACATGTTTATATAGGTTCAATAAGTCATAACGCATTACATGATTGGAACGAAACACGGCAAAATTTCCCCTCTTGAGATCCATGACGTGCTGTGTCATTTCCATTGATCATACGAACCAAGCTCACTGTGAAATAACACAATTGTCTCAACATGTTGAAACTGTTTGCGCACCCCATTGTCATCTTTTAGCAGAATGATATCTTGATGAGATGTTTCCACGCCGCTGGATGGTAGGGGCTAGTAGAAGCAATGACCCCTCTCTCTGGATCTGACAACGAAGATTTTTATTACTTAGGGGCATGTGACACAAATCATGCACAGTTTACGCATCGCAACATTCAACCCTCAAAACAGCGAATTAGGGAAGAAGAGAGTGGGTGCAAGAATTGATGCCGCTTACATCCCAAGTTTAATGCTTGAACCATTAACTTCTGTTTAATCGTTTAAAAACCCTGTCAATGAAGTACTTCTATTAGGTATTAGAGTTAAAAAGCAATCATATGGGACGACTAAACTATAATGGGATGATGAAATACCTACAATGATAAACAAGAAAAACAAAGCACACAGTGTGTTCGGTAGAACCACTACCAATAAGAAACGTGAATATCAGATAACTTAGAAATATGATTTTTATCGTATCTTGTGTAGAAACTTCCCAGTTTAGTAACAATGAAAAGTACGACGCTATTGCACGTGCCAGTAATATGACAACACTAAGAGTTAAAATGGCAGAATTCACAGTTGAGCAGAAAGTGAAATGTTATTGGCTAGCGGAGATCCCAATTGTAGTACAAAGAAGATTCAGGCAGAAATATGACGCAAATACTCCAGAGTGTCATAACTTTGTGAAATACCATAATCAGCTGTTAGAAACAGGTTCTGTGTTAAGAAAGAAGGTTAAGTCGTCTGCAGTTAAAGTTGAAGATGTCAGGTAAGTATTTTAGCACGTCCTCAGAAATCAATTTGACGGGCCAGTTCAGATCTGAGTTTTCCACTGTTCACGATATTGTGCATAAAGATTCCAACTTAGAGCATATAAAATCCAAATTGTGCAGAAGCTGCAGTCAAAACCCAGAAGGGTCGTGTTCGATAACTCAATGTTATCTCACATTGATGATGACAATGGATTCCTCAATCATGTCGCATTCTCGGATGAAGTCGGGTAAAGTGCACCGGTATAACTGTAGACTATGGGGAGAAGAAATCCCACATGTCGTAATGGAGTATGAACGTAATAGCTCTAATGGTGTGCTTTGACTTGTGATTTCGTGACCGGGTCTTTCTTTTTCGCTGAGAGCACAGGAACAACATTCTTATTGGCAGACATTGTTTTTTTTTTGTTTTTTTTTCCTGTTTTCATTCTTTCTTAATGCAAAACCTGTTTCTAACAACTGATTATGCAATTTCACAACGTATGATAACTCTATGTGTTCTCATGCGAAGGCGCACTAACGTCATAATTTTCATTGTTCCAAAACTTGGAGAGTTTTTACATAAGACGAAAATCATATTCCTACTTAACTGAATGAGGAAATACCCACATTTCTTATTAGTAGTGATTCTACTGGACAAACTATATAGTCATTTTTACTTGCATCCGCAAACGAACGCAAACTATGCAATCTCCGCAGTCATACATTCTTGACGCAATTCATTCGCAAAAGCCTTGCTTCCAAATTATTCCAATTATTACCCTTATATTTTTGTTAAGTTTCTCTACAGCATTGATGCCCAAACTTAAGCGAAAGAGGTGAGAGCAGATTTACCTCTTTCCACTTGTTGCAGAGCTATGTTTTTAGGACAACTAATTTCGCACCTAAAGCCTCCATCTTTCCCATAAGCACGAGTCTGCAGAAAAAAATCTGAAAACTCTTTAGCAACGTTGAATTCGTCATAAAATTCCCCCAAAACAATCAATTTAGTTTATCAGTGGATTATACAAAGCTAGAGTAAAACAAATTAATGACTAATTTTACCTTCACCTGTTTCTCTATTCACACCCTAATTCTTCCGTGTGCCTTGTCACAATATTTCGAGAAAGGCTTACAGATTGAAAAGAATAGAAAGTTCTACTGATCTGTAATAGATTCAGGCTCTATCTCTCTAATAACGACATCGTTCGAATGAAAAATTTATTCTCTGAGGATACCCTTAACTTTATGAAAATCTGAAGAGCCAAGCCGGGGCTTTAAGTGAATGAATAAACATAATGAAACCACGTTACAGAAGTTCTTCTCTCGCTAGTGTGCGGTCGAGCGTTATCGTGTTCTGTCAAAGGCGAGCGAATCTTCAAAGAAGAGATGTCAGTTTTCTTAGTTAAGCACGACAGCTGTGCCTTTCAGGATAAACTCTGAATGGAGCACTCCTTTAACATACTACAACTTTGTAAGGATGTTTTTGCCTTCTACTGCTACAGCTCGGCGCTGGTGACCTCTTATGATGAAACATTCCTGTTGAAAATTATGCAGCCAACTATCTCTTAAATTGAGCTAGCTCATTGCTCTACAGTCAAGAGGCCAGTTAACCCGACACACTCGTGTCGCATTTTGTCATGTTTTTACATTTAAATGTAAGACCATAGTTTGAGATGTTTTGAAACTCATCGCCTATGAGATCAAGTTTGCATATTTTTTTACTACATTCATTCACTACTTTTCATCTTGCTTCCCTATTTTTCACATTTATAAAGTCTCTATAGCTGAACCAACTGACAAATCCAGAAATTAGAGCTAGATCAAAATTACATTCATACTTGTACACGTATAATAACACGTATTTGAATAATGAAAACTACAAGTTTACATGTACCAAGTAACGATGTAGACATCGTGGTAGGGCTGCAACCATGGTGATGCTCGTGATGTTCGATTGTCATTGATGGTGCTGATCTATTTGATTTTATCTTTAAAAAAAAAACTAACTAGGGAGTCTAGTGCAGTTTTTTAACTCGAAAAAATTCCATCAGACATAATTTTTGTGATATTCACTTTTTATACAATACACTTCTCTATAATAGACAATTATTAAGTAATAAAAGCAAAACTTGTTGGTCAAATGTCGGACATTTATCTCATAAGTGGTAATTTTATTCAGAATGAGATGGCAACATGTTATGAAATGTTTACATGTTGCATTACTATGGCTAGCAGAGTCAATATTGAAGTTGTAGCGAATCTGTTAACAAAATATTGATTTGTACTGTATATTGTTCTATTTCATTTCTTTTTGGAAAATTTTCAAGATATCAAGAAAGTGCTTAAACCGTGCAGGTACTTTTGTGAGATGATCTAACGTTCAAGTCTCGGAGGAAAAAATTCATGTCATTGTAAGAAAAATATTATGAACTTTATTTTGAGTGTAAATATGGTAATTTTTAATATGACAGAGCCCCAAATATATGCCATTTGCAAATCCTTTGATCTGAAGGCAACTGAAGGCGATACAACTTATTGCCATTTCTGTTTAATAATGAGATGAATCACATCTAATACAAAATATACAGTTAACAATTCCAACTTATCATTATAAGTACATAATGAAGAGTATTATGTAGCAAAGTTAGTACATTTCTTGACCGTAAATGATCATTTCGACCAACTGATACTGGAGAGAAAAGAGAGGAGAGAAGCTACCTTAAAGTTGAAGCAAGTTGTTCATCAGAACCTCACTTTGTAACTCAAGAAGATATCAGGATTTAAAGTTGTCTATGTAACTAACTGAAGGATTTTAAATTCCAGGCTCAAAGGTTGGAATATGTTACACAAGAATACAAGGATATACACATGCGTAGTGATTCAAAGACTGCTCCTGTAAAGCGAAAGGTGTAGTTTTCTGTAAATAGCAATGATAGCCGCAGTGACTTCTGACGCTTTATTTTATTGTAAATAGTAGAGATAGATAGGAATCGGGAAATGAATGCTAACAGACCTGCAAGTCTCATTCTAGAGACAGTAGTCATGATTTTTATCCGGCGGACGTTGGGCAGCCAAGTTTTCGCGCCGTTCCAGAACATTCCATATGAACCGGCCAATCAGCAGTAAGTATTTTAAACTTTTGAAAACTTCTGATCTTGCTTGGGTGGACCCCGGAGGTTCGAGATTAAACCCAAGCCGGGATGTAGTATATATAAAAAAGCGAGGTCGCCCAGTTTCATGGATTCTGGTTACTTATGAAACTTTCTAGACACGTCTCTGAGATATTCACGCGCTGCAAGATTCTAAGATATTCCCGCGGCATTTTTCATTTGGTCAGCGACGGAGATTAGTAATTAGGCGCGTACTGATATGCATATATATATATATATATATATATCATGCAAGGGAATCCATAGCCGTGTGATATTGAGGTACAATTCTCGAGTAACAAACCAGCGATAATCGGGTGCGAGTTTAAATTATTACGAGAAAGTCGGACAGTAGATCAATACTTAGCAAAGGCTTGACGCGACGTGTCAAGTAGATATTAAAGTGATTGTTTTCAAACCCCGGAAGCTCGCGGTCATCACAAGCACGCCGAGGCGCCGAGTCAATTAACTAGTAGTCCAAAGATTACGGGCATTTACTTCTCGAGACGAACAATAGCGTCTTTGTAAAGAAAGAAATCATGTCTATAAATACATCTGTCTCATGGCATACTATCGTCAGTTAATATTTTGAGCGTAACTCCTGTCCCCTTCCTGTTGTATGAAGACAACGAAAACGTCGGAAACACCCGAGATAAGGTAATTGATGAAAGCGATATTACCTTCTACACCCACGCAGCAACATTAGAGGAAGAAGACCGGGCCCTTTCGTCGGAGACCCCGACGGAAACCCTCAACACCACGACAACCTTTCACAGTAAATAAAACTGGTGCCCAAACAATGTGAATTGTATATCGAAAGTCATGGCCTCCGTTTAGAATAACATTTGTTAACACATGTACAATTTTCACAAAAGATGAGAATGGGGCTGTAATTTTTTCGGAGAGAAAGCTGCTTTTATCTTAACCTGTGTACAAAAGAAAAAAAATTAAATATCTTGAAATGGTTTCTGGTTAGCAATACTAAATAATATTAAGATATGTTTTAATATGCGCTGTTGATTTTCAAAAATCTTATTGCTCCACGTTTTTCTGAAAGTTAGCAACGCGCTCTACCCCCCCCCCCCTCCCGACATCCGCCACTGATTTCAAGAGCAGAGTTAATTTTTAGCAAAAGCCCATAAGATTATGAACGTGCCTTCTTTGAGTAATTTCGAAATACCTTAGTTATAAGGAATGGAAGGAATCTGCAATCAACATGAACGCGACGGAATGGAGTGTATTGCGCACATTCCGGTGAAGGTTTTAGATGTCTGTGCAGTGCGTTGTGGCGATGTCGCCCAGAGCAAACAACTTCAAAGGTTGGTAAACATACATTACATATTCATATATGAACTTTTTTTTAATTAGCGGATGCAAACTGAATGCTTCAGGAGTAGACATTTTTGCTTGTGTACTTTTTCATATTGACCAAAAAAGTCACCCACAGCCCATTAGGAAACAAAATTAACTGCAGTGAAAGAGTTTCTAGTGAAAAAGGTTCTCGTTCGATCCTTGACAGGCAATTTGTAAGTTTTCTCCAATGCTTAGGTTGGCACCGCTTTGCTTAACTATACCACACAGCCAGTGGCGAAACGTGGCTTTTGGCGATTTGGAATGTCGAAATTAATGCAGAGTCTATTTTCTGATGTACATACTATGAAAGCGGCTATATAATGTTATAATATTTTTTTCTTGTTGGAAATTACGTCAAACGGAGGCGCTGAGTTTTCTTAAGTTCCTCAGGGGTACTCATGATAACAAAGTTGTTGAATACAAGTGAAACATATTGAACTTAAATATTATAAATATATTTCACTAGTAATTAATAAAGCTGTATTACGTTCTGACATATCAACTTTTATTTTCGTACTTTAATGTAATCCATTCACATATTGGCGTCTGCCATTTCCTGTGGACATAGTCACAAGCATAAAAATAGTACGAGATATTATTGCCACACATTGTCGACAGTACGCTTGATTTTTTGCAGCGTGTATTATAACAACAAAGCTAACTAAACAACAAAGACTTAGCACTTTATGTAATGTGTTCTTTTAGCTGTAAGAATTTATCTAAACAAATCCATTTACAATATACGAGCAATTTTTCCTGGCGATGACCCCTAAGTGATGAAATTCTCAGGGATAACCATCCTCTTGCTACCGGCGCCAATGCATGATAATTAAATGAAATTAAATTAAAATACGTGCAACATTAAAAATAGTAAATTTTCCATCACTCGTCCTGAAATCTGATTGCACGTATGTTTAACCTTCCGGTGCTTTTCTGTATACAAACACATCAATTACTATTGAAATGATTTCTTGACATTTCAGTGAATGTTTAAAGTTTCTTTTTCTATACTTTTAGTAAGATACCACTGGTTCCACTTCAGTTGACAATTATATAGAAATAGAGGGAAAACTGCTATAAATGAAGTCATCCCGCGTGAATTAAAAGATGAGGAAGTTTAAGAATAAGTTTTAAAAATAATAAGTCATAAGTGAAATGTGTTGTTAGAATAATAATTACATCATTACATATTGCTACAACTAAACATATCAAAATGCTATATTTTAAAATGATATGTGGGGTTTAGGTTCTACAAAATCCAGAAAGGGCCAGGCTAAGCAACTGAGCCGCGTACACAATAATGAAGGATTCCCTTTATCACTATATGAACAGTTACTTAAAAAATCACCACTGCGCTTGCGCAAGACAGGCAGAGCGTTCGACCATATTATTAGTGATTGACTATTACATTACAGAGCACCTAGTTCAAATAACTTACCGTCACAGTAAAGAAACATCCCAGACTGCTGGTGTGCTAGAGCTGCTGTCCCGAGCGACAGCGGAAAGAGTCCCGAACATGACGGACTTTGTTTGCGTGGCCGCTTGTAAAAGAGTGAATGTTGCGCTATTATTTTTTTTTTGGTAAACATAAGTAACCTATGCGTTGTCCTCCGTAACTTTCTATGTGCAATATATTGTTTCTTATTACAAACTGAGTTGTTCACTTTTTACCACGCGTTGTCTTATTAAAATTCACAAAAAAAAAAATATATATATCACACGCACATACACACTAACCTTATCGCTAACCTCGGGTAAATTATAGAGACCGCTGGACACAGTTTACTGCGGCTCGCTATGGCCTGACGGCCTACGCTAACTTCCTTTTCGTAAATATAAATTGATGGGGGCGGGTAAATCACTGTAATGGTGGCAAATCTCCTTTGATTCCAACAGAAAAAGAAATTTGTAAAAATCAATTTATAGCGCTTTGTGTGCATGGTACTCTATTAGGGAGTAAACACTGGAATGGTTGCACATCTCCTTGGGAGATCAGGACGTGAGGATTCGAAACCACTACCTTCGCATGACGCTCTAACTGTCTGAGCTATCATGTTATTGCGTTTGAAAACCTTTTTATCTAGTTATATCTGTGCAAGTCATTACCTTCAGCTCTCTCCGCTGTCGCTCGAGGCTTCAGCTCTTACCGCACCAACAGTCTGGGATATTTCTTGCTGTAAGAGTAAGTGTTCAAATAGGGAAATATTTCAGTTTGTCAATGAAAGATAGCACAAAAATGTTCGGTAGGATCAACCTAACAGACTTAATGGACAGGTCGCCCCTGCACAATAAGTAGTTTTTGCCAAATTAAGTCATTCGTTTCTTTATCAGCTGCTTTTAGAGAATAAACGCTTAGTCCAAAATGCAACTCACATGTGAATGGAAAAGTTATCATTTTATAGAAACGACGTGAGAATACTTTTGAAACGCAACTCGTATTTATGATTAGGAAAGGACAAATTACAGAAATACTTATATAACCTCAACATTTTAGTGGAATCAAAATTCTGATTTTTTCACCATTATTTTTACAGATTTTGATTACAGTTAATTTTTATACTTTCCCGCTTATGTTTCAAAGGGGTATGATCATTCAAATTATTTTAACTTTTTAAACTGTGACAGCTTTTATACGTTATTTTCAATCATTCATCAAGTTAACACAAATAATTATACAAATATTTGCCCTGGGGAAATCTTTTCCTCTAACTGTTCTAACAAATATAAAGAGGGGGGGGGGGAATCAGAATCAAGAAGACGAGATGGAGAAATATCGGTCTTGAGAGTTTTGAGGATTTATGTTAAACTCTGCAAACGTGAGTTTTCTTTAAATTTTTATGTTAAACTGCAGTTTCGGAAAAATGTATCTTTTTATATAATTTATAGTAAAAAATCCAGACCTTAATAATAAATCAACAAATTAATTCATTTGTTCACTGCGTCATGCACTAATTAAACGTAAATACAAACTTAACAGTACAACTTGATAAGATTAAATTAATTTGCTCTGTTATACGCACTCTGATAAGTATACATAAAAACTGGATGTATGATATTAGTATTTCCATTAAGTATTACTGTGTTTGTAATACTTCTGTTTTTTTTTTATATGCTTCACAAAAGTGTTCATTATGACTGATTGACTTCCGCAAGTTATCTTTGGATGTGAATATCACTTACATATCACAAATATACGCAAATTAAAAAAAGTATAGAATCTACGAATAGACATGTATAACTTCTAACACTCTATTAGGTATTCTTAGACTCAATAGGATTTCGTACTTTGTTATATTAGCTGTGAAACGAATTAATAATGCACATCTTTGTGTTTAATAGGAAGGACAAAATAAGATTACAATACTCGAATCTGGCTCCTAGGTATTCAAGGCGAAAATAACACCGACAACATTTTGATTAGTACGAGAGCTATTCAATAAAACTAAAAATGACCCCCGCCCTTCATCCCACAGTGAAGATAGCGCGGTGAAACAATTTCCATAAGAAGAACGTGATTGGTGGAAAAAAACGGGAAGCGCGTAAGCCGATGCCTTTTAGTACAAAACGTGAGCAAAAAGGGCGTGTTAGCTGCGTAAAATGGAGTCGCTTCATAACGCTGCTCTGAAATTTTGCTCCTGTCTGCAGAAACCCGGTATGGAAGCGTATGCGGTGTTACAGCAAACTTTGGCGATTATGTTCTGCCACTATCAACCACAGTGTTTAAAGAGGACTGTGTTTCAACACAAAGCAGGGCATTCCAGGTGTTTCAGCCCCTGAAGTGAACGATACAGCTGCCATCATTGTTCTGGAAGAGCGAGAATAGATGGATAGTCTGGCAGAAATGTTTCAGATGAGACGCGGGTTGGATGCCAAGACAGAACGGAAGATAGGGTGTCTGAAACTTCAGAGTCTGGTAGCGGAGCCTGGTGAGACAAGTCTGATGTTTATCATTATAAGTGATGACACTTGGCTTCACCATTACGATCCCGAAAGTAAACAGGCGAGTTTGGAAAATTCCTGGTTCTCCAATACCAAAGAAGCCCAAGGTTGTTATATCAGCAGAAAAAGTTGAAGTGATTTCCCCACAAACATGAGTTAATGGAAACTATTACAAGACTGTTCTGTGCATCCTGGCCGAGCACATTCAACGAAAACGCCCCAAGTTGCATACAGCTGGTTAGCATCATCACCATAACAATGCACGTCCTCACGTTTGCAATAATATTGCTCAACGTTTGGACAGAAAAAACAGAATGTGTGCCACATCTCCATGTAGGCTGGTTCTAACTCCGTATGACTTTTTTCTAATCGCTAGTGGTTCTGAAGACGATGAATAAAATTGGTTTCCAGCACATCTTCAAGGAATGACAGACACATTGGCAAATGCATACAAATCAATGGGGACCAATCTTGATCCCACCTAGTGTACTTCTAAATACAAAAGGCATTCTCAATCTTTATTAACTAGTCCTCGTATGTTAACGGAACAGCACGCTGGCTGTTTTTTAAGAGGTGACCAATGTCTGAAAAGGCATAGTTTGGGATCTGTGGGACGTCAAAATGCGACAACTCTTCTGATATGGTGAAGAGCACGAGTGTCATATTTTATCAAGAAACCTGTATCAACCCAAAAAGAACATCGCTTCGTGTTTTTGATTATAAAAGGGATTCGAATTGTCGAGCTCCAACGTGGGTTGTGATTGTTGCGAAGCGATTCACAAGCTGCGACAGGATCCTTCGCTGATGTTACAAGAGTCTCGCGCATGTGGGGGCGGAAGAAAATCATAAAGGACAAATGGCTAACAGTAACAAATACACATAGTCCGGAGGAGAAGGAGGGGCTATAAATTAACAGTAGTATTTAATTCTGACAACAGTAACAACTTAGCTGTAAAACCGCGATGAGCATTCATGTAACTCTTGAAAAGGTCAAAGATATCAGAGAACTTTGTAAATTTGTGGCGCGAGATTTTTTTCTACCCCTGAGAATGTTAGAGAAAAACCGAAGAAATAAATAGAAATAACTGTGCAAGATAAACATTCTGACACGGGGTTTTTCAACAGGATTTTTCGCCAGCGCATGTAGACTGCACTTCCTGCATTAGTAAAGGTGAAAAGAAAATTTTTCATGTAAACAAAACTCGCCTGGATGCCGGCAGCCCACGTTTGAGAACCTGCAAATGAATTTTCTTTACTGGAATATTTAATATTGTATTTTAATTTATTTGCGTCTTTAAATTTTTGTTTTATTTGAATTAATAGGAAAAAATAATAGGACTTTTTAAAGATTATAACTCATCAACTTCCGAGTACAATTTAAAAGTTTACTGATGATATTTTCAGCAGATATGCTAATTATTTTTCAAACACTTCTTCTTTTGTTTAACAAACGAAAAAACTATTTTGGCTGATTTACATTATGAACAACTTATCCTATATGCCGAGCGCTATCTAAATACACTGTGTGGCTCTTTATGGTGCATCCCCTCCCAATTCATTGCCATACTCTGTTTTCATCTGACATGCAAATATTAAAAACAAGGCCGGAAGAAACAGAAAATATGAAATGTACAAAAAACATCTCTGTATGATCTCTGTTCCACAGCATAATGTAAAGTACCACAACTTGAGTGGGATATATTGCCAATTTAAATATTCAATTCCTGGCATTAAGGCAGTTGGCCCGGGTTCAAAGCCATTATCTTGGATGTTTAGCATGCTGTTGTGGTGCAGAGGGCTCGTCCATCAAAACACAACCCGCACCATCCTTGCAAACTTAAGATCTGTTTTGGGATCTGTAGTGATGGTGGTGGTAGTTTCAACTAGTGCATGCACGATATTGAATTCATCACGTGCATAAATACAACATAATTACACTGTTTTTTTTTATCAAATGGGAATGAGATTGGTGCTCTCCAGTCTCTAGGTTCTGACCAATCAACAGCTTGCAGTGTTATAATATTGTGTTTCCCGCTGTCAGCGTGTATCAATCCAGAGAAAGAGCAATATTATAAGTGATCCTCGTACTGGGTGAAAATATTTCTGTATCACATATATAAATTACCCAAGATAGAGAACATTTTTGTGGGCATGTACGTCCAAACAACATCTTTTTAGCTTCAGTAGATCCAATTGTACTGCTGTTTTTACTTCCCAGTATAATAGCTGACTATACCAGTGTTATTATGAGACTTTGCAGTACATACACGACGATAACACGATCAGATTACTGACGACATGACTGCACCGAGTCTGTAAACAGTAGCAATGTCTGAAACATCTGTCGATTTGGGGGCCATACCACTCTAACAAACATATATTTCTTTCTGCTTACACCTTTGCAAATAGCCACTAGTCAGTCTGACAAGTGAAGTGGAAGTGAATAGTGCACAATTGAGTTATTCATGTCGCACAAGTGTTCCTAGTTCTAAAAGAGAAGTGTAAGAATACAGGCGCCAAAGGTAAGTTTTAATGTGTACATATTAATTAAAAAATATGAGAAGTAGAAGAGAGACAAAAATCTTGATTTTAAAAAGCGTCAAAACCTAACAGTAGAGGCCTGTGGAGAAAATAAAAACTGTGTCATGCTTCTGTGTTGAGATCAAAAATTTAATTCTAGTAGTGCTCCGGTGTTTGTGTCACCTCGAAAACATAAAAATATGCTCTAAGACAGCTACACATTTCCAATAGAATTACCAAAGTTTTAAAAACCCTATTTCATAAAACGGCTTTACTTCGTCCACGTAGGAATTACTGCTAAGTTTTCGCTTCAAATATAGAAGGAAAAAGGACAGACATAAATCCTTAAAGGAGAAGAGTGACATTATGGCAGCATTGTTAAAACGTCTGCGCACAATGCATCAAATTCGAATTTTTGGCGACACGAGACCAATCTTCTAAATAAAGAGTGCGTTAATTAAAACCGCACTCAAAAATCAATTTGGCAAGACTAATTATGGTGGACTGAAGGTATCTGTGAGGAGTCGCAGCAGACTTATTTGTCATGTAGGATTGGCGAAAATGAGTTTTGTATCAGAGATGAAATGGGTACTTCTGATTATCATGAGAAAATGACAGCTTCGACATTTAAAGAATAGTTTTTAAAGCTTTTCTAACTGTTTAAAGGAGAAAGGAAATAGCAAGATGGATAATGTTCTTTATCATTCGGTCCCTATATACAAAAATTTCAATTACATCAATTAGAAAAAGCGAAATCATGCAATTGGGAGTTGGGAAGAAAAAAAAGGGGGGGGATTCAGTTTGTGGCAAAGGAAAAAAGAGATTTTGCAATATGTTTTACTGTTCCAAAATCAGTCTAAAATGTACGAGCTTGATGAATTGTCTAATGAAAGGGGCATGAGAGAATTCAATTGCCTCCTCATCATTGTCATGTAAATGCAATTGAGAATGTTTGGTCCCAAAAGCAATAGGATATTTAATAGGAAAGGCTCATTAATGAAGAAATAAATAATGTGACACAGAAAGACTAGGAAAGCTTATGTTCAACACGCCGAAAAATTACGAGAGGAAGACTTTAGGGAAGAAATAGGGCGCGTGATAGCCAACAACAACAACAACAACAATAATAATAATAATAATAATAATAATAATAATAATAATACGTTTGCCAAATTCTGATTATAGTGACGATTATAATAGTGGTAATAGCAATACCGAACCCGAAAACGAACCAGTAGCACACACTGGATTAAGTATCAGGTAAACAATATAATTTATTTTGAAAGTTCGTGTAATTTTAGGAAACTGTAACTGTTATAACAGATATGAAGTTACGACAGAGGGGGAGATAGAAGTAGGGGGGATGCAAGTGCTAGCGGCAACTGTGCGTAGGCATTTACGTTCCATTGGCTGCAGTCGAAGCCGTTTCCATTGAAAAATACTACATACATCAATACTGCAGTGTAGTTTTATTGTTAAGATATACCTCAAACCCTCGCCAGTCAAATAATGGAATTGGGATTAGGACAATATGGGCACAGCCCTCCAGTCCTGCTTTGAACTAACTACCGCTGAAATCTTGTAAATACTCTTAATACCGAGAGGGGATGCTCAAACGGTAACGCTTGGTAATTGTCTTCGGAAAGTCCTGGGTTCAATGACCTTGGTTTTTAATACTTTCTGCTGGCCACTTAAACAACGAAACAATTTACTCAGCAAATACAAACAATTGAACATTCACATATGAAGAGTAAAGAGGGAAAAAAACTGATTAGCCCAAAACTATCGATTTTTTTTAATTTCAATGTCTTTCAGTACCTCAGGTAATATATTTGTGTGTGGTTTAACTATATAGTATAAAAGCCTGATTTCTCTAAAGATATTTCGAATGTTTTATAACGACTGACAGGAAAAATCTGGAAAGTCCAACGGAAACTGGAGAATAATTTGAGAAATTCACAGAATACAATGAAATAAGCACTGCTTTACAGTGTTCTACACCATATTCATGAATTTCTTGCATTTGTTTTATAGTCATTATGATAGTGTTTAAATCCTGTTTTAACTACTGAGGTATCACACAGGTGGTGGATACTGCCGATACACGAGATGAAATTATAAATTGGGAAAGCTTTTTATTAAAGAAGGAAGCGTTTCAGGCAAAAGTTTTGAAAACCTCCCCGACATTTGTCATTTATGAGGACTGAGGAAAACCTGGAAAAATCTTCGATATCGTTCTTGTTGGGAATCGAGCCCCAGATTTCTCGTTTCACGAGTCCGCCGCTCGGCCTCGGCTATCCGTGGTAGTATAGCCATTGTGATTAATTTTATTACTGTCAAAAATTAAAGTGGGTTTTTAAAGCTATTTGAATTAATTTCAGTTCAAAAACATAAATTTATTATTATTATTATTATTATTATTATTATTAACTAAAATGAACTGAAAAATATTTTTGTAATAAAAGTATTACTTTCTGCAATTATTATTGCATAATTAGTATCAGGAATTACCACGATTATAGGATTTATCAGATTTTTCCTTATTAACATTTGTGTTGACTCGAAGAAATTCTTCACTGTTATCCTTAAGATAACCAGGAGGTGTAAATCTAGCAAATAATGCAGCAGCATACATTTTGCACTGCATCTCAGAAAATTAAAAAGTTATCGATATGACACTTTTATGAGATATTAAGAATACTTGAATAATGATGCTTTGTAAATTTTAATACTTTAATTTACATAAAAAGTTTTAATCAAAAATAAATATTATTTCCCGATAACTAAAAATGTTGACGTAAATATGCAATTTTTCTCAGGATTGGCTGGACCAATCTTGTTGAAAATTTGTATACACATAATGTACGCAAATGTACAGTGCGGAACTAGAAGTATTTAAATATCACTATTAGTTGATAAAAATCAATACCAATAAGTTATATTTATTTAAATTTGAAAATTTATTTCTTTTCAAGGAACTAGCATAAATATTATGCTCGTATATTATTCTAGTTCTCAGTATGGCATACTGTCTGCAGTTTAAACACAAAAAATCATTCCAAGTCCGCCAATAGTTTATAACAAAAGGGCTTGATTATGTCACGGTATTTTCCGTTTTTTTTAACAATATTTTATTTTGGTTTAAAATTTTAAAATATCTTTTATCTGCATTAGAGAATTATAATTTACAGATTAATTTTATTTAAATTTTCTTAATATCGCTCAAAAATTTAACACTGATAGTTTTAAAACTTTCTGAGATAGAGTGTAAAATGTATATTGCTACATTATTTGCTAGATTTACACTAACTAAAGCAGTGTATGTAGTTTCATAAATTATGTTTGTTTTAGTCACACTTAATTTTTTTAAAGCAGAAGAAACATGACAGTCAAAACAAAGAAAATATAGTGAGTCCTGAGCTTTTAATTTAACTCTTTTCTAAAATTAATAAAACGTGGCTTATCAGAAAATGACATAACCATCTTTTACATCTGATATCAACAGAAACCCTAGCATAAAATACTTGGCAAAGATAACTTTACCTTCTATCGAAAATACTTCATTAGTGCAAATTACTTATTTATTTATTTATTTTATCTTTTAACATTATAAGATCATTTATACTTCTGAATAAAAGAAATAATTTCTGTGTACAATGTTTAAATGCTCCAACAAAATCAGAAATTAAGTACAGAAAAATGTAAATTTCAAATAAACAGTACTTCCTTTTATGTTCCATGCCCTTTATACGTTCATAGGATCCACATACGTTGTTGTTACGTTCGTATCGAAGCTGATAAATGTCTTCAAAAGATTACGTTTTAGCGCGTGGTAAAAACACTTTCTCTTTATAATTAATAACTCTGGGAGTGTGATTTTTGTTTAAAAAAAGTAATTATGAAGAATTTAAAAAATGAGGGGTTTGTACTATAAATTACTCTCTACCCTGTGACATTCTCATTTAAAGCACTTAATTTGTGTTATGCCTTTTAGAGCCTCTGCAGCCATTTTTAAAACTGTGCCGGGGACTGGAATCACTGAAATGAAGGCACTTTTTCATGTGTGATGTACAAAGAGCCAACCTAGTGCATTGCTCTGACATCTGGCGTTCATTGTTTGTAGTATTAGAACTTACGATAGTATCACATACAAAAGAACAGTTAAAAATGTAACTTATAGGAAAACTTCGGAGGCTGGAAGGAGAAGCAAAACATGAGAAAATGTTCCTTTATTAGTTCTATAATCTTACGTTTCATGCTATTATAACTATGACCACATTAGTTTGGCCAATTTCCTGTTACTGATTTTATTTTGTTACTTAACTAATCATTCCTTTGTAATTTTTAGGCTTAAATCCAGTCTTTATTTTACTGTTGTAGAATATTTTAATCAAGAAAGGCGGAAATGAATTTGAAGTTGGAATTGCCAACTGTAAAGGTTTGGAGCAAGGTGTTTGCATGCCCAGAAGTTCCATAATCCTAATTCGACCCATCCCCTAGAAAAAAAAAATGTTCCTCTTGTGAAAACTGTTGCATTTGAAAGAAGCGTTGTAAATTGTGGTCAAACTGCTGATCTAGATATTATTGATTCGTTTTTTTTTTTTTTTTTTTTTTTTTTTTTTTTTTTTTTTTTTTTTTTTTTTTTTACGCATTAATTTACCGGGATCAGTCCACTTTCTTTACCTCTGCTATCTTCCTTATTGCTACGTATAGGGACATGGTCATATTTTGGAAGCGTTCGCCTATTGGCTAAAACACCTTGTTTGCTAACGCATTTAAAGTACAATGACTGCGCTACGCTTTGAGTAGAAGAGACTCTTCCTTGCTTTCTTTCCGTGAAGATGCAGTCAAGAACATCCGGAGCTTTGGGGATAATGTTTGACCTTTTAATTTCAAATTAGCTACGTTACCTTCTTCACACAGCGACCCCAGATACTTAATATTACGAAACGGTATTGTATCTTTAACGCGATTCTCTTGTAATGATTAGGTTCTCATTGAAAATGAATTTTGTTTTGAGTTAATAGTTTGTAATTAATTGCCAGATAGCCTCAAGAACTTTATGTATTGAAAGTCAATCTGAAGTGACAATGCTACTGGCAAAGTTTTATCATGTTTCTTTGAATAATTGGGGCTGTAACATATGTGAAGTATAAATGACTGGTTTGTCCCAGTGTTCACATTATGTGGCAGATAAATGGACCGATCCTTGTGTGCTTTTTGTTCACTGGCTTACACTAACGCCGAATATGCTACAGTGCCATTATCGTGTTAAGCGGTTTCTTGCTTCAGAGGGCGTAGCGCTTCTACCAGGGTTAGTTCGTTTCGGAAATCAATTCTAACTATCAGGTTCGTTAATCTGTTCCATGCCTCTCCCACTGAA
Organism: Metallyticus violacea; assembly: GCA_030762175.1. Lineage (NCBI taxonomy): Eukaryota > Metazoa > Arthropoda > Insecta > Mantodea > Metallyticidae > Metallyticus > Metallyticus violacea. Next base: position 32,513,093 of record CM060833.1, read on the forward strand.
TAAGGCAGCCTCAATTTTGAGTTTGTTTTTTTTTTTTTAATGTACCGAATTTTGGGGCTTTTCATATTTGTAAATTTTGATCCAGCACTTTGTAACAATAATTATTTTAATTTTAATTTGTTTAATGTACTTAGGTATTAAAAGTTTGTATATGTAAATTGCAGGCACATTGGTAATGCAAACTTTTTAACGAATGTAATAAAGTGCTTACCAGGTTACTGGGTTATTATTTGCATGTTTAAAGCTCACACATCCTGTTATTTTTTTCTTTTTTTATTCAAAGCACCTCTGCGAGATAAACGCTGAACAACTTGGAAACTACTGGTCGCTTTTTAAGTCTCTTCCCAAATTAAATGCTCCCGCAGGCATCAACGGGAGGGTGCTGTGCAAAGTATTTCTTGGAAGATTAGACAGCCGATTCACCAGTTGTAGAATAGCAGGAAAAATCACTTTTGCAATTTAGTTCTATATTTAATTAACACTATAACAAGGATTAGTTTATACATTTTGTGATTGCTACTTTTTCAATCTTAATAAACTTTATTTGCAAGATATTTACATCGGCACAATCGCTAAGAAAACGCTTGCATATGTAAGTGGGAGGAAGTTGTTTAAAACTTATCTCTCCTAATGATAATGGGGAAGACAGCACGCTGAGAGAACCTTGCAAAATCGTTAACTTTATCCACATCACTTTCAAAGAACGCAAGGACTTAGATCTGGTTTCTGAAATACAAGAAATCTTTATAGGATAAATAAACGTTTCGGAAATGTACGATATATATTCCATAACTGTCTGTTCTATAAGTGTTTCTGAAAATGTAGATAGAGAGTATCAAATAAATGTCCTTTCTATAAATTATCTGAAGAAAAACCGATAGATATCTGAAGTATTTTAATGTGTAGCTCGTGAATGTTTATTGAAGAAAACTGAAATAAATCTAAGTGAAGAGCATTGTTATTGAGGATATATCCCTGCGCAGGGAGAATCGGGGGAAAAAAATGAATTTCAGAGCTTGGTACCTATTTGTTAGCTTATAACTTATAACACTAATCAAAGTTCTTATAACGTTTTGCGTTCATTTGCCATCAAGTTAATTAGTACAATTAATTGAGTTTTGATTAATGTTTAACGCCCTTTTTACTACTGAGGCACCGCAGCTGGTGGACACTGATGAACATGACATGAAATGAAATGATAAATTGAAAAGAGTGTTTTTAAAAGGAAGGAAAAGTTCCAGATCTAAGTTTGGGATACTTCATCGGCATTTGCCATTAATGAGGACTGAGGAAAACCTCAAGAGAAAAAAAAAAGTGCCAGGAAGGGCGGTACTGGCAGGATTGGAACCCAAGACCTCCTGTTCATGAGTATTGTGTCTTAACAACTTCGGCCATCGAAGTCGGTAATACAATTAAATATGACCTTTTGTTTAAAATGTATATTTCAGTTCAGCATCTTTATGTTATTTTTTGTTTCTCGGTAAATTCCACAAAAATATTTTTTCTTTGCTTCGTTATCTTTTAAAATAATCTCTTTTGACACCTTTTACAATTTTGCTTGTTATAGAAATATGATTTCCAATAAAATAAACTAATAAAATGAAACTTTTTTCGAGCGCACTGATAATACATGAAATGATTAGTTGGGAAATGTTTTTATTACTATTTTAAAGAAAAGAATCGTCCATACCTAAGTTTAGGGTACCTACCCCGTATTTGCATTTATGAGACTGAGGATAACCTGGATATAACCTCAATCATGGAGGAAGGTCCTGGTGGGAACCGAATCCCTGACCTCGCACTCACGAGTTTTAACAACCTCGGCCACATGAGGTACAGATCATATCACACAATTGCAAAAGAATACATTAAGCTGCATGGTGCACTACGATAATGCACGGCCCCACATTGCAAACGTTGTTGCTGAATATCTCGCAAAAATCAATGTGAAGTGTCCCGCATTCTCCCTTTAGTCCTCGTTTACTCCCGTTTAGGCTGCGGATGAGCTTCTGAAGGATCTGCCAAAAATGTTATCCAGCACGTCTTTGAAGACTGGCAGAAACGCTCGGACAGGCGAGAAATATCATCTAAATTATGAGAATGAATAAAGGTATGTTGTCAAAAAAAGAAAAGTGTAATCATAACTTATTGAATAGTTCTCGTACATACTACAGCTTTTCTCAGTGCGAAAAATTTACATTTTAAACAGTACATTACACAAACTAACAAAGTAATGTAAAGTTAAAGTTTAGTGCCTAAAAGTATGTCTGTAAAATATTATACTTCTTTATTGAACAGCCCTTGTTTCTTAAAGAACTATCGTTTTTAAGCAGAACCGAACGTTTAAATGAACTATTTACATATGTATAAAATCTTGATAACTTATTTAAAAATATTGTTTAGTGTAACTATTTTGTTTGCCTAAGTTACTATGTAAACTAGCAGCATAATTTAAAGTTCTTGTGTGTAAGATGATAAAGAGTTTAGTATACAATTCTAGCAATTTCAAGGAAATTAAAAAGCACATTTCGTAAAATATCTCTAAAATTGATTTTAAAATCCCCAAGCTATATATATATATTTCGTGCGATTTAAGCATAAGTAAATATTTTGCAATTCTTCCATTTCACTTAGTCACCTTAAAATCGACCAATGGAACGAAACAAAATTTTGAATCACAGCCGGGTTACGGAGTGAAATTGTCGAAAAAAATTATCAAATCCGTTTTATCACGCGACGTGCTTTTGTCTTGTGGTCAGTGTAGCTTGCGCCATACCTCCACTATATGATTCCTTATCACGCATCACTGATTACTTTTGCTGGAAAAGGTGAGGAGCTATTGGTAGCAACAAAAGCATGAACAATCGACAATCGTAACGAAAAATGGAGGGTTCTTCAAAGCGTTTGGGTAATGCGTTAAATGTGGTAATTGGTCTTATCATTAGGAATTCCAAACCACAGTATACAAAGAAAAACAGAGACACTGTATGTTATTTATGGTTTGTTTCTCTCTCTCTCAGTTGGTATTAGAAAGTCCTGCGGTAGGGATTGTAATAGTCGACTTTTGTATATTTCAGTTTGACTGTTTCTGAATAGAATAGATATTCATAAGTATAACATTTTATACAAGTGTTACTATTCTATGCCTGAATTTCAAATATATGTCACTTTTGTTCTTATTCTATTCATGAAATAGTCCTAAACCCGCATTTTGCTCTTCTCTATTGGCATTACTGGCAATGGACATTCTTCTGTCGCAAGATTGCTTGAAAAGTTAAGAAGAAACATACAATTATTACAATTTCGTAAGCCAAGTTTACGGGAATTATATTTATACTTTTATTTTATTCGTGAAATAGTCATAGTAAATATTACTGGAGGGTCTGAGCTTTACAGATAAATTCATTCATTACGTTTACTTGTGATAAAAACTGTATATCCAAGTTTGTGTCTCAGGGTCTCATAATGAATTTCTCAGGTCCACAAACTCTCAGAATGCCCCAGCTTAAAGTTCTAGTACGAAAGCTTTTTCAGTAGCTGCATTTCAGTTTACAAACGCAGACGATCCACAATATTTAAATGCTCAGTTAATGCTACTCCCTCCTAATAGCACAATGAAAATAGCTCAGGCTCCAAATTATCGTGTGTAGGGGACTTGGAGCTGCAAACGCACTGTGCGCTCTCACACACTCTCCCATTTGTTCCGCTAGGGGTGAGGTCAGGTCATAAAGGCAACGTAGGAACGTTTAACGTTTATAACAAACGAGGTGAAGTGCCGGACTTTGCCCGGGTTGATCGTTGCGCCGGTCCCAGGTCCCGTGAACGTGCGTGTTTTCCTTGTTTAGCTCAGTTTAGTCACACTTTCAGATTAGGTAATTTATTGTGTCATGTCTCACATTTAAGCACCTCGGTTTTGTAAAAGAAGGTATCACGTTTCTCGTAATTACATCCGATCTTCATTTGTTGATTTTCTTTCACAATGTAACGCTTCTGTTACAATATCTGCTCCGAAGGATTCTTTATTTTCAACTGCAATCGTATATTGTTTTTTATTTTGCTGTCCTTACTAATATAACCGTCTTATAAATAGCATTGGTTTTGCTTTGTGTAGGTAGATGGTATCAGTAGCGCAGTTTATTTCTTTTTTTTCCTTTTTTTCTTTCATGAGGACGATCTGAGAAGCTCTCGGCCTGCTAACAACACAGAACTTTCAATGGTGCACCCGGCTATAGTCCTCAATAATCATATGTATTTACATTATCCCTTTAAAAAGCACAACATGATTGCTGTTAAAAATAAGCACAAGATATGGCTCATTTACAAAAACTATTTTATTGATAGACAGAAAATCAATATATTTAACTATTCCTTATGCTTAAAATATTATTCATCTAAAGAAACACCAAAAACCTCTTAGTTTTCCGTTGACGTCAACGTCATTAGTTATACGAGTTACGAGGGGCGTTCCAAAAGTTCACGCCTGGCCAAGAAAATACATGATTTAAGAGGGTTATATTAACATATATTTATTTTAAACATAGTCGCCTTGTAAATCAATACATTTTGTCCAATTGCTTTCAAACTTTGTCGAACTGTGAAAAATAAGCGTTTGTTTCAGTTTCAACCACATTATTTGACGTGAGTTTTCCTTCACCCAGCCATTTCCTTAGGGTTGGGAGCAAAAATGATCGCTGAGAGCCAAACCCGGCGAATATGGCGGAAGTGGAGACACCTGTGGAACAGAAATTCATGCAGTTTTGCAACAACAATCCTAGACGTGTGTGAAGGCGCACTATGTCATGAAAGAGAACTTCTTTTTCGCAAGGTGTGGAATTTTAGCCTGAATAGCACCTTTCGGTCCTTCTAGAGGTAATTTATGCGACTACACCATAAGAATCTCAAAAAACCGTAATCTTCACTTTCCCTCCAGATGAAAACGCTTTTGCTTTCTTTCGTGAATTTCCACCCATTGTTTGAACTGCCCCTTCGTCTCTGGCGTGTAGTGTTTCATCCACTGTTATGAAATGTCGGAGAAACTCACTGGAATTGCGTTTAAACACTCTCGAAATATTCAGTCGAACGTTCTTTTGTCCACTTTTAACAAAGAGGACTCACATCGAGCTAAAACCTTTCTCACACAATAAATCTTCATGTAAAATGCATTGAACACGACCTATCGAGTTCTTTGCAATGTCACCAACTTGTGTACCTTCAATAAGCGATCATTGAGTATGGCATTATGAAACTTGTGTCACAATCTCGTCAGTTGTAGCGGTTTTGCGACGCCCTGAGAGCTTCAATGGACCACGTTTAAATTCAGCAGCCCTCTTTTAATCGTTGAAAGCGAAGGGGAAGAATTCTTTATGTAGAATATACCTTTTTTTATTTCTGTTCGGGTTAAACTCTTCAAAACGAAATACTTCATTACAGCTCGTATTTCAGTTTAATCCATTTTGTAGAAAATGATATTACTGGTTTGTTTACACGATCATCACAAACACTTACGCGCCATCTTAAGGATGCTACCAACTGTCGTAGTAATTTGGCCATCTTTACGTCTCTGAGTCAGAGATTTTCGAACGCTCTAGTATATTACCGACAATCAGAACTCGTTGTAGCTGTCCATCTTCTGGGCAGATCTACGGTTACTTGTTTTATATAATGAACAAGATCATGTAGTTCATCATTGTACATTCAAAGAAATGACAAGAAATTGCTCCATGCATAGTGTTAGTCTACTCTCTACGTTGTATCTAATTAATAACCCATTCCCCACATTCCATATCTATATATTCATTCAATTTCATTTATACCTATTTGTGGTGGATAATATTTTTAGAAAACAAGGCCTTATCTATAGGTCTTAGAAATCCTAGAAAATACTCGTACAATGGAAGACAATTTTTGAGAGACGAGGTCTTTTAAGTGTGACGACTAGTGGTCTCTAAAATAAATGTGGCACGTGAGATTTTATAATTAATTCTGTGGCACTATGCATGAACCTCATAAACATAAAGTTGTTAACTTTTGATATAAGTTAGTTTTATCTGAGATGTTCAGCTCTCAATCACAAATCGAAATGCCCGTAATCGGTAGAGTTTCCACAATAGGAGGAGGAAGTGTACATCATTCCGTAGGAGACCACATAATTTTTTTATCTTAAAATATATCGTATTTATGTGGATTATAGAATTTATGCACAGTGCCACAAAATTTAACTTGGCATAAGAATTTATTTATAGTTTCCTGTAGAAAAGGTAGCATTTCTTGTCCTTCGTTTGAGCAAATTTCACAGCGTGGAGCGGGTTTTAAAATGAGGGGGGTGTGACTTAGTGTGCACGGGGGAAGCGGTTCGATTGATGACTAATGATTGGTGGTTGTTCTCGGCTCCTAACTCAGTCGGCTGCTCAAATTTATTATGATGAGTTCTCAGGATTCACTGGAGTGTTTTGTGACTCAATTTGATCCACGGGAACAGGGAATATATCACACAAAAGACATGAGATTGATTTGTTCACTAACAGCTTATTCAAGTTTAAGATACCAGCCTACCTATACCTGACTGCTCGCAATTGTCTGGTCAGTATTGCTATACTGTACTTGATATTATTTTTCCCACTTCTAATGCGTTACAATTCCATCTTTGTCGTTTCCTACTCTCTACACTATAACAACTCATTGACCATCTAACTCTGCTACGCTATGTTCATACTTGCCTATTCTGTATTACTATCGCAGCTATGTCACTCGCAATTTTCAATTCTAATCATAATAGCTGTCTATCCTTCCCCCATTTACATATCTGTCTTCTACCAACCTCTCTGTTCTCGACTGCATTCTTCATTCTTAGTTCTCCTGAATGAATTGTACCCCTCTACTCTCGATTCCTCCTCCATTTCCATCCGCTGGCCATTGGTAAAAATTACTTTCCCCCTTCTGATATTTCCTTTCCCCACATCCTGGGGTTTCCTGGAAAGTACACCTGTCGTATATTTCGGTTTCGCCTTTCAGACTTTGGCAATTTCCCATTCCATTTTCTTCTCCACTATCCTAGATCTGCGAACCAAGAGATATCCGGATAATGCACGTATATTTCCCATTACCACGAGTACTGGGCGGCAGAATTCTTTGGTTTGTATCTTTCCGTCTGCCAGTTATAAAACACTCTGTCTTGATTCTGACATTTTAATCCCCTTTTGCAATTCTATTTATTTCAAAGTGTGCTCCTCAGTTCGGTTCTAACAACCTGTTATAGCAATTTCCTTATTTGACCTATCTAGACCTTTTGTCGGCTTCTAGCTTGCTAAAACATTGCCACAATATGCCTGGCGCGTGTCCATGAACAAAGAAATCTCTTTTGCCTACTGTCCCACTCGCAATTTTGTGAACTTGCCGGCGAGCCATCCCTTCATACAGTCATTCTCTCTCTTTCTAAGGCTCAGCTCAACATAACATGGAAATAATCACCATGTCTCTTGCAAATTACTGTTACCTACCAAAAATAAAAATACATAAACATGCCTCAAATCATCTACACATATAAGAAATAACCATATTAATAAGTAGTAAACGCATCTAATTATATACATACATAGTAAATATTCATATCAAATCATTGCTTTAATAAACATATTTCTGCATCTTCAATTCTTATACCAATGTAATTATTACTACTATTCATACATAAACATAATAAAGGTGACCTTGAGTTCCGATTGAAGCGTTTATTCACTATATTAATTATTATTCCATGTGACAATGAAAGCGGGTTTATGTTGAGGACGCAAATTGGTGCGTACGGGGTAAGCAATGGCTGATGAATGAGCGCTATTTTTGGATCGTCGTTCTGTCGGCTCCTAGTTCAGTCGGCTGCTCCAGTTCTATTATGATGAGTTCTCAGGACTCACTGGAATGTTTTATGGAGATTTAGATCAACGGAAACGTGGATTATATTACACAAAAGTTCCACGAGATTGATTTCTTCACTAATGGTCTATTCAAGTTCAAAACACCGGTCTCTTAAATTCGGACTACTTGCCGCTGTCTAACCAATTTCTATTGTTTTGCTATAACTGATATGATTTCCCCCATTTCTACTCTCTGTCTCACTCTCTATTCTCAACTGATTTCTCTGAACTAACAAATCAATGTACTCAACTCTATTCTCCACTATCTACTTTGTGCTCCACTCTGAATTCCCAGCTGTTACAACTCTATCTTCTCAAACTCCTACTAATTCTATGACATCTCCTTTTGTATCTTGTGACCACGCCCAAGCTAAAATAACACTCTATATTTTACTATTTTATTCCCGACTTATAAGTTCATTATTGGGTATCTTAAAATATTTATTATATTGCTAAGTTCTTTTCATTCGCCCATTTTTATGCGACGGCCATTGGTTTCCCATTACTGTTATTCTGACTGGGCGTCAAAATTCTTTGGTTTGTACCTTTCTGTCTGCCAATTATAAAACACCCTGTCTCGGTGCTGACATTTTAATTCCTTTTAGAATTCTATAACTACTCAAAAGTAGGGTTTTACTAATTTGCCTTACTTCTCCCATCTAAAGGGGGTTACGATTTTGTGTCTTCTTTCGGTAAATCTCCTTCCGAAATATTCACATGGGGTGAAGAAACTCGTGACCTGAACCAAAATAAAACCTTCCCCCCTCTAACCTGCGAGTCCCTATAGTTCTATACTACCTCTCGGCAAACAGTCATTTGGATACACATATACAATAGCTTTCTCTCTCTCTTTGCAGCTGGCTAAAGTCAACACAAAACATGCAAATAAATACAATAGCCTCTTGCAAAGTGCGGTTACATACCAAAATACACATGCACACACAAGAAATAGCCTTATCAAGTCACAGTAAATGTAGTTCTGAATCATCAAATTATATACATAGTAAATATTCATATCAACTCATTACTTTAATAAATGTAACTCTGCATCCTCCATTATTAGGCCTATGTAATAATTATTACTATCAACTTATTAACATAATAAAAGTGGCCATGAGTCCCGGCTGCAAAACGAAACAACAGGCCACTATGTATACGTACATGTTTATAACGAGAGACTTGGAGTAAAATTTCGCTCCATGAGACTAGTTGTTACAACTGACTACATTTTCTACACCAGCCACTTCACAAAGAATTCAGAAACTGAGAAGCGCGTGGCAACGGCAAATTGGCAATTACCTCTACTTAACTTGTTTTACTCCTTGAATCTCCCCCGAAAAATCCGAGTCGGTTAGGTTAAGTGGGGGTAAATCATATTTCTCAATGTGGCAGCTAAATATAAGGTGGCGCCTTCTAGTTTCTAAAGTTAGTTTGGAAATATGTGGTCGCAAATTGGTTGCGACTATGGAGTCCACAAAGGCGTACCTAATCATAATCCGCCGTTTAGGTCCTGAAAGCAAGTACTGAACGTGGTTTGTTCGAAAAGACTTGTGACCATTTCCATGTTGCAACTTCTCGTCAGACATTCCAGTAACGTTACACGGTGATGTGTAAATAAAAGGGAGCGCTTTTGAAAAGTATGCAAAGAAAATACTTACTATATGGGTTTCACTCTGGCCAGTCCAGTCAAGGTCAATCAGTCAGCAGTCAAAATATAGGACATATAGGACATTTAATAGGAAAGATCGTTAATGAAGAAACAGACAATGTGGCACAGAAAGACTGGGAAGCTTACGTTCGTGTGTCGGTCCTGATGATTTAGTGGTAACTATACTAGCATGCCCAAGGTCGCAGGTTCAAACCCGGCCAGAATCGATGGATATTTCTGGGCTTAATATCCTAGGTATGCTTCCTTCGGAAGGAAAGTAAATCTGTGGTTCCTGTGTCGAAGATTTACGGCATATAAAAGAACCTCAAGCCTGAAAGAAGAGGCTTTGACCGTTTCACGCCCTGAATTGAATGGGACGTTAATGATCTGAGATATTAAAGAGCGCCCATAAATAAACCAAATCAACGACAACACAACCATCCCCATGGAAAATGCTATTTTGTGGAAAAGTTGGGGAGCATTGTGTATTTGCAAGAAGTGAGACATTGACTTTCGACTTTCATCTAATACAATTCATATTTGAAGCCATTTGCATTACGAAACATACACTTAACAGGTATTGCTGATGTTACCACTACCACAGCAATACTATCGCTACTGCGAGAGGGGGAACTAAGAGGAGTGGGGGAACGGTTGTTAAGCAGGAAAAATGGTATGGAGTGGACCGGCGAAAATGAAACAACAATGTCGCAATTGAAATTAAATGGTGATCGATTGTTCATCAATTTAATTTTCTGTATTTAAACCTCATTCTTCGTAAATCGTGCATAAGGCATTGCCTGCCTTTTACTCTTGAGGCTTTAGTGGTCTACCAATTTATATTCATCCTAAAGTTATGCACTTCAATAATAATAAGGAAATTTTTGTTAATATCGAATTATGCTTAATGCATTATTTCTTATTGTTTCTACTAAGTTCTGTCCATACCATGAATAAATTTCAATAATAACTTGGTAAAGGTATATGTTTGACAGTTATGAATTACACTAAGGTAAATTAATTCCATGGGTACTAGTGGCGGCTCGTGTGCCCCGTAAAAAGGTGGACCACACTGATTCTTTCTCAATTGCTCTCCTTTAAGAACTTCTGGTTTAATGATGTCAAAAATGTGTTTTTACCTAATCAGCCATCCACATTATAATTAAGATACAAACTGTCCAACATGCTGCGTTCTAAATTGTGCTAAACACAGCGTGTCTCATCCAGTGTGCGGCAATGTTCACGCACCAGATCTGATCGAATTCGTTCTACCGCATCTTATTTTTCACTGCGGGGTTCTGTTGCCGAGGCAGGCGGTACGCAAGCAAATAAATCCGCCACGGCAATTAACTTTGGCGGTCTGTGTCATCCACTCAACCGTAAATCAACAAGAAGAGTTTAGTGCCTGCTGAACTGGCTGCAGTCAAAACTAAGAGAACTGCTGTGAAATGGTTGGCTGACCGGGAAGCTGCAGCATTTTAAAATTGTACAGTTCGTACAAATATGTAATGTTTTCTTGATGAATTGGTGCTATTATAACACACAAGCCTATAACATTAGATTTATAGAATATTTTTGAGGAATTAAAATGAATTTGTAATATTTTGGGGTGTAAATTCTAAAATACGATCAGTTTTCCTGAAATACATACCATTTTTCCAAAGTGTGGGCATTTTTTGCGCTGAGTATACCGTCGTTGAATTATTGTTTTGTGAAATTTTAATAAAATAAAATATTTTTGGCCAAAATTAGAGAATACGTTTCACAAAACAATTGAACTATCACAAATTCCAAGTACAATTTAATTTGCTTATGAAGTTCTGTATTTTGGTCCTGGAAATATCCCGTCGTAGTATCCAGCAGAAATTCCCAATCATGTTGAGGTCCACTGACCTGACATTTTCCTTCCCTTTCCTTAAAAGTCCTGAAGGAAATGCTCTACTTTTTCTTTACTCATTGCATCAGGATTGCCAGGGGAAAATGTTTCTATTCAATTTTTAATAATTAAGGAAACTTTTTGCAAAAGTGCTCAAAGCAATTTTCATGTTTTTGCAAATCTTAAACATTTTATTTCATGAAAAAGTAGTAGAATTATGTCTTTGATTCAACAAATTTTGATGCAAAAGGTGTGTACTCTCCAGTTGAAGACACATTTTAGTGTCCAGTGTTTTTCTCCCCGATGTTGAAATGATTTGCTGTTTCATTTACAGGGAGGAATACAAAACACCCAGCCTGTTGACCAAACACATACCTAACACCATTAGATCAATGCAAACCATACAACAATGATTAATGTCTAAATAGCAATGCAAGATGTTTATAATGTTGTTTAAGATATACTAAATGCCCTACAGGTCACGCCAGTTACAATTTAAATAGCAGGCGATAAACATTGAACCATAATCCATGTATACTGAGAGAATTGACTTATCAAGTTCCAATACTATTTGAATATAGATGCTGTACTCCAGTTCCAAGTGTTCATTGACCTAGTATAATCCTTAGGATGTTCCATAATGAACACGATATTTGTTTTAATAGTAAAACGCATCATTTACTTGAAAACTGTTAATATTATTAGGTTAATATGAGGCACAAACACTATCATTAAACACGAAACGAAACATTGGGCAAATGTCCCCTATAGTTTCCTTGGCACACCTTCACTTGTTAGAAAAATTTGGAAAAGTCTGGCTGAATTACACACTTGACATGTCTAATCTCTGCCTTGAGTTGAGGGATTGTCCACATAAACAAGATTAAAATACACTGCAATCAGAATGATGATTAATTGTTGAGAACGCGGCGAATCGACTTCATAGGGCTCGTCTGACGAGGGCAACATTCTCCAAAGGTGGGCAAGAACGAGGATGTCCAGATGATTTCATGTTCTCTGTCTAGTCTGTATCTTGAAATTTCCTTACCAGTTCTACACTGTTGACACGTTATGCGCATTTCGTCTGCAAAAACCACACGAAGTCTTTCAACAGTCTCTGCATAACATTCATCGTAATTAAAATGTATTTTCATAATCTGGACGCTTTAATCCTTCGTGTATTGTTCCCTTTTATCTGAGAACACTACACACAAATGACAATCGTTAATCGCAATATAAACAGATGACAGTTTACTAAATTTCAGGTCTGGCAACCTAACAAACCGACAGAGACGCTCAATGAAACAATTTTTCATGAGAAGAACAGAAAAAAAAATTGAAAGCGCATTCATCTTTACAGGACGCTAGTAGCAAAGAGTGAACATTTGCTAGTCAGCTGCGTAAAATGAAGTCGCTTCGTAATGAACTTCTCAGTCGCTTCTCAGAAATTTTACTTCCGTCTGCAGAAATCTGGTGTGGAAGCGTTCACGAGGTTACAGCAAGCATAAGAAGATGGCGTTCTGCCACAATCAACGGCACTTCGACGGTTCAAAGAGTTTAATGAAGGCAGAGTTTGAATAATAAAGCAGGGAGTTCCGGATGTTCCAACCGCTGTAGTGAATGAGATCATGGTAACACAGCTGTCGTTTTATTATTCAGGAAGATCGACGATTGTCTTTTGGATTAGTTTTATTAAATTTTGGATGTGTGCACTAACGATTTTAGCTAGTAATTCTATTTTTCGTTATGGGTTTAAAGAATTGATGAAAAAGTGAAGGGAACAAAACATGTCTAATCTTAAAAGTTTGCCAAGAATAGTAAATGGTACCTGCTTGTGTGACATGAGTGAGTAATAAGTTTTTAAGTGCATTAGAGTTTATGTAATTCTAATATCTAACACCGACTCTTTTGTTGCCCCAACTCGCCGTTAGCGATGACTTATCGGCCAATGCAGTCTCACCGATTGCATCGGTAATCCGATAGCTGGATGACCCCATATTACATATTTCACTCGTTGTTTAAGTCCAACACTACTGTACAGCAAAAATAGTAGCGCTATATGTTTTATACATAAGAATTCTTCCCTGGTTTTTTAATGTTTGGTGAGGATTATTGTGCCAGAGAGGTGTGTTAATATATTTAATATATTCCAAAATTGCGCTTCTATAATGCTGAAAGTAATTCGTTTCTTAAAGCGAATTCGCTGCTAGCAATTGCAGTTATGTTGGTAGCATGAAATGTTCACAACGAAAAAGGCTGCCCCTCACATCCCCTTGACATGGCAATGACCCGGTTTGATGTTTGTCAATTGAAATACTTCCTTTTAACAAAAATCACTCAGCTGGCTGCGGAGCGACTTCCCTTCCGCACTGTATTACCTACTCATATTTTACATTGTACCCCAAATACTTAAGGTAACTTACTCTATGGTTCTGTTATCAGTTATAATGTTTGTCTGTGTCTGTTTTATAGCTGTAAAATACGTGAGTTTTTTTTAGTAGATGTATTCGTGTTGTATCGTTCAGCCACTTAATTCAACTTAAGATTTGCTTCCAGAACAATTAATTTTCAGATGGGCTATTATTAGCTAGTCATCTGCACATAACAGGATGATACAATTCTTATCATAGAGCATGAATTACCTAACACCTACTATTAATGCAGTGCTTTCACAAAATTGAAGTTCAGACAAGGGCTTCGCAATGTAGCCCATACAAAGGTTCCAAAAATGATCAACCCCACAGCATTCTTAGAATCCCGGGCTCGATTCCCGGATTTACTTGGGGATTTTTTCTTGGAAGAACTCCATGTAGGTTGTGTTACGTTTCATTAGGTTTAAGGACCCCCCCCCCCCCGCCGCACCATTCTCACATCGTCTCGGGCGGCCTAGCCTCAAGAGACTAGTACAATATCGCCACGACTTGGCGGGGGGGAGAGGATGCGAAAGTTCGAGGGAACAAAGCAGAGATTGGAAAAATAATCTAATACTATTAAAAAGTATAATTTCAGCATAAAGTAATATGTAGTATGAAGGGCTGGATCTTTCAATCCTTTTTAGAGAAACCCCATAATCATTATTAGGTAAAAGGGAATACATTTACCCCAGGGGTGACCCGTCAATACGGCCCGGATAGGACTGTCCCCCTCAAAAATGTCATAATTATTTACCATTTTCTCTTTTACTGGTTAACTTTTAAAACAACAACAACAAAAAATGCATGAAAGCAGCGATGAAACAGTTTTTAATTTTATCTTACCAATAAGCGCAACTCCTCTCTACTGTAGTAGCGGTAGCATGCGCACCCTCCGTTAGCAAAGAAGCTGAAAATTTTACGATTTAAGTTTATACCTTCATGGGCAAGCAAAGATTTACGAGGAGTTATGTTTGTATTCCTTCAACATGGGTTTGCCTTTCTCCTGCTTATTTCTGCATTCTCTTGGGTCAACAGGAAGACGACCCATGACTGGCGCTCGGTATTCTTTCTTTTCTTAGGAACTAGACGTTAATGGGTTACTGTCAGCACACATAACTGACGAGGGGTTGTTTTCGCACTTTGTTTGAAGTAGGGTGGTTTCCTCTCTGTTTGTCAGAGAAAATTTGACTTTCACAGTGTTAACTTTTAAGTTACAAAATAGCGTGTCTGTTTTGTGACAATGAATAAAGTGGACGTTTCATTGAAGACTCCATTTTCACATCTAAGGTTAACTGTAAAATTGGAAGTGAAACGATTTGGACCTCATCAATTGAAAGCTATAGGAGCTTACTCAGCAAGACGGTACAAAATTAAGATATTTTTATGGTTTGAAAAAATATCTTGGCTGATAGCGTGTGAAGTGAGAAATGCATCTTGTCTCCATGAATGAGATTAGAGAAGAAATAGAAAAGGCAAATTTCGTTTCTGTACAGGCCGAAGGAACGACAGATATCGCATGCATGTTCTTATGATATTGCGATAATTCACAAAGTTCATTGCTGTTTCTGAATTGAATGCATAACGGTTAAGGCGTACTTTAACAGCTGGATTAGAAGAGTTTCATATAAACCAGAAGTTCGTAGCAGGAACATACGATGGCACTGCAGTTATGAGAAAATGTCGGCGAGGAGTGTAAGTCTTGATAAAAGAGATCTCTCCTCACGGCATTTGGGTATGCCCTGACCTATCCTTCTACGGAGCCACGAGCCGCCATTGTTCCCCGAATTTTGGGCAAAACCAGAACATATTTGTTCGCATTTTGCCTACAGAGTGTTTTGCACTTTATCCTGGATGGCGGTGACAGTTTCAGATGATTCAGCCTGTATGTGAAAAATTGTCAATTTATATCCCGTTCTCTATATATAAATATTTAAAATTCAACGGTTATGAACAATCTTTTCTTACACCCTGAATTATTATATCAGCTTGGTTGTTATTATAACCTTTATTAAAACAATTTTGCAAAATTTTCATGTCTATTTTTCTGATAAATGTATCTATATTTTCTATATTTTCTAATCTATATTTTCTAATAAATGTATCTGTATGTTCATAATATTATTTCTAATGTAATCTTAGATATTAAGATGAAGTTTATTAACAAAAAATGTGCGAGATGTAAAAGTCAATAAAAACAATTACATAATAGGATTGTCTGAAGTAAAATAATAGCTGTTACACGTAAATTAAAACTACTTTTCCTTTCTTTAATCCTTTTATAAAAAGTCCCATGATAATATGTCCACAAGATGAATGAAATTTACTAATGACATGCCGGGAATAAAAACCGAGCAAGCCAGTTGAAAATCAGGATTATGAGAAGAATAGATTGAAAGAGAAAAATACTCGTCATTTGCTGTTACAGAGTTGCAGTCAATAGGGATAGTGATCTATTAACAGATTTAGATCTAATTGAGTCACATCGATTGTATAGACTACGCTCTGGCCCTAAATTACCGAGCAGGGAAACAAAAAGTCTAACGATTACACTTAAAGTGTTTTCTGCTGTTTCAAAATGTGCCTGTTCTCTATACATTGACGTTAAATTAATAGTGACATTTTCGTGGGATGGATGTAAAAAGGAATGTCATTATTGAAATGAAAATATATCAGCTGCTAGCTCTTGTATAAAGCGCAATGTAGCCGAGATAAATACTTTGGTTGCTTTAAGATAGGATTTTATATTTCTCAACTGCACCCCCACTTGAAGCCGGCTAACCATAAATGGACTGGAGGCACGGCTTCTCGCAATGAAGCAAATGTACCACACCTTTTTCAGCCATTATGTACTATGTACCACACCTTTTTCTGCCATTATTTACTATTATCTAAATTAAGGGAAAACGTCTTCGCGAACATCAACGCGAATCATTTGAAGTTGCAGTGGCTGCATATGAAGATGAACTTTTAACACAAAGGATAGAGGATAAAGTGTGATGGTTACTTTCAGTATAAATCCTGTGTGTGTTACAGGCCAATTCATGGAGTAATTATCACTATATTTGCATCCCGAAAAGTCAGTCACGCAGAAGCTGCCTAAACTAAGCGAATTCCTCACCTAGTAGAGTAACGTTAAAAAAGAATACAAAATCCAAATTATGGCCTTATTAACTAACGAAATTAAATTATGGCATTACTGCGTAGTATTAGGTGAACAAAATTAGAATTCTTGCAACCTCTAAGTATTACAAAAGAATAAACCCATTTAAAATTATTATTATTATTATTATTATTGATATTAAACCATAAAAATAATGGTATACTATTAATTAAATAAAGCATTTGGCTGATACATAAAGCTATGCTGTGAAGGCATTTTTAAACATTTTGAAATGTAACCATGTTTATGAATTGAGCCCTTGATATCTTTACATTTACTAAAATAGAGAGAAATAACAGAAAGTTTCGAGTTACATTCTGTATTTAAGATGTTCATATGTTTCGCTAAAACAAAAACATGTCACTATTTAAAAAAAAAAAACACAATTTACTAAGGAAATATACACAAACAATAACAAAGGAATATTTAATCGATTTTCATTGAATTTGAAATTATTTTAAGTGTTATTATAGTAAAATCATGTATTACATACGTTTTCTAAAGGTTATTATCACCGCCTGTGGCGCCTCAGTAGTAAAAGTGGGCATTAAACACCATTAAAAATGTTAATTTAAAGCGCTCTTCATACAAATATAATTCTCAAACATATATTACATTAATATTTCACATTTTCTATCTTCGTGACAATGCTTTTTAAATATAACATATATGCATCGCTATAAATACAGTTTATATGTTGAATTAATTTGTGGTTTTATTTTAAAACAATATAAAATAAAATGCAAGAGTGCTTTTAAATTAATTTTCAAGTATACCTCTACTTGTAATAATCCATTTCTCCTAATTTTCAGATACTATTTTTCTTATTTTATTTAAATGGCAAACACCGCATTTTGACATGAAGATACAAATACTGGTCCGCTAGAGCGATTTTAAAATTTGGGGGTTTAAGTAAACCGCCACTCCTATTAACCCGATTTCTCCGATTTTCAGAAACCATTTTTATTAGTTTATTTAAATGGCATACAGAGTTTCGTTGAGAAAAAACAAATTTTAATGCCGCTAGAGTGATTTTTAAATTTTGCGTTTCACATAAACCCCCTCCTGCTAATAGTCCGAAATCGTTGATTTTCAGAAAGTATTTTCTTTATTTCATTTCAATGCAATATGCACAGTTTCCTTTAAAACATTTAAAAGTGCGGCTGATAGAGCGATTATTAAATTTCGCTTTTACACTAGTCATTTTTCTCCCATTCCTAATAGCTCGATTGTTCCAATTTTCATAAACCACATTTATCAATTTATTTTAAGAAATATACCGAGTTTCGTCAAGAAAAGCAAAAATTTCGGCCGCTAGAGGATTTTTTTTTTTTTTTTTTTTTTTTAAATTTCGCGCTAAGTTAACCCCAACACATTTATTGGTCCAATTTTTCTGTTAAGGAACTTGACAAATCGTTTGTTAATTTATAGATATATACAGAGTTTCGTTGCGACCGCTAGAGCGTTAACGGAAACACACCCACACATACACATACACATACACACACACACACACACACACACACACACAGGCACGAGCGTATATATGTATATCTTGTCATTTTCGATGCCTAATAGGCTCGTTGGAAATTTTTCAAAAATGGTCCCACGAGTACTACCGCAATAGCTTACATCCTTCGGAATTCGCTAACGGGAGATTTTATTTGCGGAGAAAAATCACAGCGCTCCCGTTGCCTGAAGACAATCTCGGGATCGAATTGGTGCATTCATGATGCATCAGTTATCTGTAGAGGTCGTCAAGAGTTCTGCAAAATATGTTACAACTGGCACAGAGGTGAGAACATAAGGAGGCGGTTCTGCGGGACTTCAACATTTGCCCCGAGTGGGGAGATCCTCCGCCGCTGTCACGCCTGACACTATGCTGCCAGTCAGGAAAGAAAGGGAGTGTGTATGCTCTTGGATAGCTAAAAGCGTGCGCAAGACAGGTTTCGCGGTCTCTTACAGTGGAACACACATCTTAAAGAAAACACACATCTGTTTGTTACAACATTCTGAAGCTGAAGGAGAGGCCTTGTCCCGGATTGTTACAGGTGATGAAATCTGGGCTCGAAACAAAAAGACAATCGATGGCATGACATGATGCCAAAGGACTGTAGCTTTAGTTCAGAAGCATACGTCCGTGTGTTAAAGCGCTTTCAGAGACTTCGGCGCAATAACAACCCAGGAAACGTTTTGATTCACACGATAACGCTCGTCATTTCTGAATACATCACAAAACTGAGTTGGACAGGGTTATTTCATCCTATAGCCCTGACCTGGCTACGTTGAACTTTCCACTTGTTTGATGCACTAAAGAATGTCATTCGTGAAAGACATTTTGAGGATTACGAAGGGGTGATTGGCGCAGAGAAAAACTGGCTCCGTGACCAGAGCAAGGACCGATAGCGACAGAGTATACATGCCCTTGTGTCTCGTTAGAGGAAGGCCATAGAACTAGAAGTAGAAAAATAAAGTATGTAAATAAAACATTCTTTCATATGTATAAACTCATTTCTGCGCAATAAATACATTTTGAGAAAAATATATATGGGCATTATTTATTGGGCATAACTCATAGATTGTACATAGATAGACAATGCGCTGAGTATTTGAACCTATATGACTAATGCATCAGTAAAATGATATAGAAGTGCCACAAAGTTAACTAATATAATTCTCAAATCGGATGTTTCCTAGTGCAAAGTACGCACCTCTCAGCTGAAGAACGTGTAATCTAATTGAATTAACTAACAATAAATTTCCAACCTTCACTAATGCCGATTGTAATTCTTAACAATTCCCTCAAAAGTTGTAAACTAAATACTAAATGAACATTCACAATATTCTGTTTTCTACATTGGCGGAAGCATGTGTGTTTAAAACTATCTATATATTAGTTCTTGCACGTTATAAGGAAAATGCACGTATATTTTGTAGATTGGTTTCCAACGCTGAACCCACCGAGAAGATCCACTGTGACACTTGGACTTGCAGTACCGGAAGTGCGTGTTGAGGGTACTTCAGACTAACCGAGGGTTAAGATGAATGGAGTCTGGTGCTCCACGGTGGCTGAGAGGAAGGGGAATGGAAATCGACGTGCGGGAATTTGACCTCGAGCAGCAGCGAATTTCTCCCATCACCATTTTCCAACTACGAACAGTCGTAAACAAGTTGCAATTATTTCTACAGAAAAATGATGAGAATTCAGGCTCTAAGGCGTTCTATTCTCTCCTCAGAGTAGCTTAAATTCACGAGGAGGGTAGAGATATGTTTGTATTAAATATTCTTTGGAAGTGACACTAACCCAGTTGATCATAGATCCTTTCAGTTCTAAGGATATTTGTAACTTCTGGATTATTAACCATGGGCAACGGTTTTAAAATGAACAAAATGTTGCGGTGCGCAGAGGGGGAATCGGCAAGCAATTAAAAAAGAAGAAAATCGGTTTATAAGAACATGTTAAAACCAATTTTTCAAAACCACTAGTCGATTTTGTGCTGTTCCTCATGATTGTTACTTTTGCGAATTCCAAGAGGATTGAATTGAACGTTCCTAAATAAAATTTTTCTTTACTTATTTCAGAGATACAAGGGGCTTTGTGGAATGGTTTTATTCGCAGACTGCAGCAACTTCCGCGTTGCTTATTATTTTATTTTACTACGCAAACAACGAACTCACAAAGAAAGCAGCAAAACTGCACATACCCTCCATTGCTGTATGATCATATTTCCTTGCAAATGCCACTTTCGTTTTAAGCGATAGAAACAAATGGCAAAATCTTACTATTGTGAAGGGGGGGGGGTGACTTTGGACCGCCTTAATGGTCCACTAGTAGCGTTTGCAACTACTAATCCGGAATTCTAGGTTCAATTCCTGTTCAGGTCAAGCTGTGTGTGTACTTTTTCTTTCTTTCTTCCCCCCCCCCCCCCTAAGTGTTCCTTTGCATTGAGACGCCAGACTCCAGATAGTTTTAAACAGCTAAGAACCCTGAGCTCATTTGCGCCATCACTACTCATTTCATTCACTCATAGCTACAGAAGAATTCGGTTCAATCTACAAGAGTCAAAGAAGATCAATGCAGTCAAAGATATTGGAACCAAATCATCTGCAAAAATTAATGTGTTTAAAGTACGATTCTTTAGTTCAAAATGTAATTCTATAATTATCTGCCAATTATAAATGGTGCCGTTAATATACACATTAAACAGAGAGGACGAAAACGGACATTCTTGTCTTACATCTGTATTTATAGTTGCTGTTATATCCTTTCTACTGTTCATTCGTTTCTATTATCTCCTTCTCTATATATAAGCATCTTATTGTAGTTATCAAATGTCGGGCTACACCTTTCCATTTCACAATTTATCTCTGTATCAAACGCCTTTTCAAAATCTATGTATTCCATTTCTACAGTAAATATGCAATTTGAACAACAGCTACCTTTCCTGAATCCATTTTGAGTTTCTAGAATAAAGATTCCCATAATTACATTTAGACGTGTTTTGAATATAAATGCACAAATTTTATAATATGTACTCAAATTTCTCATGCCCTTTTAGTTTCCACAGTTTTGATGATTTCCCCTTTTTTATAAAATTGATATATTTTTGTCATTTTATTATTCTTCAGGAACATGCACAGTTTCCCAACATATGTTCAATAGATCTAAAAGACGTTGCTTTAGTTCAATGGATCCATATTTGTTCAATTCATATTACCAGTAACAGGAGGTTTTTAATTTTTTTAATTTTATTTATGTACATTTTTGTTATTTTTTTTTTTACAGCGGTTGATGTTTATTGATTCTTTACAGGAAATTGAATTTACGTTTTCATCTAAAATATGTTTGAACTGTTTCTTCCTCATTTATTTCTTCTGTCCAGAGAGCTTTAAAATACGATATCTATTTCTCATCGATATCAATATTACTTTTAATTTAAAATTGTATTTACTATGGTTATTGAAATGATTTAATGTCTTATAGGCCTTATTTTGCCGATTATATACATCATGTTCTAAGTCACTGATGCATTTTTTCTACGAACTTTATACGTACAAAGGCATTCTTTATATATAATTAACAGTAATTATAATAGTAGAAAAAGTTACACTTGAGATCACTATATTTCGAACTCGTGGAGTCCTTCTATGACAAGAAGACAAGTGACGGTGATAAAAGTAAATATTATGTATCGAAGGTAACGTTATGCATGGAAACAGATGAAACTAGAAATGAGAGTGTGGGGGGAAAAAAATTAATACGTAAGATTTAAACCAGGTGGTATACGCGCTTTATGTAAAAATATAGCTGCCATTTCTCTATCTCTGAGTAAACCTCCCGAGCATTGTGTAGGGTAACGCATCAATAAGTTATATTAAATCTAACACTTTATTTAATGAATTTATTTATTTAATCTAACACTTATTGGTGCGTTACCTACACAATACTCTCTTTTCTTAGTGTTTTATCCTTTTCTACTATTATAATTACTGTTAATTTGTTACATTGTTAATAGTGTTACTTTATTTTTTATATTATATATATATATATTCAATTAAGTTTTCATTTGTTCTCATATTCAAATATTTTAGATATACATTTTTCCCCCTTTAACTAATTTTGCTATATTATCATTCCAGATATTTAATCGTTTCCTATTATATATATATATATATATATATATATATATATATATATTGTTCTAAGTGATTCTGGGGAAGCAAGTATTATTGTTTTCTCCCCCAATTTAAGTTATATACGGTGTTCCCTTTGAATGGCCCTAATTTCAAATTACTGTAAATCGTTAATGATTCAAGATAAAGAAACAGAAGGTGCCATCTGAAAGGCAAACTCATCAAGATTTGTTATGTTTTCAATTACCAACAAAGAATGGGGCACGAGTCGGGTCATAAATGAAGTAATTTGGCCTTTTTTCTTCATGCAAAAATCCATCACTGACCTCATGTATCTTGACATGTTGAAACGGCTCTTCTTACCTTAAATCCAACAGATAACCCAATGTCCATTTTCAGCAAGATGGCCCATGGCCCCCAAGGTACCCTGATTTCCCCCCCCCCCCTTGGATTTATTCTTTGGAGGTAGGTGAAGGTGAAACTTTAGTTTACGCTACGCCAGTCAGAGAACTTCTGGATCTTCGTGAAATGCAGCGATCGCCAGCGTGACTGAATACATCCGCCTTGATGTCGTCATTGTAACTGCTGGGACACACACAGAGATGTGGTGATTTGTGTCAACAAAATATAAAATTATATGGAAAAATTAGGCAAGTTTTTCTTTCACATGACACTTTGTGTTTCATTATATCTTTAACCTTTAACGTTTTACAGTAATTTGAAATTAGGTACATTCAAGGGGAACACCTATATCTTTATCGCTATAAACTTTGACATTTAGTAATATCGAAGATAGACGCACTAAAGAGTGTATCAATAATGTGTATATTCACTTTTTTTTTGTTGCATAAATATTTATATACAATTCTTAACAAAATTAATTTTCAAACGAGGCATATAATGTAGTTTTGAATTTTAATTGATGATTTAGACTAAAAGTATTAAGAAATAATTATAAAATAACCATTATTAATATTTAAATGTTAATGCACATATTTTCGTTCCAGACAGGAGTATTCCGTTTCCGCAAGACAAGGAAACAAAAAGAGTCGGGTGTGCACACGGCAGATGGCGCGCGAGTGCAAGAAACAAGTAATCGGTATCTGATAAGTTACTTTATTAATCATTAAATCAATGGGAATATTAAAGAAATTAAATTAATAGAAAGCATAAAAGGGAAAGAGATTTATAAGGCATCTGTGTTGCATTTCTACGCTACAGTTGAGACCGTCGAGGGATTTCGCCACTCACCAAGTGGGTCGGCATCCATAGGTTGAGAAACGCTGCTTTAAGCTTATTTCAAGGTGGTTATATGATAAACGAGAGATAGACTGAAAGCTCGTTCAGAATAATTAGTGCTTATTTTTTATATCCCTAGCAACGAGGGTGTCAGCCGAAGCCAACAATTTGTAATTAAATTGACTCTCTCCAAATCATGCTTACGCAAAAGCATAAAGCAATTGTAAGAATTTAAGATTGATGATATTTGCCCTCCATTTTATAAATGAATGCGGTAAATGTAAACTTATGTTTTAATGAAATAAAATCGCAACAAATTACTTTTATTAGCAAACTTGATACTTAAGTTATAACCCACACTGTTGATTGTATCTACTTCCTCTTCTAACTTCTCACTTCTTCCTTGTAAGCTATCCAATAAACTAGCGCCGTTCACCTGTTTCAACCCTTCATATGGGGGCTGTAAACGACCTTGGCAAAGCAATAAAGCAATAAAACCTCTCCGCAGAATCAAATGGCTTGAACAGGGAGGTCATCCTCCAAGGTTGCTTTTCATTCAGTCTACGAGTACAAAATATTCGCTTAAAACATGAAGAACAGTGTTTATATATAGTTAATGCATCAAAAGCACTAACCCACGTGCAGAGGTCGTTAAGGCACAAACTTGTGAGCGGGAGATCTAGGGTTCGAATACCTCCAGGACCTCTCCTTGACCGAGGGTACTCCCCTCCCCCCTATCTCTCAAGTTTTCCTGAGATTTCATAAATGGCAAATGCCGGAGAGATATCCTACTCTTAGTGTTGGAATGCTTATTTCCTTAAAAAATTAATGGATTCTTTCCTATTTTATAAATTTCACCTCAGGTGTCATCAGTGTCCATCAACTGTGCGATCATAGTAACAAAATCAGGCGTTGAACACTATTTAAAATAAAATCCTCAAAAGCTAACACTAAAGAAAATTTTTGCTGTCTATGTTAGAATTTCATGAGGCCAAAAAAATAATATTTGTGACTTTCGGTGCAACATGGCTTTTGATCTATGTATCACAGGGAATTTGAAGAAAGAGAGATAATTCATGTGATATTTGTTAAGAGTGATTTATCTTCTATAATTCTTAGTAATGAAACTTTTTGTAATTAAATAAATAATAATTCACATTTTTGCAACTTATACTTGTATCTCATTAAATGTATAATATAATATTTACAATTCTTGCCTAATTTTATATTTAATTCCTAAAATTTGCTAAGCTGAGCTCAGTTCCAACCTAATTTCCTACTATTTAAAAAAAAAAGGGCTCAATTTCGTACAAGTTTAATTTATCATTTTCTCATTAAGACCACAGCAATATTTGGTTTGGAAATGTGCTGAAAGACAACCTCAGAATTTGGCACTGGTAAGGTAAATTACCTTTTGAAGAGTAACAAGGAAAAAAATTAACATTTAACTTTGCTATAATTGAACATTATTAATTAACAATATGGAAATATTGAAGAAAATGCTTCCCCTTTGAAACAATTGCAACAATTCTAAATTTTACACAGTTGGAATTAAATGCAGTGAAACGCCATAATTAAGTTTTTCCAATACATTGTCAATAAGTTATATATAAATAACTGCGGCATTCGCTTTCTCCGCATCCTTTGGGACTGGAGCTTCAGAACGATACTGTTTGTATGGATAAGTGTCTAAACTGGTGTGGTATTTTTATATGAGATGCTCGGTATCAGTCTTTTGGATAATGCCCAACAGTGACGAGTCTGAAAAGTATTTTGTTGAGACAGAATAGATATAAACCAAAGTTGTCGATTCGAGACCAAGAGTGTCACAAGAGCAACTTATGGATCTTACGTAGCTAGTGGATTGAGTACGTTTGAGGTTGTGGTACCGAGTCTCGGTAGAGTTCCCACATAACCGTAATTCTGTTACTACTATTCATTAATTTGTGATTTGTTTATTTTATGTTAAAAGCAATAACTTACACTTTAAAAAGTTCGCTGTTTCTATATTAAATTAGGGTCAAACGTTCTCTTATATGAGTGAAGGAAAATTTAACGTGGAAGAAGTTCCTTTCACGCCTTTAAGGCCGGAATTCGTTACTACCATAGAACAATAGGAGCACGAGAGAGGTTGTATCGGTGACGCTATGACATCAAACTACAGCCCAACCAGCTGTATCTTTAAAGTCTTGGCGACATGATCGGTCCAACACAAAGGCACATGGATAAAGCGCTTTCAGAAAACTTTTCTCTGCGAAACAAATCGAAGAAAGCGAGGGGTGGGAAGCGGTGGCGGGGGTTACGGGGAGCATTCGTAACAGTCACGAGACAAAGGAAAGTCAATTTCCGGCAGTCAGGTGGTTTGGTGATGGATGTTAAAAGACTCTTCAGAAAACGTTCCTTGCTCGAGGTCTACAACTTGCCTTAGAGGCGCAGCCCGCTTTTCTTGCACAATCAAGTCCCCAGTCGAGTAATTCATAATTACCTTCTGCATAAAACGCAGAAACTTCTTGATGTGGGTATAACCGTTTGCTGCTTACAAAAGTATATGAAATACGTCTCGGGTTTTTCCATACGATATTTATTGTGAAATGTATTGCATTATGCTATCCAACTTTTGTTTTGAAGTTCACTCTGCGAATTCAAGATTTTGTATTTGCAGATTCTTTAAATATGTATTCGTATATGAATGTTGTTCCAAACTTGAGGCTCCGCGGCCATACTGATGAGCCTATTGTACCTACGCCCTACAAGGGGACATATCCGGGAAGTAGCGTACAAAGAAATAAGCGACCAGATCTAGGAGCCGCGATATGCCTAGGTGGGCGAGGTCCATAATGTTTCCTCATATCACAAGTTCCAGTGTCCAGCATTCCTGAAAAAGTTGACCCGAGGAGACCACCGAGCAAAACCCGCCAGGCGCCAATCCACCGCCATATTTCAATTTAATTCACCTGGTACTTTATCCCCTGCAATCGGAACTATGATTTGGTATGAAATGGAAGAGCGGGAATTCAAAGCAATTGCCTAAACAATCAGGGGAAACTACCAGGAGAAAAATATTTAATTTGCGCCACTGCTAGCTCAAAATCTGTAAATTAAGCAAAATTAGATATGTAGATTGCGACAGGAAGAATTCAAAACTGCGCCACGAGATTTGTAAGCTGCGGCATATGGGCCTCATCAGGGTTTATCTTAAGAGAGTGAAAAATTTAACATAATTCAAAACACGGTAACTCTGAATTCTTATTCGGTTATTAAAACCAATAATGAAGCAAGATCAAGGACAGACAGAAAGACTGTATTATAGGAAAGGGGACAAACATGGATTACGGGTACTAATATGGAATACTAGAGTTTTGCGTTGCTGCACTTTGATAGACGTCAAACGAGATGGAAAGCAGCGCGAATCCGCTCTTTTGGTGATGGAAAACATATTTACAATCAGTTTTTAATAGTATTTAACGCCTTTTTTTTTTACTACTGAGACATCACAGGTGGTGGACACTGATGATACATGAAATGAAATCATATGATATATTGGGAAAGGATTATTTTTAAGGAAGGAGACGTTCCAGGGCTATGTTTAGGGTATCTCCCCCGTATGTACCATTTAGAGAAGTGGGGAAAAAAACTGGAAAAAAAACTCTGTCAGGGAGGAAGGTCCTGGTGGGAATCGAACCCCAGAGCTCC
Source organism: Metallyticus violacea (assembly GCA_030762175.1). Lineage (NCBI taxonomy): Eukaryota > Metazoa > Arthropoda > Insecta > Mantodea > Metallyticidae > Metallyticus > Metallyticus violacea. The sequence continues at coordinate 32,540,664 of CM060833.1, forward strand.
CGCTCATGAGTCCGCGCCTTAGTGACCTCGGCCACGCGTGATGGTATACAACAATCAAAATCATTTTATTTTTTTCCAAAAGTCAAGAAAGTTTAGAGAGGAAATAGGCACTACAATGTAACATATTGCTTATTAGCTTTATCGAAGTGAATGATACATCATGAGCAGTACATATATCAGGTATCATTTGTTCCTCCTCCTTACGCGATTCCGCATGTTTTGAGGTATAATTTAGAAGTTGTAGTATCACTAATATTGTGACATATGGGGAAAATGTACTATAGCATTGTGATGTTTAAAAAGTAGAGGATGAGTTTGGAAAGATTATGTAAGAAAATTAGCTTTTGGCATGCACGACATGCCTTTGCGCATGCGCAACATAAGAAGTCTGTTAAGGAAAGAGTCGACGGTTGGAACTTAAAGAGAGTAGACGGGGTACCGATTCTACCCCAGGATGATAACCTTCTTGGTGGATGGGTTGATCTCAGAACAACTTCATAAATAATTAACTCTGATTAACATCTATAATTATGTAGAACACCTCGTTTCAACATTTTCCTGTTTTTTTTTTGTTTGTTTTGTTTTGTTTTCTGTTTTTTTGATCAATTTGATTAATGAGGTTTTAGGATTTATTCAAATTAGTGTTGCAGTTACGGCTCATTTTGTTAAATAGTTACAGATAAATGACATAGCCAAGTAAAAGGGGATCGTGACAATATCGAATACTAGTAATCGCCTTCCAAGCAGAAAGTAATAAATTAAGTTAGAGAAATAAAGAAAGATGATTCACACATACAAAGGTTTGGCTTCATCTGAACTAGACTTTCAACAGTATTCCATGTTTTAATCTGTTTTTCAAAACAGTGGACATACAGTTTCTTTAACAACTATGTATTTTCTACATTTTCTGTCATGTTCATATCCCATAGACTCTTTAAAATCTTGATTAGTTACACATTGAGTAGTATTTCATAAGCGTTTTCCTAGTTACCTTGATAGTAGCACCCTAAAACAAAACAAAATTTCAGATTTGCACCTCTTCCTCTACAAATTACTCAAGTAATTATTGCAAAACTCAATATGAAAAACTATAAGTAGAGATCAGGGATTCTATGAACAATAAAGGACGCCATTTTTCAGAATATATATTCATTTTTGAAGGTGCAAGTTATAAAACGTGGTAATATTGACAATGATGACGCTTCATTCTAAATTAAATTCAGTGTTTTATCTTTCCAAACCGAATATTTTTATAATATTAGACAGCTTCTTCAGTTGCAACTTCATACCCATATGAAATACAGAAATCTCAAAATAGAGTATCAGTAAGAAGAACACAAAACTCAGTGACAAACACCTACTCTAGATAAAGTACAAGAACCTTATTTACAGTTTGCCAATTGTAGGAACTACTTCTCCATCACCCAGAAAGCCATGAGATCATTTTAGGAATGTTGAACGACAAGAGGAAGACTGTGCCTTAAAAGATATCGCGAAGACGTCCGCGGCAATCGAACCTAAACCCTTTGGCGAGATGCAGCAGATAGTTTCAAATATTTACCACAAATTTCATACTTTATTTAAGTTTACTTTAGAAGATAAACAATAATTTATAGTGAATATAAAAAAGCAACAATAGAGACCTCCTTATTCATTAACAACAAACATTTCACGGTCCGTAACAAATATGAGTTTATACTTCGATACTAAAGGTTACAACTTTTCCATTCGTTTATACAGTTTGTCCAGGTTTTCATATGGCCAACTACGTGTGCCATAGACATTAAAACCGCCACGGGTGGCCGAGGTAGTTAAGGTGCGAACTCGTGAGCGGGAGGTCTGGGGTTCGAATCTCGCCAGGACCGCCCTCCCTGACTGAGGACCGCCCCAGATTTTCCCCAGTCCTCATAAATGACAAATGTCGAGGAGGTACCCTAAACTTAGGTCTGGAACGTTTCCTTCCTTAAAAAATATCCTTTCCTTTCATCTCATGTATCATCAGTGTCCATAGTACCGCCTGTGGTGCCTCAGTAGTAAAAACGGGCGTTAAACACTATTAAAAAAAGAGACATTAAAAAGTTAAACAAAGGACATAAACATAATAATAAAAATCCCGCAAAATTGCAAATAATTAAGCATAAAGAAGTTAGAATCATAAGATGAAAAGAAGATGGAATGGAAATACAGCAAGAAAAGACAAAAAGAAGCTGCACATAACATGGAAAGAAACAGTCAGGAATTAAAATTAAAGAATCAGAAAGAATTAAAACATACAGGAAATGAATGTTACAGATCAGCGCGGGCACAAAGCAACCAAGGTGTCGCATTCAAAGAATGTGTTGTCAGTCCCTGTCACACTAACTTAGCTGTGCTGATGTGTTGTGCGGCACACATTCAAACATTATGTAATTTGAATCAAGTGTTAACAGAATAACCCTGGGGTATTGTCATCCAGTGCGCATGCTCACATAATGTAATAACTCGCTCTCATCCTCCTTTCAGAAACAGGGTAAAGTGCAGAGGGAAAGACAGAGCAGGATGGAAGCTGAGAGGGAAGGAAGAGAGACAAGAGGAGAGAGAGAGAGAGAGAGAGAGAAGTTTGGGGAATGAAGAATGTACAAAATGAGCACAGAAAATACACACACACACACACACACACACACACACACACACACACACAGAGGGAAGAACTCGAAAGCAGGGAGATAATGGGAGAAAGAAGAGGTGAAGAACGAAGGGAGGGAAAAGTAGAGTTAGAGGAAGGGAAGAGAGAGAGATCGAAAGACGGGAGAAAGAGAGAGGTAAAATGAAATATTTAACTTATTTCGATTTGTACATGAGAATATTAACGTTAAACTTGCATGTTGAACGGTTTGTACACGCATAAGTCCGAAGAAGTTTCATCCCGGATCATGGGTGACAAGATAATTGCTTTTTACGATTGGTCATCTCTCTTAAGCTTTAATTTCTAATATAATGTCATTGTTTCAAATGCTACACTAATATACTTCTCCAAAGTAAATGTATTCCACAAAATGGTACAAATTGAGTTTCATGCTGTGGTAACTTTCTGTTTAAAAGATGTCATTCACGAAAAGGAACTAATACCAACTTTTAAACAGTGAAGGGCTGTAAAACTGCAACAACAGCAAAATTTATTGAACAAAAAGAAATGATATTGTACTGTTCGATCAGTTTTATTTTCCTCCGGAGTGTTTTGCCTATAGGCGAGCGTGTTGCTCGTTACCGGTAGCCGGGTCTCAGCGATTGGCGGGAGGGTAAAACAATAAAACAAACCAACCATACAACAATGCTCAAATCAATTTAAGAGACTCATAACTTATCAAATTACCGAATGAGATGTTTAAACTGCTTTCCTCAATTCTCCACAAATTTTTGGCATCTCTTTAGAAAATTATCACCGCTCGCTGTAGTTCATTATGGGAAATCTAGACAATTGTACGGATTCGTCTTGTATACGACATTTTAATGATAATAATATGTAATCATAATAACAGCAGGCTGTTAAATCGGGGGACTAATGGGAACACAAATCACTACTAATAACTTTGTTTTGTGGAAACACATTGTGAATTGCTCTCATGGAATTATTCCAGTGGACCTGTGTTAAGAGTCTTGTTGAAAAAATGCATGATTAAGATCCTTGTCTGTTAATTCTATGAAAAAGGAAGTTAGTATGGTGTTCACATAAATAACAAAATCAACTGTAGGCTAAAAAATGGTCCTGTAATTCTTTCACCACCGAGTTTGCACACATAAGTCGTACATAAAGACAAGCTATAGAAATAAAATAAAAAGAATAGTTTCAGGAAATCAGACCCACTCGTATTGGGAATGGGGGTTTATCTGAAACCCAACATTTAAAAATCGCTCTAGTATCACCAATATTTGTTTTTACGCAACGAAACTCTGTACAAACCATTCAAATCAAATAAGAAAAACAGTTTCTGAAAATTATAGAAATCGGATCATTATAGGTGTATATCTGAAAACCGAAATATAAAAAGCACTCTAGCGTTTACTTTTCTCTCAATTGTTACACAATAAAATGATAAATTAACTCAAAATATAAAATGTATTTATAACAATGAATGTTTTATATTTAATAAAAGCATTGTGGTGACGATAGCAAACGTGAAATATTGATATAATATGTGTGTGGGAATTATATCTATATTTAAGAGAGCTGTATTATTACATTCTGAAAACATTTGCATTAAAATTTAAATTAAATTTCAAAGCCACTGAAAATCAATATAACTTTCAATTGTTTATTGTCCATTGTGTATATCTGGTATACATGATAATTGATTTTAAACAGTAGCATGTTTTCGTTTTAGAGAAAACATATAAACTGCTTCTAAATACACAAGGTTTCTTTCCGTTATTTATCTCTAGTTTAATGAATGTAAAGATGATTATAAGGGGTTCAGCTCATAAACATGGTTACATTTAGAAATGTTTCAAAATACCCACACAGTATATCTTTATCTGTCAGTGGCCATACATTTCATTTAAACAACGTTATACCATTAATTTTTATGGTTAATCTAAATAATAATAATAATAATAATAATAATAATAATTATTCTAAAATGTTATTTTTCTTTTATGATACTTATAGATTGTAATAATTCTAATTTTGTTCCCTTTACTTTTGAAAATTTGAGAAATTTCTTTATATATATTTATTTTCAAGCGATTTTGAAGGAGAAAAACGGCAAATCTAGTTAATTAATGTATAATAGTTCAGATTTTCTTTTATTAGCTTTAGAGTTTGTCATGCTAATTATCATACAGAATTGCCATAACATTTCATTAATTAATAAGTTCAAAATTTGGATTTATATTCCAAATTATTCTACTTGATCAGGAATTCGCTTAGTTTGCGCAGCTCCTCCGTGACGGACCTTTTATAAACATTCGTGTCTATCTAAAATATAATATATGATATATCTGTTTAAATAAAATGCACTTAACTATTCATTTAGCTTTGTCTTGCGAACATAATTCTAATAAATGATTGTTATGAAAAGAATTAGCTTGGAATCTGTTGTCTAAAGTTACTTGACCATCAGGTTAAGGAACATGACCCATCAATAAGATCTATAACTCTAAACAATAATGCCGAATGTGTACAATTTTCTGTTCTATCACAACGGGATCAAGACTGATAAACATCAGATGTAGAATTCGCGGCGAATGTGGGTGACGTTCTAAGGCGCATCATTATTAATCGCTGTTCCACGATGGGATAGCTGACGTCATAACCCGTACGTGTAGAGGATGCTTTAATGACCGAGCTGAATATATTCATGAATTTTTACTCTTGGAATTCTGAGCTAAAAAAAGAGAGAGAGAAAAAAAGAAATGATTTCACTCCGTGCCATGAATAGAATGGCGCATTCACAAAGAAAGGGCTACACTTGTATTCATAGAATTTCCATGACGCCTTGCGGAGAAAAGAACATTTCTGTCGGAGCATGATCCGATCGAGTCGTGGGGCTTTTCATCCTCTCGCTCTCAATATTCCGTCGCCTTCAGGTGCTGTATGTGGAAATGAACATTCTAGGAGGAAAACATTTTATTTTATTTTCAGATTACCATAATGCTACAACTGTATAAATGTTTTCCTGGAAATATCACTACAAAATAACTACATTCGTTTTTATCTTATTTAATTCTGAAGCTAAAGTATGCCGAAAACTTTGAGATCACACAAAAAGAATAATTCTTTGTTAATGAACATGTGTTCGCTAATACGGGGTCGTATGCAAGACCTATCCTTGTAATGTTAAATTTACCAACTTTATTTTTCATTTTCTCAAGGACTATTAAAGATAATAAAATGAAACTTTTACAGAATATGATGCACATAACTGAAAATTTCTGGTCTAGTTTCCTACTATACCATGACTCTGAAGCAAATTATAAATTATTTTCAATTGTTTGCTTTTTTCTATTTTTTCAACATTATATATAATGTGCATATTTACTTTGTAACCTTTTGTCCTAGCTCTACCATGATAGATCCACATCATCTCAATAATATCATAAATAAGTGGTAAAAGTTTCAAAGAGATTGCTTATACAGATCCTAAAAAAATGGTAAACTTATGATAAAAAAATGTAGTTTCACAACAATTGCAGAAAAAAATTTTTACAGAAAAACTTAACTTTTTGAGGGAACACCAGATAAAATCCTCCGACATAAAATAACAAAGGATTATGGCATTCATGAAAGCAAATGCTGCCAATTTATGAAAAACAACTTTTTCTATCATAAGACAAATCACAGTCTTCTAGAGCAAATATTTCCTGAGATATAGAATTTACTGAACAGGTGCTCGTGAAGCTTAAAAAAAAAAAAAAAAAAAAAACATAATAATAATTAAGGATTCTGCAGTGACAATTAAAAAGTATTAAATACTAATGACCAAGGTAGATTAACAAAAATTATATCAAAATAAAGAGAAAATTCCAAATATTAAAAAATATATGATTTTTTACCTTCCTTCCCTTTAATACTTCCCTTAAGGAGTATGCATCCGAAAAGTGAGACCTCCAGTAATGAAATTCAATTTTCCGTGCATTTTCTGACAATTTAATACAAAAACATTTAAGCTTTCACTGTTGGGGCTATTATTATTAAATTTGACCATTGAGTTATTTTTCCGCGGTAAACTTTCTTTTAAATGAAATACAAAAGTAAAGACTTCGCTCGCCGAACATCCAGCATCACCAGTGGACTGAAAGTGTCTGGAGAAGCAGAGGAACAAAACCGTTAAGGGTTGGAGAGTTGTGATAGAGACGTTGTTTGTTAACCAGTAGCAGTTATTTAAACCTCTGTCTATCTGTCTTTGTTTATACTTTTCGGATGCCGCTGTATTTCTATGACCTCTCTCCTATCCAGATTAAAGTATCCGGTTGTTTTTGCAGTTACTCCTGTTCTTCTAAATACTATTCCATTCAAAACTGTCATGGAGTAACAACCAAACACTTTAATCTGGCTAGAACAGATGTCTCAGAATTAGCGCAGCATCCAGAAAATATAAACAAAACTAGGGTTTTCAAAAAAACAAGAAATGTAAAAAAAAAAAAAAAACAACAACAACAACAACATATGCACCACAGTTTTTCCTGCTGCCTCTAAATAACATTTAGAAGTCTCTCTGTCTCTTCAGAAACTTACAGCCCACTGCTGATACTGAACGCAGAACCAGCGAAAGCGTAATATAAGGTGTGTACCATGACTGGGGAGGGCAGGAATCCCCACATATTAATAAGTCAATATCCAGATAATTATGTATTGTAATAATAAATTGGTACATTTTTTCTCCATGGCTGAAAATTTACAATTTAAATGTTATTCCATTAATCAGTAGCGCTGTTTCACTGTTTCAACTGAGTACTGCACTGCAAGTTACCACTGGACTATCAGCAATGTCAGTATCTGCAACAATGACAAGTTTCTTCCCTTGTTGTCATTACTACAAGACAAACTATTATACACTCAAGATCTCCACATGTTCAGAATAATACCACGCAAACAAACAGAATGCCGAGGAACAAGCATGTTTCGTTCTTGCTCAATGGTTAAGACACATCTGATTGGTGCGGCATACGACCGCTGCAGTCACTCCTACTTTCATGAATAAGTACGGAGGGTAGCGGGGAAAACCGAATGCATTTTTTGAACAGTTTTTAACATACCTTTTTACTATTGATGTACCACAGGCGGTGGACTAATGACATATGAGCTTTTTTGAGCAGTATTTAACGCCGTTTTTATTACTGACACTGGTGCACACTGATAATACATGAATTGAAATAATACGTTGGGAAAGACTTTTTTAAGGAAGGAAACGTTCCAGGCCTAAGTTTAGGGTACCTTCCCGGCATTTGCCAAAATGAAGACTGAGGAAAACCTGTGAAAAAAACCTCAATCAGGGAGAACGATCCTGGCGGGATTCGAACCCCGGCCTGCCGCTCACGAGCCCGCGTCCTAACGACCTCGGTCGCCCTTGGCGGTAAAATCGTTTCTTTAGTGGTAGTGTGGGGTTGTGAAAGTTAACGGGCCTATATCATCCCTGATGTAAACAAATCTTTTTCGCGCCTATGCTATAGTATCTCTTCTAAAATATTCTCCTTCTTTTAGCGTGGAGTGTGAGGAAAGTGTTAGTGTGGAAGTAGTGTGCTGTTTGTTTATAATGAGTGTGTCAAAAGAGTTCATGTACGTGGAATGTGGGAGGTATATGAGTACAATAGAAATCTAAGACAACATGTACACCCGGAAAAGTTGGATATATCGCGCCTGTTCTAAAAACACAGCAATCCTACACCTATCACTGTGAAGTGTGCAACAAGAATTTCAATGTTGCACGCAATTTCAAATGTCATCAGCGAGATTACCATGGTGAAGGATCAGCTAGAAAGCGAACAATAACATGGAGCTTATGTAATTATGAGGCAACAACGAAATTTCTTTTATTTACGTATTTACAACCAGTTCATGAAATAAAAGTAAAATCGGAAGAACTACATTTCTCATCCTTTGATGATTTTAAAAACTGGAAGCAAGGAATTGAGAAACAACGGGGTCGAAGTTTGTAAAATATAGTGGTTCTCGCACTGTTTCTGCAAAAGAAGCCATTAGTCTCACCACAAATTAAGAAATGTCTCACTTATACAGTTCGGAGTACGTGAAAAGCGTATAGTGTAAAAAGTGCATGCCTTTTCCGGTATAATTATCATTTCCCTTACATTGCTGCAGTACAGTTTCTCGTTTGTTTTCGCTGTACACTAAATGTATTATGTACTATTATGCTTCCTACAAAGTTGCTTTTGTGTATGATTGATTGCTTTCGCCGCGTTATTAGAATTATTTCCGCCTGCATTTGTTAAAGTCACGCTACACCTCTACGCTTCAACTGCCGTTCCTGATGTCACACAAGTCCATCTTCTCCGCACTGATGCAGTCATGATGCCGTTTCCTCCGCTGTCCACCGCACTTGTTCGTGAAAGTAGGCGTGACTGCAGCATCGTCTGCGTTCATAAGGTAAGGATAAGTTATTCTTTCGAACAATACACATACCCATAATAAACTTCTACGGAAATGTGACACGGCGGTTACAGACTTCTAAAATAGATTAATAACTCCGAGGAAAGTGTCAGCAAACCAAAAATTATACTCTCTGTGTGATCTATAATTTCTCAAAGTTTGTAGATTAGGTTCTGGTAACACTGTATAAACGTTGGTAAACATAATATAAACATATAATATAATATATAATATAAACATATAAAGGATCATCGAGAAGTCGCTCCGCAGTCATTGTATAGCCCAATTTTAATATGGAAGCGAATTCGGGTGATAGCACTTACCGCGCACCTAGTGTATAGTTCTTGCGTTCACTTAACCATCAATGCAAGCACATACTCCAAAGTTCAAACCTTAATATTATTTTACGGATTATCTGTTAAAAACTGGTTTCGAAGGAGGGAAAGAATGCCATAAATGTAGAACTACCAACTTTCTCTCGTGAGGCGCACATACCTGTGTGCGGAGGAACTTACCGATCGCCCGTTATATTAACACTGTTAATAGCTATGTTACCATGCCAACCTGTTGTAGCGTCCCTCATGTTAGAAATGAGTATGGTAATTATTTGATATTGCCATACTCGGCAAATTTGCACATCTAATTTTGAAATTGTACAATGAAATATCTTTTAAGTAATACCAAAGATAAAATCACCATGAACTTTGGATTTTTCTTAAAACTCCGAGCACCGTGTTAATTTGGTTTATTAACGGACGCTCTTTAACATCTCAGGTCCTCAGCGCCCCATTCAATTCAGGGAGCGAAACGGCAGATAAATTTTGCTCAGAGGCCTCTTCTTTCAGGCTTGAGGTTCTTTTACGTGTTGTAAAAGATACGATACAGGACCCACGGCTTTACTTCCCTTCCGAAGGTAGCCATACTTAAGATTTTTACACCGGAAAAGCAACCATCGACCCTAGTCAGGATTGAACCCGCGATATTGGGTCTACGAGGCGAGTATGATTACCACTTCACTATCAGGACCGACTCAGAGCACCTTATTGCTGCACTATGGATGACTTGTGTTAAAATAAAATGTTATGAAACAATATTCTATATTGTAAAATTTTGCTACAACGTTACTTGCTATATTTGCAATATTTTCTATTTAAATTCTTAAATATATTTCGACTGCTAATAACAGTTTAATATTTTAGTGAATATTTAAATGCGTGTTTTGTCTATTATAGCGCCTAAATGCCCGCAACGTATTCACAAATGCGAGGTATGACATACACATGGCATTGAGTTGGCGTCGTGTTATGGAAGCTGATTTTCTGAGGGGCTCAAACTCCTAAGATTGGGGCGTTGGGGCGTTCTATCTGGAAACAATGTTAGGAACCTTGTCTATGTTCCTGTCTCATCGTTACTAACGGACGGGGTCTCCTTCATTTCATCACTTCCTCTCGGAGGTGCTCCCATTGTAAAGTAGCACAGATGACCAGCCTAAAGCAAGGCTTGTACCGACATATCCTCTTCTACCCTAATAATCCAATCAAATCCAATGTGAAATTCTTATTTGTTTAATACTTTCGGGTAAAATTGAAATTAAAATTGAAAGGCACTAAGCAATTTTAGCCCACGTTCATATTTTTGCTGGTTTAGAGGTTGCAGTTTGTGTAAGTTATAAAACCAAATATTTGTAATTATAAATTAGTTATAGTAATTTAACAATTTTTTTAAATTTGTATGTTTGGTAAAAAAAAGTGTTAATGACGGCTCTATAAATAACATGGGTGAATATACACGTTGTCAAAATCCAGAAATTGTAATGACATCTGTGAAGTGCCGACTGCGCTATTTCTATCCTTAGCAGTGCGGAGTGATGGACTTGCAAGTTCTTGGGCAAAGTTAGCAAGTAGTTCAAACGAGAGCCCAAGTTAGTCGGGTTTGCGGCTTTACAGGAGAAGCAGCCAGGGTTAAACCAATTTGGAAATACAGACTCTACCGCGTCCCATTAACTTAAATCACCAAGCGCGGCGAGCGATGTGGTGTTTGTGTAGACGAGTTTCTGCTAGGGTCGTATATAACAGGGGTATCGGCTGTCGGAAACAGATCGCCGGCTTGCTTAGATCAGACAAAGATCTGCTTTAGAACAGACTCTTTCACAAACGTGCCACACCACCATCCATCTCCTACTCTTCACATTGTTGTATTCATAATTCTATGCTCATTTCACAAGTCCTAAAAATATGCAGTCATTTTAAGGGGGCATTATTATCAGACTCACACATTTTGTTTTTATTAACGTTATGATTCAGATTTTAAAACTCACAAATATCAGCTTACAAGCTTAATGCTGACTTTTAAAGATACCATACAAAAACATACAATTTTAATTTAATTGTTCACAAATCGAAACCAAATATGCATTTTTTTGCAAAAACGTATATACAAAATTTGTCATAACTTCTTTTAATGTCAACATCAAACCTCCCCAGCACAACTATGACAGAGACGTTGCCGAACATTCAGAGATAGAATCTAAACAGTACTGTAAAAGTCCTAGCTGGTGTCTATGTGGCAGGAGTGATTTAGCAACCCGCATAACTAGCTGTACAGAGATGGTGTTCTCAGGCGGCTGTGTCGTATGTACAGATAGACCATAGAAACAACTTGTGTGACAAGTCTATATATTGATCTGAATTTTTATCGTAATATATAGAATCGCAATAGCATCTTTGCGGCCACATTAAACTATGGGGAAGGAGCTTGGGAGATATTAGACGCACTTTAAGGAGCTTCCAAAGGAAAATGTTAATGAGATGTACAGGGCCATTTTTCACATCTCTTACAATGGGACTATTAGTAATTTTGGATATATAGCCAATTGGTTAATTAATCAGCTTAAGTAGCCTCTTATTTACTTAAAAACAAAATAACTAAAAAGACTGGACATTGTTGGCAAAGTATGTAGAAATAAAAAAAGAAATCAAAGAACAATTACAAATAAGGCAACAAAAATGAGATGAATTAAAAGAAAGTAGAAGAATAATCTTCCCATCAATAAAGCAAGGATTACAACTGAAACATATTCAAACCAGTAAAGGAATAATATTTTGTTTCATGACCGGGTTCATATTTCTTATCTTTACAAACAGACAATATATGCAACGTTTGTAAATGATCGATACACCAGGACATGTTTCATTCGTATGCCTAAATACCAGTCAATTGTAGCTGAGAAAAAACGGCTACTTGCAGGGAAATACATTTGGAACATAATGAGAGTTCAAGATGATTTTAGGGTATTGAATGATTTAACAAATAAAACATCGTACAAAATGGCAGCAGAGTATATTAACAACAAAAATCAAATGAGAGAGAATATCCATGTCAGAAATCGTATATTGCCCTAGAAGATCACACAGAATCAAAGAAATACACATAACAAGAAGATGAAGATGAAGATAACATCCAAATTGAATCGGAAGAAGAGTGTAGAATTAACAGAAGAGAATAATGGTAGTCTTCGGGAGGAAAGGAAGCAGCTAAGAGAAGGAGTAGACCGAGAACAAGAGGAGAAAAAAAATAAGGAATTTATGGAAAAAGTGGAAGAAACTGGAAGAAGAAGGAGGAGGAGGAGAAGGAAGAAGCACAGAAGTAAAAAGCAACCTAAATCTATGATGAATGTAAGATAAAAGTTGAAATGTAGAAGAAAATGAAGGAAAAAGAGGAGAGACGGAAACTGCATAGTCAAACACCATGGGTAAAGCTGCTGCTTGAGATCGGCAGCTACCTCATTGATGTTCAGGTCATGTTGCTTGGAATTCCAGTGGGGAGCTGCCCCAAATACCGAGAGTGAGTAGAAATGAAGATTGTAGATATTAATTGTATAATAAAATGTAAATTAATATAATGCAAATACACCTAAAAAGCATTTGGCTGAAATAAAAGTGAAGTGTAAACATTTATTCCTACTGGGTACCAGTAGAAATTGTGAGTTTAATTATGTTATAGTTAAAATAGTTTTCGTGCTAGTTTGCAATACCGGCTTAGTTTGTGAAGTTTTAGTTTCGTTTAGCTATAGTAGTAGTACTACTGTATTGGCATTACACGTGGTAACTATATAGGTTTTCTGTTCGTTGTGGTTTTGATCCTTTGAGTGTTCTTTTGTTATGAGTAGAAGTGTCTTGTTAAAACTGATTTAATTGTAAATTGAGGCCACAACATAAGTATACCTTAAAACAAAGAAGATTAATGAACATTGTTGCATGAAAACTAATCGTGGAGAATGGAGAGATGTTTTAAGGTAATTTCACGGTGCTCCTGCTCCACAAACAATACACTGCTTCATCGTATTAATAAATGAAGGAAAGTGCACACCGTTGTCGTACTTACAGAGAAGAAACTTGGCACTAGAGAAGATTGTAACGAAGTCTTGCACAGGAAACAAGAGTTCAGCATTGCCTTCCAATTCCACAACTTTTTAAAATGAATATAATATAAGATAACCGTTATTTAGGAATTGTTGTGTCGTACATTTCGTAACTGGATTCTGAATAATGTTAGTGATGTCACAACTGATCCACGTTTAATCTTCTTCGCTAGCGAAGCATGTAAATAGTTGGTAAAGGGTACTAGAGTGTAGAAAAGCCTGATCCTGTACACGAAACTGTGGATTATACGAATAATAGAACCTGTCTGTATTTTACTAAAATACCATCAATGCACCGAGATATAAAGGTAATCTACTCATGCCGTAATTCACCTGCCATGAATGCAAATATACAGGATGAGGCATTTATAATGTCGCAGCCATTTTCCTCCGAAACGAAGGGGAAAATGAAAAAATGCTACTGAGAAAATTTGAAGTGCTCTTAGGGAGACATAACTTGTCCTTGAAATGTCACTATAAAGCTCATTTCAAGGTCACATTAATTTTTTCAAATAGAATGGTGTATTTTTTCTCCGGGAATGGAAAGAGCATTCAATTTTCAGTATAAAAGTTCTAGTACATCTGTCTGCTAAGGACGATATTGGACAAATAAGACAGCAAGGTTTTTCACTCACTTTTACTTCTTTCTCTTTTATTTTGTTATTGCTATAGAGGAAACTAATTTGTTTACACGCAGATCCCGTTTGTTGACATTAGACACAGTGCTCATCATTGCTAATTCAAACCTCAAAGATCATTATTCTCAACGAGTTCCACTTGGATATTCGATACGCGATCAACAAGAAGATCGATATGATTTACATTTATGACAAAGCTCATAAGAACGCTAGAGCAGCTTGCAACTTATACGGAGATCGATATGCTGAAAGGAGGCAGCCATCTGTTAAGAAATTTTCAACGACCTCAAACTTACTCTCCGAAATGGGAGGTGTCGTACCAAGAAAACATCATCGAATGAGAAGTACTACTGAGGAAAATTCGGAAGTCGCTGTATTTGCTGCAGTTGGCGCTAATTCTCACCGAAATTCCCGTCAAATGGAACATGATTAGGAAATATCTTAAAGGAGAGAGATTAAGCGTCACAAATACCATTCATATCACATTAGCCTACATCAAGCCCCTCATGGGGAGGATTTGCGAAACGTGTTGAATTTTGCCAAACAAATTCAAAACGGTAACATTTCCAACATACAGTGTTAGAACTCCTTGGAAGGGGAAATTCTATAGGCTTGGGAATGTGTCTACGTTCCTGTTTCACAGGCCTTATGTCCTGATGGTAAGGGGATTCAACTTCGTTTCATCTATTCCTCCTGGAGGCATCCATTTGGGGCATAGGCACAAACTCTTGAACAGAGCTGAAGTACACCGAAATGTCCTGCCCTGACCCTATTAATTCAATCCGATCCAACCCCATAATCTGCAACAAGATTGCGTTATATATATATATATATATATATATATATATTATTTTTTAAATATAATTTTTATGTTGAGTGACTGAATTCGTGTGACTGAAGATGAGAAATCAAGTAAGTAAACTTTTCTCGTATTTGTTGCAGTGGCAAATATTTTAATAGGAAACTAAACGGAATGTGAGTGCTGTTGGTCTTATGGATGTGCAATAAGTTTCAGTGGCATCTTTTTCTGTCTTCAAATTTACACTTAAAAGACAAAAGATACACTTTTTTTAAACATTTTGGAAAAGGCACTTGTACTTTATTGTGAGACAAATTAGGGGGAATAAGTGACTAATGCTAATAATAAATAGTGTGATTATTACCTTTTCCTACTTATCTAAACCAGCACATATTCTCATTCATCTTTATTTCGAAAATTTATTTATTTAATTTTTTTCATTTGAAAAAATTAAATAAAATAAAAATTGTCAGACAGTGAGATTGTAATTTTATTAATGATGAAACCAATGTTTTCATATGAACATTTTTCAATTACCTTTTGCAAGTACCAAATTTAAATTATTTTTCAGATTGTATACATTTTAAAGCTAATCTTACAGGCGCCGAAACCCATATTTTTAATTGTCTAAAAGTCCTCTGTCTAATTATGACACAGTTACCCAAGTAATATCACGAGAGGGTCTGAGATTGCCGATAAATTCACGAACTTTGTGAAAGCTCAGACCCTCGGGTGATATTTATAGAGCTGTTTCTTGAATAAAACAAGAATTTAAATATAATTCCTATAAACTTAGCTTACAAAAGTTTAATAATTATATATTTGTACTTAACTTTTTCAAGAAATCATGCGACAGAATAATGACGATTGACAATAATGCCAATAGAGAAGAGCAAAATACGGACTTTGGACTGTTTCATGAATAGAATAAAAAATACATATTTGAAATTGGGCACAGAATATTAACACTTGCTGTACTTATGAATATCTATTCTACTCAGAAACCGTGAGACTGAAATGGACAAAAGTGGTATATTACAATCATAACGTTCGATTTTCTCTAATATCAACTGAGGAAAAAGTAACACTGTGTCTCTGTTTTTCTTTGTATTCTGTGGTTTGGAATTCCTAATGATAAGATAAATTTGGACATTTGATGCCTCACCAGAACGCTTTGAAGAACCCTCCATTTTGCGTTATGATTATCGATTGCCCATGCTTTTGTTGCTATCAATATCTCCCCACCGCCTCTAGCAAAAATGGTCAGTAATGTGTGTTCAGGAATTATGCTGTGAAGGTATACAGTTGGCTACACTGACCATAAGACAAAAGCATGCCGCGTGATAAAAAGGATTTGATAATTTTTTTTCTCGATAATTTCACTCCGTAATCCGGCTGTGATTAGTCAAAATGCAAAATTTTGTTTCGTTCCATTGGTCGATTTTAAGATGACGTCACATGAATGAAATAGTCATTTTAATAATTACGTCATTAAATTCCATTGCTAATATGTTGCAATAAACGGAATATAATGTTATGATAATATTAAGAAAGCAATTTATGAATTACTGAAAAAAGAATTAATCATTCATATTTATTGAAGAATAATAATTGTTATTAATAAAACGTAATGTGTTTATATTAGCTACCAAAATAATTAGTGGAAATTGATAATAACCTGTTCTGAGTTATACACTAACATGCTATTTAAAAATATTCTTAGTATTTTTATTGTTCATTAATTGATAAATCTGTAGTATTCCTTTTGATAAGTATCATAAAATTCCTCTGTATTAGTGTTCAGCATTTGCAGCTTGTTTCAACCAGTGGGCAACCAACCTCCCTCATAGTAAATGCATCATAGAAGCATTGGGAAGGGAAACAGCATAAGGGGAGAAAGTTTCATATATCGGTCAGGAAGAAAGGAATGCGAGCAGCTGTTTTACACCAGTTTGCATTCAATTCGTTTTTTTTTTTTTTTTTTTTTTTTTTTTATGGCGTTTAACGCCCGTTTTTACTACTGAGGAACTACAGGCAGTGGACACTGGTGATGCATGAGATGAAATGATACATGAAAAAGGAAGGAAGCGCTCCAGGCCTAAGTTTAGGGTAACTCCCCGGCATTTGCCATTTATGAGGACTGAGGAAAACCTGGAAAAAAACCTCAGTCAAGGAGGACGATCTGGCGGGTTTCGAACCCCAGGCCTCCTGCTCACGAGTCCGCGCCTTAGCGACCTCGGCCCCCGTGGCGGTATTAGTTCGTGAGAAATAAATACTGCAACATAGTTAAGATAACCGAACGTACAACATCTTTAACGAGACCACGTCACCCAATGCTTATCTTTCGTACATTATTTGGAAAGGTTTCTGCTACCAGAAGTCTAACGTTTCTCTAGCAATGTAAAAGTGAAGGAGTGTGTGTCAACGCCAGCCACCATTTGACAACCCTGCCGTGAAATGTCTTTGCGGTTCTCATCTCCATTCCACTTTGTCTTTTCTTTCATCTTACTTGCGCCATCCGCTTCTTTTCTTTCACTGCTAGAACCATCTACAAGAAAATTAATTCTCAACTTAAAAGGAACTACAGTAATGGAGAAGAGACCGCTTTAAATTGAGCCGAAAGCGTTTATATTTCCAATGCGCGGTGAAACAGGGAAATGGACAAAAAATATTTTCATCGTCTACGCCTGTTTTCTCCAAAGAGTTGACGTTAAATAAAGTTCTGAGGAAGAGACGTAGGGACACATTAGATAGAAAACTGACTTTCACTAGCAAACATCCGAAAACTTCCAACGCCGCTTTGCTTAAATAGTTGCAATGTAAGTCAATATTAAAGCTTTCTAATAGCTGGACAGAATTTCAAGACTGTAAAATAAACCGTAATATTCACTTTGCAACTTGAACATGACAATAGTTTACAATATTTCAAAACAATATGAAAAGTTACATTGGAAGGTACACAAGTTGAATTTAAATGTCGAATATACTACAAACTGAACTTTAGAAATTAAGTAGAGACATAGTTAAGGGAAACTGGAGTAAATTTTCAGTTTCACATTTTTGTATGGACTTTCCTGAAACTTTTATTATGATTGGTTGCATTGCTATTAAGTTAATATGTATACAAACTTTTATTCAAATTGGATAAATACTTTGTGACTATAAATTATTTCAAAAATTTTACAAAGTAAATATGACAGATAATCAAAATGTCACACGCAGCTCATGAGTTCAGAAAATTGGTCGACATTTTTGCTACTGGGGCTTTGAACCACATACAAAAAAGGTAAAGAAAGATATTTTAAATAGATTTGATGAGTGAACTCACGATAATTTTTAAATCTAGAAGCAAAATTTAATCTTTAAAATTATTAATTTTTCAATAGAAAATATTTTTAAAGTATTATTGGTGTTAACATTTATTCCTATAGATTGTTAAAATGACACTGTTGCACACTATGGTAAATTTTAATTGAATTTAGACAAAAACTGCGATCACGTGGGCGATTCTGAATTTATGAAAATGAAGTTTTGGGTTGAACACTTTTATAAATAAGTTTGCTGGGAAACAGTGTGGTTTAAAAGGACATGCCGAGCTCTTTAAATGACTGTAGAGTTCGAGGGGTGGAGGACATGCAAACGTTGACTCTCTGTGAACGTCCAAGGATTCAAGGAACATGTAGGGAGAAAAAAAAATGTTTTTTTAAACCGATTTACCAAAAACTCACTCCTAGTGTCTATCATGTTAACTTTGACAGCATAGACATTTTAGCAACTAATCGGTATTTCCACCAGAGAATCTTCAGAGAAAGCATTGAAATATTCAAAGAAAGTAATATATACAAGTAATATATATATATATATATATATATATATATATACACAATGGCAAGCCTCTGGACTCTACCTCGAATACACTGCTTAAATAAATCACTGTGATTGGCAAGAGAACAGCCAATAAGACGCGTAGTAGGCGTTCGGCCATTCAGATAAGACGGCAACTGCACAATTCAAGAGTGATCCCATGGGTGAAACTTTGGAATACCCACTAACCATAGCCGGAAGTCGGAAATTACTATAGAGGCACCAGCCGGAGAAGAGTATGAATTCAAAGCATAGCTCAAGCCGAAATGTTTTCTCTTTATTTTATGTCGCTTTAACTTACATTGGTAGTCATTTCGCGATATATATTTATTACGGTATTTACAATTTTGTATTATAGATGTTTAATATTAAATATATTATTACATAAATTTCAGCATTTATTACATAATATTTCAGTATATAAATTTGTTGATTTTTAAGAATTTAAACAAAATTTTACTGTGAGACGGAATGTTGAGGTTTCTTGAAGAAGTATACAAAAGAAACCATTTTTTGTTAATATTGCAGCTTTATAAAACAGCAAGAGAACAAATGTCATTATTTTATTCTAACAGGATTTGAGAATTGTATAAATAAAAAATCTTTTGTCTTAGCCACAACGGTAATATACTGTGTACACATCCTATTCTAAATTAACAATGATAAAGCCACAACGTTCGTGGAAAACCGTGCAGGGAGACCCATAGTAAGATAAACGTCCAATCCATCATCCAAGTAGCCCAAGGACGTGAACCCCAAAGTGGAGTGCTTGGATATTAATAGGAGCAAACTAAATTTATGTAACAATCACGGGTTTTAGAGGAGCGTGTTAAAGTAATTAATTGAATACATACAATGGTTTGGAGGCGTTGAATTGATTTGGTATATTTACGGACGCTCTTTAACATCTCAGGTCATCAGCGTCCCATTCAACTCAGGGCGTGAAACGGCCGGTAAATTTTGCTCAGAGGCCTCTTCTTTCAGGCTTGAGGTTCTTTATCGTGCCGTAAATGTACGACACGGGACCCACGGCTTTACTTCCTTTTCGAAGGAAGCCATATTTAGGATTTTTACGCCCGAGATCGATCCTAGCCGGGTTTGAACCCGCAATCTTGGGTTTAGGAGGCAAGTGTGATTACCACTACACTACCAGAACCGATGTTTGGAGGCGAGCGAGACTATTTTCTAATTATAATATTTGCTCAATTGTATTACTAATATTTTTGAACGTAAAACAGAAATGCTGCTCCACATCAATTGTTATAGATCAAGTATGCACCATAGCATAGCAACACGGCAGAGCGAAGATTAGAAATGTTTGCTTGCCGCTTGTAGCACACTCAGCCATTCAGTTCTAACAAAATGCTGGCTCTAGAACAAATGATTTCTAAGATATATTAAGTATGAAACTCGGGCACCATTGCTGACTGGGAGTACGGTTAGTGTGCTCAAACGTGTAGTGGGAATACTGAAAGTGGTACAAATTGCAGCTCGCTGCTCAATCGCGTGTAGGTTAAGGAATCATGTTGTTTATTTATAATTAAATGAAATAAATGACATAATAAAATGTCAGATAAGTGACTATGGAATGAACAAGCAATAGAGTTCGAATTCTGCAGCTATGTTACTACATTATTTCTCAACCCTCTGCTTTCTGGCAGTTGGCAGCAATGTTTAAACGCTTTAACATTAGTATGCTTTCGTGCAGGAAATAAAATTACTTGTTGTAAACACAACTAAAGCGTACTCTGGGCAATCTGAGAGCGTAGCAATGCTGTCAGTACCAAATAACCAAACATGTTGCTATAAGATCACACTCCATCACGCTACAGTACCATCAATGTTTTTGAGCATGGTGTAATAAAACTCCCTAGAAAACAACTGTTGGGAAATCAATTTTATAGGAACGAAATCGTATAATATGCAAGATCCATCCCAAACACGCCCTAGATATGAGAATGACACGTGACTAATGCCGAGCAAGCCATAGGAAAGATTTTCACTTATCTGAGAAATTTGTTCATTGCAAACAATCTTCATATTATAAAACATAACGCAGGCCTTGTTTTATATACTGTTGAAACAAACTCATAAATTAATAGTTGACTTTGATGACAGAACTTTCAGAAATGCACATTCTGGTAAATAATGGCTATCAACGCACATATGTCACAATAAAATAGAATGTACAGAATGACCCGTAAGCCAATTGGCAAACTCATTAATGATTTCAGTTGTGAATATAAACCCGTAACTAAAATAATATATTAATATATTATTCAAGCTCAAAGTCCTTCCATTTCGTAGAAAAGATATCTATGTAAAACAGAAATATAAATCTTGCTGCAACGACATTTATTTCTGTACAAAGTGCAGCCCCTGCAAAGGAAAAAGGGGACATAGAGTCGCCTGGCGTAAAGTTAGTGTTTTTAATTTAAAATATAAAACAACGCTGCATTTAAAACATGTAATAATTCACACTAAACTTTGTTATAAGATGGTACTGAAAGTGATGCCCCTCAGCGGCAATGCATTGCCCGTATCTGGGTACTAAATGTCTGTAATTAATTTAACTTTTCTTCTCTAAGAACATGGCCATTCGAAACACGCTGAGAGCCTCTCTCTCTCTCTCTCTCTCTCTCTCTCTCTCAACCTTTTAACAAGCTAGCAAACAGTTTCTCTACCTGGAACATGACAGCCAAGTTTTTTCTTGAAATCGCCTTACCTACCATTTCTCTGCAAGAATCAGTTTGCACATATGTATCGAACATAAAACCCGTTCTTAAAGACTGCATTTATATAGTGGCATAACTAACGAAGAACAATTAAAACAAAATTTGCACGCAATTAAAGCATACCAATCAACAAAACTAACTAAAATCTGCTACCTGCATATGCATTATACGGTCTTGACTAGTGGCGTCTCATAGAACAGAAACGCGCTGTGCAGGCCCATAACTGAAATAATCTCACTGTATATAGTTGGCGAGTTTATCTCATTAGAAAACATATTTTTTTCAGCTAGATAGATATATTCTGTAAATATATTTGAATTTTAAATTTAAGCAAAAAAAAATATTCCTGTAAAATCAAAGTTTATAATAGAATGTTAAAATATTAAGAGAAAACGAAATAAAAGTGGTCAAAATTCAATTTTTCAAAATTGCAGTAATAATTGTCAGGTTTAATATGTTCTGTGTGTTCCGTTTTAAAACTGCATTTTAAGCCTACAAAAACTAGAACTAATTCTTTTTAGTATTAAATTTTTGTCACTCTAAGAAAAAAGCGTGTATAAAAATAATAAAAAATTCAATTTTTCAAAATTGCTGTACAGTTTAATACGTGTAAGTATCCAGTTTTTATACTGCACTTTAAGTCTACAAAAACTAAAATGGATTCCTTTTGGTATTGAAAATAACGTCTCCCTAAGAAAAGACATATGTAAAAATAGCAAAAAGTTCAATTTTTCAAAATTGCTGAAATTGCTATACAGTTTAATATGCAATGCGTCCCGTTTTAATACTGCATTTAAAACTGTAACTGATTCCTTTTAGTATTAAAAATGCTGCCACTCTAATAAAAGACGCATATAAAAATGGTCAAAAATTAAAATTTTCAAAATTGCAGTAATCATTATATAGGTACAGTTTAATAAGTGCAGTGTTTCCCGTTTTAATAATGCATTTTAACTCCACATAACTGGAACTGTTCTTTTTGGTATTAAAAACATCACCAATTTAAGAAAAGATGTAAATAAAATTGGAGTTTTCAAAATTGTAATAATCATGCAGTTTAATGTGCGGTGTGTTCAGTTTTTGTACTGCAATTAAAATGTAAAAAAACTACAAATGTTCCTTTTTTATATTAAAAAGAGAGTCACTTTAGATCCAGTCTATTCAACCTATGAATATCATGTGGAAATGAAGGTAAGGTGTTTAGAAACAAATAGCTCAACAACAATATAATTGTGGTCATGTTTGCACTAACATAATATACAAGGGGTTTGATGGTTCACTAACAACTGTTAATGTAACTGTCTCGTGGGTTTCTCCGTATTTGGGGCTGGCCAAGACGACCACATTCTTCGCGATCTTTGGCTGACAAAGACATCCTGTCTCCAAGCACGCCGTAAGCGAGAAACAAATGAGATCGCTGAATACGCATTTTTCCGACATAAGGCACGTCTCTACCTCGCTGGGAAGGCAAGTAAAATCCTCCAATTGTGGGCCATGAAAGGCAAACTAACCGCACTTTGCCGCCCTCCTAAGGTTGAGTATGGGCTATGGAAATAAAATGCAATGAAGACGAATCACTATGCGTCCAACAGTTTAGTTCCTGC
Source organism: Metallyticus violacea (assembly GCA_030762175.1). Classification (NCBI taxonomy): domain Eukaryota; kingdom Metazoa; phylum Arthropoda; class Insecta; order Mantodea; family Metallyticidae; genus Metallyticus; species Metallyticus violacea. The sequence goes on from CM060833.1 coordinate 32,563,806, forward strand.
TTGGCCCATAAATAATATTTTACGACTTTCAAAACGACCCCATGGCCTACATTTCCCGCTTGCAGAGCAGAGCACCTTTGTCAGCTATTTCTGAATCGATAGGCAATATTTCTTGCGGGGCAAGCTAGGAAAAATATTCTTGTACCAACCCCCCTCCCAACACTTTTACGACTTCGGCCTTCTCCCTGAAGAGTAATAACGTAGTGGTCCCTTACACCTCGCCCTCCAACAACAAGTGTGCTAGTCCGCAATACCTTTCTAGCGTGCATCTCACCTTTCCTCATGAAAATATGATTTCGTTTTGAAAACTCTCTGTCAGAATTGCGTTCATGTTTCAGGAATGAATATGTGTTTTCAATTAAAGCAGATTCAGCAAACATTCTGCAAATTGAGTTAATTACGGTACAAGGTCTCCAAAAAACAGGCTTGCCATCCCTTGAATCTGAAATGTCAAGAGCTGTAATCTTTCACAACCACTGTAAAATATCGACCTGTCCAGTGGCCGTTTTCACGAACCTACGCAACAATTATAACGGCGCGTTAAATAAATTATTTGCACGTTAGTCCAATTTTGTGTTTCATCAAGCATCGTTATGCATAGCACGCCAATAAACACGTCGTTAATTTAATGGTACGCATTTATTGCTTAAATTTCTAACGATGCGTTTACCTTGCAATAAACAAAATGGCGGAAGTTTCCCATGTCTATTTTACATATTTTCTATTAATGAAATGTAACAAAATGTTACATTTCAAGATATGGCATATAGCTGTTAATTGAAACGTAGTCATTTAATATCTCCTTGTTAACATTAATATAATATTCTTATGCTTTATATAATATTTAATCCAGTATAAATAAAATATTAATATTCTTCATAGCATTTAATGCGATTACAAATATTTTATTATAGGTTATACTGCTTAATTGACAGTAATTTTAATATTTCATATAATAATTATAGTGTAATGTTAACAAGAAAAATTTAAGATGAGTAAGTACATTGTACAAGTTAGCTAAAGATGAATTTATGGGCAAGGCTTGTGAGTTTTTAATTACATTGCTTCCAGCACAAAACAATTATGACCTTTACTTTGATTGTGTCACGAGGCAGTTATTTAGAGCCAGTGGTGGTTCATGGGCCCTGCAGAAGGGTGGGGCAGGGATATAACTACATGACACCCAAATAGCGTGGGGGGGCAGTTTCTTTTATTAAAACTTATACTCCTCCCCGATACTCTCCCATAACTGCAACGGCATCGTACGCTTGTGCTGTAAACTTCTTGTTTATACGGAAATCTATCAGCTGTTAAAGTATGTCAAGTTTTCTGCAGTTAATTCAGAAACAGCAATGAATTTTATGAATTTTTCAACCGGTTTACCGCACTGATGTATCGTATTATCACAACAAATTGTGACACGCATGTAATATCTGTCTCCATATCGTTTCTGTACAGAAACAAAATTTTATCTTTCTATTTTTTTTCTAATCTCATTCCTATAGATATGATAAGTTTCTCATTTAACATGCTGCCAACCAACATGTTTATTCAAACCATAAAAAAACTTCTTAATTTTTGCTGTTTTGCTAAGTAAGCTTTCGGTTGATAAGATCCAAATCGTTTCACTTCGAACTTAACACTGTTAACTTTGGCACAAAAATTGTAATCTTCAATAAAACGTCCACTTTATTCATTGCCACAAAACGGATACACTTGTTTGTAACCTAAAGGATGAACGTCAACTTTCCACTGACAAAAAGTGAGGAAGCCACCCCATTTTAAACAAAGTGTGAAAACAACCCCTAGTGTTATGCATGGTGTCACTAACTCCTTAACATCTGGTTCCTAAAAAAGAGAATACTGAGCGCTGGTCCTTCTGGCACAACAGAACGCAGAAATAAGCAGGAGAAAGGCTAACCCAGTTTGAAGGAAGAAAAATATAAGTCCTTATAAATAATTGCTGGCCCATGGAGATATAAATTTAAATGGTAAAATTTTTCGGACAGGCTAATGAGCTTCCCTCGCTAACGGAGGACCTACATGCTACTGCTACTACAGTAGCGAGGAATTGCGCTTATTTCGTATGATATAATTAACAACTATTCGGTTATACATCGCTGCTTTTATGCATTTTTTGTTTTGTTTTAAAAGTTGACTATGAGAAGAGAAAATGGTAAATAATTATGGCAGTTTCTTTGCGGGGGGGGGGGGGGGGGCGCAGGCATGGGCGAGCCCATTTGGCGTTATTGACGGGCCGCCCCTGTTTCGAGCCACATGAGGTAATTTAATTAAGAGCGAGCAAATTTTTGCTTTATAGTTTAAAAATGTAAAATATACAGGTAGTGTGCGCCTATACTTGTGAACCCCGTAGCGTCAGAAAACGATATGGAGACCTCGTTTTGTAAGGGTATATAAAGGGGTAGTTTGTTTTATTTAGGGGCTCTTTTGGTTTTAAGTCAGCTACTCGGACACTTGCATCAAGTAATATACATTATAGATAAGTCGACGACTCATTCATTCATAGACAATTCGATACAGTAATAGTCAATTATGTCGTGTGAATGAGTCGCGAAAGTTTTAGTTCTAGTGCCAGTGACCCATATTTGGACAATTCCAAAAATGCGAAGGCAAGTGTAGACAGTTTTAAGTACAAGATCAAGTTTTAACTGATACTTCCGTAGGCGGCAAGGGGATTTTAAGGCAATCGAGATTCGGTCAAGATCGCCACACCGAACTATGAGTTTTTCTTTCACCTGCGGTGGAATGTATAAATAAGTTACAGGTAATGAATTACGTAGTGCAACCGTTAACATCGTGTGATGCGATGCTCTCAAAGAAAAACACCCTCCCTTAGCTCCATGACACTCATAAAAAAGGGAAAATGCTCGAATATTTTTATGGAGCAGAAACTATTAGCCGGAGTGGATGTTTTTTTGTTTACGATAAAACAACCACACGCAAAAGCGTTGCATAATTGCCACCCATAGTTGGACTTCTGCATAAGTATCCTAATTTATTACCATATGGGCGTGCATTTGTCTTCTCAGTGTCGCAAAACTGTTTCCCACAAATCCGTGAACAAGAATTGATTAATGGCAACAGCCAACAATCACACCACAAAATGGTAGAAGGAGAAAAATAGCTACTTCGTATCATACAAATTGGAATTACGAAATTGTATCATATAATAATAAACGAAAAGCTCAATACATGCAATTAATATTGTTAAAGCTCTATTTTACTTTTCTCAGTTGGCATTAGTGGCTAAATCGAATTGTACAAGTCTTTGTAACTTTCTGTTCCATGAAATAAGTACAACACTAGTAAAGTATTTGTAAAAAGTTACAAGTGACGTCATATAAGAGCAAGAACAGCTGTTTGCCATACATTGCAATACCTTGAAAAAGGTTATGCCCACTGCTTAATAATAAATTCGTATTTGTTAATGTACAAAGCGGACTATTGTTATTCCTGCTATACGGATGTTGTATTTTTCACAGATATGATGATAATTTAAATACTTTATTATGCACTTAACTATATTCAAGCGTACACAGTCGCATATGGCTACATTTAGCGTTTCAATTTCAGTCATCGTAATGGCAGAAGAATCGAGCTTCCTGATTGATCATATATAAGGATAAAACACTAAGAAAAAGTCCCACTTGAGATTGCGATCTCAAGTGTGACTTTTTCTTAGCGTTTTATCCTTTTCTACTATTATAATTACTGTTAATTTGTTACATTGTTAATAGTGTTACTTTATTTTTCTTTTTCTTTTATATATATACATATTTGTTACATTGTTAATAGTGTTTCTTTATTTTTATTTTTCATATATATATATATATATCTGTGAATGTGTGTGTGGCTTGGCAATCACATTCTTATTACAAGCAAAGAAAAAATCTGGTGTGTCAAAAGAGAATAAAGAGTGAAAAGAAAATGCATTCATGGCATTTAGTAACAACCTTAAAAAAAGCTAAACCGCTGGACTGAAGTATATATTTAAAACAGAAAACGCCAATATCAGTAACTTAATCTAACTTTTTTATTGTACACAATAAAAAAGTTAGTACACAATATTTTGTTTTGAAGTTACCAATATTTCTACACTTGTAGAGAAATTTATACACATTACTAGTGCCCCTATGAAGCAGGACAATGAAAAATAACCTGTACACTTGTAAGTGTAGAGTTGCGTAGCTGAAACTTTTTTTTATTAATGTTTAACGGCCGTTTTACTACTGAGGCACCACAGACGGTGACACTGATGATACATGAGATGGAATGATAAATTGGGAAAGGATTTTTGTAAAGGAAGGAAGCGTTCCAGGTCTAAGTTTAAGGTACTTCCCCGGCATTTGCCAATTATGAGGACTGAGGAAAACCTGGAAAAAAACTCAGTCAGGAAGGACGGTCCTGGCGGGATTCGAACCCCAGACCTCCAGCTCACGAGTCCGTGCCTTAACGACCTCGGCCACCCGTGGCGGTATGAAACGTTTGTGGAAACAGAAGGTTACTAATAACTACAAGTTAAAAGTCCACACACTTGTAATGTATTAGACCTGAACAGGATGCTGTTGATCTAGTGCTAACCACACTTGCCTCGTAGACGCAAAGTCCCGAGTTCAAACCCGTCCAGTATTGATGGATATTTTAGGACGTAAAAATCATAAGTACTCTCGAACCCGAGCTCGACGCATGGGCAGCGTAAACTCTACCGCACTACTACTAGCCATCATTAATGACCTCTGCCTTAACACGGCAAGTGCCCACCACGGAACTTTTATTACCGAATATTTATTTTCTGCTAAATTTCACAAATTTTAGTGAAGTACACAAAACATAGTTAAACTATATCACTCGTAAAGGAGCATTAACTCCCTACGGTCATGTTGTAACTTGACCAACTACATACTTGTATAGCAGCTTAAGCCATGTTAAGGTATACACAAAACAAGTACAGAGCAGTATCATGACTTTAACTTTAGCACGTTATGCACACCAATTTACAAATTTCTTCATTGCTTCTTTCTATTTTCTAACATACTAAGTAACACATTGCATACAAATGGAATAAACCTATGCTTTCCAATTTTTACTTAAGGCTGTGCATTTTAACCACAGTTTTACGTGAAAATTTTACCCAACGCCTGTCTGAGTCAAGTTATGAAACGCTACAATTTCCGCCGCTAGAAGATACTGTAGTACTTAAACATTTATGCTACAATTATGGTAAAAGATAAAGATCCTATTGTGTCCCTTAAGGGCAAAGACCTCCTAACAAGCATGGAAAGCTCGCTTTTTCCTATCGTGGTTAGCTATTCCACGCTAGTTGTTCGTATGCTGTTTAAGATGCTCTGATGATTTATTCTTTGGTTACTCCATTTCTCACTGCACAAGTTGCTTCTCGAGAGATTTGTATTTTTCTGTTCCTCTTGCTACTTTTGACCAGTCTGGACCTGGATGTTCCTTGAAGAGGTCTGCCCATCTTCTTCTGGTTCTGCCTTGTGTCCTTTGTCCTTACCGGGGGTCCCGTGTGAAGATCTTGTAGGTCTAACTATTGCCCTGCATTCTTAAGATATGACTGTCCCATTGCCATTTTATCTGGTGGCTAGTTGTGCGATGTCTGTTGTCTGAGATAACTAAGCTGGTGCTGTGTTTGGTATGACGGTGGCTTGCACTTAGAAAGATTTTAACCCCGAGCGTCCAGTATGGAAGCAGACATTCTGAGAGATTCGAACCCTTTGTAGAAGGGCTCCACCGATATCGGACTGTTCTTTTGGAAACATTTTTAGGGGTCCCATCTTTTTCCAAGCCTCACCTCAGAAGTGTAGCCTAAGCACAAAAGGACAGCTCTTGAGCAAGACTGAGGTACCGAAATGCCCTTCTCCGTCCCTACCAATCCAATCCAATGTCACAGGTTTTTAAAAAATGAACATTTGGTCAGGTCAGGTTACGTTACGTTACTTTACGTTAGGTAGGTGATGGTTTTAAAAAATATGTTGCCTAAAATATGTACCTGGAAAAGTATGCGTCAGAAATAGCCATCTCGCACTAAATGTGGCGCTAAAAGTCCGTCAAAATCTGAGTGGTGGTGCCCGAGGCTACATAAAAAATTATAGTGGCTGTGGTGGTGGTGGTGGTTAATTTCTATTACCTCCACAATGAAAATAGTGCTCTAGGAAAACAATTAAATGTGAAAGTATCTTATTTTCTATCTTACACATACATGTATTTATTCCTAAGGTAGCTTTCAGCATTTTTTCTTTACTCGTTCAGGCGTGAATATGGAACCTATGCCTCATTATGGCATAATAAGTTATCGCACGTAAACATTTTATTTATATTATGTTTATACATAAGTTTAAACTGAATTATCAATTATGTACATTACTGTAATATATCGACTTTGCCTTGAATTAAATTTTTTTTTTCTCTAGCGAGTAGGATTGCTGTATTTGATCTCTGTAGCATCGAACTGAGATCACTTCTTCATTATTGTACTTTTTGTTCATTTCGTTAAAATTATATTACGGTAATATGTGCTTTTAATTTTTTCAGCTCCCATAGCAATTTCCCCTTCCTTGACGTAAAAGTTTTATAGACCATTCTTATGGGTACCTACTTACACATTTTTGGAACACCTACTGATTTTCAACATTAGAATGGAGTACTGCAAGTATTAATTACTGTCATAAATACATATAAGCCAACATACTAATTACGGTACGTACAGCCTTACAAACTCAATGGATGTTTCGCTCTTAATAAGGTGTATTTGGGAAGCTATACCTATATCTGCTTTTCGTTAAGTTAATGTTTCTCTTTTTCTAAAGTGCATTAAAATTGCTAATAAGTAGAGCCCGGAAGTTCAGGTCATGGTCAGCCGCTTGTCAGAGAGAACATTTTCCATCATGGGTAAAGAACGTTTACTCGCAATGAAGTAGTTGTAGCATATTTAAAACAAGCTATTTCGGAAGGACTCATGCCAGTTACAACAGAACATTCACCTTTCAGGACATCATGAAAATGTTGATCAAGACAAAGTGAAGAAGTTTTGAACAGTTCTGGCGAATGAACAAAAGATGCGCACTGGCTTCTGGTCGAGTTCATTTTCTGTTTATGCAGTGTAGGGGAATCACTCTCTTACTTCCGTACTGAACACATTGTAGGGACATTTATTACACAGTTGTACCGCTCTCATCTTTCTGTCTACAATTGTTTGTTTCATTTATGCAGCTGAGAAGTGACCGCAGATTGATACAAGATCATTCTCCAGGACTATTCAAATTACAATACTTCGCACGTCCTCTCTATTTACTGGTATTCATATGCCCGAGATAGACTTGCATTCTTTGTACCAATACACTGCTCTTTAAAGAGCTTAAGTGAATGGGTTGAGAAGAAAAATTTTGAAACCTTGAAAAGAAATAAAGGCATAACAAGATTCTCAATAGGTATTTTTGTAAGGTAAACACGCCTTTTAATTTTTATAACTTGTTTCACTTCGATATAATAACCGCAGAAAAAATCCATAATGATCCAAAACAGGCACCAAAAAAAAATAGGGAAGGAGCGTTAAACCTTAACATAGGCAACAGACGTCAAAATAGGCAAAAAAAAAAAAAAATGCAAAATAAAAACTGGCCCTACCGATCCCAAATGTACGAAAACATGTTCATTTTAATCCCACTAAAATACATCAGAAAAGGCATTTCACCTGAATCCCGGGCTCTGCAATAACATTAGTTTTATACACAAGAGTTTAAGAAAAACACAGCAAATGAATAGGATGTCAAGTTTTAACCAACACTGTACTTAACGAACACACCCATAAGCAGTGGGTATGGTTGCATATTCATATGTAACACAAAAGCGCACTTTTTGCGACACGATCGTTTTAAGTGTTTGAGAGCTATTTGCCCAAAAACTGCAAGAAACTGTCTAATGCTTGTAAGCCATCCACATTAAAACATGTGCTCATTACTAAACGCGAAATAAGCATAATCTGAACTGTGAATATGAAATTATTCTGTTGATTTTAGTATAAATTATAGAGCAGATGTGTAATCTGAAGCATAATACTAACAACCGGCTCTGCCTGTTGGATTCAGTTATTACTGCATACATAAACAGCAACATTTATGTATTAGTAATGCCTGTCAGTGTTCCAGTTCTCCACAACACAATGCGTCTTCTTTTCCATTGATATACTATAGGTAAACGAGCGTTCCAGCACTCGCCGCCTTGTTTCAGAATCCACTTAGAACCTGATGAAGCATAAAAAGAAGCCATATATTTATTTATTCAACACTAACTTCTACCATATATGTTTATCCCAAACTCTTAGTTTGCTCCAAACATTTCTTAAACTTATTGGCGGAATATTCCAAGTATGGGGCTCTTCGAGAGCCAGTTCCCAGTTTCAATTGGTCATAATTTTGGCAAACATAAAAACACAAACAATGCGATTTCTTTATAACAAAAATAAACAAAAACATTAATAGTTTAATATGACCACCACCCTAGTATTCAATAACAAACAGAGGTCTGGGGTTTAATTCCCACCAGCACCGTCCTACCTGGGTGCGTTTTTTTTTTTTTTTTTTTTTCCGGGTTTCCCTTAGTCTTCATTAATGTTAAATGCCGGGGAAGTACCCTAAACTTAGGTCTGAAACGTTTTTTTTTTCTTTAAAAAAAAACCTTTCTCAGTATATCATTTCATGTCATGTATCAACAGTGTCTACCGCCTGTGATGCCTCAGTAGTAAAAACGGGCGTTAAAACTGGTTGTTTTATGCTCTAAATGACGTTAGTAAATATATTTCTAGGAATGTTATCACTGACATCCGATATAAACCGTTTCAATTCCTCACGAGCAGTACGTCTACTAAGATTTTTTTTTTAATTAAGGTAAACTTATAACCAATAGTCAGCCGGATTCATATCAAATGTTTGGAAAATGCCAACTCATTGCATGACAACCAAATGCATTCACTAATAGTTTTTTACAGTATTGCATACAGGAAGTGGAACACCGTCTTGCATACAATCAATGTATTTTATATCATGATTCTATAATCCTCATACCGCAAAGTGCTACACAATTTCAAAATATTATGCTCGCTTATCGCACTGTATTCGTCATTTCTTCACATATCTTAACGTTCTATATAGAATGTGACGTAGAACCAACCACTCCAGACAGTAGCCTTGAGATCATGTACTCCTTGCTGAACAATTGTGTTCCGATCGTTTTCCGCCCTGCAATTGTGATGTTAATGGCTGATTTCAACTGTTCACAAGATTTTGTCTAATAATTCAACGTTATACTGAATTTCTGGTAACATTTGCAAAGAAAAAATGAGGCGAATCTACTTATCTTGTTCTTTGAGCCCAAAACGCACGTCATATGGATACAGTTGTCTTCTCAAAATGTCTCACTCTGTTGAATAGTTAACTTCAAACTCTTTGCAACTTAGCACTACAAGCATTATAAACGAATTATTTTGTTTCTTGTAAAACTAGAGTTGCATTATCGGCAGATGATTCATTTTCCTCAAATTAGTTCATGAAATGATTTTATAGAACAAAGTCCTTTCTCAATCCATGTAACGTTTGAAATCTTTTCAGTCTATTCCATTCGTAATGGCTCTGAATGAGACCAATACGTACTCATAAAGGCAAAACTATTCTACCAGTTATTCCTGATACAAGCGCGAGAACGTTATAATAGTAACAAAAAGTTAAATGCAATGTGAGAAAAATCAATTCCTCCAATGCATAACAGTATTTATATCAAAACCTAGGTGTTAATAATGCAGAAGACACAACCAGACTTTGCTTTAGAATGTCTTATAGGGAAATGAGAATCCGGATTTAGGGATCATATAAAAAATAAAATACATAAAATAAATAGAATAACAAAATGGAAGGAACACCGTGTTATATATAATATAAATGACAAATGTAATTAGCAATAATTGGAGAAGCAGAAAAAGAATGAAACACTTAGAAAGTCACAGATTTTGTATCGCTGGCCTTAGAAGAACTGAAGTAGTTCGAAGTACAGCGATACAAAATCTGTGACTTTCTAAGTGTTTTATCGTTTTCTGCTTCTCTGGTTATATACACACTGTTCACTTCAGATATAAAGTTTCACGTTCACTTCACAATAACCGAAATATATTTATTTTCCATAGCTGTTTGTTGCAAATGTCTCAAATAAAAACCATTTGGTATACATTCTCAATACATTTCAAAATATACCCCCCATTTTGCTATATAAGACTTTATTTTGAGTATAAAAGTTAATTTTTTCAGATTTAAGTTTGGAACACCTTTTAAGTTGTTACCAAAACTAGGAAATTAACAAACTGTTTTACTGCTTTTGAAAATATTCCCCTTCATGTTTTATACAGTTTTTGCGTTCAAACCAATTCTCGAAACATTTTTCCACTCTGAAGTTGGTATCTCAATGGTTTTTAAAGACTTCAACAGTTCTGTTTGACGTTTGGGAACAAAAACAAGTCATTAAGCGATAAATCAGGTCAATATGGGCAACGAGACATTAATTCGATGTTTTTCCCCTTCAAATAATTAATTGTTTGACGTGCTGTGTGAGAGCTGGCATTGTCATGATGAAGAAAGGTGCGACGTTTTCGGTTGTTTTTCCTGATTTCATTGATGACTTCTGGCAAACGAATTGTTGTATACCATTAACTGTTCTTCGTTCCTCTAAAGGAATGATTGCGATGTGTCCGATACAACCGAAGAAACAAACGATCGTTTTCTTAGAAGTGATTCGTGAATGAACAAATTTTGTGGAATTCGGTTCATCTTGGAACACCCAAACAGTGGATTGTTGCTTAGTTTCCGGCTGACACGAATATATCCAAGTTTCGTCGCCTGTTACCATGTTGTATACGGATTTTAGCATTTCAATACACCAATTGACACGAGCTTTCTTTTTGAGTCAAATTATGCTGAATCCATCGAGAACAGATTTTTCACAGCTAAGTATTTATGCAAAGTGGAATGTACTGCAGTCTTCGATAAGCTTAAGGATGGCTCAATCTCACTGTAAGTCACATGCCGATCTTCAGTCATGTTGTGCCAGCTCCACCTTTACGAAATTCATCACTGATGGACGCACGACCTCAACGAAATTGTGCCAACCAATTGTAATTCTGATGGTGCTTCATTACCAGAAGTTGAACGAAGCGATTGATGGCGAGTTGGGCCTTTACTAATATCGTAAAGAAAATTAAACAACGAAAACCTTTGTGTAAATTTTCCATTTTTTTTTTTTTTTTTTTCATAAAAATGATTTGTTTAGACGCTCGCTGTAAACAAACTACCCGCTCATGTTCTATGCTGCAACTCTTTTGTAAATGTAAATTGTTTAGAAAATAGTAACGACATATAGTGCCACTTAGCGGTCGTTTGTGACAACTTAAAAGGCAAGCCTCGTATAATGACCGCCACGGTGGCCGACGACGTTAAGGCGCGGACTCGTGAGAAGGAGATCTAGGTTTCGTTTACTACCAAGACTTCCTCCCTGACTGACGTGTTTTCCAAGTTTTCCTCAGTCTTCATAAATGACAAATGCTGGGGAGGAACCGTAAACTTTGACCTGGAACGCTTCCTTCCTTAAAAAAAAGTACTCTTTTTCCCAATTTATAATTTCGTTTCATGCGTTTCCACTGCCTGTGGTGCCTCAGTTGCAAAAACGAGCAATAAACATTAAAAAAAATTAGAACGAAAAAAAATTAGAAACACTGATCAAATTGAATTAAAATCTTAATTCAGCATTGAAATATTGAAATACAATCTGATATCATTATCACATCTGAATATAAACGATAAATAATCGGGATTGCAAATAATCGAATATCGAAAACGACTCTTTGCTCAAACTTGCTCTACATCACGTGTTATGATGAATATTCCAATTCTTTGGATAGATCACGACAATGACTATAGATTCACGCTATTAAAATGCATAACTGCAGTGGCGGCGTTTTTCACAATGCTGTGTATCGACCTATCGAAACTGAATCGACAAAGAGAAGATTCAGGTGGAGCACGGGCAAAGTAAAATATGTTCCTGCACCTTCCCAAGGGACAAATTTGTTGCCGAGTGGAGGAACGGCAGGCGTAGAAAAGGAACCGGCAGGAATGGAAATGAGCTTTCAAGTGTTTGGCCAAGTCTGGAGACAGGCTGGTTTCCATGGCAACGCCACCAATTGCCCGTCTCAAGTTTTAGTAAAACGTTTGAAGATTTCTAATCAAAGCATTATCATTGTCAACCATGATGAATTTTTATTTTACTAATATATTTAATATATGTCTATTGAATTTTGAAACCTCAAGAGATATTCCGTGTATCTGTCTCATCATATTACTACCCAATGTTTCAATATTTATGAATATATCATGTATAAACAAATGCTGACTACATTTTTCTATAGAAATGTAGGCTGTAGCAAGACCAAATACATTTACCAGAGCCCAATATAATAAAAATGTCGGCCGAAGTCGCCCTACTACTGCCAATAGCAAATACGAAATTTTTAGCTGCATTACATTTACAAGATGGCATTATTTATCATCAGAAAATATTTCAATGGTGTTTAAGAATCCGGAATCGATTACAAACAATGTTCCTCAAATTTAAACGAAATATAAAATAATATATATTATAAACTTATCCACAGATCTTTATAAAATACAAGAAATTTCAAATTATTGAACAGCTTAAAATTAATCGATATAGATGGAACAGCATCATGTTCATCATCATCTTCCTTGGCAATAGCAATAAATGGGATACTGTCTTGCCTTAACCTCACTTGCAAAGGAGTCAAAACATAACATCCTACTCACACTATTCATTAAAACTCTCTTCATCTCGCTCTCTCACTGTCACACATGATGATAGATTAGGGAAAATTCCACAAGAAAAATGTTCGCCCTAACCATAAATTTTGGCACGAAATGTTTAATATACACTACATACTACAGTTTCATCATTAACTTAAAAATTTGCATGGTATAGACTGTTTATCCACCTCCTTTAACTACTTCTATTTAGGAAATGTAAATATGATATAATGCGTTGCACTGTTGTAATTACGACATACAAGGGCAACACATGTTGTGCTAAACATTTCTATTATACAAGTTCCTGATGTGATTTCACTAAATCAATATTGTAATAAAAAAAAAACTAAAGAACTAACATGCTATTGTTTATTTATCTCCAACTATAAACCACTGTAATAACCAGTAACTGTAACAAGCCAAATAAACAAACCACAAACCCATGTATTAATAGCAGCAACATAACCTCACTTCCAAATGAGTCGAAACATATTACAACATAACGTTCACACTATTCATCAAAATTCTCATTATCTCGAATCAATTCCCGCTTCACAGTTCTTTCCTTCACATATTATGGCAGATTACGGAAATTTCTACAGGTAAAATGTTCTCTCTAACCACAAATTTTAGTACGTAACGTTTAATACACACTGCAGTTTCATCATTAACTGAAAAATTTGCACGCTGTGTACTGTTTATCTACTCCTATAATTACTGTTTTTTAGGAAATTAAAAATGCTGTATTATGCGGTGTACAGTAACTCATTATACTAAACATTTTCTATTACACCAGTTCACTAAATCTACATTAAATTCATAAAAAACAAAAAAGTAAAATGCAACTGCTTATTTACTCCCAACTACAAAACACATTAATAAACAAATAACTGCAACGAACCAGATTAGCAAAGCCATGTAATTAATAGCATGGGTCACCCTTCCACCATTTTGTCTACTATCGATACCTACATTGGGGTCTGGTAAATACAGTCAGTCTTGGCTGTAGGTTTCTTCGCCTATGTTCACGGACTAGAGGGGAGATGCAACATAGAATGTATTTTTATTTAGTAACTGCAAACGCTGAACTTTTTTTTTTCAGCTCTGAAAGGGTGAGAATTTTTAGATATGTTTTGCAATTTTTAATCGTAAAAATATTCTTACTGTTTTAATCTTGTCAATTGCTTTGACGTGTTCCTGAGAGTGTATTTATTCTGTTTAGCAACGTTAGTACCATAACTTGGAGCGTGCTCGGCAGGGATGTGTACTGTCTACAAGTGATTGTATACTGTTTATAAGGATCACATTCCACGCTGAAAAGATAGCCTAGCGAGTGTGCCTAGAGCTAGTGGCGAGTGTAGAGAGTGACAGTTCATTTTCATATATAGAGCCCTAGTTTTGATGTGTGGCCGGCTGAACGGGGATTTCTTGGCACCGGAAAGCGTGCTGTTTGCCGACGGTGTCGAATATTCATATCCCTTTAAATTCAGACGCATAGATTTCTGTAAGCATTCACAACACACAAGATTTTTTGGTCATACAATAAAATTTCTTGTACAAGATTGGGGTTTTTCTGCACTCCAGTATCTATTGTTTTGTGTCGCTACAAGACCATGTAAATAAAAAAAATTAATAAATAAATAAATGCTGGTCAATAGAGTGCGCATTAACATTATCCATCACCCAATTCAGAAATAAACTCTACTTACATAATCGCGTAGTTGCAATTCCTGAACTACATATATTTAAAGGGCTTTAAATTTAAACGTTTAGTGGCAAACCAAGCCGAGATTTGCGAAATTCCTGATTCCTGTGCAAACTTTCTCACAGATTTCTATGGAATCCTATTAGCTTTTCTCCGATGTCACCGAGTTATTCCTATATAAAAACATAACTTTCACCTTCGTTTTCTTGTCAAGAACAGATCCCGTTCCCCTAAATCTATTCACAAGATTATGTGAGACGCACGAACAGCAGGGAATCTGTCTATAAAACGCCGACTCGCTTCTCTAAACGAACTTCTTGTCGCTTAGTGAGCATACATGAAGATTTTGTGTACTAAAGTATACGGATTTTTGGCATTATTACTATAACACTGCAATGTGTGGTCTCACAGCGTTCAACTACTGTACAGTACAAAGACTTCGCGTCAACTGATTAGTCGGCACATGGAGAGACGGATAAATGGAGGGGGGAAGAGAACCTGTTAGAAACAGGGTAGGCAAATCCCTGTTAATGCATTCAAGAGACGAAATGAAGGCTTTGTAGTAATGTCTCCTTGTGCAAATAAATGGAAGAAATATTTTAATCTGAATAACTTCAAATAGACACTTTCTTTATCATTTGTGAATGAAAGAAAAAATATGGACACGCTTTCGTATTACAGATAGCGTGTTGTTTAGCAACAGACTTTGTTCAGAAATGCTTGCTTTTGGTTAGAGACCTTTCATTACAGCCTACTAACGGGATGCCTTTCGTGTTTTATTTCCTACTTTCTGGAGATGTTTACGCTCCTTGACTGCGAATTATAACGACCTTGACTTCTTCTGTTGAGTATTTTGTTCCTATATCGACGTCAGCAACTCAAACAATGCAAAGCTTCCTCGTACTTTTAGCTTTTAGGTCAAATTTCATTTTCAGCTGAAACCTGCTAAGATATTAAAACGCCTTCACTCTTCAATAAAAAATAACATTTAAAACACGTTAGACATTTTGTTTACTTGTCAGTTGCTCTTGCGTAAATAGGTTACCCGGCTGCACTTACATAACAAAACAGTACTTGGTCTTTCGGGTTAAGATTGGCTAACCGTCTGCGTTAAATGTAACACATTTTTTCTTAGGTCACGTTAATTTAACAAAATAGAATATTTTATGTGTACACAGTTATATTTTCAAGTGGATTATAAGCTGGGCTCGGATGTTTATGACAGATTTGAAGATTCGGGCTTGGTATTGTGGCAAGTAATGCTGAGTTGAATGCTAATATGTCTCTATTCGCCACCCACACTCCTAGAACGGTCCTTTAGTTCTTGTTGTATCTATTAATGTCATTGGTTGCAGGTTATCGATGTGAAAATCGTCCATCAT
Organism: Metallyticus violacea; assembly: GCA_030762175.1. NCBI lineage: Eukaryota > Metazoa > Arthropoda > Insecta > Mantodea > Metallyticidae > Metallyticus > Metallyticus violacea. The sequence goes on from CM060833.1 coordinate 32,579,786, forward strand.
ACATTTCGTCAGAAATGTTTACATTTACCGTTCACCATAAACTTTGATAACTTGCTGGGATACTCGTGTAAAAATCGAATTACAGTGTGAATGTTTACGCGAAATAATTTTTGAGGCCTGTGATAATAAATAATTAATACGAATTTAATACATTTGGTGTCAAACATAATTTTGTTATTGTTTTTGTTAACATCATGTAATTATGTGACAAATAGGGGATTAACAATATGTGGGAAAATGTAAATGTATTGTAACGTTGAGAAGGTTGAGAATTGAAAATGACAGTTGCAAAGGAATAAGTAAGAAGTTTGAGTGTGCACTTGCGCTGCCAAGGGAAGCGATAGTGTTTTAACGGCTTTCTTAGAAACGAGTGTGGAAGCTCGGGGTAAGAGTTTGTGCCCCCATCCCTCCCGGGAAGTCCACCTTGGTTGAATGTAAGTATTGACTATCCATTATAAACCAGGGTTTATTAATGTTTTTGTTTTCAGCGAATACCTAGCCCTGATATTTGCAATTTGCTCTCGTTTACACTGGCTACGTACACAGTCCCCAGTCGCGGTCCCAGTTCGTTAAAGGAGATGTAGAATGGAAGCAAGGAAATGGTGAAAATATAACTCCTCTTTCTTGAATGTATTATGAAAAATGGGTTTATTTAACAGGATAGTCATACTGTGTCGTACGGAGTGCTCATTCCGCTACGCAAATGGAAATTTATTTTAGGAAAATTTCCTTTGCCATCTGCCGACGGAAACTATGTCCCGGACTCCATGGCGGACATTTGTTGTTTTTATATCATTTATTAGTCATTAATACTGTACTGCTTGAAGAGTCTGAGCTCTGTTGTGAGACATTTCTGAATTCTTTTGAAAATATTGAGACACTTGCCGAACACTGTAGCTGCCTTCGGATATTTTATTTCAAGTACAACAGTAATTTTATGTGGGTGCAGGAGCAGCAGCTGAACCGTTTTATACCTGCTGCTAGGCTAAGCTAATTCTATTAAAGACTTTCGAGGAGACATAAGCCTGTTGCATTAAGTTCCTATATGTTACAATTTTTTTTATCTCGGCTTCTTGTTTATGATAACGCCTCGAGTTGGAATTTTATTCATCAATGTAAAAATTGCGCACCTATTTTGCACATAATCATATTCTTTGTAGTCTATATCTCGGCATGTAGTACAGAAAAGCATCCGAAACAATTGACACGATAAACACGATTAAGCAAGCTCAATTGCCTGAATTATCAGAACTATCTCTAGGGTTACTAGGAATCGCGCATCCAGTTTATACTTATGTTGGAATTCCAAAACTGTGTTGGTAAACGCTTATTTCTTGTTACCCTCCACGCTTCAGTCGCTTGCGGTTAGGATATGTTTACTGTTGTTGGATCATGTGTACACTGTACATACAGATAAAATTTTATTTCCTTTAGCAGCAACGAACTATAACAAAAAAAACCTTACCTACTGTTCAATCTCATAGGTAGATTTTAGGGGGATGAATCGCGTCCTAGTGGAAGAGACGACAGTGCCTCAGGTGACTGTATAAGGGTGGAGGTTGCTGGTGATGGAAAGCGACGATATTTTGCTGAGATAAGCTCTATCTTCAAGACATTTTAAGAATTTCTGCACGTGAAACATTTTATACAGAGTGGAAGGGATCTCATTGTTATAATTTTACGGGTAGATTTCATGCTATAAATGGAAAAAAAATTCTAATACAATTTTGCCTGTTGACGTTTTAGTTTGGCGTAAAAAGTAATTTCTGCTTCATCTTTCATATACTGTAATGTGTTAATTCGTGAGACTTCAAATATTTATACTATTAATGGATAGAGAAACGGAAATAGAATAAATAATGTTCTTTGCTATTTTTTCAAAACGCTTCGAGTTATAAAAATAACAAAAAGTGTATTTGTTCTATTACTATTTGTGTATTCATTGTTATAATCGGAATTTATGAATTTCAAATCATTAACACACGAGAGATAAAACAAAAATTATTATTATTTTTAACCAAAGAAAAATTCAGCCGCCAAAATGGTATTAGAAAAGTTAATTTATTAAAAGCACTCAATCACCCTATAAAACCATGACACTGGGTTTCCTTGCAATATAAATGATATTTGAAAACTAATAATTCTTTTAAGCATGCCAAAGAAGTTGGTGTTGAACCTTAGTCCCTACCAGAGTGTAAAAGAGAAACACTTCCAATATCTAATTAAACATAAATTTAATATTTTATGTCTGATCTTTAGTACAATACTGGAATATTTGCTATGTTATGAATTCTAAATTGTCAAATATTGAAGGCATAAGCACCAAAATTGTGACATACTGACTTGATTAGAACGTAATCAAAGTTAATGGAACGAAATTATTTTTGGTAGATACACGAAACCACGTCATGGTAAAATTATCGATGGCGTAATAACTTTCACAACACTGACCGTAAAAATATTGATTTAAAACTGCCTAAACGCTATCGAAAGATGCTTTTATCGTTTAATTTTAATTGAAATGGTGCGTTAGTTGAAAGGAAAACATCATTAATTAACGTCCTGCTCACTACTAAAACATGCAAAAAGCAGTTTTTCGTCATTTAAAACATTTTTAAACGTAATAATAAACCGTAGTTGAAATTAGCATTTGGAACGTTTCGAATGTAGATAATGGAGTGTTGAAATACTAACAGCGTTCAATAAATAAATTCAAGGCAACAGTTCACGTCATAGACTTGTGTGTGGCTTCAGGTGACGGCGAAGGAGAGTAGGTCAAAATTTTCTGCAGCTTCCGAAGAGTTTTGACATAAACTTCGAAATTAACTACTCCTACACAACGATCGATACAATTCTTCAGAGTCCCAGAAGAATGTGGCTATGATATTACTGAACGAGACACTGTCTTGAAGTTTCTCTTTCCGAGCAGTTTCGTGATGCCATTCTATGATTTGCTTTTGGTCTGAGGCTTAAAGCGACGAATCCACGTTTAAGCTCCCGTTACTTCATCTTACAAAACAGCGAGAAACTCTGAACAGATTTCTGTTCCTTATGATCGGCAAGACCCTACCGTGACACTGCGCATCTGTCTCGGGTATGGTAATACAAAATCATACCACTGTTTGAAAATGATTAAAATATAATTTATTAAATCCAACATAACCATTCAAGCAAATCTGATCTAGTCGCATTAAAACACTTTGTTACCTTGGGGAGGTATTCGTAGGGAAGTAGGTCGGTGTAGTGGTAACCGTACTTGCCTCGTAGACCCAAGGTCGCGGGTTCAATACTGGCCAGGGTCGATGGATTTTTTTCGGTAGTAAAAATCCTAAGTATGGCTTCCTTCGAAAATGAAGTAAAGGCATAGGACCCTTGTCGTATATTTACGGCAAGTAAAAGAACCTCAAGCTTGAAAAACAGGCTTCCGAGCAAAATTTATCGGCCGTTTCACGTCCTCGATTGAATGGGACGCCGATGATCTGAGATGTGAAAAAGCGTCCTTAAATAAAACAAAAAAGCTAAAATATCTAAATATGGAAGCACAGGTTACGCGAGCCCAATATAATCACGTGATATTTCCTTCAGACTTAACACGTTGTTCCTGTGTTCAGCTTATCTCGCGCTCACCAGATGATGATTTAAAGAGGAGAGGCATTAGACCTGGTCATGTGCTCTAACGGAAACAAATATTAACACCGCCGCTGTCTTCTGAGAGAGGATAGAATAGAATTAAAAACACTTTTTTTCACTTCAGGAAACATCTACGAAAAGTGGGACTCTATAAAGATGAACTCATTTGTAGAACGTGCAAACAGAATAAGAAATCTGCCTGGCATGTCCTGTTCGAGTGTCCATTCCTAGAAAGAAAAATATTTTCTCTATAACCAAGGAAGACCTGGGAACGGACACCAATATTGGAACCAAAATACTGCAACTTGTTCAAGGAACAGACAGATTTTGGGAAGCAATGAACGCGTCTCTCTCAATGAGGTAGCTCGATATGCCTTAAAGGCTGACGTGCTGGAGATTGTTCAAATTCCATATCCCTCCACATCCATCCGAGAACACTTTCACTCACACGTTGTTAATTGAAAAGCTACACATGAGACTTGTGGGTTCCAAGATCGCTGATTCCTGAACAAAAGGACGTTCCGTGCAGGTTTACATGCCGTTGAGCAAAATGTAGACATATTTATCACCAGAAAAGAAATAAATACATATAAAAAATAAAATAAAAGCAAAAGTGGTTGTCGCTGCTGGGAATGCCATAATGATCTCATTTTTCCATATTCAAGAAATGGTTTACCAGCATGTCGTATCTACACACACACAACTGCAACTGGACGGTGCTATAAAGATGTCCATAAAATTTTACTACCCCAAATCACACGCAAATGGCCATATTTCCGTGCAACAAGCTGGACACTGCACCACGATAATGCACTCTCACATCGAAATATGTCACAAAAGTCAACGCGAAGTATATCCCTCACCCTCCCTATAGTCCAGATTTAGCCCCGTGTGACTTTTTGTTTTGTTTCCCAGATTAAAGAAGCATCTTCGTGGGAGACATTTTTCAACAACAGAAGCAATGAAAAAGGTTGCGGAGGAGACTCTGAAGGTCCTGTCAAAAATTTGTTTCCAGCACATCTTTGAAGACTGGCAGCAACGCTGTGACAGATGCTTTGCACCCAACCGGGACTACTTTGAGAAAGGTCATCAAAAGTATGATGATGAGTATAGATATGTTGTCAAAATTATGACAATTATTTATTGAGCAGCCTCGTATCTCACTAATACATTGCAATGTTAACAGCCTGTACTAACACACAACACTTGGGTTATACTGATTTATTTACTGTAAAATGAGTAATTTTAAAACAAAAGGAGAAACAGTGCTGGCTCTTGTAACAGTAAAATGCGACTGCCTCAGGGCAGGAAATGTTCGTTATTAGAAAAGAGTGCCGTTAACTTAAACCAGGGTGTGCTGCACCCAGTTACAATATCTCTCCATATGTCTCAGTTCAATATTAAAAATGTAATCTATGTATGCTTTTTCATTTTCCACTGTCATATTAACTGTATTCATGTAATAAGTAACATTCATACTATAAGTTATGAACTCTCAACACATATGTACTCGAAAAAGGTAAATTTCAATTTTACTTTCATTAAGAAGCTTGTATTATGTAATTTCATGACAGTTTCTACAATAAAATGACCATAGAGGAACTTTTATATTTGAAATAGCCGCCAATGTATGTTTTGATGCACTCAGGTGACGACGAAAGCGGTATTTTTGCGAACTTCTCATTTACTTTTGTTATTTCAAGCTGTTAATTCACTCGTGAACACACCGTTCTATTTCTGCTTTCAAAGGAGGCACATTCTTTTTGTTCTTTCATTCAAACCGTAGTTAACGCTAAGTACACACATTTTTATAATTGACGGAAGAATAACTTTTATGAAATATAGAATAAGGAGAAAGAATTTACCTCGGAAAGCCGCCCTCTTTTAATTTTTTTCCTCCCTATGCTTTCGCGTTGTTATAACACTCTCTGGTGGAAAAGAAAAACAACAAACCTTTGATACTTTAAATACCTCTGAAAGTCTCTTGTAGTATATTAACGTATAAACAATATATTCAGTTACAATGGAATAAAATATTAGACATAGTGGAAAACCATAATTCTCGGTAACCAAGCAAATAAGATCTGAAGAGAAATCTTGTTGCAATTGTGTATCTAATTGACAGAGAGAAAAAATACTATAAATTAATCTCAATTTTGTTAATTTAGCTTATACCTATACTTTAAAGCACTATATATTTTGTTGTATTTGTAATGTTTGGTAGCACTCACTACCCATAGGTAGGCAATTGTTCTGAAGTATATTTTGAACAACTATTAATGAGCCTAAAAAATTCATTCATAACATACGATAGATGCCTGTATTTTTATTTATTTAATTTTACTAAAGTCTTAATATTACAAAATTAGCAGAGATTGCCTATATAAAAGATATATTTTGCTTATAAATGGAATAAAATATGAAACCTGTTGACAAAAAGTATCAGCAAGAGTAGAAAGTATGGGCAACTAATTAATTTATTAATCAGCATGAGTAGGCGGAAACCTTTATACGCATGCATAGGTCAAGTTTTATATAAAAAAAATATTGGCATGTAAGCAGCAGTTATAGCATTTTATTTATTTGCCATTAAAGTAGAATATTGAATATAAAATCATAACTTTATTAAAAAGTGCTCAAGTGATATTTGCTTTACTAATTTACAAGTTCTATAAAAAGAAAAAAAAAAGATAAAACAAAATTCGTGCTTGCACCTCCAGCATAGTTATAGCCTTCAAACCAATGCCGTTAAGAGGCAGTTATAAGGCAATAGACACGAAAGAATTTCAGCACAAAAGAAGCTGGAAGTGTGCGTTTTCGCTCTCTTAGGAAGCAAGGAGAAATCTCAGATTGCCTGCTGGTCACGGATAGGACAAAGACATGTTGAAACGGGGGCTTAGGGTGAACAATGGCCAGATTAGAGACAAAGGGATCCAAGACGTTACAACATCCCGCAGATAAATCTCAGGGTTTCTCAGATAAAATGTGACCCTTCCTCACGTCATTAAACTTATTACGAAGACTGTGTATCCCTTCATCCCTCCCCTTTTATTTCACTTCTGAAGAACAGGACTAAATGGAATTACCAGCCAAGAAAATAATACAAAGAGAAGGCAATGAACGTGGTTTATAAGTGTTGAGCAGTTGACAAATCTCAAGTTGGATATATGTTGTGTCAACATAAAAAATGAGATAAAACATCAAGAGTATGATTTAATAAGGTCCTTGGGCACCAATTTTGGTGGGTATGGTTTTATTACAGAGCATATGTTAGAACATTAATTTGTTACCATCCAGACTTTTATTGCTACATTTTACAATCTTATGAATACAAAATAAAGCGTTTAATGTTTACATCTTTGCACATATTTTGATACTATGGCGATTAGATATGCGGTTTTGCAATATGTTCCAAAATTTACAACGAATAGTAATAATAATAATAATAATAATAATAATAAGAAGAAGAAGAAGAAGAAGAAGAAGAAGAAGAAGAAGATTGCTAAAAAGCAGGGCATGTTACTCCATCTCCAATCATAAGCCTACAGCATTTATATTGTTTAACATATACAGCTAGTTATTTGAGTTAGGGGTGTCAATGGGACAAGTCAGTCGTTAAGACCGTTTAATGCACGTGCAGGTGGTAGTTTGCTGTATGTTGAGGGATACTTTGTCAGCAAGTGACTATATGTTTCTGTTTTCATTGTGTTGTTAGTTACTCTTGAAGAGGAGCTTTTATCTACATTCATTTGTGAAAACGAATTCTTGTAGAGAAAATATCCTTGCAATCATGTTCCAGTAGAAAAACTGTTCGCCAACATGAGAAACAGAATCTCTTATTGACAAGAAACATGTTTTGAATGCCATCTTCTTACCGAACAAATGTTGAAGTACAGATAGTTTAAACGCAGATGCCGAGCAGCGACTCTATCTCTCGTTTTCCGGTTGCGGCGAGGCGGCTGCACTTCCCTAATAAGAAACCGCGTTTAAGTGACCCGTAACTCAAATAACCTCACTGTACTTACTTGTTCTTATTGTATATTATGTTTTTCTCTCAGTCGACCTCCTCTTGCTGGCCTTCATAATATTCGTTTTTCTCAAAGGACTAATCGCGTCTACTTATGCCTCCGTGGCCAGACCAGAAAATTTATTATACCCCCTTTACAGACAAAATTCCAGGACGGGAGGAAGGATTTCGTCTTCCCTGCGGCAACACCAGCAGAGGGTTCTATCCGGTAAAGAAAACATACCTTGGCTGCCAGCTAAAAATAATGTAAACAGTATAGTTCCAATAAAACTTTTAAGAAATATTTAAACAACGTTCTACTGAGGGGAAGAAAACATAGAAGGAAAAACATCCCAGACTCAAATTTTTATCCACTCTGCACAGGTCAATGAAATTAAAATCGATTAAATGATTCTAGGAGGGTCATTTCATAAACAATGCGTAGTTGGCAGTACTGCACATTGGATGAAAATTACGTCAGATGCTGTTGGAGGTTTGAGAAAAATCACGTGTCCATTTTTTTTCATAGAGTATTATATGTTTGTAGAAACACGATAGAAGCTGCAGGTATATCGGATACTGAGAATGTTGAAGATCAAAGATTATATATCAAGACCGAAAACCTGACGCAATTCACGGTGCTTTGAGTGAAGATAGTGGCAAGTGGACCGTAATAAAGCTTCTCATTGAGCTAATCGTTTTCGTGTTGGTCCTGTCAACAGAAACAATGGTCCACGACCAGGAAGATGGAAGACATCAGCAGATAAACGAAACTGAAACTTGTGGCGGATGATTGTCATGCGACATGTGCGGAACTTTTAGAAGCCACGGGGATTACCAACTTTTGTTTTCTGAATTTTGACAAATGATTTATAGAAGAGAAAATTTTGCGCGCGATGGGTCCTTCGTTTATTGGCTGCTGAACAGGAGCTAGAAATTACACAACAGTGGTAGTTAAAAATTCCAATTTGGAACTTCATCCATATTAAATCACGAATTTTGGAAAAATTCAGAACGTTAGAAATCTCTACACCTTTTTAATGCAATGTGTAAAACTTTCATTTATTTTTCCGCAGAAACGCAAGATATTGCAAACTCGCTGAAACAAAGATTCGAGGTGGAAGATGAAGCATTCATGTTCCAAATTGTGACTTTGATGAAATGAAATATGGATTAGAGATTCTGAGCTGGAGTTTAAAACTAACAGTGAAGAGGGAAATTCTCCTCATAGGGTCAAGCAAATAACAATATTTATGACAGGTAGAGTGTCATGTAGAACAAGTATCACAAAGTTTATTATAGTACAAAAATAGCACAAAAGCCGATGTTACTTTCTCGAGGTTTGGTCAACGCTTGTTGTGATTAATAAGTTGCGCCAAAATGTATGGGAAGCGTTACCTCATCCGCCCTATAGCCCAGACGTGCGTCTACCAAACTTAGACCTAGAAAAACCCACTTAGACTTCTTTCTTTAGAAGTGCTTTCTGCCGAACCACTAGACAGATGAACATAAGTAATACTTTGAATGAAAAAGCACAATTTCCTTCGGTTATTTAGAAGTATGTAGACTATATTGAAAGATTGTAAAGAGATATTATAAAAAATAAATGTGTAAGTAAAAAAGTGTTACACTATTTGTGAAATGACCTTCGTAGTTTTAAATGCACAAAATAAACATGTAGACAAAATCGATAAAGATGTCATAGATAATTTAGCGCAAATGGCTGTATCTTATCAAACGAAAAATAGAATTCCTAGGCAAAGATACCAGCCACATTTAATAATTCAAGTAAAAAAACAACTCATTCACTAGTTTTGTAAAAATACTTAAGTCTAACCTCTATTACTTTACTTTTAACGAAATCGTATACGCGATTGTTTGGCACCTTCTCTGTCAGCTGTGCTGCGGTGTGCAGTGTTCCTAGGAGATGTTAGTGCTGGGAAAGTAACAAAGAATCAAAGGAATTTGTGCGATAAATGTTCAATCCATAAACTTTTCATCTAGCTGCAATGCCTAACGATGAGTAAACATTGCTCTAGGGTGACGATATGTGCCGAATTTCGTTACAGTGCAGTTTTTATAGCGAACTCCGAGGTATTGTAGCTATTGCGGTTGTATCCATGAAAGGATTTTTTAAAAAGTTCTTCAAATCTCCATCGATCCTAACCACTAGGTACCGAAAATGACAATGAAAAAATGTATACATAGGTTTATGCATATTCCTAATTGTTTTTCCTCAACGAAACTCGACCTATAACCATCAGTTAAAAACAATTCATTGAAAAGCGGAAAATTGGACCATTGGGGATGGGGGTTAACTTAAAGAGAAAATATAAAAATCGCTGTAGCGGCCACAATTTTTGCCTTTTCTCAACTAAACTTGGTGTGTGCCATTAAAATAAATAAAATAATTTCCGAAAAGCAGTGAAACCACCCTATTAGGAGTGGGGGGTTACCTGAAACCCAGAATTTAAAAATCGCTCTTGAGGCACCAATTTCTTTTTCGTAACGAAATTCAGTACATATCCTTTAAATAAAATAAGAAAGAGAGTTATTGAAAATCAGGCACATCGTGTTATTAGGAATGGGGGTTTACCCGAAACCCAAAATTTAAAAATCGCTCTAGCGGCGCCAATATTTGTTTCTTCACAACAAAAATCTGTATATACATTTGAATAAAATAAGAAAAATAAGTTCCTGAAAATAAGGAAATTGGACTATTAGGAGTAGGGGTATACTTGAAGCCTCTAATTTAAAAAGCGCTATTGCGTTTAATTTTCTTTCTATTGTTTTAAAATAAAAGGAAAATTAATTCACCATGTAAGCTGTATTTATAACGATGCATATGCTTTATATATAATAAAAGCATCGTCGTGAATATAGCAAATGTGAAATATTAATCTAATATGTGTGTAATAATTATATTTGTATGTAAGAGCACTCTGCAATATTCTTCAGTAAACATTTTCGTTACATATTTTTACTGCAATAAAATCTAAATAACACTTCAGAGCCACTGAAAATCAGTGGAAATTTAAATTGTTCATTATTGATTGTGTATATTTACTGCGTACATGATACTTTTTTAAACAGTGACATGCTTTTGTGTTATTGATACATTTAATTTTTAATACTTTTAGTGAATGCAAAGATGATATCAGGGACTCAGTTCATAAACATGCTTACGTTTAAAAAAGTTTAAATATACACACAATATAGATTTATTGTTATAAGTCTTGTGTTTCATTTAATTAATATTACACCATTAATTTTCGTGATTTAATCTCAATAATAATAAGAACAATTATAAAATGTAATTTCTCTTTTGTAACACTTATAGATTGCAAGAATTCTAAGTTTGTTTCCTTACTTTTGAAAATTAGATTAACTTCACTATATATGTTTATTTTCAAGTGATTTTGAAGGGGAAAACATGCAACCTAGTTAAGTAATGTATTATAGTTCCGTTTGTCTTATACAAGTTAGCTTTGGAGCTTGGCATGCTAATTTACACACATTAAACCATATTTTATTTCATGAATTAATAAAGTTATAATTGGGATGTTATATTCTTTTTTAAAATTACTGCGTTATCTGAGGAATTCGCACAGTTTACACAGCTCCCGCGTGACGTACTTTTTTCATTATGCTCTGTACTGCGAAGAATGCGAAAACATGAACAATAGAATAAATGTTTTTTCTACACACAAACACACACACACGCGTTTCCTACAAAATCTGCTTCAATCTACCTGCAAGTTCAAATACGGATTTTTTATATTTGTTTCTTTTCTTCAACTTATTATAACAATGGTATACCATTAAAGTGTTATTTTTCGTGTATTTATATTTTTAAATATTACTCTGTGCATAATTACCTGTTCTTTATTTTTCTTTATTTCTTTAACGTTATTTCTAATCAATAGCTGCAGACAACACAGTTTCTGTGTCGGTTGTATAGTGTGAAGATAGAAAATTTAAGTGTTAATACAATCTGTAAAATAAAGTGTATTATTTAATATAAGGTAAGTCCGTGTAAGGGAGCACTTTGTTCGTATTTCATACGACAATGTTGCTCAGTTGTTAGCATGTGGAGATTCTCCAAAGTTATAGTTATAGTGTTCAATCTGACGAACCATGAAGCATTACTGCCTAGGGGCGAGTAGGCTTTTTAAAAACATATGCTTTTATTTGCTGTACATTTAACACAGTTGAGGATCACATGATCTAAGTTACCGTCTCGTCTACCAAATACAAATAAGTGGCGCCTTTCCCTTGTCACGGTGCAAAATATGCCACGTGCATCACCCGCTACTAACAGCTACATTTAATGCCCCAGAGGCTCCGTGAATTTGCGTTGTTGTGTCTGTTAAAAGAGGATAAGGATTTAGTCATGTTACATTTTTTATATTGAACATTCATCATCAGAACTAGAAAACAAACGTACATTACGATTAATCGAACAATTAGAGCTTGTGTAAGCTATTAATTGCAAAAAAGATTACAGTGTAAATAAAAAATAAAATATTAACAATAAACTTTAAAAACTGTTAAAATATTTGAAATATTCTTCTAATACAAAGAGCTGCGCTATGAAACCTTGCACACACACACACACACACACACACACACACACACACACACACAAAAAAAAACCTCCCCAGCTGGTTTGCAATTGCACCTTCGTCTATTAAAAGGCAATACTTTACACCAAAAAATTAACAAGCAAGGCCAGCACCATTAACTATCTTAAGTAACAATGCTTGTCCCGATTACTCCGGCAACAGTTTATAACATTTCCTTTAAAGTAGGCCAAAGTCTTTCAAGCAAACATAAATCCAACTAATATTAAACCTAAACCACCACTATGAAAATTAATCCAACTAATATTAAACCTAAACCACCACTATGAAAATTTTGGGCTCGAAATACTCTTAAAAAACTAATGATGGGCGTAAATTCTTGCTAGAAAGAAATGATCTAGTTACTCCTAGAATAAAATATTTAAGAACAGTGCAGCCGTCGTTAGCACGTACATTGACTGAGCTCATATGCCTTCTCAAACCGTGCACACTATAGTGCTACACTTCCTATATTTATTTAGAAATAAGAATTTCGGACCTAAAGAATGAAAATTGGCAACAGCGGAGACGTGTATTTCATTTCATACAGTGCAAAATAATCAGTGATTTTGTTCTAGAGATTGCACCTAGAAAAGAACCTTGTTAAGAACACAATATTGTTGTGCTAAAATAGTCAGAAGAGATGATGAATTTAGCCAGCTGCGCAATTTCATAGCTTCCGAAACACTTCAGGTAAATTGCATTGCTCTTTATTCGAACGGTTTCCGCTATCTCCATCCTTAAGAGTGGGATGCAAGTAAAGATCTAAGAACCTACATTTTCAAGATAAACGTAAGGTATTGTATTTACATGTCCTAAAGACATTAAGATTAGAGCATTGAAAATAAAACTTGTAGGTTTATGTGGTGGGGTACCACAAAGAGGTACGAAACATTAAACGCAGTGCAGTTCAGGATTCTTTAAACAAACATATTGCTCATATAATGACCAATTGTTGAACTGTCTACTAGTTTGCATAGAAAGTGTGATGCATAAAATATACTCCTACTTTTACATATATACGGTGCGTAAATGCATTTTGTGACTTTGTGTAGATAGAACTCTCTAAACTTATTTCTTGTTGCCAGTCATAGAGAATAATGCTATAAACTATATTTTTTATTTTTTATTTGTTTATTTACGGACGCTCTTTAACATCTCAGATCATCAGCGTCCCATTCAATTCAAGGCGTGAAACGACCGAAAAATTTTGCTCAGAGGCCTCTTCTTTCAGGCTTGAGGTTCTTTTTTCGTGCCGTAAATGTATGACCCCTGACCCACGGCTTCAATTCATCTTCCATTCTTGTAATGTGAACGAAATCTTCCATTGGTAATGATCAGGCATTGAGAGATTTGGTTTCATTTTTAGTCACTCCCATTACACAGGTTCAATTGTTGGTTCTCGGTTGCCTCTCGACTTTGTTTGGAGACTTCTTAACCGTTTACTGGCGCTTTCTTCAGGAATAGCCATAGAAAGCGAATTCTTCCTAGATTCTAAAGTGCCCATCACAAGAGACCTACTTTGATTAAAATGTATTATTATAAAATATCTTCAATCACACTATAACAACTGTGGCTGTCCAACGCGTCAACACAGGTGGTATGACATTCTACAGTCACCAATGACCTTCTGTCAAATTGCGATATCAAATGCTTAAGGCAGGAAGCAAAAAGTTTCATCCAGTGCATTTTCCAGATCAGCAAACATTTGACCGCGAGCCGAAGAAAGATAAAATTGATCATCTTATGGTGCAATTTCTGTTGAATAGTCTCCCAGTAGAGACGGATAATGGTTTCGCCAGCTACTTACCTGTATGTGACTTTACATTATGATGGAAACGGTTAACACATTTGCGATTCACGAGTGCAGGCCATTTAGTTTTCGGCGTTGATTGTTTGGCAAGCAGCAGTTCACAATGCACAAGAAACACTACGTGTACATGACCTTCTTTTGGTGAAGTGGTGGTTTCGGTTGTTTGGAAATGACTCAATGACTGCCAACCAGTGATGACGATGTCTTGGAGTGTGGTCAAAGATTCACTTCGCCTCGCAGATCAGATGTCTATCAAGAAAGGGAGCCCTCTACTGATGTGACAAATGCCGAGCTGTTTCTGCAGTAACGTTGAATTACTTGCTACGTTCCACAAGCCTGGCTGTTGTTCGCCTCTAAAGTCACTAAGAGAGCCTGGTTATCCATTGTTTCGTATCCATGACTCATCCTCAAGAATTTCATAGTCTTCTTGAAACTTAGAAAACCATTTTTGCCATTCATTCACAGCATCAGCACCGAAGACCTGGCACATTTTCTACGCCGCTTCAGTTGCGTTGTTCTCCAGTTTAGACTCATAGAGCATATAAATTCATATAATCGTCTTTGCATGTTCATATTTACCGCACTTCTCCGTATAATGGTTAACAAGAATAAATACTGAAGTTTATTTTTATGGGCATATAATTGTTGCCAATGCTTGAAATTAGAACGTCGCGAAACACAGATGGAACGTTTTGGTCAACAGTAAATTATAAAGGGAAGCAGGTAAGAAGTACTCGTTTAACCAATGGGTAATTGACTGTAGTAGTAATATGGACGTTTATTGTAGCAGTTTCAAAATCACCCAAGTAAGTACAGCTGTCGCATGAGCCTTACAACCCTACTATACACACATTGTATATATGTGTGTATATACACACACACACACACAATACTTACATCACAATTTTCCTATGAGTAAATTTGTATGCGTATATACAAACATGAATGGAACCCCCACCCCTGAGCCCTCCTTCCCGTCACTCACACGCCCTTCCAAACTCCCCTCTCTTCTTTATAGCTATTAACCTTCTTGCCGTGTCTTCGCTAGAAATGTTCTCAATATGTGTGCGTAGTTTTCATTCACCAGTACCTCCCCGCAGATATTCAAGGAATTCAGAAGTTTTATTGGTAAATGCTCATTTCTTAAAATCTCTATTTCCTTGCATTCTGCCAGAATATGCCTCCAGGTATCTCTTTCTCTGCACAATGGGCAAATTCTTTCCTCAAGAGCATTAACTGTTTTGTTTCCTTTCCAAGGCCGAATGTAGTATGATAGATAAGCATGATGGGTACTAGTGTGTATGTGACTTGCACAAGTCATTGAAACTTAGCAAAGGAAACTATATCTCCCTATTTTGAACCCATTTTGCCACTGACACCCGAGTTTGGACTTGAACTTTGAAGGGAACCAATGTTTTGTCATCATGGTTTCATTATGTTAGGCGTTATTCATTACCTGCATTTATACTTGCACTAACTAAAGGCAATTTTACCTATTTAAAGAAAATGCAATAAACTGTCTTGGAGATTCACAGATTTACTCCGCCTTAGACAAAACATTAGAAATAAAAATATTAAAAAACTGCCAGTTATGAAAGAGTTGAGAACATTTTATATTTCTTTGACTTATTAAAATGATAAACTCTGTAAACTACTCTATATCTTGAAGCAAGAAACATCGAAGGAGTAGAAGGAGAGGAAGTTTTTTGGAGGGAGGCTGTTCAACACAACGCGATATATTGTGATAATTAATTTTAGCGACCTCGGCAGTAAGGGCCACGAATTAGACAAGCAGACAAATGAAAAACAGAGTGCGCAGCGGCAAATGGAGAGGTTTTTTAAAGAACATAATCTGGCTGACGTTTATTTATTTAAACATCTCCCCCATCCTTCCTTCCCGACCTCATTTATTCAGGCATTTTGCGTCTCTACTAACCACTTGACTTTGTGGTAATTTTTTATTTTTCCCATTATTTCCCGCACTCTCTTTCCGAAGACTCTATTCCGGTTATTTCAACTCTGAAATGAATATCTACAAATGAGGCATGAACCCAGTACAAGGTTGAAAGAAAATCTATTGTACCATTTCTCCATGAAGGGAAGGAAAAACTATAGCTAAAATAAAAGTTCAGCAATTTCTTTCCCCTCCCCCCAGACTTGTGCTTCAAAGTAACCAAGTACATAAGAAAAAAGGTCATATTTAAAAGCAGAGTCCTTATACCGGACTTGTACGCAATACTCAAAGCAGAGTTCTCTCTCTGTTCAGCTTACCATAAGTAAATGCAACTAGCAAGACCCGCGTGTTATAAATATAGTTTAGCGAAATTGTTTTTATAATCTTTTTATACCAAATAATGTTGATAATGTATCAAAAATAAACCAAAAAGAATGACATGGAAGAACATACAAAACAGCTGCAAGTCTTTTAGTATTATACAAAGAAAGAAAGTAGTAAATTTAAAATTAATATGGGCTATAATTGCCCACTTAAGGTGAGATCAGAGACTCCATTACTAAGTACGAAGTGATTCATTTTTATGTACCTTTTACTCAGAAAGTAATACAGATACAGATACCTCAGTGAAAAATTTACTACCTATTCTGAGCTCTAGTTTAAAAAATGTACTTAAAAATAATAAGTTATGTTTCTGTAACAGACTCCTTTTGCATAAACATAAAATAAAATTATTTTTCATGTACAAAAGTTCTTATGCAAGTGCCGGAAACTATAGCTCCACAATGAATGTATGAATGTAGATCAGCTGTAAAAATTTCATTCTTTTATCTTTATTAGTTTATGAGAAAAAGGTATGATATATATGTTGTGAATTTTTCACTTACAATTAAAATAGCGTTAAAGTTAATACAAAATGTATCAATTTACATACTAATCCATTTCTTGAATTTGAAAATATTCGAGTCAATAGCTATATTAGTAATTCCTTTGTCTTCAATGTCTTTCACATGACTATTAGATATAATTTTTATTGGAAGCACTAGGAGTAGTATAATTCACTGAGTTACTCTCTTCAGAAACAGGTCTATTATTTTCACCATAACTACTACCATGCTTTACTGGATAGGTTTCGTAATACCTGTTTTCTTTGTTTTTAAAAACAAGTTTTATAAATAATTTTTGATAAATTCTGCTGGACTTAGGCATGATATTAGATGTAGTTAGGAAAGAAAACTGGGATGTATAGCTTATGAAACTCAAAATATACATAAAATGCTTTCCAATTGCTTATCACATTAAACATATCATTACTATTATTTACATTTGAAATAGCAATTCACCTACAAAATACATCAGACCACAGCATTGCATAACAAGTGGTTTCAGCGACGTTTTCATTTTAGGCAATAGTACGGGTATTAAAAAAAAGTAGTTTTACACATAAAACACATTACGTAATTAAAATCTCTTACAATTTTTTGAATAACTTGTATATCAAATTAAGAAGAAAAACCAAACTTTTTTGAAACAAAACACTAAAATTTGATTTTTTTTCTTCAAAATTTTACCTCTGATCTTACTTATATTACATACGAATGCTTCCAACAGATGAATGTCCTACTTGTAAAGCTGGTGTTGTGAAATCAGACCAATTTCTAGTGCAGGGATTGTCACTCCGAGTCAAATCCAAGTTATATAATGCCATAAAGCACAGCAGCGAAGGATCACAGTATTTTATCGATCGATAGAATTATGTTTGACTAGAGCCTTGTGTTTGTACACCGAGAAGAACCGCGTAACTGTGCATGGAGTATTGCTTGGCGACGACCCACCTCACTTTAACCTACCCTTACAAGGAGACGATTCCTAGGGCTCCAGTACCGAGCGATAGCGGGTAGAGCCGAACTCCTCAGTCCCGAACAAGAGATGTAGAACAATGCTGATACAAATTTTTCTCTACGTGGCCGCTTGTAACAATGTAAATGTTGCATGTATTATTTTCTTGTTAAACGTAACGTAACTGTCCGTTGTCCTCCGTAATTTTCTAGCTGCAATATGTTGTTTCTTATTACAAAACTGACTTTTTCACTTTTTCCTACGTGTTGTCTAAATGGAAATTCGAAATTAATTCATACACACACACACACACACACACACACACACACACACACACACACACACTAACCTTAACGCTAACCTCGGGTAAATCCTAGAAACCGGTGGACCCAATAGTTTGCTCCTTTTCGTAAATATAAATTGATAGGAGATTGTGTGCTACTATGCAGGCGGGTAAATTATTGTAATAGTGGCAAATCTCCTTTGCTTCCAGCAGGCATAAATAAATAAATAAAAAACACTTCAGGATTGTACGGATTCGAAACCATTAACTTCAACTATAGCATAACGCTCTAACCAACTGAGCTGTATTGCTGGTACGTCAAAATGCTGCATTCTCTAGCTATATCTGTGGAACTCTATACCTTCGGCTTTCTCTGATATCGCTCAGGAGTGATCGGCACTGGAGCCCCAGGAATCGTCTCTTTGTAGGGATAAGTTCATTTATACCTCTTTCCTGCAGGAAGTTCAAGGTGAAGGTTTTATGATTGGCGAACACTTAAGGTGTATTCAAAGAAACCAAAGGCTGGGCTCTAGTTATGGCAGCTCTAAAACCCCGTTGGCAACCCATGCACACTTCCAGACACAAGATACGAGGGCATTCAAAATTTTTTGTATCACCGTAAAAGTCCAAGCTAAGAAATGAATTTGAAAAGTATTCATCACAATCCTTTAAAATACTCTCCATCTCTCTCCACATACACACAGCAGTAGACTATGCAACCACTTGTCAAAAGCACCACGGTACTCGGACTGAGATATTGTTAACATAGCTGAATTTACATCTTCAGCAAGTCCTGTACTCGTTTAAAAATTTTTTCCAGCCATGCAAGATTTCAATCGAAGAAACAACCAGAAGTCGCACGATGCAAACTCACGGCTGCAGGGTGGATGGTCAAGCAACTGGACTTCAGCGATTTTCAGTTTCCTAAAATTTCAGCATTGTCTGTGAGGAGGCGCATTGTCGTACAAAAGTAACAAGCCTTGAAGTTGCTGCCTTTGGACGCCGCCGCTGCAACTCTTCAAATAAAGGATCCAAAATATGTCATAATATTCTCCATTCATTGTCATTCCTTCTGGCATACAGCATTAATGGTCTTTCATAGTTGAAGAAAACAGAGAATATTCGCTTCCCAGAACGAAACTCTTGTCGAAGAACAACTGATCTTGGACCATTCTCATTTACCCACATGCAGTTCTCACCTTTATTTGGAGAGTATAGTAATAAATCTTTCTCACCAGTGCATATATCTGTTAAACTTTTAGGACCATTTGGTGGAAATATGCTCAGCAGTTTCCTTGCACATTTCTTTCTCCTTTTCTTCTCTTCATTGGTTATGAAATGTGGGACCCACTTTGCACAGCTTTTTCGCACCTTTAAATGTTAATGGAGTATACTGTCAACGAACACTGATATTCGGTTTCATATTTAGCATTTCAACATCAATATGTACATTTTTCTACATCAAGCCCCTCACTCTTTGAATTGTTCCCTCGTTCACAGCTTCCCGAGCTCGGCCAGAGCGAGAGGCTGTCTTTCTAGATGATCATATCCATCTTGCAATGATATTAAATGGACATATGTGATCACTATGAACAGCTATCAAGTCCTCGTGGATTTTTTTCGCTCTTTCACCTAGCTTATAGCGTGTAAAAATGTAGAAGTTAAAGTTTTCTTTAGAAATATTCATGATTTTTCACCATCTATTGATTGACACGAATGAACCCAACAGACTGTACGTCAGCGACTATGCAAGTTTAAACTTGCACCTATGCATATTTTTATAGAGTAACGTCTATTGTTACCAGCTGCATTACTTACATTGCTGTAGACGTTATTGTCCAACAATGGATAAGTTGGTTCCAAAACATTTTGAATGTCCCTCGTAATATTTGTAATTTGTATTGAGCTGCCCCAATCTATATTTTTGTTTTAGGAGAGTTAGTCAAACTAACTAACTTAAGTCCTTGTTGAACTCTTACATAAATTAAGGTACTAGCTTATGACACCAAAAGGAAAAAAAAAAAAAAAAAAAAAAAAAGGCTTGAAATCATGTCCGATTTGAAAAAGATTGGCAGTTTTTGCTGGAGCTGGATTCACAATACCACCTTCAGTTCACGTTCAAGTTATATCATTAACTGGGAACGCATTTGTTAGGACTTTGTATGATGATTGAGTGGACAAAAGGACATGCCTACTAATAATAACTACGTAGATTCCAATCCTCGTCATGTTTTTCATTTGTTAGATTTTACAAGTAAATTTGATGTTTAATATACGACAATAACATATTTTAATGGACAGCAAATATATACATTTAAATACATTTATACTAAATTATATGAACGTAAATTAAAAAAAATGGTGTTTTCAAAATAAATGTTACATTAATAAATATTCTAAAATTAAAAAGTAAATATAAATTGCACTTTTATCATTAAAAATAATCATTAATGTCCAGTATATTTTTAAAATGAATGTTTTTTTTTATGTGCTTAAATACCTTAAAATTCAAATTAGCCGTTGCAATTGGGAGCTATATTATTATGTGCGTATTAAACATTACTTTTACTTGCAAAACACCGGGCTTCCAGAATATATTCTCATTGCTGCATGGGATTTTTTTTTTCTCGGCCAACGCCGGCTCCCCTCCCCGCTCGCGGCCGCCTTCCTGCCTGTTCTTGAAATTCCGAGCAGTCACCAATCAACATTCATCCGTTATTGTTGATTTGGGTTATTCACGGATGCTCTTTAACATCTCAGGTCATCAGCGTACCATTCAATTTAGGGTGTGAAAAGGCAGATAAATTTTTGCTCAGAACTCTCTTCTTTCAGGATTGAGATTCTTTTACATGCCGTAAATCTACGACAAGAGATCCATGGCTTTACTTCCCTTCCGAAGGAAGACACACTTAGGATTTTTGCGCCCGAAAAAAATCCATTGATCCTGGCCGGGATTGAACCTGCGATTTTGAATTTAGGAGGCAAGTATGGTTACCAATACACCCACATTCATTCGTGAAGAATTTTACATTCGCTTTCTTAACAAGAACAGATCCTGTTTCCCTAAATCTACTTAGAAGATTACGAACCGTTTCTTTGAGAGGCGCGCGAACAGCAGGGACTCTGTTTATAAACCGCCGTCTCGCTTCGCTACAAGAGTTTTGTTGTCACCTAAGAATCACACATGAAAATTCTGTATACTAAAGTATACGTTTTTTATTATAATAGCACTAACACAGTATTAACACTTAAGACAAATGGTCTCATAACATTCAACTCCTGTACTGCACAAAGACTTCGCGTCAGCACACGGAAAGGCGGGAAAGTGGTGGAGGAAACAGAACGGTTAGAAACATGGCATGCAAATTCCCGTTAATCCGGCCACACGTCCAAATGAAGGCTCTGCAGAATGTTTTCAGCTAAAATTTAAACTTTTAAAATTTTTGAGATTTTCTAACATTAGTCTTTTCAGGTTTTTGTTCTTTGTAATTTTTGATTTTCACTAATATGCGATAAATTTATGCCATTAAATCAAGAAAGCTAATGGGCTTGAACAAAAACTTCTCCACACAATATACTTATAAAATCTCTTTATTTACACATTTTGTCAATGAAATACTAATTTTTAAGATTCTTTCGTGTCCTTTACTTATTAATTGGTGACTACTAAAAACGAACGCTGAGGCAGTACATAAGGTACATAAGGCACTTTCAATTATAAACAAGGATAAGATAAGGGAACTTTACATCCCTGGCAGTAGCGATATCTTTCGAGCACCGCACAAAGCTAATTTATAAAAATCATACGATTTTCACGCCGTTAAATTAAACAGAGATGTACTATTTTATGAACCACTCAGAAGTACTGTCTGAATGGGTTATCACCCAAAACGTTGGCTGCTCAAGACAAACGAAAAGCGGGAAGCGATAAGCATCTGGAATGGACGGAAGCACTCATCCCTTGCGATAACGTGATGAAGGGGTAGGCAGCACTGGGAATGAGGGAGATAAGGGATGGTTGGCATTGAGTGACGTCCTTTGCTTGGAACTTGTTAATGTTTCCACAGAACATTCTAGGATAGTCTCTCTCACCATTGAACACAGGTCATAGTGGCTGATTGCTGTAAATGCGCATAGAATATAATAAGCGAACAATCGAGTCAAAGGTTAATGAAATAATGAAAGCAGTTAACGAAAAATAATAGAAATGTTGAGCAGTTTCCAGGGTGATTAATAATTCAATGTGTAAGCTTTTGTTACTGCTGCTTCTTTAAAATTGAGCTCTTGGTATAACAAAAGCAACGATGATTTAGTCCATGAGGTTTTTAGTTGCTTCCATTACTGTTGAGATATTGCACACATAACATTATTACTATACCGAACTGCAAGAATGGACTTGCTCTCTGTTTAATTCAGTAGGCTCAGGGGGATTTGCACATCGCAAATGTGGAACGCAAGCAGTATATGAAACAAACTCTTTTGACCAATATTCCCAACACAGTTGGCAAGCAGAGTAAATTTAATGTTACTTATGCTAAGAACAGTAGCAGCCAACACATCTTACAAAATATTAAAAAGGCAACATTGAGAAATTTCCTCGAGGAATATTGTAACCAGAAAACGTAAATGAATTGGCCTATGCGGTAAACGTATGCTTGTGCCCAAAATATAATATGTTCCAGTATAGTCTATAGATGTGGAAAGATCTTTTCAAACTCGTCTTACAAGTAAAACAGATAAATGTTTTGGTGAATAATTTCGCAAATACATCTGTAATTTATTGTGAAGCAAACTACGGGTAATATGTATTTTATTTTTTTTTCCTAGCTAGATAAACCGCATCAAATTTTCATTTAAATTTATTTAAAAAAGTTATTTTTGTAGTTTAAATTGAAAAATTAAATAAAATATATATTTTAGTTAGACAGTGAGACCATTCTCCTTATGATGAACAATGATTACATATGAACATTTTCTAATTGTCCATTTCAAGTATCAAATTCAAGACTGTTTTGCGAGGGTTGGAAAGAAAGTAATAAAAACATATTCATTAACAGTAGATCATTTATTCTACAGGCCAGGATACTTTTACAATCCTTCAATGTAATCCACCACATTTATCATCCGCTATCACATCTATGGAAGATACTGAACAGCTGTAGCCAAGCCGCTTTTGTTTACATTGAGGAACATCCTACTACAACACCGTGGTGCGACTTGTTCCGACTTCTGCGACTAGCTCCTGCACTGTCCAACAAGAACCCACCTCAAGCATTGATTAGATTCATATCCACTTAATGCGCTTCTTGGGCAAGACGACCTAAACGTGGTGCATCTTCTACTTTGTTGCGTCCTTGTCGAAAGCCTGGCACCCCACGAACCACCGTTCGATATGGCAACGTTTCATTGCTACAGGATACTGGCAGACCTGCATGAAATCCGTCACTTTTATAAAACATCACTTTAGGGAGATCCAAATTTACACCAGTACTCAACAGCTTCGTATTCGTCCGCCTACAGATAGTGCACTAGTGATGCTGAGTGTGTCAAACAGCAATGTCATTTCTCTAGAAATGCTGAGAATAGTAACGCCCTTATGTGTTAATTAACAGCATGGCAACAGTATTGCCAGTATTTTCTGTCATGCTCTCTTAGTTATATTAATTCAAACAATGCACTTTTTAAACATTTTACTTGAAAATGGCATCATAAAATTGGGATTATAATTATAGGCGAAATTTAATTATGTAGATTCATAACTAAGCGGATATGAAATTTATAAAATTATTTTAAAATATGTTTGTAATCTGTATTTTTGTGTTTTGTAATGCATATTTGTAACCTTTTAGACTTTATTTTAGGCGCCAAAACCTCTGTAATTAATATCTAAAAGTCCGCTGTCTACTATTAAGTATTTTGTAAATATCGGGAACACCAGGCATGGATATTCCGGAAAACCAAAAATTTACGCATAAAAATCGCATGTTTAATGTATGTGAAACATCAAAGATATGTGCTGTTATGTATCCAATTTTGTCATATTCCTTCCGATTTTTTAGGAAAAAAATGTGCCCTTAAGTAATTGAATGTTCTTGTTGCTTTTATTCTTTTCTTTGTATTTAAAGACTGTTTTTATGTTTTTATTTAAATGTTTACAGCGACACCATGATTCAGTTAAACATTTCTGAAAATATACAGAGTTTTCGCTAATTTAATAAAATGAAACAATTTCTTCTTTTTTAATTAGCACTACAGCCTGGAATGAGCCTAGGCCAGCCACGGCGACCTCTGCTTCCTCTACCTTCATCTTACGACTTCAATGATAGAGGATATTGTTGCATGCCGGCATCCCGCAGTCGCCTAGGGGAATTTTTCTGAATTAGGGAGGTCAAGCTAATGAGGACAACTGAGAAGCTGCCTGATAGAGAGACGGCCTTCTTCGATCACGAAAGCCAATAGATAGGAGATCTGCGGGGTGCCCTGCAATACTGCCCTCTATCAATGAAGTCGTAAGACGGAGATACAGGAAGTAGAGGTCTCTTCGGCAGAACAAGACCCACCCCAGGCTGCAGTGTCAAATGAGAAGAAGAATGTTCTATAGATTAATAAATCTCTTATAAACTAATTCTTAAATACTTTTAAAATCGTTTTATCTTCATTAAAAAAACGCATGTTTGCAAATATCTAGTTAATAGCAATGCATGTGGATGGCAAATTAAAACTGACTTCTTTTTTTTTTTTTTTTTTTTGTTTTTACTCTAGAACATATAAAAGGAAAGTTGCTACGAATCATGGCATTACCAGTTCTAATAGTTTCCATGTGAAATTCGCTAAATTTATCGTATTTTAAAATTTTACTTTTTAATTAGACAGTTCTGAAACACTATAAAAACAAAGCTAAACAATAGTTCATTTTACAGTTCATATTCCCGGTAAAAATTATTTGTAAACTATAGTCATTAATTTACATGGTTAGAAGAAAATATGTTTTATGCTGTTTCCTCCACAAAGACAAAGAAAAAAAAGTGGCCAACTTGTAAATTATTAAGACAAATATATGGTTTTCAGATTGGCGCTCCAAAGTACAGAAAATAATAATTTCGTAACCTTGAAGTAGAGTCCTTATATCTGTCTTGCACGTCGATAGAGTAAATGACACAGCCAGCACTATCAAACTCACTTATTGATAGGTTTCGTTCACTTTACCCGCGTGCTACAAATATAAAGAAATTATTTTTATGAGCAAATTTTATCTTGTTTTAGTTTAAATATTTAATGAGATTAAAAATTGATTTTAATATTTTAATATTTATTTAAACTATTTAAATTAATTTTATATTCAAATAGAAACAAACTCTCTTTGTTCTTCTTCGTGGAAAATAAAAATATATTAATCGAGAGAGGGAGCAATCAATCAACCGACTATTTTACAGTTTTTAGTTTTTTCCTTGGAAAAGTTAGCGAAATATAATTTACATTTATGTCCCTTTAGATTTACGGCTACTACTCGACTTGAGAATTATATGCACTTCATATCACCACCCTTTGCAATAACGTTCGCCAAATTGTGTTTCAGAACTTCATTAATAGTTGCCAGCTTTTCTTTCACAGGCATTTTGTTACTGCCTTTATGCTGAACCACCTGAAATGTTTGTAGCATCTAACCGTGGAGAGTAGGTGTTATTATAAGCAGTGCTTCCTAGATTTACATTTAGATTGATTTTGAAGTGTCACAGGGGCCCTTTGTGCACTACTTTAATTCTAATTTTGTAGTTCCAGTTCTAGGGCTTTAATGAGCACTGAAATCTTTCCTACAAGCTTAGGAATTTAAAGGACTGAATCCTAATAAAGATGTTCCTCGTCTTTCCAGAGCGTCACACTCTAGTAAAACGTGTTTTGGTATCTCATCAAACTGTCACAAGGACGATTTTTCTTTATAGAGTCCCGTCGTCCGTAGGTGTTTCCGGAATGGCTACAGCCCAGTATCCAAAATCTTTGCTGGTTTGCTTTCTGTCCCTAATTAATAGGTCCTTAGCCATGATGCAGTTATTTATAATGAGAACAGTTCAAATTTACAAATAATATTCTTAAAAACTGAATTAGAAAACGAGCACTAACACAGCCTAATCAAATTAACATTCAATAAATAGTTTAAATATACATATAATTTTTTCTTCCTGCCCCCTCCATAGCTGACAAAATACATTTCTAAAGTTGCTGAAGCATAAAATATCTTTATGCATTCTTAAAAAGACCACCATGGGTAGCCGAGGTCGTTAAGGCGCGATCTAGTGAGTGACAGGTCCCAGCAGGACCATCCTCCCTGATTGGGTTTTCTTCAGTCCTCATAAATGGTAAATGTCGGGGAGGTACCCTAAGCTTAGTCCTGGAAGGTTTCCTTCCTTAAAAAGAAATCCCAATATATCATTTCATCTCATGTATCACCAGTGTTCACCGCCTGTGGTGCCTCAGTAGTAAGCATGGGCGTTAACACTACTCAAAAAATCTTGAAGAACGGAATTTTTTCTGAATCCTTTTTTATTTATTTATTTATTTATTTGTTAATTGAAAGTATACCTTTGCCATGCGGATTTCTTCTGCTTATGAACCACTAATAGATAACACATTGAGTTCTGGGTACACATCCGACTTTTCCCACACCAATTGCAGGCACAGCGTTGCCAACCTTACCAAGTTACTCTACATTGATTAGCTCTTCTGTATGTTTACCCGATTCCAGAGAAATAAAAATAGTGTTCGCAAAATACATTAAAAATGCACGAAATATGATTTTAGCATCGAATATGCACTAACATCCGATATTACACAAACAAACATACGTCAGTCATTTAAATTAAACATGAAACCTGAAAGAATTATTAAGCTTTAAGATATACAACTTCAACACAAATATGCATTGACACGTTGAAATGTAGAGTGTGTGATATCAGGTACAACGCCAACGCTCTTTTTAAGTTATCTAGTGTCAGTCTTTCTGATCCTCTAAATATCCATTTTCACAAATATGATCAATTTATCGTATAAACAATAAAACTAATGGCATTAAAGAAGAACTGCCTTCACGTATTACATATCTCTCTTAATACTCTTTATATATAACTTTTTGAAATATAAAAGTAATGTTTAAGGCTCCTTGACCCTATTCATATGGACTGGGGCTATATGAGAGATGTCACCATTTAGGACATAGTAGGTTTTTCCTCTTTTGCCGCGGTTTCTGTCCAACAATACCGGCCCACGTTACCAAGTAACATAATGAGAGAGGGCCGTATGTCTACAACTAAGAGGCGTTTGGAATGAAAGGCGCCGGTAGACACACACAATGCACAACGGCGACAGATCGACGCCCTGACGTCGGCTGTTTCTTTTCGCAGCCATTGTCCTTTCTGCGAGAAGCGCGTCACAGATTACACACATATGTTCCGCGTACGTCTATGACACATTGGAGCCTTTACAACTCAAAAAGCAAACCGCTTGGGGCGGTTCCATCGGTTCTAACGCAAGAGACGCTTCCGCGCGAGTTTTACAGCCAAAATTAAATGCTAACAAAGCACAGAAGCGGAATCGCATTTTGCAAAACGGGTGTATATGCAGACAAAATATACAGAACAGCAATATGTCACGGAAAAAGTTGAAGTTATTGACACCGTAATCTCTAAGCAATGGAAAGAAAAATGTTTGGCACTTTTATTATTGCAAACAAGTAGGAAGTTTCTAATAAAACATAACATTATTACTGGACTATTTTGCCGCGGTCGTTTGTTTAAATTCATTTAAAAAGCAGCTATAACCGACGCTCCGATCGTCATCATCAGTGGATTGACAGTGTCTGGCGAGGCAGAGTTGCAATCCGTCACCGGTCAACAAACGTCTGTGTCACTGCCCTCCTAACCAGCGTTGTCAACTCTATGGGTTTATCTGTAGATCTACGGATATACGCATTTAAAAATTGAAACTACGGATTTCTGACAGTATTTTAATATATAAGTGATAAATCGATAATGCTCTTTTACCATTTCATTTCAGCGGACTACGAGACATAATATTTTATATCAATCACAAATATGGTAGGTTAGCTTTGTCAGTTTGTCTGCCTTAGCCTGCCGCTGGTTGGGTTAATGCAGAGCCAGACTGCATTGTTGTGTTCAACTTGGAGTAATTTAAAATTTATTATTACGGGTAAGGTCGGGTCTTCAGTTCATCGTCATCACCCTATTTCAGTTTTGAACTTACGACTTGTGTTTGTCGGATGAAAAGTGTGGAAAGATGTGTTGTTTTCTTAGCTTTTTATATTCTCATTACTAAAACTGTGAACTTAATTTTTTATCAAGAACTTACGCAAGTACATGATATAAAACTGATTTAACAAAGACCATCATTTCTAAATGTAAGTACCAAAGTTCATTTATTTGTAGTATTTATTATACAACACTCTTGTTCTTGATACCAACCTTCCAACAGTATATGATATAATGTTAACCACTCCCTTAAACCAGAGTTAAAACAATTCCCGACATGTTATAGAAAATCTACTGATTTCACACCCGATATATGGATTTTTCAGAACTCCACTACGGATTTTCACGGGAAAAGGGTTGGCAACGCTGATCCCAACAATCCTACCACCTTCCACCAATCGTAACTTCGGCGAAAGCTCTAGTTTTTAAAGTAATTTAAACCAACGACCAGGCAAAATAGCCGGCCATGAAAGCAGATATAACATTATTAAAGAATATGCACATTTACAATCACAATACTTATAACCAGTGCTCAGAATCATCTTTTAACTGATGCGAAATAGACATATGATCCCTTAGATATAGAAAATATAATTTATTACATATTTTTGGTCATATTTTGCCAATTTATTTTTGCCGCTATTACGCGCATTCCTTTGCATTTCATTGCTTCAAGCTGAACAAATGTTCGGGAAACATTTCGATGCCATGCTGGGTGCATGAAAGAAAACTACAAAGGAATGAGATGTATAGGTTTATAGATGCTTCGGCTCTTCATTCAAAATTATTAGGTCCAGGGCCTTCTACGTCATGCACACCCAGTGACCCAGAAATTGTGGTTTTGGCAAATTTTATGAAAAGTTATTAATTGCAATATACTATATTGACTTACAGCTTCAGTTTTAATAATTTAGATAAGGTGGAACGTGCATTTATAAAGCCAATGTTTTCAGTTCACTGTAACTAAGGGACAGCATTTGAAGTGTAAATTAATTGTCAAAGCGGAGAATTTTATAATATGCTTGCCCCTAATATTTATTGGCCAGGAAATGTATTCATTATTCATTATAAAGTAAATATGGAAAATACTTAAAGTTTCAAAGCACTAAGTTTAAGTTTTAAGTGTTTTATAACTATTTAAATTGTTAATTGCTGAGTTAACTACATCATTTAAATTTTTAAAGTTGATTCATGCTTTACCACAATGTTGGTTATTCAAAACTGAAATATATTTTACATGTTTTTATATATCAATTATCATTACCCAATAAATTACACTAATTTTTCCACTATTAGGAACTGTAAATCCTTTTGCTCCCACATTGCAAAATTGCCTTTCTGTGATATTTTATGGGGGTTTTTCTTCCAGCACATTTCCAAGGTTAAAACTTGCCGTCCAGGCATTAACGGAAGAGTGTCGAACCAAGGTTGTTATATTATAAAATCGTAACAGTTTTCGGATCATTTTTGTCATTTATATCAAATTAGTCTCTCCTATTATAAATTAACTCTGGAAAAGAATATCAATTTGGTTATGACACGGGCGGCGCCATTTTCTCTTCCAATCAATTGCGAGCGGGATTTCGATAGAGGAGGGCAAATTGTGTTGTGAAGTGGAGAGTGAGATTTCATTAAATAGTGCAGTAGTAAGATATTTACTGCATCTGGTACATTCATCTAGAAAGCGTGTGGCACATCGAAATAGATATTCAGAAGTAAATTTCCTAGCGGTCCAGTTGCAGTACGAAAAGCAACATTAAAGTCAGCACAGAAGTTTAACAAAACAGATTCTGTGACTGACAGGAAAAAATGGAATACGTCATGGGATTACAGAAGAAAAACTAATTGCGCTTTCTTTGAACGCAGTCCTCGGAATCTTGAGAAGTTTAGTACAGCAGACAGAAAGTTCGTTTAGATCTTCAAGGAAATGACAAAATGAACGCCCTGCAGAATTACTGTAGTGGTTAGATCATAACAAAACACTCCAATTCTGTAATTGGAGGTTAGGAAATGTTAATGACAGACAAATAACATTTTCTGATAAACATTGGCTTTATCTGAATGGATTTGTGGAATCCCGCAATAACAGGTACTGGGCATCACAGAAGCCAGAAATCGTGGACAGGTTCCCCTATATGATGAAAAATTAGAGCTGTGGTGTGCCATCACCCCAAAAAGAATTATTGGGCCATTTTTCTGTGAAACAACAGTGAACAGTGCATGGTACGTATATGTTAAGCCGCTGTGTGATGAGGAACGACTGACGGCACATTTTCAAGATAATACTGCTCATCAATCCATGACGGAATTGTGCGATGTATGTAAACCCAGAATTATTGGCCTCCTGATTGCCAGCGATTTGTGAGTTTTATCTTCGGCGGACATTGAAAAATAGAGAATATTCATCTAACCCTCACACACTGGAAGAACTTACAGCAAACTTTAGTGGTGAGAAACTGCTGTGTTTCCTAATAAGATGTGCATTCTGTGTCAGTGAAAACTGTAAGGTGTACTAAATGATGCAATTTAATACGGTTATACTATTAAGCTCTTGAAGTCTAAGCAAAAAAGAAGAAAGAGGCCAGTTCAGTAACTTCACTCATTCTCATAATTTTGATAATATTTCTGAAATTAGTCCCCATAAGATGTAATCCATCATCCCTGCGTTTCTGCCACTCTTCAAAGATTCTTCAGAATCGCTTCCAAAGCCTACATCACTGCTTCTGATAATGGAAAACGTCTTCCACGAAGTTCTTTCTTTAAAAGGAAAAGGAAAAAGTCTCAAAGGAATAAATCTGAACTATAGGAAGGGTAAGGGACACACTTCACATTGATTTTGTAAGAAATTCAGCAATAACATTTGCTGTGTGATATGGCCGTGCACAGTTTTCAGGACATGGGTGTAGTGTTGCTCAATTACAACTGTGTGAGTAGGTACAATATACTACGATTAAATTCCTTGAATATCGAAAAATCATTATAAGATGACCATAACTTTTCCAGCAGAAGCAATCACTTTTGTGTGATGATGATGGTGGTAGTGATATGTACAAAAAGCTTTGCTGTTTACTATCAGGTTCCAAATGATAGTGTCAAGTTTCATCAGCATTGGCTACCTGTGAAAGAAACTCCGCATATTCCTGTAACGTCATATTCAACTGCAAGCGAAATTCCTTTAGTTTGGGAATCCACCGTGAGCAAACACGTCCAATGTGCAACTTTTCAATAACCATAAAATTTCGCAATGACATTAGGGGTGTTAATATTTCCTTCCCTTAGAGCCCAAACTGGAGCGCCAGTTCCACATTCCAAATGAAATCAATGCCTCCCCTCTTTAGACATTTTAAATCATCTTTGATCTGTGTTTTAGGGAAAAATAAACCCTCTGTAAGCCTCGTGTAATATTGCATAGGCCTCAGCTGAAGATTTATTTGAGGCGAATGTAGAATTTCAGAGCAGAATATTGTTCATCACCCTCTTTCTGCTGTAAACATATTTCAACTTGCACACTCTCAGGAGGGAAATTGTAAGTGACAACAATGAAACTAGAACTACATATTAAGTTAACAAAATATTGTAAAGTTAAATTTCAGTGCGAGAAAATATGTGTGTAAAAACATTGTGATCAATCTTTACTGAATAGTTCTCTATACCTTTACCTTTGTCAAAGCACATTCTACTGCCGACAGACTGCTCTCGCGTATCAGGACAACTGAAATGGGTTGAAGGGAAAATATTTTTGCATGGCTGCATTGAAGAGGAAGTTACAAGGGTCATCTGTGCCTTTAAAATGGCTCCAATCGCATCTGTATACGTTGAAAGGTCTTGACTCACTCTATGTCTTTGCGCCGGGCCTCACACTCTTTAACCCTATCCTGTCATCATCACTCACATCGAGTTCTCCATTGTCGGTCCTGGTTGTAGTGGTAACCATACTTGCCTTCCAAACCCAAGATCGCGGGTTCAATCTCGGCCAGGGTCGATGGATTTTCTCGAGAGTAAAAATTCGAAGAATGGCTTCCTTCGGAAGCGAGATAAAGCCGTGGGTCCCGGTCGTACATTTACGGCACGTAAAATAATCTCAGGCCTGAAAAAAAAGGCCTCTGAGCAAAATTTGTCGGTTGTTTCACCCGCTGAGTTGAATGGGACAGAATGCTCAGCGACCTCTTCTTTCAGGCTTGAGGTTCTTTATCGTGCCGTAAATGTACGACATGGGACTCAGGTCTTTACTTCCTTTCCGAAGGAAGCCGTACTTAGAGTTTTTACGCCTGAAAAAATCCATCGATCCTAGCCGGAATCGAACCCACGATCTTGGGTTTAGGAGACGAGTATGGTTACCACTACCACCAGGACCGACTTAGCTGGAAGGAGAAATCAGAGCCTGAATTCTCGGACATTGCCTTAACAAATTACCATTCCCAAAATACATTGACAGTGCATTCGGACTGTAGGCTTACTCCGGGAGTGGGATGATAAGCTGAGCAGGCCTCGTCGAGGGTAACGCCGAAGCGATAAGACGTCTATCTACTTGCTTCCGAATGAGCCGTTCTGCCGTATATTAACAGTGTCGATTTCTAGCCAATTTTAGGAAAAATTGTATTGAATTTAGTACTGTGAGTCATTAAGATTGGCTAGAATCTTCTAGAAGTTCTATGGGTAGTTTCCTACCGGAAGGAGGTAACCGCTAGGAGTTTTGCATGAAGTAACTACTAACTAAAGTGCAGGACATTGCGGGCTCAAGCCGGACGTTATGTTACTTTATATGATTCCCCTGGGATGGTGCAATATCCACACAACTACAAGTAGTCAAAACTTTAATGTGTAACACAAAATGATGATGATAATGATAAATAATAATAATAATAATAATAATAATAATAATAATAATAATAATAATAAGTGTTACTGTTGCCCAGCTGGTCACAATATGGTAATATAACCTACAGTAGTCATTTGAATTTTAAGGCATTTACACTTACACACAAAATAGTAAAGTAATATTGGCTTTCAAAATAAATAGGAAATAAAGTAAAGGCAGTTTAAATTTTATTTAGTTGGTCACTTCAGAATATTTATTAGTGCGTTATTTACTTTGAAAACGAACATGATTACTTTACATTATTGTGTTTGAGCACAAGTGCCTATTAAAATTAAAATATATATTGTCTATTAAATATATTATTATTGTGTACATTAAACATTAATTTTACTTGCAAATAAAAAATTCAAGTATAATGAGGATTCGAGCTTATGTAGTTCCTATTACCAGACTCGTGCACATGGGTGGAGAAAACCCATATTTCCTCATTGTAGCATAACGTGCACTGAAGGTGGCGTTACGAGTACAGCGTCAGCAAATGCTTCTGATGTGTTTGCCGAATCTGTCATTGTTTCTTCTAGTCGTGCCCCCCCCCCGTACTGGTCAAGAGTTAATATTACCTACATCTACGTAGATTAGTGTTTTTTAGAGAATGTTCCCATCCTATAATCGTTCAGCTAGCGAGCAAAATCATTTATTTTTCCTTCCAGGTGTTTTCCTAATATTGAAATACCCGGAGGTATTGTTTCCTATAAAGAATAAAAGTGGCATCCACGTACGCTGAAATTTGTTTCTTTAAAATAGGAGAGTGCATAGTGAATTTAAAGACTGCTCCGTCTTTTAATGAATCCATAAATCTGGGACTTTCATGTTATCTTTGCTTTGCTATTTCTTTTTCACTTTTAAGTCATTTAGAGTTAAGCAGGTATTTCTCCAAGTGAATTCAGAGTTTTTCTTGTCCCCGAACTAGCTACTGTTATTGCAGGATAATTATGCTCGAAGCTTATTGACATCTAAGACATCCCAATCCGCCTTCTCCCATGCTCAAACAATGAAGAGCGTGAACACTCTCTCTCTCTGTGTGAACACGCATAGCACCCTTGCAAATGAAACAACACCAGAGAGCTATGGTAAAATCGGTTTGGCGAGTGCACCATATTGCTACAATGCCACGCTTAAACAATTGCCTTTCTGACCCAAGGGCTGTAAGCTGCTCTGGGAGTAGCTAGGCACGGTTAGGTATAAGCCTCCTCACTCGCACGTTCCGTCGGCGAATAAACCGAGTCCATAAATTCTGCGAGTTATGTACCTAACACAATAGAACAGGTGGGTCGGCAGAGGTCTTGGGAACGGAACTCAGTGTAAATAAAACAGAAGCACGCGTACGACCTCGCTGAGGGTGACAGCTGCACCGCCGTGTAACCGCTTTATCAAAGAGTGCGCCTTTGTGCCTGCTCATTGAACTCTACCTGATGATTTCTTCTTACGCGGTTTTGACTGGAATGCTCAAAAGTTTTCATTTCAGGGGAATTTATAAAATACCGTCTCGTGGAGTTGTTAATATAAATTAACTTCAATGGTCGAGGTCTTCAAGGCACAGACTCGTGAACGGGAGATCTGAGATTCGATTTCCTCCAGGACTAACTTCCCTGATTGTGTTTTTATTCATTTATTTTTCCCTGTGCATTTCTTAGTTCCCAACAGTGCCTTGTAACGCTTCCTTCTCAAATAAAAGTCCTTGTCTAGCCTATCAGATCATCTCAAGTATCATCAGTGACCACCGTCTGTGAGCCTCAGTAATGATAACAGGCGTTTACACTTTTTAAAGAAGCCAAATTCAAACTCTGCCAATATTAAGCAGTTAAAATGGTAAAAATAAGAAAATTAATGTAAAATATGTCTTTAAAATTAATTTGTAATATTATATCAGCCACTGAAAGGAGATACAGTTCAGAGTTCATTGTTATATGGTCACAACAGTAATAAAATAGCCACGTTTGGAATGGATAAGGCAGCATAAATGTACAATTATTGAAAACACAATTATCAAATTTGAATGAAGGGAATGCAATTTCATTAGATACAAAGGACGTTTGTAAATTAGTAGATGCAGATGTGGAAGCAGAAGTGTGCACTTTGTGTAGTTCTTGATGAATCTGCTCCACACTTGAAGACAAATGCACTTCGCGCGGTAATTGAATTTCACAAAACTTTACGATAATTTCATTGCGTTATCGAGCTGCGATTAATCAAAATTCAACATTTTCTTTCATTTCATTGGTCAACTTTGTGATGACGTCACATAAGTGAAACAGTTAAAGTAAATATTTTGTCACAGCCTAAGTAATGAAGTTAAAGCATGTTATAGACCCCTTGTTTCAATACATATCCTTTATAGGACAAAATGTTTTCCATGTGGGAAATTTTAAATTATAATTCTTATTTAATTTTTATATAAATAATATATAATTGTTTATAATTTAGATTCTTCACTACCTTATATGTTATAAAAGTATCAGAATAAAATAAGATTGTTATTAAACATTATGGTTTTCCTGATTGTACGCTTATAAGCCTCCCATTTCTACCTTTTAATAAAATAGCAGCAGCAGCAGCAACAATGGACCTTTATTGTAGCAGTTTTAAAGTGCACACAAGAGTAAGTATAACTGTCGGGTGGATCTTACGGCGTACGTGCTAATACCGTCCTTGTAATAATCAAAATATCATACCATATACAGACCTACATGCAATACGCGACTATATCGAGATAGATATACTCATCACACGTTTTCAATGAGTAATTTTTATATACAAACACCAATGTATACATTATATACATCATGATTACAAACACCAACAGAACCCCTTTCTCTGAGCCCCTTTTCCTTTACTCCACTTTCTCCTCCTACCCAACTCCCCTCTCTTTTCTGTATCCATTATCCTTCATTGTCGGGTCTTCGCTAGAAATACTTCCGATTTGCGTGTGCAACTCTCTTGCACCACCACTTCCCGGCAGATGCTCAAACAGTTGTTTCAATTCATAAATTGCGAAAATAAACGCTCATTTCTTAAAATCTCCGTTTCCCTGCATTCTGCCAAAATATGCCTCCAGGTATTCCTTTCTTCGCACAATGGGCAAATTCTTTCCCCGAGAGTATTAACTGTTTCATTTCCTTTCCAAGCCCCTTTTCTGAATCATACGAGTCCATTTCTATCTTCTTTACCACAGGCATCCAGGTAAACCCCTCCCCTACACTTGATCTGTTTGAACCAGCAGGTTAGGCGATACTTTTTCTGCGTCTTAGATCTCGGTATTTTGCCTATCTAAATCTCGCAAATGTCTGTTAAGTATTTTCTAAGTATTGCGCTGTTGTCCTCTCCCCGTAAACAAATATACCCCAGTCCAACTTCCTTATTTTTGATGCCCAACCCACCCTTCCTTATTTGTTCCCTCAGGAAAATGCTCGAAGAATGCTCGATCCCCCCGTATTATTCTTAACCAGTAATTAATTGCTCTAATTTTTAAATTTACACTTTCATTAAAGATACCAAACTCTTTAAGAACCCCACAATTTTCTGTACCCCTTTCCACCTGCTGCAGCCGTTTTAGAAACTGCGTTTGTACCCGATTCAGTTCCTCGGCGTTTTCCCACCCACAAATTTCGGCCCTGTACGTCATAGTTGATTCACAACCGCCCTGTACTCCATTGTTCTCAGCAATGCTACCAAAATTTCTATATTTTTAATTATGCACTTGCGTTTTGTGGTGCCTACATGTTTTGCCCAGCACTCGTTCATAGCTAATGTGAATTTCTGCACATTTTCTAATGCCTGACCTGCATACCCCACCTATCTTTCCTGCTCAACACCGCACCGTTCTTGAAGCATATATTGAAAAGAGTTTGGGGCATTGTATGGCTATTTCATTTACCTCAATATTTTTTATTTTTCTCAATATGTGTTTATAAGTCTCTGTGTGTTTCCTTTCATAAACTTCTACGAGGGACATTCAGAAATAATTGCAATAGTAGTCAATGTACCTGTGCCATTTTTCTGGTAACTTCATTATGACGTCGCGTAACAACTGTTTGGGAGTACTACGTCCCTTTGTGGTCAGCTGCTTGAATTTCCTCGTTATTGCCTAACTTTTCATCTCGTAGAGAATCTTTCATGATGTTGAATAAAGTATAATCAGACTGATCGAGATTCGGTGAATATTGTGGGTGCGGCACAACAATGAATCCCAGTGGTGCCAACTTCGCGGTCGTAATATTGCTGATGTGGGACCACGCATTGTCATGTTGGAGGATCACTTCTGTCAACCACTTCTCCTTTCGCCGTTGCTGAACCCTGCGTGTAAACCGCCTCGCTGTTGACAGTCGTTCCTTGAGGAAACCATCCGTTAGCAACATGCTTGAAGTGTCCCAAAAGATGATCATACGTTTGCCCGAAAGAAATTCCTTGGGCGTCTTTGGATGTTTCCACTGCATGGAATGAACTTGCTTTATGGTAGTGACATTATGGCTCATCAACAGTTACCAGCTTCATCAAAAAAGCCCCATCTTCATTATGCATTTGCAGTAATCGACGACAGGCTTATATTTATTTT
Source organism: Metallyticus violacea (assembly GCA_030762175.1). Classification (NCBI taxonomy): domain Eukaryota; kingdom Metazoa; phylum Arthropoda; class Insecta; order Mantodea; family Metallyticidae; genus Metallyticus; species Metallyticus violacea. Next base: position 32,617,623 of record CM060833.1, read on the forward strand.
GCCCTTCTGTACCTGCATCAAGTCCCGTGGAAGCCAATGCACGCACACCTTATTCATTAAGGCGCGGAATCGTGAGCGGGAGGTCTGGGGTTCAATTCCCATCAGGACTGTTCTCCCCATCCGAAGTTTTTTCCCAGATTTTCCTCGTTCCTCATAAATGGCAAATGCCGGGGAGATACTCTAACCTTAGGCCTGGAAGACTACCTACCTTTAAAAAAAATCCTTTCCCAATTTATCATTTCTTTTCATGTACCGTCTGTGGCACCGCCTGCCTCAGTAGTTAAAACGCGCGTTAAACACCTTCCGGAGACCTTAATCATATTCAAATCGTTATGAATAATGGTGTGCAAGATTGTGCGGCCGGGGCCTGTCTCACATTCCAATTCATCAAGGATTATGCGGTCTATCAATTTAGAAACAACCTCAACGTTCCTGGGAAACCGCAATGTTAACGGATGATCAGAATCACATTCTTGTGAGCAGCTTTCCTGCCGATGGAGAACCCATTGACCTTGTGTGCAGGAACTTCTTGAGCATAAGCCGCAGTTAAATTTCTGTGTATTTCTGCATATTTTGACGCCTTCTTTTCAAGTTTTATATCCACAATAATCGCGTTCCATCTTGCACGTACACGTTTTTCTCTACTTGACAACAAACGAACACTATCCTTCGCTACACAAGGTGCTTACAACCACCATCTAGCGTCTGCATGTCGTACTACAAATGGACCTGCACATGATTGCATGGTGTTTATAAAATACCGCCAATGTAATTTTTTTTCGGATGCCCCTAGTAATAATTAATCTCAATTATATTTGATGGATGTTAATAGCTAGTATCTATTTATAAAATCAAATGCATTTTCAACTTCAACGAATGCAAAAACCGTTTATAATTTGATGCATTTTTTCTAAAGTTATTTTAGTACTAAGTATTTCGTTACTACATGAAAAACAATTTCTAAAACCAGCCTGGCGAATTTTATGCTTTTTATAATTATTTTTATTACTAAGCTTTATAAATGCCCTAAGGTAGAAGACTTCAGTATTTTAAGTCACAAAAGAGTTCATGAGCTGCCTTGTGCAAATATGCCATTATTACAATTTTGTAAGCAAAAATCATATTTAATTTCTTATTTTATTCGTCAAATAGTCCTAATAAACATGTAGAAAATAAAATAAATGAATTCTAAAAAAATTGTGGAATGATGAATATAATATTACAGAACAAGATACGGAAAGACATAAAAATAAAAACTTATAAAATATATTATACATCTTTCAGTGTTGTCATTGGTTTGGTTTATTTACAGACGCTCTTTAACACCTAGGATCATCAGCGCTCCATCCAATTCAGAGCATGAAACGGCCGATAAATTTTGCTCAGAGGCCTCTTTCAAGCTTGAGGTCCTTTTACGTGCCTTAAATCTACGACACGGGCCTCACCGCTTTACTTTCCTTCCGAAGGAAGCCATACTTAGGATTTTACGCCCGAAATAATCCATCGATTCTGGCCGCAATTAAACCGACGATCTTGGGTTTAGGAGGCAAGTATATCTACCCCTACTCCACCAGGACCTACATTGCAGTGCTAATATATGGCAGTGAGGCGTAAGGGTAAAAGATAAGAGACTGCAGAAAGATTCTTCTTTCTGAAGAAGTTTAATATTATCTTATTAAAATTTATAATTAAAGAATAAAATTAAATATATTGTGAAAAGATGAAAACAATAGAAAATAAACAAATTCGAAAGAACGCACAAAAATAATGAGTAATTTATTTTAAATATTCTGTTATTTATGGACTGGTAAGCTTTGAAATAAAAGCTCTGTGTAACAGCGTTGCGACTTGAATCATTCTCCCATTCATCACGAAGTTTCAAAAACGGGAAGTTGAAATTGACATTGCATGCTATTTGCTCGCCGATTCCTCCCCACGGTTGATGTGTCAGGATTTACCCAGTGCATTCAAGCACTGCGGTTTCTCCCCCCACAACTACGCAAGGCAAAATGCTGATACCTACGCAATTGTCTACACACTGTCCCTGTAACCTCACACATTTTGAACACCGTCGACACCGCAATTGGAAGCCTGCTTTACACACATTACAATGGTTTTGTGAAAAATGATAAGCCCCCGAAAACATGCATAAATCAATTAGTGTAACAGGCGTAAAAGTATTGTAAGTAAATGTACTGCAATGCAAAATTAATGGATCATTTAAACAGACATGCATCTATGTACAATGTTGACTGTGAGAAAGCAGCGTATACTGGCGACTATAATTCTGGAAACTCCATTCGTTTCTAATTATTGTAGTTGGTGGTCATAAGTATTCGGTGTTGGGTAATGAATGTAGCAAATTTCCATATTATCAACATTTAACACTGATTTCTCCTGTGAAGTATCACTGTCCCTGACAAGGTTTATTAATGAGGCTTCTCTTTCAGTAAGCGAGGTACGAGTGTTATAATTAGCAAGGGAACTCACCACATTATCCATCAACTCCTTACTTCCACTTCTTTTTCACAGGCAAGCACAGATTTTTATAAAATACACCAAATTCAAAATTACTCAAGGTAGATGGGACAGCATCATATTTATCATTATCTATTTTAATGAAAATACAGGTAACTTGCTTGGAAATAGTTATAAAGTGTGTCTGTCTTTGTATAGCCTCACTTGCAAACGAGCCGAAACATGTTATAACATCTTGCTCATAACATTCATTAAACTCTCTTCATCTCGCTCTCAACCCCACTTCATACGTTGTTCTGCATCTTTCCTTTCACTGGTCTCACCGTCACATATGATGTGTTTTTAAGTGTTTAACATTCGCTTTAACTTCTGAGGCATCACAGGCGTGGACACTAATGATACATGAAGTGTAATGATAAAACGGGAAAAGAAGCGTCCCAGGACTAAGTTTAGGGTACCTCCCCGGCATTTACCATTTATGAGGACTGAGGAAAAACTACAAAAACCCTCATTCAGAGAGAGCGGTCATGGTGGGAATCGAACCCCAGACCTCCCGCTAACCAGCGCAGCCCCATAACGATCTCGAATACCCGTGGCGGTACATATGATGGTGATTTTAGGAAAAATAGCACAGGTAAATGTCCTCCCTAAATAACTTTTTTGGTAACAAATATTTAATACACACTGTGGTTTTATCATTAACTTCAAACTTTTCTTTGTCCACTCTTCCTTTAATGATTGTTCTTTGAGAAATTTAAATATGGTAGTATGTGGTGCACTGCCATAATTAGAGGTACAACCGGTCACATAACAAGAGCAACCCATGTTGTACTAAACACTTTCTATTACACAAGTTCCTGTTATAATTTCACTAAATCAGTACTAACTTTAAAAAAACAAAACAAAATAACGTAACTGCAAAGAACTAAACAAACATACTCTTGTGCTTAATAGCAGCAACCTCTACGCCACCATTTTATATACTATTGACATCCGCATTAGGATCTGCGTAGTAGAGTAGGTCTTGGTTATAGACAGAAATATGATAAATGGTCAGTGAAACGTCAAGAGTTTGTTTCAGAAGTGATTGCTGTATATGCATATAAAATGGACCGAAGATCTGAGCACATATACACACATATTTAAGGATGAGTTATATAAAATTAATTGTATTAATATTGCAAGTATTTTAATTTAATAAAAACTAAATTTATTCATGGTCACAGTGTCCTTAAAATTGTTTTTGAAACATTACAGTGTTCATTTTGTGGTATATTAAATATAAATTAGATTTCCCGTTAATTTAGATTTCCTAAAAGTAATATCCACATAAATTTTGATATCATTTTAATTTCATTGTGTCAATTCCTGTATTAGATGCTTCTCGCATGGCTTTTTAGGCGGAATGTTTGCTCACCTTTTAACGAAATCCGAAGGAATATAAGCTATTACGCAAATACTCATAGATATTGTTTTAAATAATATTTCCAAATCCCCGTCGATTCTACCTACCAGACATCGGAAAAATAGTCTCTCCCTCTCTCTCTCTCTCTCTCTCTCTCGCTCTCTCCTCCCCCTCGCTCCCCCCTCTCTCTCTGTGTTAAAGCTCTAGCGGGAGCAATTTTTGTTTTTCTCAACAAAACTCTGCTTATAGCCTTCATTTAACAAACGGTTTGAGGAGTTCGTTAACCAGAAAAATTGGACCATTGGGGGTGAAGGTTAACCTAATCGAAAATGTTTAAAATTTTTAAAAATCGCTAGCGGCCTCAATTTTTACTTTGTCTCAATGAAACTCGGTAGATTTCTTTAAAATTAAAATAAAAGTAGTGTCAAAAATTAGGGAAACCGTATTATTAGAAGGGTAAGTATACTTGAAAAACTGGTGAGGGTTAAAGGTAAATTTTTAAACCTCTCTAGCGACCGCAGTTTTACTATATTTAAAGGAAATTCGGTATAAGCCATTGAAACAGAACAATAAAACTGTTTCCGAAAACCAGAGAAATCGGCCTATTAGAAGTGGGGGGTTATCTAAAACCAAAAATGTAAAAATCGCTTTGCGGCACCAATCTTTTCTTTCACAATGATCGCGGGTTCGAACCCGGCCAGGACGAATGCATTTTTTCGGGCGTAAAAATCCAAAAGTATGGCTTCCTTCGTAAGAGAAGTAAAGCCGTGGGTCCCGTGTCGTACATTTGCGGCACGGAAAAGAACCTCAAGCCTCAAAGAGAGGCCTCTGAGCAAAATTTGTCGACCGTTTCACGCTTTGAGTTGAATGGGACGCTGATGACCTAAGATGTTAAAGAGCGTCCATAAATAAATCAATAAAAAAGAATCTTTCACAATAAAATTCCGAATACACAATTGAAATAAAATAAAAAAAAAATAGTTTCTGAGAATTAGGGAAATTGGACCGTTAAAAGTTGAGGTATACTTGAGAAACGAAATTTAAAAACGCTCTATCGTTTAATATTCTCTTGTTTTAAAATAAAAGGACAAATTAACTCCATATATATCGATGCATATGTTTTATATTTAACATAGGCATCGCCGTGAAGATAGCAAATGTCAAATATTAATCTAATATGTGTTTGAGAGTTATATTTGTATATAAGAGCGCTCTGTAATATCCTTCAGAAAATGTTTGCCTTACATGATTTTATTACAATAACATTTAAAGTAAATCTCAAAGCGAATGAAAATCTATGTAACTTTCGATTGTTTCTGAATAATAACATGTTTTTGTTTTATTGAAACATATAAACATCCTCTTAAATACACAATGTAAATAGAAACTTTATATTTGTCTCTATTTTAGTTAATGTAAAGATAATATCATGGATTCAGTTCATAAATATGATTATATTTAAAAAAATAATCGTATAGTACCTATAGCTTTAGCTTTATCTATCAATGGTCAACACTTTTAATTAATACTATACCATTACTTTTTGGGTTGAATCTGAATAGTAATAATTCTAAAAATGTGGTTTTGCTTTTGTAATACTTTCTGATTACCAAATTCTAATTTTGATCCCTTAATACCACACAGTAATGCCATAAATTATTTCATTTTACTAATTAATAATTTGGATTTTATGTGCTTTTTTTTTTTTTTTTTTCGTTATCTAACTGGGTGAGGAATTCGCTTAGTTTGCGCAGCTCCTGCCTGACGGATTTTGTTCACAATATGAACTTTATTACGCACTAGTGGTAAGCTGCAGAGAAAATTCCTATAGAACTGCGCGAAATAATTTTATTAATTTAGGTTCAGTGCGTCCTTCTTAACAAACAGAATCGCCAAGGATATAGCCCAGTAAGGATGTTTAGAGTTTGTAACTTAGGTTCGTACAATTAATTAAATGTGACCTCGTAACATCCAGTCGATGAGTTTAAATTAATAATGTGCAATGAGTTTTCCCAGCGACGGAAACGCTACACAGTCTGATTAGAGGAAAAACTTGGCCGTCAGCAATCGACGTTACCTTAAAGTCAAACTCAATTTGTTTCGTAATCAAATGCTGACTACGGTAATTACGTTAGACACGCTCTTCCTTCTAGCAAAGTGCGCTGCATCACAACAGCAAAAGGGAAACACTCGGACTGTTCATTGACTTGCATTCGATTCAAACATGAACGACGTTTTCTTTCATAGATTTATAAATCGGATGTCGACTGGCCTCAAATATCGTATACCTTTCCGTTTGTTAGTTGATTATTTCACCTTCGCACTTTTATTTAATTAAGTTAGAAATATAGCGGCTTAAAGCGAATAATTTGACAAAAAGTTATCCTCCAACATTTCCCAGGTGGGCATTTTGTATTTGTCAGGAAATAAACCCAACCTTAGTATTTATCTACCATAATGTATAGTTCCCTTGAATTTTCTCGATAATATTTTCCATAACAAATAAGTTGCAAATCTAATGTTCAACCGATGCACAGTTATTATTTGATTGTCTCGTAGTAAATTTTGGTTTTTAAGTTCTCCGTTTGATAAGATTTTAATGGATTTCTTTTGTTTGGCAATGTTATATACAGAATGTCATGGTTATTATCGTATATTGAGAACATGCGTTATTTGTCAGTTGTTAATACAGAATCTTAAAATTGAAGTAATATAGTTTCAGGTTGGCACTATTGGAAACGACCGCCACGAGTGGCCGAGGTCGTTAAGGCACGGACTCGTGAGCGGGAGGTCTGCGGTTCGAATCCCGCCAGGACCGTCCTCCCTGACTGGGGTTTTTTCCAGGTTTTCCTCAGTCTTCATAACTGGAAAATGCCGGGGAGGTACCTAAAACTTAGGCCTGGAACGCTTCCTTCCTTAAAAAAAAAAAAAAAAATCCTTTCCCAATTTATCATTTCATCTCATGTATCATCAGTGTCCACCGCCTGTGGTGCCTCAGTAGTAAAAACGGGCGTCTAACGCTACTCAAAAAAAAAAAAAAAAAAAAAAAAAACTCTTGGAAACAACATTACAAAGCTGCTAATATAGGAAGTGGATATCGTTAGAGTAGCAGTACCAGTAGTAGTAGTAGTAGTAGTAGTAGTAGTAGAGTAGTAGTAGTAGTAGCAATGTATTTATTTACAAAATATATTTATTATAAATCTAGCTCATTCACGTCGCACAGGTCCTGGGGCCTTACGTGCTTTACTCTTGCACTAGGAAATATATGAAACTGCAAACACCAATATTTGATTCTTAAAAGACTATATATAGTCTATATATATATATATATATATATATATATATATATATAAATTAACAGTAATAATACAAGTAGAAAAGAATAAAACACTGAGAAAAAGTCACACTTGAAATTGCTATATTTGAAGTGTGACTTTTTCTCAGTTTTTATCCTTTTCTACTTTTATTATTACTGTTAATTTGTTACATTGTTAATAGTGTTGCTTTATTTTTATTTTTTATTTATATTGTTTGCACCTCTGATGCTGTTTTTAACTTTGCTTAATAAGCTTTATTTGCTTTTGACTTCTTTACTATTTATCTATTATTATTTTATTTTATTTCTTACTTTCTCTGTGTTTTCTAAAAGACGTTATTGTTTATTACAGCTTATAACTTGTCTAGCTTCTTGCCATTGAAGAACTCACAGTAGTTCGAAATATAGCAATTTCAAGTATGACTTTTTCTCAGTGTTTTATCCTTTTCTACTTTTATTATTACTGTTAATTTGTTACATTGTTAATAGTGTTGCTTTATTTTTATTTTTTATTTATATTGTTTGCACCTCTGGTGCTGTTTTTAACTTTGCTTAATAAGCTTTATTTGCTTTTGACTTCTTTACTATTTATCTATTATTATTTTATTTTATTTCTTACTTTCTCTGTGTTTTCTAAAAGACGTTATTGTTTATTACAGCTTATAACTTGTCTAGCTTCTTGCCATTGAAGAACTCGCAGTAGTTCGAAATATAGCAATTTCAAGTATGACTTTTTCTCAGTGTTTTATCCTTTTCTACTTTTATTATTACTGTTAATTTGTTACATTGTTAATAGTGTTGCTTTATTTTTATTTTTTATTTATATTGTTTGCACCTCTGGTGCTGTTTTTAACTTTGCTTAATAAGCTTTATTTGCTTTTGACTTCTTTACTATTTATCTATTATTATTTTATTTTATTTCTTACTTTCTCTGTGTTTTATAAAAGACGTTATTGTTTATTACAGCTTATAACTTGTCTAGCTTCTTGCCATTGAAGAACTCGCAGTAGTTCGAAATATAGCAATTTCAAGTATGACTTTTTCTCAGTGTTTTATCCTTTTCTACTTTTATTATTACTGTTAATTTGTTACATTGTTAATAGTGTTGCTTTATTTTTATTTTTTATTTATATTGTTTGCACCTCTGGTGCTGTTTTTAACTTTGCTTAATAAGCTTTATTTGCTTTTGACTTCTTTACTATTTATCTATTATTATTTTATTTTATTTCTTACTTTCTCTGTGTTTTCTAAAAGACGTTATTGTTTATTACAGCTTATAACTTGTCTAGCTTCTTGCCATTGAAGAACTCGCAGTAGTTCGAAATATAGCAATTTCAAGTATGACTTTTTCTCAGTGTTTTATCCTTTTCTACTTTTATTATTACTGTTAATTTGTTATATTGTTAATAGTGTTGCTTTATTTTTATTTTTTATTTATATTGTTTGCACCTCTGGTGCTGTTTTTAACTTTGCTTAATAAGCTTTATTTGCTTTTGACTTGTTTACTATTTATCTATTATTATTTTATTTTATTTCTTACTTTCTCTGTGTTTTCTAAAAGACGTTATTGTTTATTACAGCTTATAACTTGTCTAGCTTCTTGCCATTGAAGAACTCGCAGTAGTTCGAAATATAGCAATTTCAAGTATGACTTTTTCTCAGTGTTTTATCCTTTTCTACTTTTATTATTACTGTTAATTTGTTACACTATTATAATTACTGTTATTTTATATATATAATGAAATAAATAAATGAAAAAATTAAATATATAATAATATTATATATGCCAAGGGAGACTATGTCCTTTTCATTAAAATAGATTATGAGAAATGTGATGTTGTCCCATCTACGTTGATTAGGAGTCCAATAATTTTGAATTTGGTGTATTTTATAAAGATCTTGAAAGAAGAGGTCGTTGGGCAAAATTTATCAGTCGTTTCACGCCCTGAATTGAATGGAAAGCTGATGACCTGAGATGTTAAAGAGCGTCCATAAATGAAGCACATCATCAAATCAGAACTCCTTTATTTTATATACAGTTGTCCTGCTCATGTAGAGCGCCGTATTTATGTTCTTTATTATTCCCACAATATGAAAAATGTTAATCCTGCTGGCCTGATACAAACCACTACTACAATGATTCAGAAAGAATGACGGGATATCTATAGTGTTGGTAGATCCCTTTTTTTTTTTTTTTATCTAAATCTGCAAATGTTACGATAGCCGTTGCTACTAATTTCGCTTCTGGATTGGCTAAAGCGAAATCCATACCCAAAGGATCAATTGATCACGTCCTGCCTTTGTTTTCTAAAATATTATTTGTCGCTATGGCACACTGGCCATGTTATTGACAGACAGAAGCCGTCTTCCTGAATGATGTCATGCAACAGCTGTTACAGACAACGCGTATTAAGCCTACTTTCAGGATAGTGAACCCTTCACTTGCATTGACCTTACAGAGAGACCTACGCCAAGTTTCTGCACATAAAGTTCCTTATTTTAAGCCATCAAAAGTTAATTTCAAATTTTATTTTTATTTTTTTTTCTTTCATATTTTAGTTTAAAACATTTACCTTTAGGCTTAATAATACGATGGAGTCATTTAAGTTACTGGCCACCTGAGCGTTTCTCCCAGTACATAGGTGCAACATGCCGGCTACTTACTCAAATAACCTCACTGTAATTGATACAATATTACTTCAAGTGGATTACGATATGATTTTACGACCAAATACTTAAAATACCAGTAAATAACAAACATTTCTGCAGTAAATGCCTTTTTGTTGCGACAAAGCGAAAGGAAAGCTTATAGAATACTCCAAACTCAAACAGTGCTTTCTTAGCGTCACTGCTACCATCTAAAATAATTAAACTATTAAAATATTCTGAATTTACATATATAGAACACCCAAACACAGAAATAAATTAATATATCCATTATACATAAACTATAGAGTCTGGGTACTTATTAAACAATGATATCCAGGAAATTGAAATATATTTCATTAAAGATAAGTAGAAATTATTGCCTGGCTTAAGGTACTTATATGAAATTTTAAATTTTGCATTTTCAAGAAAAGTTTTTCAAATTGTTATAGGTTGTCCTACTAAGTCTAAAACAAATGATCAACATTCCATGCTATATCTCTAATAGTTTTTGAAAAAAACAATATTTACTTCCATATGCTACTGTGTTAAATATTCTTCACGATACAAAAACTTACAATTTTGACCCATTGATAATATCAATAATTTTATGTTCAGAAAACAATGAGGTAGAGATTATCTTAATTGCCTCGTAGACTCAAGATCGCGGGTTCAATCCCGGCAAGGTTTGGTGAATTTTCTTCTCTGCAAAAATCCTAAATATGGGTTCCTTCGGAAGAGAAGTAAAACCATGGGTCGTAGATTTACGGTACAAGATGTAAGGAGAGACCTCTGAGCAAAATTTACTGGCAGTTTCACGCCCTGAAGGGAGATGTTAAAGAGCGTCCGTAAATAACGCGCCGAAGTCCAATGGTTAGACAGTTGCAATGGACGGTTTGGTACCAATGGCCGTGAGTGGGATTTTGGTGGACGCTTGTGCAGGTTTTCTTCGGGTACTCTGGTTTCCCGGACCACCCATTCCGCTAATTATTGTCTCTTCATTATTGTCGGCCCTGGTGGCCTAGTGGTAACCATACTTGCCTCGTAGAACCAAGATCTCGTACTCAAACCCAGGCAAGGTAAATGGATTTGCAATGCAAAATCCTAAGTAAGGCTTCCTTTGGAAGGTAAGTAAAGCCTTTGGTCCCATGTCGTAGATTTGCGGCACGTAGTAGAACCTCAAGCCTGAAAGAAGATTGAGCAAAAATTTATCGACCGTTTCATGCCCTGAATTGAATGGGACGCGGATGGCCTGAGATTTTAAAGAGCTTTCTTAAATAAAATTCGAATAATAATCTTCATCATTGCGGAAAGTTACGTGGAGCTACCGAAGAGCTCTCCCAGAAACTGTAAACACAGCATACTAATGCTTAGTGTGTAAGGAACCTACCTACGGACAGAACACTGAATTAATTAATGAATTATATCTCCCAACGGAAGTTTCAAACTCTCTCGTATGAAAAAAAAAATATTTATAACAGTAGGAAGCTTTTAAAACAAAAACTGAACTTCTCCAAGATTTTAACTAAATTCATTTTAAGTACCTTAATACTACATAAATTAAAATACTTAATTTGCAGTACCTACATGAAAGTTAAACCAGGCAATGACATGTATATAATTACATCAATATGCCTTTAGAGTGACATACATTAACGTTAACATGTATGGAATTAGGTTGATATGTATTTAATTACGTTGAAATATATTTAATTTTGTTAACGTGTATAATTGTATGCAATAAAGTAATTTCATTATTTCTCCACTGCCACCGGATATTAACCCCGTTGCGTATTGAATAAACACATACCGAAGCATGATAGTCAACAAAAAATAGCATTTTAGCACAGTTGTCCCTCCCATCTCCATTTTGCATTTGTTCGTAAAAAACCGCTATCAATATAATAAAGAGAGAAATACCAGACTTTAGTTATAAATCTTATCCGCGCATGAGTTTGCATGTCGGCTACTAACCATGGCACAGCGGTGCCCGTATTTTAACTCTGCTTGCTAAATCATTTTTTTTTTTGAGTAGTGTTTAACGCCCGTTTTTACTACTGAGGCACCACAGGCGGTGACACTGATGATACATGAGATGAAATGATAAATTGGGAAAGGATTTTTTTTAAGGAAGGAAGCGTTCCAGGCCTAAGTTTAGGTACCTCCCCGGCATTTGCCAGTTATGAAGACTGAGGAAAACCTGGAAAAATCCCCAGTCAGGGAGGACGGTCCTGGCGGGATTCGAACCGCAGACCTCCCGCTCATGAATCCGTGCCTTAACGACCTCGGCCACCCGTGGCGGTTTGCTTGCTAAATCATGTACACAGTCTTGCCTTATAGAGAATTTTGAAATTGCCCTCCTTCCGTTCAAGAGACATTATATCGAGAGTATTTTCGGTTTCGTTGCTACTACTTTGTTTACATTCCGAAATCCCCACTTTTATGAGTGAATGATTTTTTTGGGAATGTTTAAGATCCGCACTATTTTCTTCTGGTTTTTCCTCTGTTAGAAATGCACATTTTTTCGCTCGTGTTTCTGATTTTCAGTGTATATAACGTGATTAATTGCAGCACTGAAAGGAGGAAGTTGGTCAGGGAAGACCTCAATAAATTCCGCTCGCATTCCACAAGCTTTGCATTTAATTTTTTTTTTCATACTTAAAATTCTATTACTCTAGATTCATTTGTCTATCATCAGGAATGAATATATACTGCCGTGAGACAGGCATGGAATATGTTCAGAAAATCAAGTTCTAGGATATGACAAAGGGGAGAAGCGCAGCAGCTGGTTACAATAAGCCTAGCATAAAAAGATAAAACACCGAATGAGTGGACACGGTTTTTAACTAAACCCCTAGAAGTATAATGTTTTACAAACAAAAAAGTGTGGAAGTAAACAATCTTGTTAATGTGAATATTAACATCATGGGTATGCAATTCTTTCACACATACTTTTATATTAAGCAAGTATGTTAGCAACTCCTTCCAGACTGCCACGGGTGGTCGAGGTTGTCAAGGTGCGAACTCGTGAACGGAAGGTCTGGGGTTAGATTCCCATCAGGACCGTCCTCCCTGACAGATTTTTCCAGTTTTTCTTCAATACTCATAAATGGCAAATGCCGGGAAGATACCCTAAACTTAGGTCTGAAACGCTTCCTTCCTTAAAAAAAATACTCCTTTCCCAATTTACCATTTCATGTATCATCAATGTTCACTGCCTGTGGTGCCTCAAAATCAGGCGTTAACCACTATTTAATCTCCTTCCATACCTATTCTACTTCCTGCAACATTTTCTAAAGAGAGCACGAATTAGCAATGCATGTTTCAAAAAAAAAAAAAAAAAAAAAAAAAACACATTATTAATCAGTGGTTTTCCAATATTTTTCTCTACATTTAAGAAGTAGATATGCATTTGGGTACAATTTCCCAAATTGTTTAAACGGCGATTTTGGGACAAATCTTGATTTTTTTTCTTGAAATGAGATTACAGCTATCTAGCTGCTTATTTATGTTACATTAATATGAAACGCGCGAGGAACGAGGTATATCAGAGTTCATTCAGGAAAACAACATTGTCATGCCTACGCAATCTCTTTCAGCAAATATTTAATCGCTACCAGACATCGCGTGTGGAAGAAAAATTAAAATTTTTAGTAATTAAGACACTCTCAGGTATTTTTAAAATGAGAAACAGGAAATGTTCTCAGTTTCTGCTCAGCCTTTTATATACAAAAACTAACAGCGGCAACGCTGGAGAACTGCATGTATGAGGATAAGTCCATAAGTTTTCGGCCCAATCATTTTCTAGGTATGATAAAGACAAAAACTATATTTCACTTTTCAATATAGTTAGCCTTTATTGCAATGCACTTCTCTCATCTTTGAATTAACATTTCAATCCCCCCCCCCAAAGTGAGAAGTCCTATCTGCAAAATGAGCAGCATCATCACTTCTTTGTTACACCTAAATTTCCTCGAAGGTCCTTCTTGAGTTCTGAGAAGAAATAATAGTCACTGGAGCTAGATCTGGGCTGTAGGGTGGATGGTCAATCTCCTTGAAGCATCTTTTCTTCACAGATAATTGTGTGCACAGGCGCGATGTCGTGAAGGCGCACTCCACCACTCAGCTTTCCTCGACTTTTCTCTTTGATGGAAGCACATAGTCTGTGTAGTATGCCAGCATAGTACTCTCAATTTGCTTGAAGTCAATGAAGAGTATTCCCTCTCAGTCCCAAAAGATTGTGGCCATGATCTTCTTGGTTGACTGAGTGACAATGGCCTTTAGAGGTGGTGCTACGCCAGGATTACGCCACTACATTGATTCTCTTTTGGACAAGGGATCATAGTAGAGTACCATAGTTTCATCTTATGTAACAATGGTTTGCAGAATTTCTCTCTCGTTGCCATGGCAGAGCTCAAAAATGCCTGACAACAGATGAGTTGTTGCTGCTTTTGGACTGAGTAAAGAAGTCTAGGCACCCATCTTGCACTAACCTTATTCATTTTAAATGTTCATGAATAATTCCAAGGACTGTTGTTTTACAAAGACCCAACATTGCTGCTATTTCTGTTACTTTGAGCCGCTGGTCTTCCATAATTTCTCCTTGCACAAGAGCTATGATGTTTCAGGAGTGAACACCTCCAAGGGCTGGCATGCACGCTCTTCGTCTTGAATGCTTTCTCGACCCATTCGAAAAAGTTTGGCCCATTCTTTTACGGTAGAATATGAAAGGGGTACTTCCCAAAGTACACCGTCCATGAACTGTATAATTTCATTTGGAGTAAGTCCTTCTTTTGTGAAGAACTTAATAACAGCTCGATACACCATTTTGAACATGTCACAATCTTCTACACATAGCCTTCTTTATACAGCTACAGCTGCAATTATTTACTTAGCAGATAAGATATGACACCAGATAGGGGTTTTGTGAAGACAACAATCCTTCTCTGTGAGGCCGGAAACTTATGGAACTACCATTGTATCTCAAAACCGTGTGCTACTATTTAAATTAAACGAAAGCAATAACACTAGACACTCGGAATTTGGTGGGATGGGCACCTAAAGTTTGTCTCCCATATTATAGATCACTAAGTCTTGCATTTTATTCCACCATAGTGTAAGTTTGTTTAGCTATATCTTTACGAGTTACTTTATTTTTCATTTTTAGTGTAAAATATACTAAACATTATATAAAATAAAGTACAACATTTAAAATAAAAAATGAGAAGCACGAAATAAATAAAAAAAAATTAAAAAATCGCACAAACAGTGCAATATTTCTAAAAGCTTGAGTTCTTTTTAAATGACGACTGAAGTTGGTAAATGTAATTAACAGTGAATCTCAAACCGAAAACTTCACAACAAGCCACAAAGGTAAAAGAAAGTGGGAGCAATATAAAATGAGAGTATTGCATTATCACATTTCATTCAAGAAAATAATAATTAGGTAAAAACCAATATTAACATATAATCTTTATACACTTCAGGAAAAATGTTGCTACTATCTCTGTCTCCAACACATCTTTCAGGAACATGAATCGTTACGTGTTAAATTAACGTATCATTGAAACCCTTAAACCTTAAAAAATAACACTGATAAGAGATAGTGAATGAGAGCGTATTTATTCCAATCAGCTTATGATAAACTCCTTATAACCTTCGCACAGGTAGATGCTTTCATGCATAAAATATATATTTATGAAATAAATTAATACATAAGTATTACCTCCATTAATAATAATAATAATAATAATAATAGAATACGAAAATATCCAGAACTTGGAAATCCCCCTTGTAAATTAGTAGGATAAGTGAATGCAACATAATTCCTGTAAGCACATATTCAATTCAATTTAGTTTCCCCCTTCCCCTCCCCCAGCTTTTAGTCTTTTAAAGCCCTGAGCTGTCTCGCATTCGACAGGAATTTGCCCATCTCTTTCTCATTATTTCCTGCCAGCACAGTCCAGCATGCTAATTGATAAGTGACAAACATATTGAGGGAGACTCTAGGAAGGAATTTATGAGTAAATCAATAAGGACATTCACTGAAGTTTATTCTGCATTTATATTAAATAATCAATCATTCATATCATAAAGGGAATGAGTGATTCGAAATTTTTTATACTGTTTTTAAACACAGTGCGGTTTCGATGGTTATCTAACAAGTTTAAATAAGCTGGCGGGCTATCATACACCTGCACTGCAGGATAGTAATGGAAGATTTTTAATGTATTTGTTGGTTTATATAAATTAGTTCTGTAACTAATAGTATGATCATATACTATGTACTCATCTTGAAGATATCATATTTATCAGCCAAGTGACACAAAATGGAATACCTTTTGTCTAGTATTCAAGAGACTATCTGTATACTGTGTACACTGTGAAGAAGGATATTAGCTATCCGAAATATCGTGTGAGCTATGCGTCTATTTTCGTTGTTACTGTTTTTACATGTACTTCACAACTTTTAACCAGCCTTATATATTCGCCTGTGAAGACGAGAAATTAAGTATCTTAAATAAGGACAAAGAATGTCGGATTCCAGCATTCTGAACTTCCCCAGAAAAGTATCCCATATCTCATAATGAAGTGAAAATTAATCAAGAATACTGTTCTCTGTGTTTCAAGATGTATAGGTTTCTATACGTTTCATAAATAAAAAAGGCTGAATTCAGCTTTGGAGTTATATATTTTTTCCAATCTATTTCATCATCGATCACTAGCCCTAAAACTTTGTATGAGAGACCTCCTCTATTACATTATTGAAATATTTAATGCTTATGTGTGGAACATTTTTTTGTTCTTAGTTTTGAATTAATAAATTTAATTTTATCATAATTTAACATTAATAGTTTTTAAGCTACAAGTTCTTCAAATGCTCTAATGACTATTATTCGCCAAATGCTCGGATGTTTTCCCCAGATATAAATAATTAGTAATATCTGGGGGGAAAAATTATCACTGTTTCAGTATTTATGTGTGTGTTTATTTTATTTGTGCTGCTCAATTCACATCATTTTACTTATATATTTCTGTTATTATATCAAATAATTCCTTATAGACTTAGATGTGTCTAAAATTACGCAGCACTTTGCCAAAACCTTGTATATACATAGAAAAAAAGTTGCCAATATACGGCGCATATTTACTGAATTTCAGTTAACAAAGGGTTACGCTTCTTTTTATGTTCAAACTGTTTCCTTTTACATTAATGCACCGTTGGAGTCTACCTGGAATACTGTGACACACACTAACACAGGTGAATGTTGTCCATATTGTGAAAGGCATCCTCAATGTATACAACCAGCTATTCAATAGTTTGCGGTTTCTTTCCATACAATTCGTCATTAGTCATACCCCAAAGGAAGAAATACATTGGGATAAGATCAGGGGATAGTGGTGGGAATTCAATTGTTACACGACGCCCAAGCCCTCTTATATTGAAAACGTTATCAGAGCACGTTCGAACAACTGTAACATAATGTGTAGGTGTTTCATCATGCTGGAAGTAGAGCTGCTCAAAGTTGTCCAAATGCATGATAATTCCTGGTGTAACCTCTTGAAGTACAGCCAGACCCTGTTCCATCTCATTTCCGTCAATAAAGTGCTGTCCATTTACACAATGTGCCGATCTTGCACCCACACATTTACACCCAGTTGATTTAGAGTTTGCTCTAAACAAGATGATAGTTTTCCGAGTACCAATAAGCAGAATTGTGTCGGTTTACATGTGCGATAACAGACCTCATCAGACCACACAATATTTTGAAAGAAATTGGAGTCATATCGATAATGATTGAGCATAATCTCGCAAAATATCATCTTCCAACAAACCAATTTGTCGTGCGTGGAATTAAACTCGAGTATAGTAGTTAGAGTCTTGAAACTCGAAGAATTTGGTGGTATTAAAGTCTAGTTAGAGGAATCTGTTATGTGATCGATAGTCCACGTTGAACATTACTTGATTCATTAGTTTTTGTATATCGCTGTTTAGGAATATTTTGAGCTTCTGCTGATGCAACATCCTTTGAATTTGCCGACGTGACATTGCTGGAAATTGCACCCTTATTGTGGACTCTCTTGGACTAGTCGTGACAGGCAGGCAGACATTGAGTTCACTTTCCTCAGTCCATGCTATCCCAGGTACATTCAAAACAGAAACTCCAATTTCCAATGTGTGAATTACATTGTAAATATCCTTACGTGATGGCAGACCTCGACTAGAAATGTTCTTTCCATTCCTTCAATACAACACTTAAACCTCGTAGTAACCGATCTTTACAGCAAAAATGCTTTCCTTTTCGTTAATATTTTCAACTGTTACTGACAATTCATTACCTGTTTCCGCTGACGGTGTTATCGACCTAGAAACATGTCTACAGTACAGTTAAAAACAAATTAAGAAGGAAAAACTTTTGAACATAACGTACAAAGAAGTGAAATCATATGTTAACTTAAATTCACTAAGTGTGTAGTTACTTTTGTGTTACTCTGTATATCCAACCTAACGGACAGAACATATTTCTGCTAGGGTTTATTTGTTTTTCTCTCTTTTCTGCAGTTAGTTGGTATTACTGTGTCCACCAATGGATATCGTTAACTTAATCAAGTAACCTAGATTAGGTTTAAGACAGATGAACTGATATGTAATAACGAATGTGGTAAAGTTAGATTCCATAAGCTATATGAACCGGAAATAATACGGACATAAAGTTGCAGGAAAAATAAATAATAATTTAATCTACGTTGTTATCTTTTAACTTATATTTGGTACACTATTTCCTTGTAATTGCCATTTCCTTCATCATTCTTCATTTCCATTACTTTTACTGCTCTTCTTTACGAGGTTTTAACCCTAACTACTCTTCTCTTCTCACATTTCTTCCCTAATCCCCCTCATACTTTTCTTTCATACCATCAATATGTGTCCTTGAAATGCCCTTGATTATCCTTTTAGAGCAAAATTATCACATAGCACGAAAGAGCCCCTATATAACGAATCAATTGTAAACTATAGGGTGTAACTGAAGTCTTCATTAGATGCAGCATTAGCTCTTTGCATTCTATACTAGAAATGTTTAGAACAGTTACGCCATTGAGATTTCTACAAATGGTTTTCAAAATGAACAAATTTTTATGTTTCTGAGATCGAATTAACGCCACATTTTTCGAAAAATACTTTTATGTACTACCGTATCGAAATGCAAGAAATGCCGACCTAATTTTACAAGTAAAAGTAGCAGTCTAACGGACTGGAATAAAATAATTGAAGATATGTGCTGCAAAGTAACTTTGCTCCATTACTTTATAAATTACAACTGAACGTATTAGTCTTACTATATCACACAATTAAATAGAACAAATTTACGAAATTACACAAGCAATGCAAAATACTTGCTGTTAATATGAATATTTATACTACACGAGGTACATTGGGCAAAATTAATTCCTAGCACTTTAGTAAGGTAACCACGAAGTGTAATTTAGCAAATAATGCAGCAGTATACATTTCACACTACATCTCAGAAAAGTTTAAAGCTATCAATATGAAATTTTTGAAAGATATTAAGAAAACTTAGTTAAAATCTCTCTGTAGATTTTAATGCTATAGTTTATATAATTTTGTTTAAAATGGTTACATCAAAGCAAAAACTTGTTAAAACTGAAAACACTGTGACATAATCCTGTATTTTTCTTTTAAATTATTGGTGGAATTGGAATGATTTTTTTTTTTACTTAAATTGCAGACAACATGCAATTCTGGAAACTGAAATAATATATCTATACTAGTTGCTTGAAATTAATTTTCAATTAAATAAATAGAAATATTTTTCATATCCTATTGATATTGCTTTTATCAACTCATAGTGATATTTAAATACTTCTAGTTACGACACTTCACATTTGCATACATTATGTATGTGCAAATTTTCAACAACCAATCCTGAGAAAAACAAATTAAAATTTACATACCATATTTAGTTAAGTATTCTTAATATATCATAAAAGTTTCATATTAATAGCTTTATAATTTTCTGAGATACAGTGCAAAATGTATAGGCATCATTATTTGATAGATTTACATTTCCTGGTTACCTTAACAATAGTAGGTTCTTAAACAACAACAGTCTTCGTAACATATTCTGCATCAGGAGCTTACACCAAAAATGCCCTCTCTTGTAAAAATTTTTTACTTTTTGCTACATATTCAACAATTTTCCTTTCGAGAAGGCAACCAGAACTTCAACACTATGACTCAGATATAATATGTAGTAAATAAACCATAATTTTGAAATTTTCATTACCTTCGATTTCTCCAGAAAATACGCCAACATAACTTTTTCACTAACTGTCCTGACATTTTTCTTTATGCACCAAGCTGGGAATAAATCACGTTCTCGTTAGATTTCTTAGGCAGCAAATCATTCCTAATTAGTCGCCGCTTCAAACTCCTCGGGTGGAGTTTCTTCAAAATCTTTATTATTTCCGTAAATTCCGTTATAATTTTCAATTAACATTCATATCACATCCAACTACTAAATGTATCAATAAAATCAACAATAACAAAACACTAACGCATAACTGTGCCAACATACAAACAAACACTAATTGATTGTATATTTCTAGTTTGGTTACTTTTAACTTTCCAAATTAAATTAAATTACAATAATTAAAAATAAGCTACATCGATATGGTAGTATGAAATAGTATGTAACATACTTGTTGAAAGTCTAAATTGCGATCCTCGCGTGAAATACAACCAGAGGTTTACTTGGATGCACAATACGTGCCTTGTAATATTTCTATTACAGTATACTATTACAGAAAGAAGCTAAAGTTGACCTAACCTACCTAAAATGCGTCTTAATGGTATCGCGAAATCAACACAATTATGTTTTGAGATGAAATTAACACCGGAGTTTTCGGAAAAGTATTTATATAGAGGGAACTAACCTAAACTTGGCCTACATGAAACTCGTCTTGAAGGTATCATGAAATTAATGGGATGAAATTAACACCATAGTTTTTGTACAATTATTTATATAGAGGAAACTAAGGTAGGTCTAACCTACTTAAAACTACCGCAAAAAAATAACTTAATATTCCTGAGGATCCATGGACGACAAATTTAGCCTCATCACGAAAAAATCGCCGTCTACACCAATATTCATCACTGCACTCGAGGTCAGCAATAATCTCTTTCAGAGAGGAACACCAATCCACAACAATTCTGGAGTTGCTTCCTGCACTGATAAAACGGAACACAGCCTACACAGATCTTAGTTTCACAGGCACTAGCTGTTAACTGTCACAAATAAAAGCTATGAAAACTAGTATTTTTACTATTGTTTAGCGCCCCTTTTTACTACTACGGCACTGCAAGCATTGGGCACTGATGGTAAATGAAATGAAATGGACTTTGGAAATGAATTTTTGTTTTAAAGCAGAAAGCTTACCAGACCTAAGTATAAAGGGTACCTTCCTGTCATTTGCCATTATTGAGGAACTGAGGAAACCCTGGAAGAAATCTCAGTCACGGAGTGTGGTCCTAGAAGAAATCGAATCCCAGACCTACTGCTCGCGAGTCTGTGCTTTAATGTTCCGGCACCCCTGGCGGTAACACTAGTAATGAAATATGGTATCACCAATTCATGTCCGCAAAGTAATTATGGGTTATCAGCATTAAACTCTATACAAATTAGAAAATAAATTACCAGCACCAATCACAAACCCTTCAAAATCCTAACTATGGCTGATATATAAACAACAAATGTCGAGAATTAGCATTATCATCCTATATTTTAGTCGTCGTAAAAATAATGTTTAAACGATTCAGCAAACACAGTACAACCGCCTCAATTAAAATGCTTCGTATTGTTAGTGATGCAGCACTTCACTTCGTTACATCCCTGCTTTCCTCCTTTACACCGCACATTATCATAACATTTTAACTCTTAGTAGTAAACCTTTTTGCGTTGTATTCGATTGTAAACACAGCGCCTGCCCCACCACATTCCTTACTGCAGGCCCAGCATTCTCCGCAGACAACCGTGACTCTTTTGTTTTCTGCAACTCCAGTTTCACTGACTCAGAGTTATGATTGTATGTGCCTGTAAATATAGTCCCACACGTTCCCCAGCCAAAAACACAGTTCTAAACGAATGTCTTCTATACGATTGGTATATCACTAAATTCATAAACGTTGCTATATTACAAGGTATCACGAAAGAATGTATATTTTCCTGTTTGGTTTTGCATGTAGTTGTTCAAATGTTTATTACAAAGTTATTATATGCTTTTCACAATTTCGAAATGATAAACTCCACTTTCAATAGCATTAATTTTAACTGCTGGTACGTGTTATACCATTCTTTTTAATTTGAAACAAATAATTTCTAACCTCGATGTCTTCCTCTAGCTTCATTTGCATTATCATGCATCAGCAATTCTCATTACTGCCACAACCTTCATAAGAAAATATGTAAACCTTTTCCATCATCCTCTGAATCTTGCCAGTATTATCTGCAGCTATTCCCGCCAATATGTGTAATGTCATACTTGTGTTGTATAATGTTATTGTTTCAGTGCCAGTGAAAATAAGTTTTGGACATCGTACTAAGTCAGAAAGTTTATAATTCTAAAATGATGAATGCTCTAAGTATTCAATAGTATATTTTTTATCGAATTACTGGTTTGAGGTTAGGTTTCAAGCCTTTGTGTTCAATTAGGGATTGGATTGTACTATTATTTCGGTAACTCATCCTTGCTCAAGAGCTGGCCGTTTGTACCTCGCTCCCACTGTTGATTTACGGACGCTCTTTAACATCACAGGTCACCAGCGTCCCACTCGGCGTGAAACGATCGATAAATTTTGCTCAGTGGCCTCTTCTTTCAGGCTTAAGATTCTTTTGTATGCCGTAAATCTACGACACGGGACCCATGCTTTACTTCCTCTTGGAAGGAAGCTATATCTTGGATTTTTACTCCAAAAAAAATCCATCGACCCTGGCAGGGATCGAACCTGCGATCTTGGGTCTATGAAGTAAGTATGATTACCACTAGACCACCAGGACCGACATAAGTAAGGTAGATACCCAGGGCCAGTGTCTACGGGCGGTTAGGCACAGACGTAGAACGATATCGGTAATAATGTTTCCAAAAGAATACCATGACGCCGGCGCAGTCCCTGTCCAAGGATCTCGAGCCCCTCTGAGGTGATACCTACACACCAGGATAGAAGCTTTACCACTGTCACACCGCACCATTCTACCTCGCCCGGCACTTTCGACTCTGTAATAGAACCAAAAGAATAAAATGCAAAACTAGAGAGCAGAAAATTAATGGAAAGGTAAACTCCACCCCATCATCCGCCTAGGAAAAAAAAAAAAAAAAAAAAAAAAAAAACAAGGACAGAATGGCCAACTGAAGGGATCTGAACATGGTAACAATAAGTAAGAATTCCAAGTGAAGCAGTAAGAGGGCGGGGAGTTAAGAGTAAATAAGTAAGGATTGGAAGTGGGCAGTAAGCAGTAGTGACTGGAGTAAAAGGTTAGTAAAGAAGTAAGAGTTGGAAGTCAGGCAGTAAGAGTTACCTAATAGTCAGGAGCTAGACGAAGTGATAGCTAGAACTCAGGTCTTCGTGGACAGTTGGACCTATAAAGAGAAAATATTTCATAATGAATAAATAGTGAGATACAGAAAATGTCGGGTGTTCTTCTCTGTGACCCTCTCGTCCCGTTGACTCCCACAAGTCACAAAACATCCAGTGCATACGACTCTGTGAATTTATTACCCACAATATCAACACAATCCTCCTCCCAAAGTCAAGAACCTCAAGAGCTACAAGAACATCCTCCGTACACACCAAGTACAGCATCCGGCCCCGCATACTGCCTCATCTTCTAGCCATACTTGATTCCAAAGTAGCCAACAAGATTTCTTATAGAAGTAAATTTTTAAATAACATAATGTAATATCACTAATTTTATTCCAATTGTCTGATTTCCAATTCACCATGAAGAATGTAAACATTTAAAAATATAACATATTATAAAATGTGTAATTTATATCCCCTTAATCAGGTTAATAATCACCATTGGGGTCTTATAAACAAGCAGTTTCTAGTTGGAATATCTTGTGTTAAATATGAACTAAGTGGACTTTCTACGACAGTGTCTCAATCTCGATGAAGCACGAAATACTTCCCAAAAACAAAACTACATCAAAGAAATGTTATGGCTACTGTCTGGGTCTAAGGCTCGTTTGATACATGACAATCTTCTACATCTTGGCGAAACAATTACTTTATAAAATTATTATCAAAAATTAAGAAGCTGCAAGAAAAACAGCCAGCACTAGCCAGTAGTAAAGGGGCGGTTCTTCTTCACGGTAAAGCCCACCCACACATCTCAAAAAAAGCATTACAGAAGTTGAATAAATTGAGCTGTGAAACTTTATCCCATCCAGGATATTCACCCTACCTTTGCCAACTGACTTTCCCTTACTCAAACACCTGAACACTTTTCTGAATAATGAGGTCTGCATTCACTAAGAAGAAGCCGTGAAGGCACTTTAAAATCTTATTACAGAAGCCACCAATTTTATAGAACGACATATATGAACTTGCTACCCCAATTGTCGGTGCTGGTAAAGTTTGTTATCAATTTATTGAAGTTTAAATCAAAAGTTCAATTTTAAAAACAAATGCAACATGCTGCCTATCTTAAATCATCGATGTAACACGTTTCATAGAAATTAATAAAGACGAGTTCGTGCAGCGATAAGACATGTTTATTAAAAAAAAGTCAAAAGTTCATAAGGACTCAGCACCGGCACTCAAGACCATTTTTACTTGATACATGAATATAAACGTGACCGTACGTGCACTGCAGATGTTGCATGTCCCGGACGCCCGGTTTATTTTGTAGAAATGTCAATAAAATTCATGGTATCATGATAGAAGACCGTAGCAGTAAGATTCGTAAATTGCAGAGATGGTAGAAATCTCATATGAACCGTCGATCCTGGTAGTCTACTGCTAACCATACTTGCCTCCTAAACCAAAGATCGCTGGTTCAAACCCGGCCAGGATCGATGGATTATTTCGGACGTAAAAATCATAAGTACGCTTCCTTCGGAAGAGAAGTAAAGCCGTGGATCCCGTGTGGTAGATTTACGGCATGTAAAGAACCTCAAGCCTGAAAGAAGAGGTTTCTGAGCAAAATTTGTTGGCAGTTTCACGCCCCTGGGACGCGGATGACCTGCGACGTTAAAGAGCATCCGTAAATAAACCAAATCAACAACTCATATCAACAGTACATGATATCCTGCATATGCGCCATGAGTGCTGAGTTTGTTGACCCCAGACCCAAACGTTCGAGGGACATTTCAAAACCGTGTCTGCTTCTGGGGTCGTTTTTTAACCGTAGACGAAACTGGAATCCACCAAGACACCCCGGAGACATAACGACAGCCAATACAGTGGGTTTGGGAAGGTGTGACACACTGAAAAGAGCTAAAACATTTTTGTTGGAAGTAAAAGTGATGACAATCTTTTATTTAGCGATTCACGGAATATCACCATAATTGGAAAAGAGTTGGCTTTTATACCTCCATCTAAGTTCGTAACTTTTAAATTCGTATGCTTAACAAATGGACAGAATTCTGTTCCTTTGGTATCTTTTTTATTTATTTTTATTTGCCTTATGGATACAGCCCTCGTGTATTTTTGATATTTTGCAATCCCTTTGGAGTGACACACATTTACGTGAAATTGCTACTTAGTGAGTTTCGAGTCATTGACTTCCTTTAACTCTGCTGAAAATAAAAGCGTCCAGCGCCATTCGCCCCGAAGTTGGTTCTGCTACGATGTCGTCATCAGTGGCTTATGGACCGTAGCGAGGATGGTCCAATGTCACGTTTCTGAGACTGCAATGGCATCCCTAAAGAATGACGTTGTCTGCACATTCCAGTACGCAGTGTCAGCAAGGGTACAAGCAGCAACTCCGAGATGAATATTTCTTCTTCTTCCATAATAAAGATTAGGCTGTCTGTTCGAGGCTAGGCCCCGTGTGGTCGCTCCACCTCTTTCTAGATCTTCATATTCTGTTAAAAAGAATTTGGCTAGGGAACCAATCTTACTACATACTTCTTCCATTTCTTTCTAATATCGCTGCACGTCTTCCATTATATGCTCTCCATTAATTGCTTTCTTAGATGTACATTTCTCTACATATTGTCTCTATAAGTTGCTATTACTGAGCAGATGGACCCTGTGGACTGTCAATTTTCCAAAATCTGAAGTACTCATCTGAGCCTTTTGAAAATGTTACCACATCTTAGGTGTGTATAAAGAAATGTTTTCGCAAAGTTGGTGCATTTAGGTACAGTAAAAACATTTACGAACAAAATGTAACATGTGCTTTCTTGGAAACTCCAAAAGAAATAAAAAAAACAATGTACACATTAAATAAGAAAAGCAAGCATACGATCATCGTAGTCTAGTAACTAAGCAGTTAAATGGGGCAGACAACTATAGATATTTAAAACGTTCATATCAATTTATATAGCTCGTAAACTGCTTGTATTACAATCATGCAACAAACACCATTAGCATTCTAATTTCATCTAGCTTTGTTTTCTTGATGTTAATAGGCATTGATCCATTTGAAAAAATGCAGTTTTATTAAATAAATACACATTTTAATAATTATCAATACCTGTGCTTGGGCTGCAATTATAAGCCTTGCCTAAACTCCAATTTTATGACAGCAGCACGTCAATAGCATTTCCCATTTCAGAAATATTTGCAGTGCAAGTTTTAGATTATTCATCCCTTATGTATTTTCATGCTGTAGTCCCTAATTATTTCGTTTCTATAGCAGTATTCATTATTCGTTAGTAAACTCTGGTAGTATACAAATATACATTTAAAAGCTTCCAATCGCAAGTCGGCCGCTTACATTTGGGTATTACAAATTAATTGTGCACTCACTCTTCCTACAGAAGATGCTGGAAGTGTTAACATTTTTAAGCGGTTTACATATTCTGAAGAAATTGTCTGCTATTCCATCCGTCTCACGAATTTGAGACATACGTTCGAATGAAGTTCCGATTTCATCAAATTTCATTTTCACTTATGATCCGTGACTTTGTTTTATCATGAAACTGGGCGATTAGGAAGTTTATAAAGGAACATTTTAACTCCATTTTTTTTAATATATCTTAAAATACTATTCAATTTTATGTAATTTCACAGGAACTTAGGGGTACATATACAAAAGCTTCAATTTCATCTTAGTGTTATTTCACTAGGAAGTTCGAAAGTATTATTTACTAAGATTTCTTCAATCCCACACACTGATAATATCCTGGTTATTTGAAAGAACACTCTACTTTTGCCTTCAATACATTGCCAACACTTTCAGATATCGAATTTAATTTGGAGACGGTAGTTTTGAAGTACATTAACGACTGATACAACAATACTGTTGGCTTCCAAAGAATTAATAGCGAAAGGAAGACGAGAGAAATGTGTAAGAAAGGTGATCTTTTATATATCTTGAACAATTTTAACTTGTGAAGAATAATGAATGCATCACATGGTATTCCTACTTTTCTAACTATTTCTAAATGTTCGGTTTTATATCGAACTGCATATAAAAACTTTTGAATTTGTAAAACAATTAACGATTGAATATTTTGAAATGACTTCCTTGTATAAATTAATAGATTACATTTTTATAAATCTTAAGAGATACTAAACAAAATTTAAACTAAATTTAAATTACGTACAAGTATAACCACCACACTTGAACTCAATCCCGAGAACTCCTTAACAGCCACCTTCATACCATGAGGGAATGGATACGACTAGATAACTTTTTTTTATTGATTTATTTACGGACACTCTTTAACATCTCAGGTCATCAGCGTCCCATTCAACTCAGGGCGTGAAACGGCCGACAAATTTTGCTCAGAGGCCTCTCTTTCAGCTTGAGGTTCTTTTTCGTGCCGTAAATGTACGACACGGGACCCACGGCTTTACTTCCTTTCCGAAGGAAGCCAAACTTAGGATTTTTACGCCCGAAAAAATCCATCGGTCCTGTCCGGGTTCGAACCGGCGTTCTTGGGTGTAGGAACGACCAAATATGGCAAGAGCTCACCGATATAACGTGACATTGATTGCGTTGCATGTAAGCTACCAAGTGTTGCCAAGTTTTAAGACTAACTCGAAAACATGCATTATTAAATATTGTATTTGTAAATCAAATATGAAGACAAAATAAAAATATTTTATGAAATGTACAAGTAAAAGAAGAAAATATGGAGCATAATTTAAAAACTAATGAAATATTATACTTATTGACAGAACAGGCAAAACCTGCATTATATGCAACATAAAACATTTTAAGTTTTTAGAAATTTAATAATTTTATCACATACTAAATGAGCATACTTTGACAGAAGAGTAGAAATAATGCAAATGCATTAAAAACCTGTCCCTACTGATAATGCAACTGCTGCTAAGCTCTGCTATTCATTGTTGAATTAACCTGTAGCGAAAATAGCACGTCTATTTAAGGTTTCATGGATTAGGGATATCACGAAAACCTTATTGATGCGATAGCATTCCATAGGGTCGAAAAATCGTCACTTCCGATTTTCCAGACTCTCAAGAAGTTCACAAATTTCTCATTAACGTGTCTTTCTTTGGTATTAAATGTAACAAAATCATTTGCTGACATTCTAGAAAAGTTTTATAGAACGCTTGGTCTCCCAAGGGCAACTCGCGTAGCAAGTTACTGACAAGCCCGCAATGTTTATGACTTAAAATCCATTCTCTTACCCAACATTTCCTTTTCGCTTTTCGTATCTTTTTCTTCGTCTTCGCAGATAAAATAAGAGATAAGCAAGTCGTCATCAGAAAACGTGCTCTCCGATCACATACAAGTTGCATGTGCTTAAAATTGTGTCATACATGTAGCGTAGTGTAAGCACTTAATGTAACATTTCTTTGAGAGTGCCAATTTTCCAGTGGTACATCAATGGCACGCAATTTAAGTTGCATTACGGACGATTAGCTTAAGGATATCCAGACAAAACCTTGGTCTGAGGGCTTTTCGCAAGAGCCGGACAAGATTTAAGCAGCAGAAAGAGCTGAAATGCAAATGCCTACTTAAGCACAGAAAACTCTTTTTAAGGATGAAAAATTGTTCAACCTTGAAGACAGCTGCAGAGGCAGGACGATAGAGTGCATGCTACAGTTCCCCAAAAACCTCGTGAGAGAGTCCACATGAACCAGAGGGGTCCATTTGAGTGTTTGGTGAGAGTCTCTTTTATCATCATCATCATCATCGTCGTCGTCGTCGTCGTCGTCGTCATTATTGCTGCCCAAAACTAGCCCTCTAGCACCTCTGACCTCAACCTTTGGACTGCAAGCTGTGAGCAGTGTTTGAGGATTTTGCTTTTTAAATAATCACCCCAAAATTGATCTCTCGAGCGATTCTTGGAGGCAACAGTGTAGAATTTCTCTATGGAGATGTTGATGCACTACCCAATAGAGAAGTGCCTGTGGTGCCTCACTAGTAAAAACTGGCGTTAAATACCATTCAGGACAGAGACCCTATAAACCGATTTTTGTATAAAGGCAAAAGGCTGTCATTTTGAAAAAATAATATGCGCATTCTGTACTACAAAATACATGTAGGTACCAAGTGTAAAAATCAACATTTAAAAACAGCAAAGTGCACTTTGTATATCATTAAAAATATTGTAAGAGAACTTATGGCGTTCATATATTTCTTAATATAAATTTTGATGCTTGTGTCATCTCTGATATTCGGCGTATTTTTTTCATTTTACAGAATAGTACTTTCTTCTTAGATTTTTACTTTTAACTTGCCGAATTAAGAGCTGGAGGGACAAGTCTCAAAATTCAGTTATATTTGCACAAAAATAATCTTTTTAATTGTAGAATAGTAAAAGGAATATTTGTTCTTCGATGGAGTTAAGAAAGTAAATATGTCTTTCATTATGTAAACTGGAGGAAGCATTTATCAGAATGGAACAAGTAAATTTGTTCTTGCAGAGTCAGGAGTGAGTGTAAAACTTTAAGTTAATTGAATGGTTCCTTGAAGTCAATCTTTGCTTTCTGTGGCTCAAATCATCATCTTGAGTGAAGGGAAAATAAGACGTTTGGCCACTCTTGCTAGGAATAATAATGAAGAAAGATATTCACAAATGAACAAGTTACATTCATCAAATGTTGCTTGGATGTATCACATGTTTTCCGATTTTATTAACCACCTTGTCTCGCATAAAAATATAGTTCTAGTGAAATGTTTCCATTTTATAATCTACATTTCCTATATATTTTGTCGGCCTCGCTGGTCTAGAGTTAGCTATAACTCCTGTGGACCCAGATTCGCGGGTTCAAATCCGGACGATATATATATATATATGTCGAGCGCAAGTGCTACAGGAGCAACTCCTGCAGTAGATTTGCGGCACGTTCAAGACTCCATACCCTAAAAAAGGGCTAACTGACAAAATTATCGGCTGCTTCACGTCCAAATAATACCTTAGTTTTCATGTAAAATGCCGTAAGGGGCTATGGGTTTACTACCTAACCCTCTACCCTCAGTAGAAAAATAAGCATAAGTAAATTATCCTTGGTAATGGAACTTCATATATTTAATTAGAGTGATATGTACTTAATTAAACTGAAATATGTTTCATAGGTTCATATGTATTAACTTATAGTGACATGCATTTAACTATCTTGAAATGTACTTAATTATTCTAACACCAATTTTATTAGATTGTAATGTAGTTAATTAGATTCAATTAAATCGGTTTATGTGTATCAGACTAGTTTGACTGACACAGAATAGTATTATTTTATTAGAATATACAAATATTTCCTTTGGAACAAGTCTTGTAACATATATAAATAATACTAATATTCCGCCTAAGAAAATGAGAATTAAAATGTATGAAAATCAAAAGCTGGTTGATAAAACTCCACCCCCCCCCACACACACACACATACAATTAGGTTGACATACTTTTAAGTAGCTTGAAATGCATTTCATTAGGTTGAAATATATATAATAATATTTAAAATGTATTTAAATGGGTTGAAAAATATTTGACTAGGTTACTTTTTATTTATTCGTTGTTTTTGATTTGTTTTATTTACGGAAGCTCTTCAACATCCAAGGTTATCAGCATCCCATTCAATTCAGGGCGTGAAACGGCCAATAAACTTTGCTCAGAAGCTTCTTTTTTCAGGCTGAGGTTATTTCTCGTGCCGTAAATCTACGACAGGCCCACGACTTTACTTTCCTTCCAAAGGAAGCCATACTTAGGATTTTTATGCCCGAAAAAACCCAGCGAACCTGGCCGGGATTGAACCCGTGATATCGGATTTAAGAGGCAAGTATATTACCTCTACAGTACAAGACCGTCTTTTGATTAGGTTAAGAAGTATTTAATTATATTGACAATTATCAATAGGTTGACATGTATATACTTGGGTTGACATGTATTTAAATAGATTGAAATTTATTAATTAAGTTAAAATGTATTACATCATATTAAATTAGGTTAATGTTTTAACTAGGTTGAAACGTATTTAATTAATTTAACATGCAATTAATTACTTTTTCATGTACTTAATTATGTCAAAATATATTTCATTAAGTGGACATTTATTATTTAGATTTACTTCATTTATTTATGTAGACTTTTTTAATTATTTTAAAGTGAATTTAATTACCTTCACCTATATTTTATAGGTTCACGTGTATTGAATTTATCTGACCTACATTTAAGTTGAAATGTATTTCTTTAATTCAAAGGTATTTTATATATTTATTTATGTTCACATTCACATAATTTGCTCCATAAATATTTAATTGGGATGAAAGTTATTTAACTATATTGACATATATAATTGTAAGCGCAATATGTAAGTCGGTCCTGGTGGTCTAGTGGAAAACATACTTGCCCCCTAAACTCAAGATCGCGGGTTCGATTCCGGATCAGGATCGATGGAATTTTTCGGGCGTAAAAATTCTAAATATGGGGTTTTTTCTGAAAGGAAGTAAACTATTGGTTCC
This sequence comes from Metallyticus violacea, assembly GCA_030762175.1. Taxonomy (NCBI): domain Eukaryota; kingdom Metazoa; phylum Arthropoda; class Insecta; order Mantodea; family Metallyticidae; genus Metallyticus; species Metallyticus violacea. The sequence goes on from CM060833.1 coordinate 32,649,595, forward strand.
TGTCGTAGATTTACGGCACGATAAAAACCTCCATCCTGAAAGAAGAAGCAACTGAGCAAAATTTATAGGCCGTTTCACGCCCTGAATTGAAAGGTACCAGATGATGTGAGATGTTAAAGAACATCCGTAAATAAACAAAAAGTAAACTGTAAATAATATAATTTCACTATTTCTGCACTGCGACTGCGTGTAAGTCCAACGGCAATGTATGTATGTATGTATGTATGTATGTATGTATGTATGTATGTATGTATGTATGTATGTATGTATGTATATATATATAAGAAAACTAAAAATAAAGTAACGCTATTAACAATGTAACAAATTAACAGTAATTATAAAAGCAGAAAAGGATAAAACACTAAGAGAAAGTCATACTTGTAATATACATATATATATATACCACCTTCCTATTTAGAGGCTCTCATGTTCCGGAATGAAACAACGCAAAGGGTGCCAACGAATGTATATCTTTTAAGATTGTTTTAAATAAATGTATATCATGGACAAAAAGATTTTCATTTGCTTATTGATCAGTGAACAAACCTGTTGATAATGTAACGAAGAGTTAACAACGCATCTTCTCTTTTATCATGTTTTACATTATGTAAACTTTTGTTATCATGAGTAGGGAATCGGAAATTTTGCCACCAGCAAACTTGAGGATAAATTGAAAGCTTTAAAACGCTTGTCGACATTTTTAACCCTTGTGAAACATGTTTTATTACTAATTTCACTCATGAATCACTCGCAATTTGTTTTGAAATCTGCCTTCCTTCACGATTTTTTTCTACCCACGGATTTGCACAACTTTTTTTTTTTTTTTTTTTTTTTGTAATTTGAATTTAATGTTTTATATTTAGATTATTGTTCAGTTAATGTAATCCAGAAAATAATCTACAATGTGGAGTTGTTTAGTATTGTACGTTTAAGGCGGAATTAACATGCTACTCTTGAAAAAATACACATTTTCTTTCAAAAAAATCCTTCACAAATCAGATTTTAGAGCTACATGTACAAGAATTGGTACAACTGCTTCTTATAGTAAGTTTTTTTTTTAAAAAAATTTGGAAAATTTTCGAATTGCTGTTAATTATACAAAAACAGGTCTTATTAAAGTACTTTTCACAGTTAAAAATTGCACTTAGTTCTATATGTGTTTTAATCGTTAAATAAAATATTTTAATACAATGTTGAAAGTAAATGCATTTTATAAAGTTTACAATGTTTAATTTAACTGGTAATGAGACCTTCACTTCCACTGAACCAGTCGTAATTAATACTATTATTACAAAATATTTTATCTATGACTTATACACTGTGAATTTGTCACACACCTGAAATTAACACTACACATATACATACACATAATACACGTAATATATTACTTATTTAACCCACCCGTGTATGAAGAAAAAATATAGTGAAAATTAACATGCAGGTATTAGCTAGATTATAATGTGATTAAGTTTGCATTATTCAAACTTAGAATCTATAATTTAGTTGTAAACAAAACTTCAGTTTATGTTTATGTATAGAAATTAAATTTTGTTTTTGTAATTAATTAGATAAAACATATACAAACTAAATTAATGTAATAAATATAAGTATGAAATAAATATTAAATTCATATTGTAGGAAACAAGAAATGATAGAAAATAATTAATAAACTTAAGCAGATGATGCTAGATTCATTGAATATTTTTCAATATTAAAATGGAAATGTCCTATTAAGTGAGAATTGTTGACGTTTAATTTTTAACAATGACACTATCAAACAGCTACTAATTTCCTTTGGGAGTATGTTCCAATAGTAAAAGAGATGGAATATGATAAAGAATACGAAGAGTTTCATGACGAGATACTGTGCGATTAGTTTTGTTTTCCTCCGGAGTATTTTCCCTATGGGCGTGCTTGCCGCTTGTTATCCGGTTAGCCGGCCAACTGGGACTCGGTGATTAGCGGGTGGGTAAAACAATAAAACAAACCAACCATACAAGAGTACACAAATCAATTTAAATGGGTTATTACTTACCAAAATATCAAATAAGGCATTACGACTGTCCGCCTCGTTCTCCATACATTTTTGGCATCTATTTACAAAAGTATTTATTACTCGCAGCAGTTCATTTTGAGATATCGGGACAATTTCCTGACGAGTATTATCTTTCGAGTTCTTGTATGGTGAGCGGGTTCTTCTTGTACCCGGAAATTTTTAATTTACACCATAAGTAATAATCGTAGGCTGTTAAGTCGGGGGACCAAGGGATCGACAAATCCCTACCAATAACTCTGTCTTGCGGAAATACATTGTGAATTGCGGTCCTAGAATTATTCACAGAGTGAGCAATGGCAAAGTTCTGCAGAAAAAATGTATGATCACGCACCCTGCGTGAAGGGAAAGTAATAAAAGGAGTGCTGTGATCAAATAAATAAAGGTACTTGAGTTAGATTTATAAACGCTGGTTTTATATTAATTATTGTTGTAATAAAGTTCAGGTTAATTTTCTGAAAAAAGAGGTTAGTATGTTTTCACGTAAGAGAATCAACTATATGTTAAAAAACATTGGTCCTACGATTCTTTCAGCAATGAGCTAACACATAATAATCCTACATAAAGACATGCTATGGCGTTGTAAACACACGATGCGTAATACACTTTATGTACACTGTCGAATTAAGAAACGAACCACAATACACACACCCAGGAACAACTGCGACAGTCAGCAAGGCCAACAAGTAAGCAAGCAGCTTTATCACGCCCTCCACGGCGGGGCAAACGAGTGGAGGTTCGCTCATAGGAAAAACCCCGCAGCCCGCATGAAATGAAATGATAAAATAGTTAAGGATTTTTAAGGAAGCGTTCCAGGGTACCTCCCCGGCTTTTGCCATTTATGAGGACTGAGGAAAACCTGGAAAAAACCTCAGTCAGGAAGGACAGTCCTGGCGGGATTCGAACCCCAGACCTCCCGCTCACAAGTCCGCGCCTTAACGACCTCGGCCATCCGTGGCGAGCACAAACATTTAACTTTTAAAAGACAAATAATGTATATAATGAAACCAACAAAGGGAAAAAGAAAAAATACATTATAGCAAAAACATTTAAATACCTAAATAAAATAAACAGAAAAAAAATTCAAAAATAAATAATTTGCACTCTCTCACACATACGTACAAATAATCCCCCCCCCCTTCCCGGTTCTCTGCCTCTTCCGATCTGAGCTGTCTCGCTTCGTTTAAAAATTTACCTACTCCCTCCTCCTCCTTCTTCCTATCTGCCAACAAAGAGTTAGAGAGGTCTGAAATGGGGTCCATCCAGACTCGTGAGGATAATTGGGGAGCTGCCTGATGGATACGTGGTGTTCTTCGATCTATAAAACAGCGTGATAGGTGACATGCAATACTGCCCGCTATCATTGAAGTCGTAAGATGGAGGTAGAGGAAGCATAAGTCGCTGCGGCAGGCCATCCCCAACTTAGGTTGTAGCACTATAGAAGAAGAGAAGAAGGAGGTAGTACTCTCTGCTCTTTTCTTCGTGCGCCTACAGTAGAGTTTCTTCTTTTTAATTAAGATATTTTTATGTTTAATTATTTCAGAAGATAGAAGTTTCCTGGTTAGTATCCCTTCTTTTTATCCATTACGCACTAATTTGCATCTTGTTGCAAAAGTACACCATTAATTTATTTTATATTTTTGTATCATACCGCGGTGGTACGACAAATGTGTTATATATTGAAACTCTGAGTCCACAATGGAAAATAGCCATAGACAACCTACTGCTTTCTGTGGGTCGAATATTTGAGTACATATTGGATAAGTGCTACCTCTCTAGAGTTGCCTTGCTTTTGTTAATAGACAAAGCACTCTAGCGACATTGTTTCATGTAAATATTTTATTCATAGCAGGCCAGCCGAACTTGGTGGCAGTTGTGGATCAGATATCATCGAATGTGTCTTGATTCTGAATACTGTGCTGCTATGCTCCCATGCGATGGTTTGACGTTTCGGTGGAGAACGTCGCTATTTTCGTTATACAGGTTGTGTATTTCGGTTAATTAAGAGAAAGATGTTGGTACCGCTTGCACTTAATCAACAACCGAAAAGTGTAGAACGAATATTAATACATTTCAACATGGCCACCCACTCACTTTCTCTAACTTGAAAACTCTCTGGATCAATTGTTGAAGGTTGTGCACTTTTGTTGGATACGATAAACCCCCACGCAAAGAAGTCCAGAGGGGTATATACAGTCGCGTTTCGCTCAATTGCTTGCTACCGAAACCGCAAGGTATCTGCACATGTTGACGGCTTGCTTGAATGTTTTTCATCGGCTAGGCTTCCCGTCACTGTAATAAAATTGAGAAAAGGTCATGCTTTTACCAAAATGCAGCAAAGTTTAAATGCTGTATAGATTGTTCTACCATTTACCCAGTTTCGTGCTTCCAACGAATGTACAAAAAAAATCACCCGGGGTAAATATGTACATTAGCGAATTGTTGGCGGGGGGGAATCCAGTGTTGAATCAGTCTTAGAGAAAATTACCCATATTCATCTTCTCATGGTCCATTTAAAATATGTTTTATAAATAATTATATTAAGCACAAAAGAACATTCTCTCTTTCTTAATAGTGTTTAACGTTACTGAGGCACCACAGGCGGTAAGCACATTCTGTGGCGCAACGCCAAGGGTCGCCGAGGCCTTTAAGGCGCGGACTCATGAGCGGGAGGTCTGGGGTTCGATGCGAGACTGGGCACTTTTTCTTGCTATGCCTCCAACATACTTCGCTCTGTTTCCTTGCCCCTTGCATTATAATGTTTGTTTGAACAGGTGGGTGTTGCCCAGGACTCCCCGAATGTTTTTTCAATGTTAGGTAATATGAGTAGGGGCTCTCTCTTATTTCACAGTAAGGTTGGCACATATCTCGAAAAGACAGCCTAGCAAAGTTAACTTTTTATTACAGGACATAATACGCGCTAAACACCGATCACTTCTTTGTACTACTGTATAAGTAAGCTATAATGCAGTGCGAGAATGGAAGAGCTTTGCTAAGGATATGCACCTTGCATCTCTCGAAGCTAGGACAATCAAGGCTAATTACACGTCTCTAAATTGGATTAGGGGAAGGCCTGCCCGCTTGATAAGTTACGCCTTTGTGCGCAGAATTAAATTTGTGGTAACCCTTGTTCTTAGTAATTCGATTTTATTTTGAAATATCTGGAGGGGGTGCTCTTCTCAGGTAACAAAAGCCTTAATCTCTCAGCGAAGGAAATGCCCCGGAGGCCCACTACTTTGTTACTCTCTGTGTTGTCTCCACTTTGGTAGTCTCTCGTTATTATGCAGATTTTCCACTTAAGTGTTTTAGCTCGTATGACAGAAATAGGCTCATCAGTTATTGTGGAACAAAATCAAATAAAAATAAAAACGGACGTTATTAGTGGTTCAAGATATCCAGTGATCGACTATGATCCCGGAGTGATAGCTCCGGAGGAAATAGAAGGGAAGAAAATGAGGCGGAACTAATAAGGGAAACACGAATTTTCGGTTTAACAATTTGTACAGACATTTAGCTGCAAATTTGTTTTTCTCTTATTCACTCATTGAAACGATTGAAGTATTTTCTTCCAGATGCAATGCGACTTAAGTAACATTAACGTATTACTGAGCAACAGATTTATGGGTACTGAACTCTGTCCTGGTTAAGACTAAACGAATGCCGAATTTTGTACTCTAAATCTTATTTTCTAAGGTCTACACATTGCGACAATTCGACATACTTAGCTTCGCCTTTTCAAAATTTATCTCCGCATCATCAATTAGACACCAGTCTCACCACAATGAACTGATCTTATTCATATATATATATATATATATATATATATATATATATATTGATTTGTGCATTTGTATGTAATTACTAGTTTAATGGAAAAATACATGCTGCCTCAGGACCCATTGGACATAGATGAATTAGATTTATAACATGTTTTGTAAATAAATACCCAGTACTATTAGAAAAATGCCTATGCAAGTACCGGGAATCGAAGTCAGCAATGCTAACCACTAGACCAAGGAAGCAGTCGTAACTATATCTCCACTGCACTATATTTTGTACTAAAAACAAAAGTCCAAAATATTAAAAATTAAAACAAGAAGAGATACTGAGTGTAAATTGTACATAACAATGGCAGTGCCGGTTTTCTGTTATGAAAATGAAAAGTGGACAGTAAGCAGACAGAAAGTTCAGAAATGAAATTCCTACGAACATTAGCTTGATATAGATTAATAGCTCAGAAGAGAAACTAGAAATAATAGAAGAACTATACTCTGAATTAAGAAATAGAGAAATAAAGAACAGACTGGTTCAGAATGCGAGAACGCAGATTTCTGAACATTATATCAATTATGTACCCCAAGGTTACAGAAACAGATATTTTAAGATGGCAACACCAATTCAACTTTTCATGAAATCGGGACAGACCGGATAGCTTAATCTTTGAAGAACATAGTATACTTATCTACATTTGCAGTTTAGAAGTAGAGTGAATTGCACTTCGCATTGTCGCCCTATTCTCCCCCCCCCCTCTAAATACTTCCCCGGCTATCTCTTCGTGAGCCTATGCTAGTTACACACAGTTGGAGATCTAGAGCTTTTCTTTTAACTTGTTAAAAATCGTATTATTTTTTATGATTTTTATAAAGATAATTTTTCTATTGCGTTATTTATTGCCGAATAATCGCCATTTAATTTTGCTTTATATTTTATTAGACATCAATGATTAGGCAGACCTAGAAGCGCACATTTGTATGAGAGGAAACTGTCGACATATGAAATGTATTTTAAATACAATCAAAATGTTGAAATTGTAAAACTATTGCATTGATTTAGATCTACCCGTTAACCCAATAATGCTGCAATTTAGCTCCCGGGTGCGGCGTGCGCTCTAGTACCTAGAGCGATGCCCAAACAAATGGATGAAACTGTTTCAAATAACAATTTTGGTATGAAGAGCCGCAAATATTTTTTTCTTTTCTTCAATTCACAAATAAGTTAAATATATATGACTACCCATCCATAAATTAAATGCTTTTTCTGTATGAACTGCTAATTATATTGTATGACAAATGTGAATTATTTGGCTCTTTGTTTTCTAGGTTTTCTTTCTTTCTAGCAGTTTTTGATACCTGTCTGTTGTTGCTGGTTCCTGGGCAACTATGTTTTCTAAGCCTTCTGCTTTAGATATAATAAATAATAAATGCACGCTGAAGCGTAAACAAAGTTAGTCTCACCCTACGGAGGGATTCTCTTCGTCTCATTACGTGGAATTTGTGACAGATGAATTAAAGGCAATTTAAAAAGTCGCAAGGTCACGTTTCCCATTACGAGGACCGACTCCGGTTTAATGGAGCAGAGGAAACTTTATTGTGATTACAGCCTTTATCAGAAGTTATCATGGGGAAAATGCTTCTCTCTTCTGCACTGAACCCATCCTGTTCGTGCAGTAGAAAATCAGACTGTAAATCTCAACAATATAGAAACGAAGATGTTGGGTTAGACTCCTTAACTAGAGAAAGTATTTTTTTTTTTCTAAATCGCAAGTGCCAAATGGATACCTCTTTACCATACATCTTCAAATATTCATTAATCGTAAAAAATAACAAGCAAATAAATTTCACTTTTTCTTGGTTCTTCAAGTTATTAAATACTTGGTTTAACTATAAAGCTAGAGTTCGCGGGTTTGTTAAGGGTACCGGGGCGTGAACAAATGAAAAAAAAATATTGGTAAATAAGTTTTTAATGACTTGCCGCATACAATGATATATCACACCGCAGTATTTTTATGTTTTATAGGTCGTAAAAGCGAAACATAAAAATGTTATCAGGTGGGTCACACCTTGTTAAAATGTCTATGACACAATTAAAACTAAAATTGGGTAACTGATGGAAACTCCAGTCATCAACATTCCCTCCCGATATCTATCGTGGAAACCATAACACCTATCTAGCAAACCCTTAACTCTGTGGTAAGAATGTCTCTTCTCATTTGGTACTACAGCCTGGGATGATCCTTGGTTGGCCGCAGCGACCTCTGCCTCCTCTACCTCCGTCTTACGACTTCATTGATAGAGGGCAGTGTTACAGGAGATATGTGATCAGCACTCCGGTACCCCGCAGGTCGACTATCATGCGGCTTTCGTGATCGAAGAACGCCAACCTCATCAGGCAGTTTCCCAATTGTTCTCACAAGGCTGCGTGGACCCCGTTCCAGACCTCCCTAACTTAGAAAATTCCTAAGTACGTACCCAGACCCTGGGTCTTCCGGCTAGTAGTCAGCAACGCTAACCAATAGAGATTATTGTTGAATTTTTTCTTGATTTGGTTTATTTACGGACGTTCCTTAACATCTCAGGTCATCAGCGTCCCATTCAACTCAGGGCGTGAAACGGCCGATAAATTTTATTCAGAGGCCTCTTCTTTCAGACTTGAGGTTCTTTTTCGTGCCGTAAATGTACGACATGGGACCCACGACTTTACTTCTCTTCCGAACGAAAGCATACTTTGAATTTTTACGCTCGAAAAAATCAATTGATCCTGGCCGGGATTGAAACCGCCATCTTGGGTTTAGCAGGCAAGTATGGTTACCACTAGACCACCAGGACAGACTCCATTAGAGGTGATTGTAGTAAGAATGTGCTGAGAAAATATCTCCATGGGAACACAAAACGCCAAAGAGAGTTTTGACCACTGCATGTGGGCAAGAGTTTCAAAAACTGTTTTTGAAATGTGAAGCGCCATCTTGTTGCAGTAGGAAATAATTTCTGTCCTCATAGAGTGGCTGTGGTGAGAGCCATCCAGTGATAATATCCAGATAAGTCTCCCATCTTCTTTCCGAAAAGATAAACCTACACCTTCACCTTGGAAACAGCACAGAGCACATTAACTTTCGCAGAGTTTCACTCATGTTTATTGTAACATTGGGATCTTCTGTCACCATATGCGAACATTAAACATATTTACTTTTCCATTTAATTCATCCCTAACCACCAAAAGCATCGCCTTGCATCCTCTGTTGCATTGCGATACAAAGAATATTAGGAGTGTTCTTAAAGTTCTTGGCCTGACTCAGAGATGTCGTGAAGATTGCCAAATTACTACGATAGTGCTTAAGTATCATTCTTTAGTGTCGCGCTGTAAAGTTTGTGACGTTCGTGTAAACAAATTACTGTTAACAACTTGGATAACACTACTTCGCTTAGAAGGGTTTAACACCTACAGATATACAAAAGGAGTTACATTTCACATTAAAGTATTCTTCCCTTCGTTTTCGATGGTTAAAAAGTGGGCTGCTGAATTTAAGCTTGGTCTACATTCATTGAAGATGATGAGCGCCCAGTGTCCTAAAACTGCCTCGACCGATGAGATTGTGACAAAAATGTACAATGCATACTCAATGATCGCCGTTTGAAGGTACGCAAGTTGGCTACCATTGCAAATACCTCGATAGGACATGTCCATTACATTTTACACGAAATTTGGCATATGGGAAAGTTTTCCGCTTGATAGTGCCGCGTTTGTTAACAATGGACAAAAACGCATTCGAATGAACATTTCCCAAGTGTGTTTAGACTTGTTTAACACAATGCCAGTGAGGTTTTCGACGATTCATAAGTGTAGATGAAACATAAACTCTCATTACACACCAGAAACGAAGGAGCATCCAAACGTGGGTAGCAACAGGTGAAAGTGCACCAAAAAAAGCAAAAACGGTTTCCTCTACAGAAAAAGTCGTGGCTACGTTTTTTTTTTTTTTTTTTTTTTTTTTTTTGTGGAAGGGGAGATTATCTTGGTGTGGTGTGGTGCTGGAAGATTACCCCCGGAAGGACAGAACCATCAGCTATTCAGATTAATCGTCCACACCCTGCGAAAGAGAAAGTTCTCTTTCATTACGGCAATGCGCTTTCACACATATTTGGGATTGTTGCTGCAAAACTGCATGACCTTCGCTTCCAAATGCTTCCATATCTGCCACATTCGCCGGATTTGGCTCCCAGGGATTACTTTTTGTACCCAATCCTGAAGAAATGCCCGGGTGAACGGAGAATCGCATCAAATGATGATGTTAGAGCTTAATTTTCATGGTTGAACAAATCTTATTTTACTAACGGTATTAAAAATTTGGAAAGCCTTGCACTAAGTGTATTGATTTACAAGATGACTATGTTGAGAAAAAAAAAACATTTCTATTAAATTTAATGTTTCCTTAGTTGGGCGAGAACTTTTAGAGCGCTCCTCCTACCTTGTGCGTTGTTGCTTGTCATGAGATGTTAAACATTTGGTACAGTTAAAAGGCGATAAGGACTCATTCTTAGGGCTTTCGTAACATGTTAAACTGCGGCTGACTGGTGCCACTTGCATTAGATTTACTAGAATGCGTGGTAAGCTTCCGACACAGAGGGACGCCGGGTGGTTTTTTTTCTTTCAGTCTCCTGCGCATATCATTTGCAAAAGGAATTGCCGAAGAGAGGACCCTTTCCAAATTATGCGCGAAATTAGCACTGAACAATGATAACGAACACAAGTGCACAAGGAATTTAATTCGAAAATAATATTGAATAGTTATTACACAGCTTGAGTATACAAATATACTGACACACACAATATTATATATATATACACTCACTGTTCTAGTTTACTTATTACACAACAGAAGGCTGATAGAGTAACAGCCTCTATATTTCAACATAAAACACAACAAATATTGACGTACTTGCGCAATATTCACTGTCTGTGCGTCACTTTATGTAAAAGAAATAATATACTCTATGCATTGGAATGCCGCCATAGAAAACCGAAGCTATAAACAGCATTATCGCACCAATCAGTTTAATATAGCCGGGAGCTACGTAATAGTAATTAAAGTAATACGTGAACAACAAAAAAGTTTTCTTTTTTGTAGCTACAGACTATAAAACATGTAACTACAACAATATATCAGTAAACGTAACATTTAAAAATTGTTGTAACTATACGAAGTCTCAAAAAATTATATTTAGGAAACTGGCAACGCTCGCCGGCTCGCGCATCTTCTGTGTTGTTATGGAAGGGAGCAGCCAAACAACGACACACATTTCTCTCCGCCCTGTTGTCCGTTCCTTAGTTCTGACTGTACTTGCTATCTCGTAGTATAAAGCTAGCGTATTCCATTGCCATGGTTACCTCTATGAAACAGATTGCAAGTGCAGCCAAGTTCGTTCTGAACAGGAAGGGACTGTACCAGAGAATACAGGTGTAAGAATCATGCCAAGTACAGCGCGCTGTTACCATAAATTCAAATTCCAGCGCTGAGAAATACTTTAAATTTGAGTTAAAAAGGGGATGAAATTGATAATTACATATGCATTGGATGAAAAATTGGTGCAGCTAGGATATACCTGCTGCACGTGAAAAGTCGGCACCTACTGAATAGAGTGTAGCAAAGAAGAAAAAAGAAACGTTGACAGTTTCTCTATCCATCCGTGCAACGATAATAGCCTCATATTCAATTCATTGCTCATAAGAAATTCAGAACAACCTAACAATCATTTTCAAAATCTCTATATTTTTAAAATTTTAAAAACAAAGAATTTATAGAGAAAATGTAGAATTTGTACTTCATAAATTGCCATTTCCTATATGACATAAAATAAAAATAATGTAATACTCTTTCTGTCAAACAGGAAGTACTTAATATAACATAAAAATGAAGATATGCGAGCAGAATTCTGTAATATGCTAACTAACCAAAGTTTCATGTTTAAATTATTTTAATGCGTTATTTTAGAAACATCCTTTACTAATTAATGAGCTGATATTCTAAATGTTTTATCAATGTTTAGCTTTTCGTTGCCTGAAATGTTTAAAGATATATATTTTCAAAGGCGATAATCGTACTATGCCCTCTTAAGGATACAGGAGGATATCATCGTGTGTTTTAAGTCGTCTATTTTGCTCTCTGATTGGGCTTGCAATTGTTGTCAGTAATGTGTTTGAGAGTATAAGGACAGCTCTCGTGGATTTAAACGGTTATGAAAGACGGTGATGGATGTGCCGTTATACTATGCATTTTATATCCCATAATTCTTTCTGAGACACACGAAATCATTTCCTTTGTAACGTTATTGGAAAGGGATTGGAAAGAGCATTCAATTTTCAGTATAAAAGTTCTAGTACATCTATCAGCTAGGGGTGATAGATGATGAGATAGACAGAAAATGTTTTTCGCTCACTTTCACTTTACTGGCATGAATTTACATACAGCAAGTTATAACCATAATTGAAACAATGTCACGTTCACATTACAAACAATTTCAATGTAGTAAATGCTCCGAAAATGTGCTCCGAAAATGTGCTTCAAAAGGTCGATGAACACGTCTCAACATTTCTTCGCCGATTCCACCGCCACGGGTGGCCGAGGTCGTTAAGTCGCGGACTCGTGAGTGGGAGTCTGGGTTCGAATACCGCCAGGACTGTCCTCCTTGACTGAGGTTTTTTCCAGGTTTTCCTCAGTCCTCATAAATGGCAAATGCCGGGGAGGTACCCTAAACTTAGGCCTGGAACGATTCCTTCCTTAAAAATAAAATCCTTTCCCAATTTATCATTTCATCTCATGTGTCACCAGTGTCCATCGCCTGTGGTGCCTCTGTAGCAAAAACGGGCGTTAAACACCATTCATTCATTCATTCATTCATTCATTCATTCATTCATTCGCGGATTCTTGCACAGACATTCCTAATTTATTGCGGTAGTTTACCAGGTGTAGTTGGTACTTCTTCATAAACTTTATCTTTAATATGTCCCCATAAGAAAAAGTCTGGAGAAGGGAGATCAGGGGAACGAGCAGGCCAATGAACTATTCATCGATCAGAATGCTTTCTGTTTAATATTTTTCGACCTACAGCTGAGTAATAAGATGAACAACTATCGTGTTGATACCATATTGCAGCCCTACCCACGAGGGGCACGTCTTCAAGCAACGTTGGAAGTTGTTGGTCCAAAAAAATTCTGTATTTCTGCCCATTAAGTTTACCTTCAATGAAGTATGGACCAGTTATACAGAATCCCAAAATGCCACACTAAGCTTTCACTCTCCATTGCCGCTGATGCTCTACTTCCAATAATCATCCAGTACTGGATGACCCCAGTAACGCATGTTATGTCGGTTCGCTTGAGCATGATTGGGGTGAATGTCGCCTTATCAGAAAATAAAATGTTGGAAAAGTTACAGTTTTGAATTTGTAGTACAGCCCATTGGCAAAATTCAACACGCTTCTGAAAACCATCCCCATGAAGGGCTTGATGTAAGCTAATGTGATATGAATGGTATTTGTGACGCTCTCCTTTAAGAGATTCCCGTATCACGTCCCTTTGAGGGAATTTCGGTGAGGATTAGCGGCAATACAGTAACTTCAGAATTTTCCCCAGCAGCATTTCTCATTCGACGGTATTTTCTTGATGCTACATCTCCCGTTTCGTAGAGTAAGTTTGCAATTCGTTGAAAATTTCTAGCAGATGGCTGCCTTCTTTCTGGATATCGATCTTCGTATAAGTTGCAAGCTGCTCTAGCGTTCTTATGAGCTTTGCCATAAATGTAAATCACCTCGATCTTCTCATTGATCGTGTATCAAACATCCATAATTGAAAATGAAGTTAAACTGACTGAGAATAATGCCCTTTGAGGTTTGAATTGACAATGATGAGCACTCGTTTGTGTACCGATGTCAACAAATGAGCAATTGCGTATAAACAAATGAGTTTCCTTCATAGTAACAGCAAAACAAAAGAGAGAGAAGTGAAAGTAAGTGAAAAATATTTGATGTCTTATTTTTCCAAATCTCATCATCTATCACCCTTAGCTGATAAACGTACTAGAACTTTTATACTGAAATTTGAATGATTTTTCCATTCCCAGGGGAAAAATACACAATTCCATTACAAAAATAAATAAAAGTTGACCTTGAAATCGACATATCCTTTACGAAACTATCTACAAATCCATTGAATATTTCACACGATACAAAAGTGAATATGATATGTCAAAAGAAAACATCTTCTAGTATTTTATGACATATTGCTACAAGACACTAAATTGCCATTCGTTAGTAAATAGATGGGAAGTAATTTTGTTGGTTGGTGCACGCGACTGGGAATTTTCAAGGCCTGCTGTATTTCTTCATTAAGCTAACCAAGTTAAAATCCAGCAGTAAAGTGATTCATAACGGGCGGCCCTTCCCGTTTGCAGCAATATATATTTCTGCACGCAAAGTGTGTTTAGCAACCCTCTGTGGTGCGCACCATTGAATATACTAACACAACCACTTTCACATACTAAGTGGTGTGTAATGCACAGAAATTAAATATTAAATAAATTAATAAACAGGAAATTAATGTAAAGATAATTCAACATAAAAATATTTGTCAGTTTAAATTAGTCAATACATTACAATCATTTTACTAGCAGTAACAAAAAAATATGTTGGTAAAGTTACTGCATTCTGAGCCATTAAATAAACACGGTAATGTTTTAGCAAAATAAAATTTGCTAATATTTCGTTAATACTTTTTCTTATTACGAATCAAAATAAAAACACAGATTTTAAATGCTCTATCATCTGCATCAGCTCAAATTTGAGGCCTTTAAGTTAAAAGTTTTGCATACTATTACACTAATGTGAGCATAAAGTTATTGAATGTTTGAAATTCGCAATTAATTTTCTCCCGAAGTTAAGTTTAATTCTTGTACTTCTTAACCTGGGTGGTCTAGGGATAACGTGTACGGAATCCGACTAAAAAGAATGAGGGAGTGCAACTTCCTTCTAGCATTCGGTCGATGCCAGGATAACAATTCAAAAGTTGCAGTCATAAGATCTGATTTACGTAGGTTGCATATCTAGCGAACGCGTTGTAGTCTTTGTCACGATACTGTCCCAGTAATCGAAATGTGGCATATCATTGGGTTTTGTTCCTTCTCATTGATTGTGAAAACATTCTTAAGGAATGAAATACTGGATATATTTATTTACAAGTTTCTTTTGTTTGAATTTGCCAATTAAGATTATTGTAAAAATAAACACCGAGCTTTTTTAAAAAAGATGTTTTAGTTCTTTTGTTTAATTAAGCTATTGTTAGATACATTTTGTTTAGGGACATATTTTTCTCATTTATTGGGAACTAGTTTATTTAAAGTTGCATATAACACATTTTGAGTTCAAATATTCAATAAATTCGTTGTGTAAAGTTATGATTATGTGTCCTCTTGACGTTTAAAAATAAATGAAGGTACAAGGGAAAATCAATCAAAGTCCATTTTTTACTTTTTTACAGGAATGTAATTTGAAGTTTAAAAACACTACAAAATTAAACGCATTAGACGTATATAAATTTTTTTTTCTCGAATAATTCATAAGGTAGTTTTCTAACAGACCCCTATTTTGAAAGTAGTGTCATGTACATGTTAATTCACAATAAAATGTCAAAGTTTACACATTTGTAGATAAACACAATCAAGGTCCACTAACTATATTACGGAATGTACGCAATTACACATGGATTTTTCTGAGGAAGATATAAACATTAATGAAACACTATTTAGAATAATCATTCAATCAAAATTATTCATCATCTATCACAGGTAACCTTGAAAAATAGAGCCGAGCATTTTCGAAACAGAATCTCTTCCGGTACAGTATTTTGCCTTGAAATTAAACTTGAATAGGAAGGGCAGGCTCTCGTCAGTTTGTGTACAACAATAACATGGGACGCTTTGAAGGCATTGTAGTTGCTCGACTCATTATAGTTCTAGAAGAGACTTTGTCAGCTACAATTTCTCTTATCTTCATTGGACATGTCTTTCTGTATTCTTTATTAAGAAATGAAGACCACCATTTAAAAATATCCTGGAAACACTCAGTGATATTGAAGCGAGATGGTTTCACACGGCATCTTCTGATTTGCTCATTCCAATCGCAATTTCTGCATGGGTTGTTGATTTATTAAATCCATATCTTTGTTACTTTCTATATATATATATATATATATATATATATATATATATATATATATGGCCTCTGATGGAAAAATTCACTTTGATTGATTCAAATATATTACACCTATGAACTATTGCATGAAGGAAACGAATAATTGTATAATTTTTATTTTGGAAGGGGCACGAATCACAACAAAAGGGAAAAAAATGCAAATTTCAAACTGATAGATCCAGGTGATTGAGCCAAAAGTCCAACAACTTTGATGCAAATTCATCAGCTCCATTTCTTGCTCTGCTATCATTGCAAGTGTTTACAGAAGACAGATGATTGTTTTTCCCCTAGACACTATTTTTTCTATCTCATTTTTATGCACTACATATGGGTTTTTTCCGTGTATGAATTTGTTGGGATGTACTACATACACTACATCGACACCAAATTCTCAAAGTTCACCAAAAGTGGAATTTTTTTCCCCTTCTACTCTTCAAATGTATTAGCATTTTCGTCCTTCAAATATAAATTTTAAAAAGTGTATATTGGGCCCCTTTCTTCTACAGAAAGATAGCAATAAATGTCTAAGGTTTTAAACTTGTATACATAACCGGGTAATCTACAAACATAAAGTAAGCTGGAAGGAACGATTCAGGCTAGAGGACTTGTAACGTCCATTTAAAAACGTCATAAAGTGTGCACAGTGGTGTTATGATAAACAAAGATAAACGTGCCAGCAGTTCCGATGGTCCAATTCACGAGAGATCGTCAGCTATTTTTTCTCCTCTTCAGTGTTTGCAATGCGTGCCTCGCAAACTGGTCATGGAAATGATTGCACGATAATTTCGTAATTACATGCAGGAAGTAGGGGAAGTTGCTGTCAATAGCATGGAGGAAATGAACACGCGCCCTAGAAACCTTCTCTTCTGATTAATGCAAGGCGCGGCACCAGCATAGAGCTTAGCTAATTTCGAAACTGTGAAGAAGCGAAACGCAAATCAGAACGCTATGGCTACAAGCTTTCGCATTTGTTTCCTAGAGCGCGCTTCCTTCTAAAATTCGACGAAAATATTTTATCTAGAGTAAGCAAAAAATTTGTTCCCCCCCCCTAACTACTGCAATCACTGCATTTACCAGCAAACAGGAAATGCAAATAAAACCGTGTTGCAGGTGTTGGCCACATTGTACAGTCCCTCGCAAAAAATTGTGTCCTGTGCAAACTCTTTTAATACATCAAGTTGGCAATACATATCATACGTCATATTCTGTCCTGATGGGAGGAGGGATGGCAAGGGACCGTTATCGATCCAGCGTATGCCCAAACATAAACATACCCACCTCGTTGAACTTTGAACCCATTGCTATCTCTGAGTCCTTCGGCGAAACCAACAGAAATAGAAATATTGAGTAGCTTTGATATCAGTAAAGATGTTCAATCTCTTAACTTTTTTAATTTTAGTTTAAAATGCTGCAAAATTATGCGTAACGCTATTTAAAAGTTATATTTTTTATAATCTTTTAAAATAAATTGTAGCAGTTTGTGATGTAAAGAACATAGGTTTTCTTCTAAGTTGATACCAACTTATATAAAATGAGAATGAAAAAAGTGTAAATTTGCATTACGAAATAAGTTTAGTTTCGGATAAGACACTTAAAACCACCATCTCAAATATCTTCTATAGCACTATGGAACTTTTGACCGCGCCTCATAGATCTTCGTATCGTGCGGTGAATAATAATAATAATAATAATAATAATAATAATAATAATATATTTTACCCAGCAAAGTTAAGACCGTAAGGGTCTCTTTCCCAGGTCCCCAGGGACAATTACGACTGCAGCATAAACAACACATATTTAATACATTAATGACATTAACAATTTCAGCATAGCACTTGTTAAATGCTGCACTCTTCAAGTAAATACTCTTCGAGCAATATTCTTTTATTTCTTCTTTCTTCACCAACGTCACATTTCTTGCATCTTCTCCTATATCTCTTCCTCCTTCATCTCCGTCACTATCCCCTCTCTTCTTCTTTTTCCACATTCTTCTAGTTTAATTTTATGGTTTCATTTTCATCTCTTTGGTTAAAGATCATCTTCTCTCCTGTTGCTGTCCAGTAGTTTCTTCTTCTGTTATTATGTTTGGTCAATATCCTCATTATCATCGCTTTCGCCTTCTTCCTTGCCTCTTCCTCCTCTCACTTTCCTGCCACCTAATACGCTATGTTTAAGTTGTCTGTTCCTCTCATTATTGCGTGTGTAATCTTTCCTTCTCTACTTGAGCTACATGAGTGTCAATCTTCTCCTGTGATACTTTAACTTCCCACGCCAGTTCGCTAACATCTGCCATGGAATAAGGAGGTTTCCGAAGCCATTGATGGTGCACATTATGCGGGATTTGTGCATTACGAACAAGAGGCACTATGTGGCAAAACGTTGAAATTTGATATGATTTTATGTTGTTAGCATTGCACATTTCGTAAGATCTACAGAAGTGATTCATAGGCAGTTTCTGGAATCTGATTTTAATTACACACCCTATTTTTGCATGTTAAAAATAAATATATTATTTTAAATTATTTATTTTCTTGGTCAGACCGAGTTTTTAGAACGCCCTCAAATTGACATTGGTGGAATCCCCGTGGCTTTTGAAAGTTCTGCCCATATCACAGGACGATCTTGTGTTGAAGATAAACCGACAAAAGTTTCACGCTCGTTCATCTATTAATGTCTTTGTTCTTCCGGACTTGGTCATCGTCTGTGCTGACACAACAACTACTACAGTCCACTGTGACTCACCACCTTCGCTCAAATACTATGAATTTCTGTGGGGTTTTACCACGTAACGTTTCCATCTTGATCTACGACTTTTGCTCTTCAACAGACACAATACCTGCAGACTCCATTTCTAGCTGTAGCACAGAGTGTGATATGAACAAAATGCTTCTTTCTCAAGTCATCTGAAGTAATTTTCATTTCCGCCAAATGCATATTATAAATGAAATACGCTCCTATTTCAGAAAAAATCGGGCAGAAACTCCGGTTACTGAAAAGCTAACACTGCATCTTATTTATTGCTTATAATTATTGAATATATACATACACGTTACTGGAGTCTTGGGAAAACATACACATTCCTACAAATCCTTTAGAAGTAGCTGAACATTAATGAAGCCAATTTAGCTTTTGGCTGGGAGATCAATTAGCGGTTTTTAATGTCGTTATTTCAAAAGCAGTTTCTCTCTGTGAGGGTCGACCTGCGGTTTTTATAATCTGCGTATGTGAAGAGTGCTGCTCTCGAGAACGCTACCGAGCACAGAAATGTTTGAGAGAGATGATCATTAAGTAGGTAACAAGTGAGACATTTGCAGAAGATGAGGCAGGCAATGCAATAACCCTCCCCACCGTTCCATCTCCTTTTCTCTGCAAGTACGTCCGCATTAACTGGAAGGGAAAGTTTCTGTTGTTGACTTGGCAAGACAGCAGTGGCCCTAGTAAATGTGTCGCCCTTTCAAGCAGACAAACACTGTTCTGTATACACGGAAAGCCTTGTTCCGAGGTAAACCCGTAGTTTGCCGCCTTCCCCGGTCGGAAGTATGTTATTATTAGCTGAAGAATCAACAAGCCTGGGAGGCATTTTTGTTATCTGATTTTACAATACAGTTTTACTTAGTGTGGAACATTCTAGAAATCCCCTCATTTTTGGGGGTTTTATGGAAAGTGTATCTTTTTTTTTTTTTTTTTTTTTTTGCATGCATCCGAATAGCGCGTCGATACCTTCCCCCCCTATACAACTTCGCTCTATATTTAATTTTCTAGATTTGAAGAAACTATGAGAGATGTAAATATCATATTGGCAGCATTGGAAAGAGCGTATATTGTTCAGTAAACACCGTGGAAGTTGGACATTTCACACATTGTTGCAGGTGCAGCAAAATGCAATTTGTGGTTATGCGCTCTACAGCATATTCGTGCGAACATATTTGCGATTGTAAACAAGAGTCAATAAGATTGCTTGAAAAAGTTATTGGTCCACCAGATACGAAAGTCTATAACTGGCTTGTACATTTCAGACGAGCAAGGATAGCTGGCTTGTAGAGTTCAGACGAGCAAGATCAGCCTTGAAAGAAAAAGACCAACGAGACTTCCAGCAACAGTAGTCAGCTCGTGTAGAAGCCTTAGTGAAGAACAATCCACTAGTCACTTACACGGAGATAGAAGAGTCTCCAAAATTGATTATCACAGTTGCAACCGTTAGATTTACTAATACCAACTGAGAAAAACAAAACAGAGAAAACATTTAACATTCTGAACTACTTGTTTATTAAGATTTATAGTTGCTTAGGCAGATATTGTTACATCATTTATAAAATGATTTCAGACTGTTTGGCTGAATACGCAAAAATAATTGCTCGAGCGAATACACAGTAAGTTAGATACAATTACTGAAAACACAGAAAAAAGGGCAGTGATGCGTGCTCAGGAATTAAATATTGGAAGAGTATATAGAGTTGGCTACACTGACCATAAGACAGATGCATGTAGCGTGATTAATTGGATTTGATAATTTTTCAATAATTTCTTTGCGATATCGGTCTGTGATTGGTCAAAATTCAAAATGTTGTTGCGTTTCATTGGTCGATTTTAAGATGACGTCACATATGTGAAATGGTCATTGTAATTTGGCCATTCGTGACATCTCCAAGTCAGACCCAGAACTTTTAGAACACCCTTCATATTACGTATTTTGATAAATGATTTACAGAAGATAGCTGATAGGTCACTGATTTCTCGACTGCTGAGCAGAAACGCAAGGGTATTACCAACTTTCTGAAACAAAGTTTTCACGTTGGAAGGTCAACAATGCTTGTGTGGAATTGTCGTTATTGATGAAACGTGGACAAGACTTCGAACAGGAGTTATCACAGTCCCAGTGGAGTGTTTTACCTTCTCCAATTTCGACGAATACAATCAAAGGTCAAGCAAATGCCGATCATTGCTTTTGATCACCAAAGGAAATATTAGGACAGAGAGAATGCTGTAAGGAGCAAGTGACAAAAACCGATCTCAGTGCTCGGGGCTGGACCACATATTGTGACCAATAAGCTGCGCGAAACGAGTTGAATCATCCGCCCTACAGTCCGGACACGAGTCAACAATACTTTGATTGATTCCAAAAGTTGAAAAATTCTGCCGCCGTTAGCCGAGCCATTCAACAGATGAACAGAAAAGATGCTTTGAATGGAAGAGCTCAGTTTCCCAAACTCTGAGATCTCATTGAGGAGTAGAGAGACAAGAGTATTGAAGGACTGTAAAGAGATAAAAAAAGTGTGCCTTATTTATGAAATAACCCCCATAAATACAAGACTGTCAAGTATAAACTATTAATTTTGTGTAAAATAGTTCAATATTTTTTCACTCTTTGAGTGACGCGTTTGCCGTTTTCAGCTTTTGAAAATATTTTTTGAAATATCTTCTAAATGTACATAGGAAATCCCTCAAGTCTTTGCATACCTTAAATTATGAACAACGTGGATTATGGCCTTTGGTACTGTTATATTTCGATCACTTCTGTATAAAATACATAGTGCGGGAAAATGCACAAATAATTTACAAATAGGAAGAGCATGGATAAATAGATATCTCAAGAAATAGGCATAAATAGTTTCGAAAGCTTCATTGTAATGGTGAAACCGTTAGCTTCAAAACTACAAACGTACTTATAGATGATTTAGAGAACTGAAAATACAATACCTTACCTTAAAAAAACAATTAACTGTGTAAAGCATTACTTCAGTGAGTCACATGCCATAATGTTAAACTATGTTAGCTAGCTCTTCATGCGGAGTGAAACAACCAGATATATGGCTCCTTCAATAGTACGTTATACAGTAAAAAAAAATGCTTTACTGTTTCTACATTGAATGTGGTTAAATTGAGATACAGCCTGCTTATAACTGCGCCTTCTCCAATGACATTGGTTTTCATTTTACTGGCTATCAACATACGTCACATCGCAACGTAGCTATGGCGTAAACGCATATTAATGCCTGCAGCTCCATATTGAATGACCAGTTCAGAGTCTCAAAATACTTTGAGTCCAGCCGTCCTTCTGATTGCAAGTTCTTTGTTAATATTTTGCTGCATCCTGCAAGTACATACAATCTATTTTGCATATCTGAACTAATTATACCGTGTCACTTGCGTTTTGATATCAAGAAAGCAATTGATCAGTTTTCACACTTTTTCTATTGCTAATTTTCTGCGTCCTTCAGAATTTTTAGTCTTATAAATGTGAACATTAATTTTGTAAAAATTTATGAATAGTACATACTGTCAAACTTAAAGCAATAAAATTTTCTAGAATCTTGTGATCTATACTCAGCAGTAGCAGTAGCGGTAGTAAAGACATGCACCCCGAGATTTGGTTTTTCTCATCAGAAACAATCCTGGAAATGGATTTCAATATAATATATTTAGAAGTTTGTGTCTCGTCTTTAGTTACAATTTTAACTGTCAAAGAGAGTTTTCCTTAGAATGTCGTTACCTTAGTTTTATCTACTAAAATTTTCATGGCGGTATGGGAGACCCTAGACAGAATATGAAGATGTGGGGTGAGTGTTGAGTTGTTTACTCGTGTTGTGGTGATCTTGTCCCACGCAGATGATGGACCACTCCCCCGTTACATGCATCATTCAGCCCGATATTCTACTGCTGGGACGTGGGACGTCATGAATAATTCAAGTCTTGCTTTTATTTCACCTCCTCAGTCGTACCACACATCATTGGGGTACTGCCGAGGGGAGGGTTAATGTCGCGGTTTGTAAGGAACACCCTTCCAGGGCCAATTTCCTTCAAGAGCTTGCTCTTATGAATTTGAAATTAGGCCTCATGTAGCATTATCATCACCAGACTTTATTGCACTTCCTGATCGGGAAAGTGTCAAGGAGCTGTGTGCACACCGCCCGTTTCCAAGGCGACCGGACGCACAGGCTGTGTACTCTCAGTTGAATGTCTTTATCGTTCAGCTATCTCAGCGAATGGTATTAAATCTGGTTTAGCTGTGAAACACCTCTCATGAGTTTGTAAATATTAGTGATTTAAAATAATGCGAGGGTCATTTCATAAATAATGCAAATCTTTTTTACTTAAATCTTATTTTTGACATGTTCTTTTGCAGTCCCTTCTTCTCAATGCCCATGTCCCAACGGTTGGGAAACTGTCCTATTACATTCAAAGCATCAATTCTGTTCATATGTCGAATGACTCGGGTAATTACTACAAATAGCTCTGCCAGAAAAGTCGTTTGTTGTACTAATGTCCGGACTATAGACCGAGATAACACTTTCACCCATTTTTCCACAGCTTTTAGTCTCAACATTCCTGGGTAAGGACGAGCGTTGTCATAGAGAATGAGTGGCCTACTCTCAAGCAATTGAAAGCAGCTATTGTGAATTGTTTGCATGAAGTCACACGCTACTGTATTTGTCACATGATTCCTTAGCGATCAAGAACAAAAATTATAATTTACTTGACCTTTAATTGCGTTCGTCGAAATGTTTTTGGTAGTGGGGAAGACGAACCTAAGCGTCAAATCCACGTTTCATTAATAGCGACAGTTTCACAAGAATGCTTGAACCTCAACTGGATCTTTGTTTCAGCAAGTATGTAATGCGCCTCCTGTTCAGCAGTCAATAAGTGCGGGACCCATAACGCAACAATGTTCTCTTCTGTAAGTCATTTGTCAAAATAAGGAATACTGACGTTGTTGGGCACCCGTGACTTCTGAAAGTTCATAACATGTCACACGAGGACCTTTATGAACAGTTTCCACTACAAGTTTCACAATTCGTTTATCTGTTGATGTCTCCGATCTTGGGCCTTCGTCTATACTGACACGAGAAACTGTACAACGGTCCACTTTAAAATCGCCACAAATTTCACTCAAAGAATGTGAACTTCTGTGGGTTACTACGAACTTTGATCTTGAGCAGTTATATCGCCTCTTGTTATCTACACCGAAATATGCTACACACAAAATGAACATACGAGATAGGCTTCTTTTTCAAGCCTTCAACTACAAGTGAAGTAATTGTACTAGTGTTACATTATCCACAGCTGTACTGCCAAGTGTGAATTATTTGATATAAGCTCAACTGAATACTGTGCACAGAAAAAGTAGCAACTTAGCTCCTTCCTAATGTCAAAAACCTGTACTTAGCTTTTAGACTACATGTCTGTGTTATACAATGAGGAATGCATTTTAACAGAATACATTTATAAATTATTGTAGGTATATTATTTAATGAAATTGTTCACAATGAATTAGCTTCAAATTTCACCTGAAAGTTTGGAAACAAAAGAATATTTAATTGCATTCGAGCAGTTTAAAATATTCCCGAGTGAGCTCAGAACAAAAATTCGCGGGGACAAGACAACATTAATGTAAACTGAAGCAAAAACTCTGGTGTTTATTAAACACTAGCTTCAAAGTAGGTAGTATTCTTGAAGAATGAAAAATGACTATAATCACATTTTGGAGAGACCACTTCAGGAGCATCGCTAGAATACATGTATTGGCCTTCGGGGAGATCATATTGAAAAATATAAATAATGATCAAGTTTAAAATGCTTTCCTTCATTATTAAAACCTCCCTCGTATAGAACTCATCCCACATAACGCTAAACAATAACACAACATGATCAAAGAAAAAGATTGTTTAGAACACCCAGGAAAAGATGGCAGTAATAATTCTAAAGAGACGGAACGGACCGAACAGTTCAACTCCCGACGATGGAACACACGTGATTAATGCTCCTCACATTTCCTTTTGAAAAAATGAACAGAAAAAGAATGGAGGAAAGATATATAGTATGAGTAATTGGTACAGAAAGAGATCAAAGATATTGTAAAATATACGAGGGGAGTTCAAAATTATTACAATGATAGTTTTTGCACCTTAATTATTATGCCACTTGGCTCGATGCACGTAGGATTTCTCATTATACTCCTCACGAACGTCTATGTATCTTTGCCAAACCATTGTTTAGGAGTATTATGCCAACACTCGTGAACAGCTGTCTGACTTTGTCGTTGTTGCCCAATTATTTACCCCGTAGCGATTCCATCATGTTGTCGAATAAGACAAGCGAGATCCGGTGAAAATGGTGGATGCGGCATGACAATGAACCCAGTGATGCAAACCATGCGGTCATAGTGTTGCCGGCGTGGGCCGCGCATTGTCATGTAGGAGGAATACCTCTTTCACCTTTGTTGAATCCTGCATCTCAGCTATGTAAGAATCTGGCATTATAATTAGTTGTTCAGGAGCAGATGCCGAAAGTGTACCGCACAAACATTTCTTACGCCGGAGACTCCCTGGATGTTTCATTTGCATGGATTGGACTTTCTTCTCCGGTTTATGGTAGTGACACCATGACTCTTCACCAGTCAACAGACCCCCCCCCCCCAAATCTTCCTTATGCATTTCCTGTAGCAGATGACAGACTGCAACTCTTTTATCCTTCTGTGCCTGTTGTCAAGTCTTAATGTAAGCACACAATTTTCCATATTCAAGTCGTCGTGAATAATGGCGTACAGGTGGCGCCGCCGAGGCCTGTCTCACATTCCAGTTCATCAAAAGGCAATGTGCGTGCCTACCAGTCACAATCAATTCAAACACAATCTCAAAGTTTCTGAGAAACCGCGAGATTGACAGACTATCAGGCTTTACATGCTTGTGTGGAAATTCCCAGCCGCTGGGGAACCCATTGACCCACTGGTAAACGCTCTTCTGTGCAGGAGCTTCTTGGTCACATATCGCGTTAAACGTCTAAGAATTTCTGCAGTTTTGACACCTTCCTTCCATATAAACCATGCAGCCCATCTTTGTACATGATAGTCGCCTTCCAAATTGTCCACGTCTTTCTCTACTTGACAACAAACGAACATCCTTTCTCTACACACTCAGCTTACAACTGTCATCTAGCGTCTTACTGGCCTGCAAATGCACGTGCGCGAAGATTACGCCGATTAGTAAAACACGGCTATTTAATATCATTTTCGAACACCCATTGAACTTGACATAATTGACCCTTCAGTGTGTACTACAGAACTAAATTTCATATTAGGTACTTTTATTTGGGTCTATATCAATTAGTTAATGTCCAATTATCTGTTTCTTAAGCGACATTGATAGAATCGCGTTTTTGTAAACTTTTATAACAATTTATCTCCAACTTTTCTCATAATTATACTTCTAATTGCCCCCAATTAAGAGAAGGAATCTACTTAACTTAGTTTCAACATCATTTAGAGACTGGTATGTGTGCTACAACCAAGGTAGTAGCTACGTTACTAGCTTGTGAAAATGTTCCCGAAGGACATGACGTAAAAAAGTTTGTTATAAAACCAGAAAAAATAATTAACCAAGTTAGCAACTTCATATATTCACGACCAGGAAACACGAGGTTGATGAAGTTTCGTGAAAGTAAAACAACATTAATTGGATGATCAAGAGAAACTTGAAAACAGCGAGGGGAATATAACAGCTGAGGTAGAGTCGCTGTAGCAAAACAGTCACTTAAAATGGACAGATGGATATCACATAATTATACACTTCAGAAATACTTTTGTTTAGAAACTTAAAACTTCAAATTTCAAATTACTTTCTTTACTGTGCTACAACACAACATTTGTTATAATATTAAGAGCATAATATGAAAAGTTATAACGATCAAAAGTACACAGTTTAAGACCAGCAAACGAGAACCTTGTCAGAATAGTTAGATTTAATAGATACATGCACATATCATGACTATAGGTCGGATTATGAAAAGTTAATACTAAATCCTAACTTTAAAATACAAAGAAGTGTTAAAAGCGGGGATTGAAACTTTAAAACGAGGGTCACTAGATAAATGCTGAGACACGGAACATTGGCCTCCCCTAGGGAAAGCTTTGTAGCTGGTCATTGGCGTTGGCATGGTAGCTGGCTGGGCTCTTGTTGTTATTCATTTTCCTGCATTTTATGTTTTAAGTCTGGAAAGGTTGAACGTTCTTGCAAGTGCAATGAGATTCAGAGCGGTCACCTTGTACGAATTCAAATTTGATTTAAATGAAACGCTCACTTGAGGGTTTCAGGGGGAGGTTTCCGATTTTTTTCCTTCATGTACTAGTGTGTTCCGCTGGTTTGGAGAATTAAAGTGGTGGCGGCAATGTCTGAAAGATGAAGAGAAGAGTGGCAGATCGACAACAGTAGTGCCTGAGAAGAACTTCACCTCCGAGGAAACAATAATCAGGGAAGATCCAAGCTCACCTATAAGAGCATTTGCAGGCATTAGCACTTAGTTCGTCGAGTGTTTCAACCCTCCTTCATGAACACCTCCGTGTAAAAAAAAAAAAAAAATGTCTTCAAGAGGGGTGCCTCACAATTTGTCTGAAGCAGGGGAGCTACACAGGGTGGAACGATAACAAGAAACGCTACAAACATTAAAATGTGGGAAGTCTTGATTTATTTAGAAAGTGTGACGGGTGACGAAACATGGACATTGAAACAAAACGCCAGTCCTCCAGTTTTCCCTGATGAGTCAAAGTCAAGAGACCAAGGAGTGTGGGGAGAAGACGAGTGCCTCTTTCTTCTTTAAAATGGTCACATGACAACCACTGTGCTCGAAAATCACAGAACTGTTGCTGCAAAATGTATACAGAAGTTTGTCTTCCGAAAGTATTTCAAAAAAATCCAAGAACGGCTTCCAAAGACAGGATTAAGCGGCTTTTATTGTATCATGAGAATGCATCATTAATGTAATAATGGAGTTTCTGCTGCTACAAGGAAACGAGGCAAAACTAATAGCTCAACCATCCTTAGTACCGATCTATGCCATTTCTTCCTGTTCTCTGCTGTGAAGGTCAGACTTCGAGGTCACGGAAAAGCGGTTGCAGCATACGAGGAGTTATCTACTGTGCCGGAAACTGAGTGGTCTGGATGCTTGTTCCAGAGAATGGAACGCTGCATACAGTGCCAGAGCGAATACTTTGAGAAACTGGGATAAACAAAACGTTTCTATGAGTATTTTTTATTTGTTGTCTCAAAACTTAACTAGAGACCCTCGTAACAACTGACATCCGACACTTCTGACAACGCGGAAACCATTTGCAGGTTAACCAACATATTCAGTAATTAGTTGCTTACTCACTCTTAGTCAACTGCATACTTTTAGTCTCTCTTTAACTTATACGTCCCTATATGTCAAGAACATGGAAATAAATTATAGTTGAAATGGATGAACAGAAGGGGATACTTTTAGCCTCCCTTTGAGTTATTCGTTCCTATAAATTAAGAACATGGAAATAAATTGTAGTTTAAATGGATTCGTTCCTATAAATTAAGAACATGGAAATAAATTGTAGTTTAAATGGATGAGCAGAAAGGGTATAAATTAGTAAAGTATTTTTATTTAAAATTGTGAACATGCATAAAACACTTAAATGTTTAAGTGTTAACTTAAATTTAACTTAACTTAAATGTTTAAAGATAATGTTCATTATTTTCACTTTGTGTTGCGTTTAAAGAAACATTGAATCGACATTCAACCAAGTTTCCAAAATTACATGTTCTTTCTTCTATTATTTTATTCATTCATTCAATGCCACGGATGAATTTCGTCTTTTAAACACCCCACAAATATAACTAGCAGACTCTCTCACCTAAGTTGCTAGCAGTCTTTATAACCTCGTCTGCTCATTAATTAGTGCATTGATTTATCCCCGGTGTTCATAAGAATTATTCTGTTTAGGAGAACGTCGATTTTACCGTGAGTTACTGGCTATAGGCAAACGCGTGCCGCCGACTTCCACGATTGCTCTGCTGCGTAAACGAGGACGATGGCACGTTAGTATAATGGAGCTTTGTACTTTCTGTCTTCATATTGCCTTTCATAACGTCTTACAACGTAATCCTTGAAACCATTGAGCCTTCAGTTTCGTACATTTATACCGTTCCAGCTGCTTTTCCCCGTATCTCATTAATGATGGTCTTAACATTGTGAAAGGTGGGTGGTTCTTCCAAACAGTTCCTTAAATTTAACATTTGTCAGTGTCCAAAATAGGGCATTTCTAGAAACCAGAGCTTTACAAAATTCTTGTGAAAACATGATCATTTATTGTCCTTCACAGATAGTCTTTGCTGTAAAGTGAGAACAGTTTAAAAGTTCCGCAGTAATTCAGTCATGAACAGTTAACCACCTTTGCCGCCGATATTTTCTTACGCAGACTCGCGCCACTAAAGTGCAACACATTAAATAACAAAATTTGGCGGGTGCAGGAAAAGTTTCCCATTTTCCTAGACACACAATCCACATCTTGTTAGGAAATTATGAGACACATCAACTCCCATCACTAATGGACTTAACTTCGTTTAGAATGTTTGTTTTAAGTTCCTCCAGTGTGTAAGGATTAGTTCAGTATTTTCTAATTTTCAATGTCCACCGAAGAAAAAAACCACAAACCCTAAGATCTGGGAATGAATGGATGGATGGAAGAATAGTCTCAGGCGGAGGACAGTATCGATTCTTGAACCTTGCTTGTGGCTGGCCATTTGTGCCTACATTCCTAACGGGACATCTCCGGGAGGAAGGGAACAGCGAGGGACACGCCGGGTGGTCAGGGTCTGTGGGCGGTGACTGCGCAGACGCAAATTGGATCCCTAGCGTGTTTCCAGATAGAGCTGGACCGCTCCTGAGTTGTGCGAGCCCTTCGAAAGATTTGCTTCAAATAAGACGTCGGGGCAGAAACCTCACCATGGCACTTTCGACTCTACAGAAGGAATTGATATGAAATGGGAGAGCAGAAAATTCCTGGAATGTAAATACCCATCCCAAATTCGCCATGGTGACTCAAAAACCTGAGTCAGGTTGGCCGGCACCCGGAACCTCCTGAAATAGAGCTACCCCGTTAGGTGAAGATCTGAGGAACAAGGTGGGCATAAACCACGGCAAATAATTCTGGAATCAAATATATGCCGCAATTTCATCATGAATTAATGAGCAGTCTTCGATTTCTTTCCGGTTACTCACAGAATGTTTTGGAACCGGGCTGCTGAGAAATTCTCCTAAGATGAATATGCGACGATACAATGAATACCGTACCATTGCACTGTTGAATGAAATTTCACAGCTGCCCGACTGTCTATAAATCCCGCACGCAACCGATTAGAAAAAAAAAAATGGCGTAGCGCGTGCTACGTGGAGAAGCTTAGCTATTGGAGAGGAAAGGCGGTGGTTGGCCGATCTAAGTTGCCTCACTTTTAAACTACACTGTAGTAAAAGTTGCGCAAAATTTTGCTTACTGTCCATATACGATTATGGCGACACACGTGTTACTGCATTGTGAATCTTCTTTCGGCCGATATCTAATTTCGCAATTCATAATCTCAAATGGCAAGATTTAGCTCGTATTTATTTTAAGCACGACCGAATGAAACTACAGGAACCGAAAACCGAACTTTCCTCTTTCAATATTTGTCACTAAATAAAAGTGGAACAGTGAAAATACATCAACAGCCCGGGGTGACAATAAGCCTAGTAAGACAGGGCATTGCAACATGTCTTGTACACTGTCGTGTGGTTTTATTCCGATAGGCGCATGACCATACAGTATTTTATTTTAAGTTTTTTTAAACTAAAGTTTAACTTTCCCATAACAATGAAACAACGAAAGTCCACAGAGACAATGAAAAATGCTTTTTGAAATGAAATTATTCTGTAAATGAGCATGGGGTCCACAGTACTAAAATTACATGGCATTTACATTATCAGAGTAAGGAAAAGTGCATATTCAGACAACTAACCTTACGAAATTCGAGCCCGGGACCTGCGTAATTGTAGGAGACATGCTAACTGCAAGACCACTGTGGCGGTCTTCTCGGTTTCATGTTACAGGCATCAAAAGGATGAATGTCTAACATTACAACTGCCTAAAATGAGTGGGTGGAACGTCATTTAATAATACTATAAGTTAACACGAAAAAATGAGACAAAATGAAATAACACATGAAAAAAAACATATAAAACTTGAAGAACAAAAAATATGACGAAAAATGCAAAATAAAACGTACATTTTACAACCACAATTTCGTATTCAGTATTTTAGAACGAGTACTTAGGAAAATTCGCACTGCACAAGGAGAAAAGAAGATAAAGTATCACAATCTGAACATGGTTATAACCTAAGATGCGTTTTATAAATACTGGAAAATGACTGTGTCTGATTACAGATTTTTGGGGGTGTACCCCATTAAATTAGCCGATAGGTTTTGTCTAGAATGACAACAGCATCGCTAGAGATTACTATGGTTCTCTACTTCAAAATCAAAGCAACATCAATATGAAACAAAAAACGCCTAGAAATGACATATTTTTTCACCACATTAAAAGACTTCTGTTTCAACAATTCAAAAATGTTTTACTTCCTTTCTTTCTGAGAATGTTCTTGTTTCTAGTCCAGCCTAAGAGGTCTCACATTTTAGCATGTACTCTAGCAAATAACTATAGAGAGAAATATTTTTAATGAAAGCTGTAATTCATGACATTACAGACTTAGTGTACCAGGAAAAGCTGGACCACCTAGGGAACAAAGTTGAGCACGAGAGCAAGTGTGATTACTGAAAGGGCCACGATTCCCAGTGTGTATCGAAAGTTTGACTTGAGGTTGGAGTGGCAGAGAGCTGAATTATTGGCTCACTCGAGTCGGTCTCAAGTTCGGTCCCATTGTTTTCTGGATAGGAACCAACCCATTAGGAAGCATACACGAGCTCTTCAAACTTCCACTTGCAAAGTGCAGCCCTCAAGGAATGTTAACTTTAAGATTAGGTCAATGCCATGGGTTTAATAATCCCTATGACGTTTGATAACTGTCGCAAAAAGTTTAAAAGTGAAAACAAGGAAGTTGTCTGTATATCTAGGGGGAGAATATTCTAATCAAAGAAAAAAATACTTTATTATTTTAACAGTTTCTTTTCGATCTAAGCATTGCTTTAAAGCGACTTATATTCTTCGCTGATAGTTTTAGTGCCGGGTTCATTTATGACGGACAGATGGCCTTAGTCATGTAGCCACCTTGCAGTGTCATCAAATTATTTCAATTGTTTTAAATAGTAAATATAATGTGATAGGGACTCAGAAGGCACTGCGAAAATGATATTGGCCTTTTCTTCTATTTATACTACGAAAGGGTAATGTATTTTCTTATGAAGTTGTACAGTAAGGTTATTTGAGTTACGGGCCGCCTGAGTGTGACTGCTTATCGCAGACGTGCAGCCGCTGCAACTGGAAAAAGGAAAGAGAGATAGTTGTACCGCATGCAAAGATAGTATTAATATTTTTACTGAAAGCATAAAATGATAGGGTCCGAGGGTAAGTCATTAAGTTACAATTAATGTGGAGTATTACATGTCTGAACGAGGCACCTGAGGCTATTACCACCAGATGGCAGTATTAGTCTGGTGCAATTAGACATGAGACAATCGATGTTTAGAAAAGCAAAACAAAGTTGAAAGCTGCGGCCCCTCGGAGTGAGTGTGCAACCCTCACAGAGCTCCGTTGTTTGATTTTTGTGGGCAAAAGGTATGGAATCGAAGAATACTCAATAATAAATGCTTCCTATATATCGTGAGAAGAGTCTATCACGCGTCTATTGTTTATAATTGTGTACAGAACTTCTCTGAAGAACGGATACTGAGGTGAATTTGTAATGATTTGAAAACAATCTAAGCAAGACACAGGGATAAATAGCCGCTACTATGATTGTTCACACGGCATGGCAGGTTAGCTATTTAGTGGACGATGTGTGCGGCGCACATAAAATGCAAAGAATGAGTCTGGCATTGTAACATCTCAGTCGCTGCAACGATATGATAGCCGGAATTTTCACAGGTGGTGAGTCGCCAACCAGAGACAAAGCGCGTGCAATGCTGTGGAAACATCCTGTGTCGCCTATAAAGTGAACCATCCGTTAGTAGAGTGATGCTCACGGTCTTCTGGGATCCTAACCTCAAGGATACACCGTTAATGCCAAATCTTACTCCTCGGGAACCTTCGTAAGGTCATTCGGGAACAACGAGGACTCTAAAAAAGGCGCAATACTCTTGCACGAGAACGCGCGTCCTCATACTGCCAACAAGACAAATGAGAAGCTGCGAAATTTCATGTGGAAAATATTCGAACATCCTCCAATAACCGTCGTCATGCTCCAAGCGACTTTGGCCCTCTTAAACATCATCTTTAAGGCGAACATATTCTCGAAGATGAAGCTGTAAAGAGAGAAGTCACCGCCTGGTTTCCACAGGAGCCCAAATGCTGCTGGATTTCATGCACTTGTGAAACAGTTGGACAAGTGACTCAATGAACAGCAGATAATCTTGAGAAATAAAAGTATTTTTACCTTCATTACTCTATTTTTAAGTTTTATATCCATTTGTAACTTTCTTAATGACTTAATCTTGTGTTTAAAGTTGATAATGAGAAGCACTAACCGTTTTATAATAAATGTTAAAATTATGTCACTCAGCGGATCTGGGTAGGAAATTCCTGTGTTTCATTTCCGTAAAAACACTTTTATTTGTTATTAAGAGATTCTGTCTCTAGTAACTTTTTAACAACTGGGCGAATAGTTTCTCTACTTGTAAAACTATTGCCAGGATTTTTTTCTGTAAATCGCCTTAACACTTCTCTGTAAGAATTTACACAAAAGTACCAGTCAAACCAACTAAAAGCTCTACCTGCACATGCATTATATGGGCTTGATGACTGGCTAGTGTTAGTATGGACCTGGTTCTACTGCCCCTAACTCAAGTAGCTTCATTGTATTTCTATTGATTACTGTACTTGTAATGGTTCAACCCCTTCAGATCCTCTGGTGCGAGCCCGGCATTACTAGAAGCACATCGGGATAGACATTCGAGTCGCTGCCTTAGGGGAGTGTCCGGATGAGTAGTTTACGCGACTTACAGGAAATTGAGTACCTTGTGGCTGTTGTGTACCATATGAGGGAGTGCCCTAGGCATATATCTTGATGGAAGACGTTAATTCCTAAAGCGGCGTTTAATTACCTAAATATGCTCGTATCAACCACCTGCATAGTGAGGCCGCCTATGCACCGCCACGGGTGGCCGAGGTCGTTAAGGCACGGACTCGTGAGCGGGAGGTCTGCGGTTCGAATCCCGCCAGGACCGTCCTCCCTGACTGGGGTTTTTTCCAGGTTTTCCTCAGTCTTCATAACTGGCAAATGCCGGGGAGGTACCTAAACTTAGGCCTGGAACGCTTCCTTCCTTAAAAAAAAAAAAATATCCTTTCCCAATTTATCATTTCATCTCATGTATCATCAGTGTCCACCGCCTGTGGTGCCTCAGTAGTAAAAACGGGCGTTAAACACTACTCAAAAAAAAAAAAAAAAGGCCGCCTATGCTAAATACGGCCGCCTGACCGGTGGTACTGGTAGTCTAGCGGGAGGCGAAGGCACGCGTGAGCAAGGAAATTCCCTCCAGCCTTAAAGGCGGATCCGATGTGTTTTCTATGGAAAAAGCCACCAGATGCAAAGGCGTGTCCT
Organism: Metallyticus violacea; assembly: GCA_030762175.1. Taxonomy (NCBI): domain Eukaryota; kingdom Metazoa; phylum Arthropoda; class Insecta; order Mantodea; family Metallyticidae; genus Metallyticus; species Metallyticus violacea. The sequence continues at coordinate 32,684,213 of CM060833.1, forward strand.
TTTGCTGAATTTGCTAGACTCGGGGACGGATAGCAAACAAACTTGTATTTATAATATTATAATATTTGTATAACTATCTATAGGTAAAAGAAACTGAATTTTATTTTTATATTCGGAATAGATCAACTACCCTTTGTTTTCCGTTCTTATTTTATCTTACAAAATAAATAAACCACGAGGAGCACATAACAATTGCCTAAATTCTAATTCATAATTATAAGAGTACCAATGTGAACTTTAAAAAAATCGCATTTCGAGATCCAGAATAACCCATATATCAAATTTCATTGAAATAAGAAAACGTGAAATTTCTTCCCTTGCGATGTAGATTTCTATCCTCTTAGGGAATGAAGGAATATGCCACAAAGTTAAATTTTCTACATTATTCTAAAGATAAATTGGATATGTAATTGGTCCGTTTACTTGAATGTTTGAAATATAACTTTGCTTATATTATTTATTTTCCACACAATTCGAGTGTTTGGCCGGGATATCAACGCCAAATTTTGGAGAGCTTGTGGCTTAGGCTTCGAGCAACGTGTTGCCACATTACTTCATCCGCCTTTGTCTTCTTCTCCCCCCTAATCGTTCTTTCCTCTTTGTTAATATGCCAAAGTTCTGAAATCTTCTCGTGAGTATTGTGTAACGCTCATTGGTAGGAACACGTAGCGGTGTTTATTATAGATTAGTTAGAACACATGGAATCATCTCTTTGTCCTTGTTGCCTTGCCTGCGTCTTCACCGACATCAGGACGGGTAGATAATTTAAAAACAATTTAAATTGCTGAATTTAAAAAGATTTGTAAATAATACTTTAACGTGCATTGCCTTAGTATTACAGTTTATCCGATAATTAATTTGTCGGGAACTCCTCTGTTAAATTGTTAATGTCTTAATGCTTGTTTAAATAAACTGACAATCCCTATTTTGCAAACTGTATGTTCTTTGTGACATATGGCACAAATATGTATTACTGTGCACCTTTCAATCAAACGAGGAACATTAGAAGATTATACTATATCATATTACCACTGCAGTATCCAATGCAGAATGAATTCATTTTTTCAATGCAATCAGAACAGCAATTCTATCGAACGCAGTAATTCACATATATCTTTACAATGGACAAAGCGAGTTTTTATTTCAATAATGGCATTGCAATAAACGCTGTATAATAAAATGTTTGCTTGAAATTCTATAGTGGATCAGATGAGTTTTATAACTGATCTAGGTTTCGTTCAAGAATGGAAAAGAGCGGTAGAGCAGAAAAGAAGGCCCAATGGTCTTAGCTCTGCGGGAATGAATAAATAAATAATTAAATAAAAATTAAAAACAAAATATATTGAATATGTTGCGACAGTTTGTTATGCGGGCCTTTAAATTCCATTTTTGTAAAATTGAAAATGCCGTTTCCGTTAATACATAGATTTCTAACAACCCAAATGTACGAATTTTAAATATTATGTTTTGTCCCTCCCGTGCTGAATTAATTCGTGGTTGCTTGTAGCATACTGGGTTGGTGCGGCAGTTTTAATTAAAGAATTCCTATTTATATTCATAAACTGACGATGTTCAACCTTGTTTGCACAAATTGGACACTTCCTATTTAAATGATCGCTGCTCTGTAATAAATGCTGTCCTCGACGGATGATAAACCATTTCTTTCAGTTATAAGAACTGAAGTAAGCAATGTGTCAGAAAAGTTACTATGTTGAGCTGTAACTGCATTTTATAACTTATTTCAAACTCGAGCTGATTATAGATATTAAACAACTATGAAACATGACAGGTCAATAGTTAATTCCATTTTTAGCGATTTCCGAAGGAATGCAATTGTTATTGCGGTTGTACCCATGAAAAGATTTTGAAAAATTGCTTCGACCCTACTTACTAGGCACCAAAAATGACGATGAATATTTTTGTGTGTGTGCGTGCGTGTGCGTGTGTGTGCGTTAGCACTCTAATGGCCGCAATTTTTGTTTTTTCTTCCCGAAACTCGGCATATAGTGATCATCAATTAACAAACGATTTGTCGAGTTCGTTAACCAGCAAGATTTGGTGCGGGTTAACTTAAAGCATAAATTAAAAAATTGCTTTAGCAGATGCAATTTTTTTTCTGCTCAACAAAACTCGATATATGCCATTGAAATAAAACAAAAAAAAAATAGTTTCCGAAAATCATAAAAATAGACAATTAGGAATGGGGGTTTATCAGAAACCCAAAATTTAATAATCGCTCTAGCAGCACCAATATTTATTTTTTCGCAACGAAACACGGCGTACACCAGTTAAATAAAACAAGAAAAATTTGTTTTTGAAAATCAGGAAAATCGGACCATTAGGAGGGGGGTATACCTGAAAACCGAAATTTAAAAAACGGTCTAACGGCACCAAATTCTCTGCTCTATCGCTCTATAATACCCTTCTGAAATTCGACTTGCTGAGGAATTCCCTTACTGTACGGCTCTTTGTGGGACTATTTTTTACATAACGTTCTTTTTGTTTTGCGGACACAATTATTCAGTCATTTATTAAATATTATTCTTCCCGAAAATTTGCGAGCAAATGCAACGTGAAAATCCTTATTTTGTAGATTCTGTAAATCATACGCTTATGTGTCTGGTGTATGAAAGCTGAAAGATGAAGGCCTGGTTGGTACAATGAAACATACAAGAAGCTAAATACGTGAAAAACATGAAAATGTCTCTGCACCTGTCAAATCTTCTAAAAAAATTAACAAAAAAGCAACAAAAATGTTATTCTTATAAGTTTAATATATCCTGGTGTTGAGAAACAGAACAATGCAAAACGACTACGGGTACAATTAGTTTCTACAAGAAAGTGTTCTGTTCGGTAGCCAGTGCATGTTTTCTTCAACATTCTTGACTTAGCTGTCTTGATTTCAAGGATTATTTTAAAGACAAAACAATTCCCACAACTACACACTGAGTAAGTGGTAAGTTATTTAATTTCTCAATGCCATTTTTTTTGTTTGTTTTAGAATTGTAAATATACTAGGTATATTTATGAAGTAATCCGAGATATTTATGAAGCTTTTTCTGGTATTTTAAGCGACTTGATGCTTTCGATAATATATTAATAACTTAACTTTTTTGAAAATTGTACATATTTAACGATTTTTTGTTATAAATATAAACAAAATACGCATTTTAGTCTTAAAAATGTGCCAATAAGTTGTACTTCTATGATGAGTAATATAAATCCTCATATGCCTCTAAAACAGTGCTCAGAATAATTCAGAAACTTAAGGGTTGTATACAGTGAGGTCACTTGAGTTACGAGCCCACAGAGCGCAGCTGTGTACTGAGAGAAGCCAGTTGTGAAGACTGTATAATGCATATGTAGGTAGCAGCTTATACCTCCTCAACCTATAAGCTTTTCTAGCTATGTCAGCGAGTAATTGTGCGTTCGTGTTACTCGGTGCTTTCGTTATGTGCTAATTGTACTTTGTTAGTTATGCACTATATAAATACAGTGTTGAGGAACGGTTGTTATATATGTGAAAACAGATTCTCGCAGGTGATTCGTAAGAAAATATCCTGACAATTGTGTTCCAACTTGGTATAAAGCTACGAAAGACAGGATATGTCTAGGACAAAAAACGTGTCCCAATTGCAGTGTTCTCATGAAAGAACTTGAATGAACATTTTTAATAGTGTTTAACGCCCATTTTTTACTACAGAGGCATCACAGGTGGTGACACTGATGATACGTGAGATGAAATGATATATTAGGAAAGGATTTTTGTAAAGGAAGAAAGCATTCCAGGTCCAAGTTTACCTCGGCATTTGCTATTTATGAGAATTGAAGAAACCTGGAAAACCGTCAGTCAGGGAGGACTGTTCTAGTGGGAATCTAACTACAGACCTCCCGCTCACGAGTCCGTGCCTTAACGACCTCGGCCACCGGTGGGGATAAGTTGGATGAAATTCGGGAATTTTTACGTAGATACCGGCAATGTATTGCCGCTGAGGGGAACCATTATCCAGAGTTTAGGCGAACTAAAAGTTTGCATCCTTCAACAGAGCAGTTTAATTTCTCAAAGAGATAGTGGGTAATTTCATAAGCACATGCTCGACGTGTGTCTAAATGAAGATAGGTAATTCCATTATCTCCGGGTGTATATATAACTTTTTAAGTGCGTTAGAATTTATTAGACTGTCACTCTGGTGGATATACCACGGTCCCAATTCTGGGTATTCCGGTCAGTTGTAAGCGATGGCTTATCGGCCGCTGCATTCCAGCCGTCTAGTCGGTCATCAGATAATTGAATGACCCATATAACTACGCGAAAAACTGCAAAAACTTCAGTTCCGCATTTTAAATTCGCTCTTTAAGGGCTAAGTCACACTTTCTGAGTTTATACTAGGCTTTAATTTTGGTACGCACCGGAATATCCTAACCTTAACTGCTGCCAAAAACTACCAAGTTAATTATCACAATAGGGTGAAGACTGCCTTGGATTATTTAACAGCCCCCTCATTATCTTAAATATCACAGTTGGGTAGTATTTACTGGATATCTATGGTCTATTTTGATTTGATTTTTTTTACACAAGCCTGTTAGGGCTAGATTTAGAATTAGGGTCAGATGTGACTCGACCCACGGATCCTTGGCTTCCCGTGCCGATGCTCTTACTATCTAAGGTAATGTGCTCTATACAACGAACGAGTTATGTAATATTACTAGATGAAAACCATTATTTGTTTAAACATTATTCATGGCTCCGTATTTCCTTTTGAACATCAAGCCCTACGAGATAATGCAAAACGCTGGAATTAAATGAGTTTCTCCATACAAATGAACTCTCTTTTATTTTCACTTCTTTACATCAAATGAATATATAAAAACCCCGTTTCAGCGGCATGGATATCTCTCATTTTCTACTTCCTTCAATATGCAATTTTAGCTCCCATATGTCAAATAGAATAAAGCCACAAATTAATAATATTTCAATATACCATTTTAACTCTCTTTCCCAGTTTTCGGTGTATAATTCCATAGAAATAAGTACAAGGTTTCATAAGCTATATTGTAGCAGTAAATTTAATAGTGTTTACAAGTTCCATAATTTTGTTATAGGGATTTGTACTTCAACTCCATTCTTGAACGTTACACTTCTGAACCTGCTCTGTTGGCTGGTCTCACAACAGTGTGCCTACAAATGGTTAGACATTTATATGTGTTAACACTTTTTAACTACTAATCAACCAGCAATGTGCGCGCAAAATCTATCCTGATACTTCCTGTTCAATTGTCTCCCAGAACTGCAATTCGTGATACTGTGCACATGTTGGAATCTATTGGTTCAGTACAGAACTAAAACGCGAGAAAACATACAATTTTAAGAGGAATCATACTAAACTGGGGCAAAAAGTGAATGTTCACCAACAAAATCACTCCCGAAATTAGAGCAAATGGATGTTTTGGGACATAAAGAAAACGTTAGCAATCAAATCAGTAACATTTCAGTGGCCGAACTTAATCGTATAAATCAGAGCGTGATATCTTGATGCAATGTCTGTTTAATGCAGAGAAGATAGACCCGCTTCTTCTTTAGGATGAAATTGAATATACCAGGGTAAGATATTAAGTTAGTTACAAATTGATGGGGTATTGCATGTTTGAATGAGACACCTGAAGTTTTTTGCACTAGATGGCAGCATTTTCTAGTGACATTCGAAGTTTACAATAGCAAAACAACAGTTACAAGATGGTGACGCTGAGTAAGTGTTAATCCCTCGAGCAGCGTTCCATTGTCCGATTTGTGGGGAAAAGAATTGGAATCAAAGCACATTCGCAAAGAAATGCTTCCATTTGCGGTAAGAAGTGGGTCAAGCTGTTTACGCTTGAGTGCAGAAGTTCTCTGAAGGGCTGACAGGTATCAAAGACGAACACCGCGTTGATCCGCCAACGGAGATTGCCAGAGAGGCGAACTTGCAACTTGAATATGTTGACAATCTGAGAGGACGGAAGGCTCTCTATGCTACTATTGGTTGTTCACACTGCAGGTTAGGTTTTCACAAAGTCTGTGCACGCTGAGTGCCGCGCATGCAAACAATGGATGAGCATCTCAATCTCTACCACGGCGTACACGATAGGCTAGTGCCAATTGTCACAGTTGATGATCAATCTTGGGTGTATCATTGCCAGTCCGAGACAGAGCGCGCGTGAATGCAATGGAAACATGCTCCAAAAATAATTTTAAAGTGACACCATCAGCTGGAAAATTTATGATGACAGTTTTCTGAGATGACGAAGGAATACTGTTCACCTCACCTCACCTCAGCCACAAGGACAAACCGTAAATGCAGACTCCTAATGTAACATCACCTTGCTTCAAGCTACTTCCATTTGCTAGACCCTCTTAAAAATTGCCTTTAGGGTAAACATTTTCCTGATGATGAAGCTGTAGAAAAGATTCACAGGTTGTTTCAGACAACAGCTCAAATAATTTTGTTACTGGATTTCAAGGGCTTGTGAAACTATGTGAAAATTGCATCAATGTAGGGAAAATATGTTGAGAAATAAAAGCATTTTTCAAATCAATTATCTTATTTGTTTAAGTTCTAGATCCATTTATAGCTTACTTAATTACTTGCCCGCGTACGTTTTATACAGCGCAGAAGCACAGGCACACGGGCTATGGAACACTTGGTACAGATACTGTGAACGGACAAGATTTATAACTACAGCACGGAATTTGATACTATTTTCGTTGTTATTGATTAGAATCCTAAAAATATTGCTTTTTTTCTATGGATATAGTTACGTTAAAATTACAAGATGACTGTAAATAAAATTCTAAAAGATGTAAGTAGACACATTTTTCATTTTCCTTAATTCTGACCTAACACCAAGCAAATTATAACCTATAACAAAAATATGAAGTTATACCAATGTTTCAAACATATTAATTATGATTTACAAGCCAATATTGAAAAGATTGTGCAACAATTCACATTTTCCATGGAACGAAACAAGGAGGAACGCATAAATTTACGTACATTTGGCTGAACCATAACGTAGATATATATCTAATTGTACATTTGGCTAAGGATGAACAGACTAAGTTTAGAGTTAACGTTTAGAATGTTGTGAGGGTGCAAATTACAGAATAATGAACTTTATTGTTTCAATTAATGCATAGTATTGTTTGAGGGCGCAATACGAAGCAAACCAATGGTATTTACTGTGGAAACCGAGGAGTAACGGAGAATTGGATTGGATTATTAGGGCTGAAGGAAGATATTTCGATACTTCAGAATTGCCTAAAGGCTAGTCTTTTATATCTATCTTATTGGAGGATGGGGCTAGATGATGGAGATACCGGGCGGCCAGAAACCACTAGCGGTGAAGCACAGACCTAGACAGACTCTCGGAAGGGCTACTTGCAAACTAGAAGCCGGGGAAGAAACAGTTCCAAAGCGCAAGTCACTGTCACGCCGCACCGAACCACCTCGCCCTGGCACTTTCAACTGTGTATGTAACAGAGCCTGGAATGAAGTTATGTGAAAAGTAAGAGCGGAAATTTGTAGAAAGAAAATATCCATCCTAGCATTCGCCTAAGTGACCAGCGGAAACCAACAGAGAAACGAATGTCAGTATGGCGAGTCGCAGCATTGATAAAAGTCAGTACCTGCTTGTTTGAAATATCACATTAACAAAACACGTTTAATTGCTACCATCGACAGTCATAAGGGCAATAAAACAAAAATATATTAAATAAATTAAATAAACATTAAACTTTAACATTTGGATGATTCAATTAAATTATGGCTTGCATTCTTAAAATGTATATCAACAGAATTTGATATTAATTTTATTTTGGTTTTCATTTTAGTTGTCAATGAACTTAATTTTTTTCCTGCTATAATTATTCAAGAGATGTTTATATAACTTTTATTTCGCTTAACGCGAGCATTTCTTCCTTAAAGACATGAAAGAAACTCAATAATGTGACATTCCAGTGAAGATCACAAAACCTAGGTGTACCGTGAGCTATAGAGCATCGAACCCCTGCCTCCGAGAAGAGTGACGGTGTTGCTCCTTTACTCACTAGCCACTGCACTATGTTGACGGCAAAATTAAGTTTGCAGCGGCAGTATCGATTCCTCACCTTGACTCCAGCGCGCTCTTCACCTGTTTCTACAAACTAACACACTTGCATTAACCAAGCCAATTTCTGCAAATCCTGAAATATTTGACTAGGGGGAGGGGGCACAAGGTTTCGTCTTTACTTGCTGTTCAGCTCTTCACATTCTCGTTACACGACTACCTGGTAATGACTAGTACCGTCAAAGAGAGCTGCTCGAAAAGTAACCAGTCTCTTGCACAGTGCTGGTCATTAAGTGACAAGAACACTTGAACACGCGCGGAAGTTTCTCGTAGCTCCCACGTATTTGCAAATGTAAGTGTCGATTTCGGAATAAAAATTATTTGAAACGTTCTGAAATTATGCACTAAAAATAGGCCGACTCTTTTGGAATTGCTGTCATTTCTCAAAATAAATTTCCTTTGACACTAATGCCCTTTGTCCAACGATGTTCTAGCGCATTTGTTCCAGTAGCTTGGAGGTCTCCAAAAGTCTCAACTGATGCATAAAGTTCTTCATCAGATAAACCTGTTTTTCAAGCAAAGAATTTCCTCGGTTCTGGGAAGAAATGGAAGTCCTATGATACCAAATTTGGATATTAATGAGGTAATGGTACCAAAGCATAGTCCAGATCATTGATTTTTGCTGCTGCAACAACGCAAGTGTGAGGGTGTTTAAGTAAATAACTTAACTGTAAAAACAGACACAAATGTTTAACCACCCAAGTCTAGGAAACATGGAAAGAAAGTTGTGTATTTTCAAACTGAGTGCGCCGTTGTAGACTGGTTAGGATTGAATGTACATTTCGGTTCTTTAGCCATGCTGAAGATATGTCCGTTTGTGCCCATGGGGTCACCTCCGGAGGAAGAAATGAGGTGAATGAATCACCGGGCGACGATGATATAGGGGATGAGGAACGGACATATAGGGTCCCTACCCATGTTTCTAGATAGAACATCCCAATTCCAGTAGGGTACCCTTCCAAGATATTCAAGCACCTATAAAAGGCTGCTTTCACATTCAATGTCGAGGTAGAAATCTTTCCAATGAGCAAGCCACCGTCATGAAGCAACAGCCCATCTCGCCTTGTACTTCCGGTGCTGTAACAGGGCCAACGGTAAATTGATAGAAAGAAAAGTTCCTTTTCAGCATCCGCCTAAGCAAACGGGGAAAACATGAAAATAACCAAGGTCAGAGTGACCAGCCACAACGGATTTGAGCCAGAATCTCTGGAATCGAGTCTCAAGCGCTATGGACTGAGCCGCTCTGGAGGGTAGCGCGAGATCCTGTAATGTTAGAAATGTACGCTTCACAGTGACGAGTTATCCACCAAGCTTGTAACTTTCCGTAAGTGCCTCAAACAGTAATAGGATTATGTTCACATCCCAACAGTTCGTGTAGGAAAACAGAACATCTAAGATAATCGTCGTGACGGCGGGACTGAAGAAAACGCACCTCTCATTGAGGAGAAACTGTTCAATTAAAGAGCTGAAATTCTTGAGAAATCTCAGCAAGGTAGGACTTTATGTTACAACAATCTTTTGAATAATTTACGAGAAACCACGAATGACGAAAGTTAGTGCAAAGTAGGGCCGATTTTTTTCCCCCGTGTAGTTTAGTAGAAATATCCTGTGACATGCTCCAGCAAGATTTTTTAGCGTTGTCAAGGTAATACCGTGTTTTGAATTCGTTGTCATAAAGATGACAAAAGAAAAGTCATGATATAGCGCAAACCAGATGAAGACTTGCCTAAAAAATTCAAGTTTAAAATACGGCCGTTTGTTGGTATTTTGTTAAAGGATCACAGTTCAGGACATCTGTCTTTTAATAAGTTGTACATTGAGTTGGAAGTAAGTGTCATTCGTTAGATCAAAGCTCGATAATGCACTTCGGAATCCGCAATGCTGCAAATTTCAAACCTTCGGATGAAAATGAAAAACCAGATAAGAGAAATGTAACGCAAGCAAAACTGAGAGGAGAAACCTATACAACACGCTGAAAAGAATATAGATGCTAAAACAGTTGATGAAAGATGTAGATAATTTAGTATTATATGATACAGCTTACTTCATTGGTGGTTTGAATGTAACTATAAAATATATTGCCCTATCCTTAATGCCACTGTAAATTTTATTATAAGGCAATAACTTTGTTTTATAGGACCTGTTAATTTTTATGAACTATTTCCAAAAGTATGTACAGTCCATATTATTATTATTATTATTATTATTATTATTATTATTATTATTATTATTATTATTATTATTATTATTAGCATTAAAATTGGGTATATGCGCGCCATGCGATAAAGTGTAGGTGTCAGGTGAAAGAGCACGCAGAGAACATTCTGCGCATGCGCATAGACTCATAATCGGTTTAGCGTGGTTGCTCTTAGAAAAGTTGCGAATATTAGGAGTATGCTGCGTGCTCAGCTAGGCCCCATAACGACAGACAAGGTAATGTAGAAGCAACCTAAATATAATGTAACAAATCTGATGATCTTGATTCAAGTTTGAATAGTAGTAAACCAATGCCTAGGCTCCATTATTTTGCTGGCATTTTCTGATTTTTGATAGGGATTTTAGTATCAACTAGATCTTCTTAAGTGATGCTAGATCGATTTTATGCCCAACCTCGTGTAATAGTAAACGTTCTGGTGTAAAAAAGCGAGTGCTCTAATGATTTGCCGTGACAATGCTGAACAGTTCCGATTGTTCAGCGATAATTGTGCAGGACAGAATAAAAATCACTTGCTGCCCAGGCTGCTTCTACTATTAATTTGACAGAAAAATTTAAAAGTTTCAGCACCTTTTCACATAAGAGAACCTATTTCCTCCCTTGTGATGGTGATTTCAGCACAATGCAGAAAAAGTTAAAGAAGATATATAGAATGTATACTGTATATCAGTTAATAGAAAGTAGCACCACACAATGAAAGAAGTAGATGGTTGTATATGTTCTATAAGAGAACTGCTATTTCTCTCGGAAGTTAATCGAAACGGAGGGATAAGACGATCCATTTGGGCATAAATTCACTCCATCAGTTATTTATGGCGCAAATATTTCTGGATATATTGTGACCCTGCCATTCATCAAACGTCTAGTCAAATGTACCTTCAATTTTGACCCAAAACAATATTTTAGACTACCTAAAATGTAAGCTATCCTACTGTTAAAACTCATTTAAAAAGGATAAAATAGAGGAATTTACACAAGTATTCATTATGTGGAGTACAGTTGCATTGGACATTCTAGAGAGACCTACCTATAGTTATTTAATAAATAAACAGCTTTTACATATCTTACTGAAAATTGGAGAAATTGGTGACACGTTATCTTTGCTATGTATACTTTCAGCTTTAAGTTGTTGTACGGGTGGCCGAGGTTGAGACGCGGACTCATCTGGGGTTTCGCCTGGACCGTCCTCCCTGGCAGAGGGTTTTTCCAGGTTTTCCTCAGTCCTCATTAATGACAAATACCGGGTAGGTATCATAAACGTAAGCCTGGAATGTTTCCTTCCTTGAAAATTCCTTTACCAATTTATCAATTCATCTCATGTATCAGCCTGTGGTGCCTCAGTAGTAAAAATGGGCGTTAAACACTATTAAAAAATTTTAAGTGGCATCTTTTAACAAAGAATTGTTATAAAAATAGAACTGGAATAAATATTTTTTTAAGAATAATGTAATTTATTTTTTCCAAATTTGTTAAAAGGCACAAGTCTGAGGGTTTCAAAATTCAATTAAAGTTTTAATTTAATCAATATAAGAGCTTTCGAGTTAATGATTATTATCAGAAAGGAAAATAGTGTGTTCTGAAGTGATTAATAAGGAAAAAAATTGCAAAATGTAGATAGAAATAAGTTTTTCTGTTAATACTGAGAAGTTTAGTGTATATATTATCTGTCCTTTCAACAAATGTCCTTTCAAATGTTGAAAATGTCTCTAAACCTTTAGACCGAAGGTACACTCAGCCTACTTTTATCATTCAATCTTAATTTTCTTTTGAATGAAATTTTGTATGACAGTTATAAACAATAACAGTTGTATATAGGCTAGTTCATGTGAAATCGGACAACCACATTTCTTCTTTGATTATATTTAACCGAAAATTTATGAAGTATGCAGAGAGTAAGCTTCATGGAAAATATGGATAATATTTAGCTTCTAAGCTACGAGTGTGTAAGAGTATTTTTGAACTTTAGAAATACTAAGTGGTTGCTTCTGAAATTAATTTGTTTCATTATCTTGCATGTCAGATTAAAATATTAGCGAATTCCGAAGGAATGTAGATTGAGATTGTACCCATGAAAAGATTTTTGAAAAAAAAAATCCTGAAATCTCTATCGATCCTTCTTTCTAGGCACCAAAAATTATATATATGCGTGTGTGTATTTATATATCTGTCAACTCTCTAACAGCAACCATTTTTTTCTCAACAAAACACGGCATATACCCATCAATTAACAAGCGATTCATCGAGTTCGTTAACGAGCAAAATTAGGTAATTGGGGATGGTTAACCTGCAGAAAAATACTAAAAAAATTTTTTCTCAATGAAAATCGGTATATTTCATTGAAATAAAATAAGAAAAATAGTTTCTGAAATTCAGCGAAATCAATTATGAGTGGGGTTTTAACTGAAATGCAAAATTTAAAAAATATTATTTTTTTGCAACGAAACTTGGTATATACTATTTAAATAAAACAAGAAAAGTAAGTGCTGAAATTTAGGAAAATCGGCCCATTGGGAGTGGGGGGTGTACCTGAAAACTGAATTTTTGTAATTGTCGAGGACGTGGATTAAGGTGTTTCGGAAGGAGATGTGGCATACATTGTTATTGTTAGTATTAACATTTGGGTATTCTCGATAAGCGATAAACTCGTTGCTGTCATGTGAAAGAGTATAGGGGAGAAGTTTGCGCCTGCGCATGGTCGAATAATCGGACTTACCCTTACAGACTGCAGCTGTTCTGCGGCTTCAATACCGATTGGCGGCAAACAAGTCGAAAATCCATCCACTGCTCTAAAATAATTTGTATTAGTTTTAATTTTCGTAAACTGTTTGTAATATTGAACAGTATTTTTGAAAATTGATAATTATTGCATTTTAAATGAGTATATTTTAACGCGTATTTCAATATTTTGAAATAAATGCAGCTTTTTTAAAATAAGTTATAATGGAATTATAGCTCCTTGCATTAATGAATAAATATTTGTTATATTCATTTTAGAAAGCTTCAAAGAGGAAAAAGGGTATAATTTTAACTTCTTGTTCCTACAGTGCATATTTTCAGATATATTTTATTTATTTTCGAAGGTGCAATTTTATTTAAAATGATAAATATTTAACATTTGTTGTAACAAATTGTACTGGGAGCAGATTTGTCAATCTTTTTTGGATTATTTACACTTCGCCGAACAGAATAATTTTGAAATACTTTTAGTTTCATATGACACTTCCAATTTTGAAATCTAGTGTTTTACCGTCATAGAACTCCATAATCAATATATATAGTGTCACTTGTCTTCTTGCCATAGAAGGACTCCACGAGTCCGAAATATAGCGATCTCAAGTGTGACTTTTTCTTAGTGCTTTATCCTTTTCTGCTATTATAATTACTGTTAATATATATTAGAGCAATTATACTGAAATGTGTTGGTTAGATAAATAACGAAAATACATTTGTCTCTGATGAACGATGTGGCTACTGATACCGTGGAAAACATAAAAAACATTGGATGAGTGGTCTGACTGAAATTAGGATGTAGGATCGCGTCGCCCAACCCGAAATGACGTTAGATTTGTAGTTACGTTCAGAGCCAGACATCCGGTAGTATTCATGGTGTGTGGAACGGCGCCAGTTCTTCGCTTAGCCACCTCTGGCAAGACAGAGATGTCAATAATATTAAAGTTTAGAACTGTGCGCTTTTTCCTCCAACATCCCTGGGACATGAGTGTCTGTAAATCATCGAATAAAAGACTAAAGTACAAAATATTGAAATCGTCTGGTAGTACTAGTTGCAATATGATACTTACTACTATTGGTTATAACACATGTGTTTTGCTTTTCGAAAGGGTTGTAAACTTGACACAAAATGAGGGAAGAGAAGACGATACTTGTACATGCATATTATTTAATATGAGCAGTGTGGTTAAGGAGATTTGCAAAGAATGGTATGCAGAAATACGAAAGGATAGGGGATTAAACGGTAGAGATTTACGATGAGAAAGTAAATAAAGAACTAAAGATGTTTGGTAACTTTAATAACGAGGAAGGTTCATTACGGGAAAATCCATCTAAAATCACACAAGATGTATGAAAATTAAAATTTCATATTTTTTTAAAGTCAATAAATTTCTGTTAATATATGCAGTACACAGATTACAGTTTATATAAAACATGAAACACATTTTTTCATTACGTTTTGATACCTTTAATAAATGTTAAATATTTCGCATTTTAGGAAAATTTGCGTCTTATACGTTGCCTCCTTTTTATAGTTTTCTTAATGATATTTAACCAATATTTTTGATTACACCTAGGAATTATTTCATTAACGTTGTTTAAAAGAGCAATACCATCTATGTAACTGCAATTTTCCTCCGGTCCGTTGTGCCGTGGTCTGCTGGATATAATTTTGGAATTCTCTTCTCCAGCAGACTACGGCACAAGAGCCCGGAAGAAAATTGTAGTTACATCTTTGACTCCGGCCGTGAAAGCCTACGTTCTCTCAATACCAGCTATTATGTCATAAGATGAATCGTGACAAAATTGTCGTATTATCCCGCACTCATTACAGAAGACTTTTAGCACTCAAAATACCTTACATGGGCATTCCTCTATCTTGTATGTTTTAAACGTCATTTTTGCTATTCTTTTATGTAGAGATACAATCAAAATATTCATGATGACACTGTTTATTTGCACTTTTGGTGTGTACATTTTGTAAATATTATAAAATGGAGTTTCGAAATAAGCATGTAAATACTTCCCTTGACCATCTCCTTGATGTAGTGGTTAGCGCTGCTGAATGCTGGCCGGGAGGTCCCAGATTCGATCACTCGTATCTGCTTGGAAACGTATAAGGTCTGGAATAGGGTCCACCCAGCCTCGAGAGATCAAATAGGAAGCTGTATGATACAGAGGTAGCGCACTTCTCAGAAGCCGCGAGTTGCCGTAATTCTGACCTCTACCCATGGTTTCGCAAGACCGAGGTAGAGCATGCAGTGGTCACTGTGATAGGCCAAAGTTCACATTAGGATATTGCGCCATAAACACTTCCTTTGCAAGGAACAATGTTTTATTTTCTTCTGCAATCTGCAACGGTTTCATTATGAGGCCCATTCATGGATATCAACGATGCAACGGTTTTGGGTGTGTGTATTTTCGTATAAAAAATCTATGCTCCGGCTAATTGTTTCCGCTTCATAAAAATTATCTCACGGTTTTCACTGTTATTATGAGTCTCGCTGAGGGACTGAGGGTGATTTTCTTTGAAAGGAACAAACGACGTAAAATTTACACTATGCTCTTTTGTTACCTTATTTAATTTAGTTATACCTTCCATTGCTGACGGCTCATCCAAAGTTCGATGTGGCAACTCGATTGCCTTAAAATCCCCTTGGCAAGTACGAAGGTAGCTATTAAAACTTGATCTTGAACTTTAAATCTGTCCACACCCGGCTTCGGGGAAGAGTCCAAATGTAAGACACCGCCACTAGGACTTCAATACGTAAACTTTCGTAACCAATGCGGCATATAAGACTATTGACTGTTACGATGTACTGAATTGTTTAAACGAGTGAGTCATCATCGACTTATCTGTCAATGGCTATTACTGATGCGAGCACCCATAGGCTGGAACAAGAGGCGTGGAGAATGCATGACGAATAATTCATTTAAATCCAGAGCCCTGAAATGAAGCGAACTGCTCTTTTATCTATACCTTTAAGTAAAATCATCTCCATGTGACTTTCTGACGCCAATGGGTTTCATAAATGTACCCGCACACTACCGCGATATTTTAAAAGTTTAAAATATAAAGAAAAATTACCTCGCTCTTAACTAAATTACCTCATATGGCGCGAAATAATCGCATCAATACACTAGCACAGCTCTCCTCTGACAGCAAAGTCATTAGATGTTACTCACATTTCGCTAAATTTTACTATTTCTTCAACTTAACAAAATGTCCTTGTTAACAATGAATTACATAGAATTATGATATGAAACATTAACAATACGGTCAATTAAGCAATATAACTTACCACAAAATAAATGCTATAAAGAATATTTATGTTTGATTTACATTCGATAAATATTATATTAATTCCAAAAAATATTATATTAACGTTAACAAGGGGGCATAAGATAAATGCTCTTTCAAATCACAGATATGCATCTTAAGGATGGATAAATATGATGACACCTTTCTAAGTTACACCTTTAGGAGCCATTGACTTTTATTAGTAGCACGTTATCAATAGAGATCGGGCTTTCAAGTACAAAAAAAAAAAAAAAAAAAAAAAACAACCAATAAACCAAAAGGCACTAAAACATGAAAATTAAACACTTAAATAGGCACTCAAACTACAAAACGGGTCCTTAAAATACGAGCTAAAATACAAATCAGGCATTTACAAAGCAATTAACATTTAACGATTTATATAGAGGACAATATGGGGTGAATTTGGGCGCATTCAATCAAAATTTTAAGAGACTCATTATTTACCAAATTATCAAGTGAGATGTTTGAAAGTGTTCATCAATATTCTCCACATATTTTTGGAACCTCTTTAGGAAATTAATCCTCGCTGCATATTCATTTGAGAAATTCGGAGAATTTCCTTAGGAATATTATCTTTGAGTTCTTATATGGTGTGTGGGCTCGACTTATACACGGCATATTTAATGTACCTCAACAGATAATAATCGCGGGTGTTAAATCGAGGAGACTGAGGGAGGCACAAATCTCCTCGATTGTTGTCTTGTGGAAACACATGAATTGTTCTTATTGAATTGTTCGCTGTGTGAGCAGTGGCAGAGTTAGAAATGCATGAGCTTGCTACCTGTCAGTTAATTCTGTGAAAAATGAGGTTATTGATTTCGTTTAGTTACAGACGCTCTTTAACACAAGTCAGCAGCGTCCCATTCAACCGAAGTCGTGAAATGCCCCATAGATTTTTCTCAGAGGCCTTTTCTTTCAGGCTTGATGACCGGGACTGAGCCCGCGATCTTGGGTTTACGAGGTATATATGCTTACCATTAGACCACTAGGACCGACGAAAAATGGGGTTAGTATGATATTTACATGAGTAACAGAATTAACTATATGCTAAAAAATGTTGGACCTATGATTCTTTCACTACTGAGTTAGCACATATGAATCGTACATAAAGACACGCTATGTCGTTATAAACATAAGAGGCATAATGCACTTTGCATGTACTGTCGAATTAAGAAACTGTCGAATAACACTACACACACCCGGGAACAGCTGCACTACGACTGATGCAAGCAAGCTGCTAAACCCCTCCACGGTGCAACAAAGAGTGGGGAAAGCATCACCAATCGCATGGTATAAGCATTCTCCCTACATACCATAGATAAATTTCTTGGTCATGCAAAGGAATTTTCTGTACATAATAGGATTTTTCTGCACTCTAGTATCTATTGTTCCGCGTAGCTACTTGACAGTTTAAATGAAACTATGGGTCAACATAATCATTGCTTATAGATACTCTACAACAGGTACACGTGGCTGTAATTCTTAAACATCAGTTATTTCACACAAAATTTGGTGACATTCGAAGCTGAGGTTTGCGAAATTCCTGTTTCCTGTTCTTATGCTTCGTCCTATTCTTACACCAAGTTTGTCAAACTTTCTTTACTTTCAGTTTCTTATCGAGAACATATTTTCATTAAAGTTATTCAAAGATTATGAACAGTTACAAATCTGTGAGGTGCAGGAACACAAGAGTAATTTTCTTAAAATCGCCGTTTCACTGCAAGAGTTAGTTTTCACGTACGACTTGTTCAAGAAAGGCCCATGCTGTAATGTGTGCTGATTTTTTGTTATATAACAGACTTAACTAAATAAATAAGGGGGAAAACATATCACCTTTAAGATCGTCCGAACGGTACAAAGAGGACGCTTTGTCGGAGACACAAGATCATGTTCTCCGCTGTCCCTGCCCGCACTCTAGCGGCAGAACGTCCATTACAGAAAAGCTGCAAAATAAAAAATACTTTAACTTGAGTTTGTGAATTTATTTTCCAACTTATTCTCCTTCTCGTTATTAACGGAAGGTAATTTTCACCCAAAAGTCCACTTTATACTTGTTTATAGATTTCATGTTGTTTAAAACAATTAATGTTAACATTTTTATTTTGTTTTACAATTGTTTTCTTGTAATATCATATGTCATCTTCACTTTACAGTATTGGTACATTAATTGTGAGCTGCGTTATGTTTGCATCTGAATGTGAGTAGGTGGTTATTTTCCGAGCAACCCTCTCTATGTCAACACCAGACTGCTATACATACAATAGACAGCCCCAGCACTAATTACTGACGGATGTGGTTGAAAAGAAACACGTGTAATCCCGGGCTGGTAAGTGCTTGTGGAAGGGGGCGGGTGAAGCTTCCTCCCTTACACAAACATTACGTACTGGTGGTCTAGGGGCGGTATCACTCTCTCAGATCCCGCAACACGTGTAAAGTGCCTGAGGTAGCACGCAAAATGTCGTCCCGTTCGCAAACATTGAGCCCTAAATGCAGCTCATGACTGGTTCCAACATACGCACTTTCTCCTAGTGTCGCTGCCAACTTTTGCGTTGGGTAAAGTCCAGTTAGTTTCACATGCAATAAATAAAATATTAATTGCCCCCCTAAAATCGAGTAAGAAGGAATCTGCACATGTGTATCATTGAAATAGCTGGACTTAGTTTATTGGTACATAAGGGCCTTGTTCTTCTGTTTTCCTAATACAGTAAAACCTCTCTAATACGGAAAAATGGTTCAGAATCAAATTGTCTAATTTAACGTGGTGTATATGATAGAGGGAAATAAGTTTTCATAGTATGTACATACATATGTACTTAATTTAAAGCAAATGACATATGTATTAGACATTAATGTTCAATAGAAGCAAAATTACTAACACGTTGCATCTGCAGTCAAAATAAAAGTAAACTTTTGCATTCATATCTCAAAAGTAACTAATAATCACTGTGCTTACTTTAGGCATGCATGTACAGTGTATATATAGGGAAATACATAAATCTTTTACATTTTTTGAAGTATTGAAGAAGCACAACAGAAAACAAAAAATTAAAGAAAAACCCACTCTTTCGATACGACCGCGCTTAATGACCCTTTGCAAAGCATAAAAATAAACGTGAATCAAACTCAAACAGGTAGCAGAAAGCCAGTTAAGGAAAACAACATCCTATTGATGTTACAATACTGTGTACTTTGGAATGATCCATTTAAAGCATAATATTAAAAAATTATATCACTGTTGCCCAAAACAGTTTAAAAATAAAGTTAAAAATAAACTTGGGCACTTTTATGCTCTACAACTTAAAAATAAGCATTTGAAGATCAATAAAACCCCTATTTCATATTTTGTATAATATGTGAAGACGTTCAACTAACTTTAGTTTATTCTAATAGCAGGGGGGGGGGGGGAAATAGGCATTTAGCATAAACTCTTGGGTCTAGTAATAAAGATATTGCACACAATTTTTATTTTAGGTCTCTTTATAGTAATAAATGTAGTATGCTGCGTAACAGAATTAATGTTTCTATATATCTGTTTCATAAAAGTTAAAAACTGAAATGTTTGAAGCAAAAGCCTATCTAGAAGGAATGATAACAGAAAGATGCCTGAAATAAAGCAAGACGTACAGATAAGAGGAAGATGTGATACTGGCAGATTTAGAAAATGTGCGGATGAATTCAGAACTAGTCTAACGCTTAATCCACGGAAGCGGAAGAACCACCGCATCCAAGATGCATCCTTACTTTAAAATTAATACGGGATTAAAAGCCGGTGGGAAAAGCGAAGCTGCTTTACCGGATACGCTTTCAGCAAAAGATGAAGTAGCGGCTCTTAAAATATAAAGCAAGTGATATCGACTTTTAAGGAAACAAGGCCTGTCCGAGTTTCACTTCGATAATGTTTGGTATGTAACACGCCGATTATTACCTACGTATTTAAACCTAAGTTCATAGTAATACAGTTGTCCTTAATGAGGATATAAAAACTGAGAATTGACTACAGTTTATCATTAAAATGTCCGTCTGTTTGCTGAATTGCTTTCAAACATTTCTTCATAACGCTATATTTAAAAAGATATACATATACAAATACCAGAGCAGTACAATAAACAATGATCATTTTTACAGGTATGATTTCTCGCGTTAAAATTTAACGTTACAATATTTTGTTAACTTAATGTATAATGTACACGTGGTATAGTTTCATTCCCGCTTGTGAGAGGTGTGCAAGTTGAGGCGTGTTCAGTTCTGCCTATAGCAAATTGGAGGTGACACGCGACGAACGATATGCTGATATGAAAGTCTGATTACGTCTCAACAAATCCACAACAGAGACCTATGCGAAGTTACTGGAGGCCTATGGAGTGTTTGTGCTTCCCTGTAGTACAGCTCGAAAATATTTTAAAATGTTTAAAGAGGGAAGGAAATCAATTTCAAAGGGTGGCGGACTCTTGATTCCAGTTTGCTGTCATTCTGAGAGAGGAATGTCGAATACTTTCAGAAATTCCGAAAATTTCACTGGTGCCACCCAACGTCGGCAACTGAAAGTTGTACATTAGAGTGTTTGTGCACGGTGGGTTCCAAGACGGCTGGTTCCCGAGCAGGTTTGCATGTAGTTGAAGAGGATGTTACAGGAAAATGCACAGTTTCCTTTGCTGATGAAATCTGGGTACATCATTTCGATCTTAATTTTAAGAGCAAACAGCAAAGCTTCCATAATATGCACATAAATATTCCCATATAAAATGTATTAAGACAGCATATTGACATAAAATAAAAAATGCAAGGCAATTTTGTGAAATTTCTCCGTGAATAAAAACACTGTGAAAACCATATAAATTATTTAACTCATCACAATTTATCTTAAGGACAATCTTCCTTAAGAATTAAAAACAAAATTAATGGTAATATTTTTAGCTCTGCACACTCTCAACTTTTCTATTGCAATTTACGACCATCAAAGGTTTTAAGTTTTCCATACTTAACTTTGGATTGCGTATGCAAAAGCTACAATTAGAGCTGCTTTTGGTGGTTATTTCCAAGGCAGTTCGGAACGTTTCCCTGCTAAGATTTTTTCAATCTCATACATTTAATATCTTGTTTTTTTTTTTTTTTTTTTTTTTTTTAAAAGAAAGAATATTATGCAGTTTTTCATTTACTAATTGCCAACACTTTCAGGTACCGAATTTAATTTGGTAAAAATAGTAACGGCTAGCACAAAGCTATACTGCTGGTTTCCAAAGAAGTAATAACGGAAGGAATATAAGAGAAACTTAAAGATATGTATGAAAGGTTAGTTTTTACTTCTATGTCTTGAGCAATTATAACTGAAGAATAATTTGAATCAAATATAATAACTTTTATAAGTATCTTTATAACTTTTTATAAGTATCACTACCACACTCACCGCCATGGGTGGCCGAGGTCGTTAATGCGCGGACTCTGAGAGGGAGGTCTGGGTTCGAATACCGCTAGGACCGTCCTCCCTGACTGAGGATTTTTTCAGGTTTTCCTCAGTCCTCATAAATGGCAAATGCCGGGAAGGTAACCTAAACTTAGGCCTGGAACGATTCCTTCCTTAAAAACAAATCCTTTCCCAATATATCATTTCATTTCGTGTATTATCAGTGTCCATCGTCTGTGGTGTCTCTGTAACAAAAACGGGCGTTAAACACTATTTATTCATTCATTACTACCACACTTGAACTGAATTCTGAGAACTCCTTAACACCCACTTTCATACCGTGAGGGAAGGGCTACCTCCAGGTAAGGTGAGGTATTCACCGATGTGACGTATTGATTGTGTTGCATGTAAACTACCATCGTGCTGTCAAGTTTCAATACTGACACGATTGCACATATTATTGCAACATATTGTATTTGCAAATCAAATATGAACATAAAATAAAAATTTTTGTAATGTATACTTGAAAAACAAGCAAATATGCACTACAATTGAAATATTGTGCTTATTAGCAAAATATGCATTATATACAACATAAAATATTGTTGGAAATTTAGTAAATAGCTCACATACTAAGTGAGCATACTTTCCGACAGCAGAGAAGAAATATGCATTTGCATTGAAATCCTGTCCCTACAAGAAATACATTTGTATGTTATATTTCCTTATCACATTTCTCAATAATGCTCATGAGTTGTGAGAACACACTTTTCTGATAACAGCAAGGGAAATGTAGTACTGAAAGATGCGAGATTTACTGGAGATCTCTAGCCTGTACATGGATCAACATTTCACGCTAGATTAAGGGGATGTGGAGTGTGATGTGGAGAATTGCATATTCCAGACGCACTTCTCGTCACGGATAGAAGGGGAGGCCGCGACAGGCGCCACGCTACACTCTTCACTACCCCACAAACAGCTTGTTCAATGTAAGTACAGCAAGAATAATCTTCCTCTCTTCCTTGTGTGCAGCGAAAGAAAAGTTTGTTGTGCGTTTGTTTTCGCTTACTCTGCTGATAATAAAATTAAATAACTCAGCGTACTTCCAAACCTGCCTACCCTTAGTCTCTTCTGGTGTTAAGAGATCTTGGTAAGCAATAATTAATTATACGTTTAGTAACTGTGTCAAAAGCATATCGAATCAGTAGAGTCTCAAAAAGTTGAGTTGGATAGAACCGATGCTACATGGGTAGTGGTAGTAATAGTACTAGTAGTAAGTAGTAGTAAGTAGTAGTAGTAGTAGTAGTAGTAGTAGTAGTAGTAGTAGTAATAGTAGTAGTAGTAGTAGTAGTAGTAGTAGTAGTAGTAGTAGTAATAGTAGTAGTAGTAGTAGAAGTAGTAGTAGTAGTAGTAGTAGTAGTAGTAGTAGTAGTAATAGTAGTAGTAGTAGTAGTAGAAGTAGTAGTAGTAGTAGTAGTAGTAGTAGTAGTAGTAGTAGAAGTAGTAGTAGTAGTAGTAGTAGTAGTAGTAGAAGTAGTAGTAGTAGTAGTAGTAGTAGTAGAAGTAGTAGTAGTAGTAGTAGTAGTAGTAGAAGTAGTAGTAGTAGTAGTAGTAGTAGTAGTAGTAGAAGTAGTAGTAGTAGTAGTAGTAGTAGAAGTAGTAGTAGTAGTAGTAGTAGTAGTAGTAGTAGTAGAAGTAGTAGTAGTAGTAGTAGTAGTAGTAGTAGAAGTAGTAGTAGTAGTAGTAGTAGTAGTAGTAGTAGTAGTAGAAGTAGTAGTAGTAGTAGAAGTAGTAGTAGTAGTAGTAGAAGTAGTAGTAATAGTAGTAGTAGTAGTAGAAGTAGTAGTAGTAGTAGTAGTAATAGTAGTAGTAGTAGTAGTAGTAGAAGTAGTAGTAGTAGTAGTAGTAGTAGTAGTAGTAGTAGTAGTAGTAGTAGTAGTAGTAGTAGTAGTAGTAGTAGTAATAGTGTATTTATGTGCAAAACATATTTGTTATAATTTAACTGATCCATTTCGCAGGGTCCTGGAACCGTACGTACTTTCCCAATACATTAGGAATTACATGAAATTGCACAACCAATATTTAACTCTTAAAGGACTATATATATGCAACGAAATAAATAAATAAATGAAAGAAGAAATATATATATATATATATAATAGAAAAATTTTATACACATAAAATAAATAGAAAAGAAAATAGTACAATAGAAAATAACTTACACTCCCTCAAATATATGTACATGTATTAAAAACAATATGGTGACTCATATTCCCCTAACCCTCTTCCCGGTTGTCTGCCTATTTCGAGTTGAGCTTCTCACTTTGTTGGAAAAGTTACATACTCCCTCCTCCTCCTTTCTATATGCCAGCAAAGTCCAGCAATGCCACAGCCATCTCCTCCCGTTAACAAACGGGGCCAGTAGCTATTTCTTTCCCCCACTCTTACGTCTCCTTGCAGTACGCCATAACATGTTACTTAAATTCTTTATCCGCATATATAGTGTAGACTCTCTCGTATCCTTTTTGTCTGTTACTTTAGTCATCCACCAGGCTCCTAATCTAAACCAAGCGAGCTCCTGATTGCAGAATTTCGCCCCTGTTTGAATGTAACGCTCCTTCCCCCATCCAATTTTCAACTCCGATTGTATCTCCAGGGAAATATTTCTGCACACATCGAAAGAGTCAGCTGCCTATTTATGTCCCTCAAGAGTCTCTTAATTTTCCTCCAAACCCTCTCCTGTTTCCCGCTCTGCGATCCAAATGTTGCCAATTCCTATATTTTTCCGACCCCTTGTTAATTTTGATACCCAGGTCTTATTTCCCCCATCTCACAATTAAGTTACAAATTTATGTTTAAATAATACGTTGGTGATTGATGATATTCTTCACGAGATGATCGATCAATAGTGAAACAGCAGTTGCAAAATGGCGGCGTCTCTGAGTGAGTATACAATGCTCCCTTGAGCGATTTTTATGAACAAAAGGTATGTAATCAAAGAGTATTAATAAAGAAATGCTTCCCATCTACGATGAAAAGTTTCTGTACAGTTGTTTACAATGGGGTATAGAAGTTGGACATGAATCAAAATCGACCAAACGGAGGTTACCACAGAGGCGGATTTGCTACAAATTTAATACTTAATCCAAGCAAACAGGGCTTAAGTATAGATACTGTATTTGATATCTTACCTTATAAACACTCAATACTGTTCTCTCCCTCCATTTAAGGCAACTCTTGAGTGTCGAGAAGACTGGAAGGAAAAAATAACGCCTTAAAAAGGACGCGACATCTTATGTGGTAACACAATCGGGAGCAAGCATTTGCTATCCTGGACTGTGTTTTAAGAGGACTTGAGAAAGGTTGCCATGGTAAAGGAGTTCTCGTCCTCTCAGACAGCCAAAGTCGTTTGGAGCTAAGTTGCCAAGTCAAATAGCATCTTGGGACCTGTATGCACTTCTGTATGAGGTTCCAAGCGCTCGCCCATAAACAAAACACTCCCGAGGAAAACAAAAATGATCGCACGGTACTGTACACACATGAAAATGGATTCTTGCAGAAAAGTAGCAAGGCGATTCGCAAGTTCTTGGCATTTTTGTTACAGGTGCAGAAACTGTTCAACTTGTAAAAAAGTTGCGAGCGACAGGATTTTTCAATCACAGGGCCCGAGTTTCGAACCGCCATATGCTCACGGAAGAAAAGCTACATGAATTACAGTAATATCCTACTATCGCATATTCCGGCAATGTAACGCCACTGAGGGGCATCCTTTTCAATATACGTTAGTGTTGTTATTATCAGTTTTAAATGCATACACTTTTATGCTTTCAATAAAAATAAAATCTAATTATACTCGCGATGCTTGTTCTCAGTAAGCAGCTGCGCTCAGGCAGCCCGTAGTTCAATCTCGCTGTATAAAACAACATATTTTGTTTCAACCGTATAGTGACCTAGGTACATTATTCTTCGTTTTAAAACATGACTTGGATACTGTTATGTATTGTTATGAGGACATTGATAACAATTTTGATATTTGGTATTTATTTATACTGTCCACAGTTTTTTGTGGTTTATTGTGTCGTGGGCTTTCACATACTTTAGGGATAGTAAAGTGTTTTTTTTTATTATATTCGTACCGTTTCTCTAAAATTTTCTTGATTATTTAAAATTGCATCTGTTGTTGGTCTACTTTTCTGAATTCATTTTCTTCATTTACATGAATAATTTTTAGTCCATTTTAAAGGAAGAAATACCTCTATAATTCATATATTACATAGATAAGCATAGATAAGCAAATGTAAAATGTATTCACTTTTGGTATGGTACTGGTGCATTTGATGCAATCCAAAAAAGGCTACTGGTCATTTCAGTTAAACCAATTTCGGATCACAAAGATTTTACTGTAGCCAATACAGCACGATACGGGCAATGTAATTTAAAAGATAAATTATTAAATAACTTATCAAACTATCGTTAGCGCATGCTATACAACAGCAAAATGTATACGTTTCATTTCATGACCATTACCAGAACAATTATCCTATACATTTTCAATTAACAGAAGCGCGGGAGTTGGAACAGCAAAAATTGGAATGTTCGCACCTCTAATGACCTTTGATATTTATACGTTTGCACGAATGTTTGTTAAGCTTTCTGAATACTGCTTTAAACAGAACCCTGTAATAGAATACCTAGTTTCATTTTACAGTCGTATTAGGTAATACACAGTTACGAAATACTCTGAGAAACCAATGCAGGTAAGCTATACAAGTATTGACGCACTTATATTCAAGTGCAGTGAAACGGCGTGGTACACGCCTCAGTAACAATGCGATCTCTCCTGTAACAGCCAATCATTAATCGCAGAAATGAGACATTTAGTAGTGTTTAGTTTACAATATCACTCTACTAGTGAAGTTATCGGCCTAATAATAAATAAATGAGTTTTTTCTTGAACATTAATCTCCAAAAAAAATACTTTTTTTCTTGCTTTTTCAATTTTTCCACGTGGATATATGTAATATGTCCTGAATTCAAATATGTTTTTAGTTTTACTCTATTGGGTTAGGTTTTTGAACAAAATCACATCAAATGTAGTACTAATATACTTATATTTCTTTATGAAATATTAAGTTTTAAGTCATATAGCTAAGACAAAATAGGTTTTTAAGGTTTCGTTTTAACTTAAATAACAATGAATATTTGAAAAAAAGACCAATGTACAATAATTCTGAATTTCCTAACTTTTTTCACTATTACAGAAAAGAAAAAAAAGTTCTAAGTTCTCATGTGTCCTTCCCTCCCTTTTCAAATAGCAGCCATCATTGACATATCCCAATGGCCTTTATAATGGTTTCCATTGTTTTAATGTCTTTATGAAACAGCTCACTTTGTTCTTCACTCATTGCACCAAGATTCGTTGAGAAAGTGCGGCTTAACACTCGTTCTACACCCTCCTGCAACATTTCTTTATAGTTCTCAGATTTCTTGTTGCCAAGAAAGTTTTCTGTCTTTTGTGTATGCCAACCATGCTGACTTTTCTCTACTGAGGAAATATCTCACCTACATAAGCTCATGAATCATCGAAAATACCTCCTGCTATCTTAGCTTCAGTTTTCTGTGGGAACTTAGTGAGAAAGTTTAACAATCATTATCCTTATTCAGAGCAGTAGCAAATTGCTTCATCAGACCAAACTTATGTGGAATGGTGGAAGGACATTAGGAGATACCAATGGTTCATACTTAACATTTTTTCTCCAGGAACTAAATTGCTCCTTTGTGGCCATTTTCTGATCTAATGCTCTGATGTAGCCCTACTGTCCCATTCACAGAGTGAACATTTTTTTTATCTCGCTTCATTCTCTCAGAATATTTATTTTATGTATCTGCTCAATAAACAAATAATAAAAATTTTTATTTTCTACAATACCGATTTCTGAAAAACTGTAGCCCATGAAACAAAACTAAGGCTGGTATGAGAGATTCCATGTGATAAGGAATCAGAAAATACGAACAGTTTTCATTCAGCAAAAAAGTATCATATTTAATATTCAACAGCAATTCCCTTAAGGTTAGCACATTTATTCCTCTGTATTACTCTGTCTCGTAAGTTGTTTTCCGGAAAATCTGCAAAATAATCCTATTCAGCTATTTGTCTCTTAATTTGAAGAAAAAACTTGGATCAGCGAGGAAGGGTTTCAACTTTGAGAACAGATGAGTCAAGGGAGTCAAATCTGGCGAGTAGGATGGATGATCCTAAATTTCATATTTCAAATCTTTCAATTTTCTTTGACTAAATCACTATTGTGTGTGGGTACGTGTCCTAATGAACAATTATCTTTGTTCTTCTGCTACAAACAGGGTCTTTTATCACCAATTGTTTCATCTGCTTCATTTAAAAGAGCAGAATAATCTTCCGCTGTTAAAGTTTTGCTCTTATGAAGATAATAAATTAGTAAAATTCCTTTAGAGTCCCAAAGTACTGTATAATTTTTCCTACAGAGGTTATCGACTTTTTTCCCTCTTTGAACAACCGGCTTATACCACTATTTTGATTGACGTATTCAGGCCTACTGTTAAAACTCTCCAAGCTCTGTTGAGATATTTTCACACGAATAGATTTTTTTCTTTTTTCATATGAAGTTCTTTATGTAAAATATAGCCTTTGAATGCCTACATGCTCAGATATTTGGTATATAACCTGTCCATCATCTATAATCATATCACAATTTTTTTAATACTTTTTAGGTGTTTTTCATATATCTTCAAAGTTGACATGATACGTTTAAATCAAAATTCTGATTTTAATTATTTTTCTATTTTCAAGTTTTATATCATTTTATCATTTTAAAGCGATATGATAAATGTATTTAAAAAGTTTTAACTCAATGTATCTCGACTTTTTAACGCTTTTTTAGAAAATTCGATAATTTTATAAATATTTTCTCTCAAGATTTAATTTTGTATAATTGTTCCATAAATAAATAAAAAAAAACATCGGGATCAAGAAGAGCAGATGGAGGAATAGCAAGCAGCCTTGAGATGTTTAACGTTTTATTTCTTCTACAAATGTGATAAATCGAAGCCAAGAACGTTTCAGATTGCCCTCATACAGTCAATTCTCATTTTTAATGAAATTGCGTTAAACGTAGATCTTAGCAAATTTAATAATGCTTAATGCGCGTTCTATATGCTCAGGTATCACAGGCAGCGAACTTCGGTGATACATGGATGAAATGATAAGTTGGGAAAGTGTTTTTTTTTTTAAAGGAAGGAAACGTTTCAGGCCTAAGTTTAGGGTACCTTCCCTGTATTTGCCATTTATGAAAACTGAGGAACCTGGAAAAAATCTCAGTCAGGAAAGACGGTCCTTGCAAGAACGAACCCGAGACTAGCCACACAAGTGTACTCCTTAACGATTTCGGTATCCATTTATAGCAATGACACCCAAACATCATCCGTACTGGGTTTGAACTGGGTTCTGTGAGCTTTTGAGTAGCAAAATGCATGATGATTGAGGTATGAAAACAGCATAACGTTGTACTGTGAGATAGCGAAAGGTTCCTCGTAACGGAAAGTGGAGAACACGTCAGCAGTTCTGGCTACTACTACGATTATGGAATACAGAATTAAATTCACATGCTATTAAAGTACGAAAAGGATTGTTGCACCAGAAAACTATTTCTAAAAAACCACCTTCGTTGTACATGCATAAGATGCTTCACTCACTCTCGACTCCTGATTTTCCTGTAAAACTTTAAAGCTAATAAATGTAAATAAGTTAAATTTTATACTCATAGAGATTAGTGTATGGATACTGAGGGGCGTGAGTGGCGGTGTTACATTCTAGCCGTGAAGACCGGTGGCGTGTTCGCTGTACTAAACAGTAGTGCTATTGTTACGAGAGCAACATGTTGCAAGCAATACAGCACGTACAGTACAATAAGAACCTCTAACAGTAAGTGCTTCTTATCCACACTATGGATGAGCTTCAAAGACTGTTTAGGGAATTAAGAATTTACAATATAATTAAGATTTTTAAAAGCAAGCCTAGAAGACAAAAGCTCGCATAATAAATGATAAAGAGTTGCCCCGTTTAACTAGAAAGCTGCATCAACTCTTGGGCAAACAAATTACTATCTGTAGAATTGAATAACGCATTTATTTTACAGGAATTACATTTAACCCTGGCCAATATTAATACCTTTATGCTTGCGTAATTGTGCACATTTCTTGATTATAAAAATTCACTGAAATAGTCTTTACTATTTGAACAACCGCTACAATCAAGACAACCTCGATTCACTGGGTACACACAGTGAAAACACTCAAGATATGTTTTATTATAAAATTTGAAAGGTATCCTACTCCCGAAGCTTCTTGGCTGTTTCTTAGCCAAAGATAAAAAGCAAAGTGAGGAACTAACCACGCAGCACAACAACTGACTTTTAATTATGTTAATAAAGAATGTGCTATGGCCAATAGACGCACACGCACAAGCACTTAATAGCTCGAGAGAAGATAGGAAGGGGCAATGAGAGACACAATGCTTCAAATATTGGAAATATGGAAAAACGGCACAGTATTTATTTATTCAATGTGAAATTATTGAGATTACATACACCCGCTAGCAGTGGAGAAATAACAAAAGCACAGTATTTGCAGTTTATCCTTACAATTATGTACCTCAACCTGATTAAATGCATGTTAACCTAACCGGATCCTATTCTTTGCTCTGAATTTGTACAGAAAAGAACAAATGGTCGTCTATTTAAAAGCGATGGCCGTGCTAAGATGATCAGAACATTGTTAATAACAGATTGAACTATGTGCATTGCTATGGAAATGAAAAGGATAAATTACGGACCTAGAGGCAATGGAACACCCGATATCTCAAGAACAGCATCAAAGTAATGCACGCAGGATATTGTAATCAACCGTAAGGCGGACCCCGAAGCATTATTGTTGACTAAAGTGTCTGCGTGGCGAACAATTGAGAAGATAATTTGTATTCAAAAAAGCTACTTCGACTATTTCACTTGTGATATCATAAAATTGACCAATGAAATGAAACAAAATGATGAATTTTGACCAATCACAGTGAAATAATTATAAAGTTTTATTAAATCCCTTTACCAGGTGAAGTGCATTTGTCTTCCGGTAAGTGTATCCCTCACTATAATTCTTGAGCATCATGCAGATGAATCAAGAACATCATTCGGCAACACTTCCACATCTTCATTTACTAATTCCCAAATGTCTTTTGTATCCAATGAAACTGCAGCCCCTTCATTCAAATTTGATAACTGTGTTTTCAATTATTGTATATTTACTAACATAATGTATTTTCACTCAAACAACTGTTTTTGCCTATTCAGCCAAAGAGTCTAAAATAATTTTGTAAAATATGTAACAATATCTGCTTAAGCAACCTTAAATTTTAATAAACACTTTTTTCAGAATGGTAAAATGTTATCCATTTTGTTTTTCTCAGTTGGTATTAGTAAATCGGACGGTAGCGATTGTAACAATCGACTTTCATTTATTTTATTCTCACGGTTTCTGAATAGGTATAGCGTTTTATACTACTGTTAATAATACTTGAGCAAATTTCAATTATATATTACTTTTATTCTTATTCTATCTATGAAATAGTCCTAAACTCATATTTGACTCTTCTCTATTGACATTACTGACAATCGACATTCGTTTGTTGCTAGATGGCTTGAAAAGATTAGGTATCCATAACAAATATACACTTATTACAATATTGTAGGCCAAGTTTAAAGGAATTCATATTTAAGTTCTTATTTTATTCGTGAAATAGTCCTAATAAATATCACTTACTACGTTCTGAATTTATCGGCAATCACAGACCCTCTTGTGACATTACTTGTGATAACACAATTTCTCTTCTCCATTGTCTAACATGTTTACTTTTAAACTATGAAATGAGAACGTAAATAATACATGCGATAAACGTTTTACATTTCAATGGAATACATGCAATCAGCTTAAGAGTTAAATGAGACTGTGGTTTTCATCTTTGCTTGACATTCTTATTATAGTAATATAAAGGCCATGTTCTCAGAGTCTGTAAACGGCGTGTGGTGGGTGTGGCTCATCGGTATAGGGTTTGAGGAGGCGTCAAACACATGACGTTGCACTTCCAACAATAAATAAAAAATTAAAAAATCAGAGAGTTGTTTAAAGTAATTCCCACTGCTTGTTCAACACGTACTGGCGCATGCATAAAACTCAGTGCGGAACCAGTAATTGAATGCTGTATTTTTAAGTAAACAAACTGGAGTGATGCCCTTGGCGCTAAGTTAAACCTGTTCTAATTAATCTGACAGTCAGCAGAGAACATAGAATATTTATTTTACGCACTTTATTTAATTATGGCTGTAGGGATTACGGTTTCTAATGACATAATCTGACTTAACGGTTATTAGAGAAGGAAAGATGCAACTGCAGCGGTGCAGCAGACCTTAACAAATAAACCACGCAGTGTCTAAACCCCCAAGGAGAGAGGAGAGCGTATTAATTTCGGTTTGATTAGCATTTCCATTACCATTTCTTCCTGAATAATTTGCTGGAGAGTTGACAATGGATGTTCCCTTCCCACTTTATTGGGATTTGTTCCAGTTGCGCTTCACCTCGTCGTGCTTGTAGAAAAGGCAGGAGCCTAACACAAAAATTAGCTTTATTTAACATTTCACTACAGAAAAATGTTATAATCACATCATCTCAAAGAGAGACACCAGTTTCTGACAACACCGCGAAATTGTTTGAACAATCCTACCTGCAATCATTTTAATCTTTATTGCTTTTCCTTCCCTACGAATTTTATATTTAATTGATGAACATAAAAATTCCCTAATTTATCTATTAAAACCATTGGACATCAATGATAATGTTGTCTGTTATGCTTAGATCCTGAATTACACGTAATCACATATGTTTGCATGAAGAAAAGACAAATGTTCAAAGAATTTCTACAAAATTACTTTTACATATTTTGAAATTTTTGAAATAATATTACACATTTTATATAATATGTTTCAACATGCTTGCGTTGCTCACTGTCGTTGCATTTAAAGTGAATTAATAGGAACCCATGTCCACTATGCCCGTTTCAAGCATCCTAAACGAGTATTTTTCCAGGATTTTCCTTAAAAATCTTTAATGCTTTTATTTGTTAGCTTCGTTGCAATTGATAGGGGCAATTGTTGTGCAATACTAATATAATTTTTTTATGTGACAGGCAAACGAAACAGTCATGAGCATGAAGGAAAGAAAAGAGAAACTGAAGACAGCACTACAGATAAATTGTGTTATTTGTTATTGTTAATGACTTAATATTTTCATTAATTATGAAAACATAACAGTGCTCTCACTCACTTTCAATAGGAGTAAAAGTCTTATGAAACAATATGTCAAGTCCATATATAAGTTCAGTCAAAAAAAATATTTTCATGGGTACAACCGCATTACCTACATTTCTTTGAAATTCACTAAAAGGGCGCGCGGAACAATTATGATTGGGCCACTCAGTAGACAGGAACTCGTTCTGCATTGCCGTTATATAGAAACTTATCGAGAGCTATTCATCGACCAGAATATCGAATTCTGGTTAGGCGTTAAATACATATTGTACTAATTTCTACTGTAAAGAATTTAACCAATATAGTTCTCCTTAGTTAAAAAAAGTAATATTCTCTTATGGTCCACATCGCGTAACTGAATTATATTTTAAAGCAAAATCTAATTCTAAACTATTCGGTGATGTTTTAAAAGTGCAGTGAATTTATATTAACTAAATACATCATATGCTAATCATTAAATGGTATTTCATTTGGGTCATTATTTGTTCTATATGATTTCCCAGTAAACGAGGCTAAAAACAGCCGATCGAAATAAATTTGCTCGTACCATCACCAACTGTCTTTTATCACTTTATCGACAAAAAAAAAAAAAACTTACATATAGATTGACCCAAATCCGAAAACTTCCCGCAAGGCACCGCGAAAACTTTAAAATGGATTTTATCAGGACACTACTTTGGTTAGCAATGTCCTCTTCCTCAGGGATAGACATTTCTGCCTGTTTCGGCTCCAGAATTGCTCAATGTTTAGTGTTGCTAATTTTTTTCTTAGACCTTCCGGGCACTTTTTCCTTTAGCTTAATATAAAAATATTTGTTTGCTTTATTTTCATCTACTGCCTTTTTAAGTGTTCTATCCATTTTTTTATCTTTTCATATACGTCCGTGGTTTCCAAACTTTTTTGACCCACCATTATGAAGCTAAGAAGCTTAGCGAACCTCTTATTAATATACAAATTGATTAACTGGTTACTGTAAATGGCGAGGATGCAGGACGACAGATGGACGTATAAGACCACCATGTGGGACACGCCTTAAGCAAACGACACATAGGCAGGCCAAGACGGAAATGGGAAGATATAAGCTGCACAGGCAGGGCGACAATGGTTCAGAATAGCAAGAAGCAGGAATATATGGAAAACCATCGATCGTGAACTTTGAACCGAGTGAAATCTGATGAACAAAAGTGTAACAAAGTGTAGCATATAGGGTAACACTACTGTACACAACCCTAATGCGAATTAACTCACCGCTACACTCATGTAGGAGGTCTTTGTCCTTCATAGGGATATTCCAGCAGCTTCTTCTTCTTCTTCTTCTTCTTCTTCTTCTTCTTCTTCTTCTTCTTCTTCTTCTTCTTCTTCTTCTTCTTATTATATTATTATTATTATTATTATTATTATTATTATTATTATTACTGGCTATAAGAACAATCTTAGGATTCCCTAACGCTCAATATGTTGAAACATTAAACGTTTATTTTACACGAACAACATTAAACCCGATATTAATACTAAAGTTAACAATGCAATAGCATGTTACCGTATCTTTCAAGTCATAGGGGGACTGTCAGGCCAAGGTCTTTAAGGCGCGGACTAGTGAGCTGGAGCTCTGGAGTTCGATTCCCACCAAGACCGCCCTGACTGAGGTTTTTTCTACGTTTTCCTTAGTCCTCATAAATGGAAATTCCGGGAAGGTACGCTAAACTTAGGCCTTCTAAACTTCCTTCCTTTAAAAAACATTCCTTTCCTAATTTATCATTTCATCTCAAGTGTCATCAGTGTCCAACGCATGTAGTGCCTCAGTAGTAAAAACGGGCATTAAACCCTATTAAAAAGGTCATCGGGAGGGTTATCTCAGGCGGTAATGTTTGGGACTTGCATTAGAGTAGTCTCGAGTTCAAATCCTTTGGGGCCTTCGTAGTTGCCCCTGGTCTCCTAGGCAAATGCTGGGATTCTGTTACAGAGTCGAAAGTGCCACGGCAAGATGGGCTGATGCAGTTGACGGCGACTAGTGCCTACGCTCTCAATGGTGGCACCTTCAGGAGGAAGGTACGAAGCTGGCCAGGACGTACGAGCGATGGGTAAGATGGGATCCTGAACAGAAAAAAATACTCCAGCATCAGAGAAGCGCCCCCCCCCCTCCAAGGAAATCGAGCGCTTTTGAAGATCGCTTCCATATGAAACAGACCCTCCAAATGTTTCCATTCATATTTTGAAAATAACATTTATTCTACAATTTTAATTCAACTTTATAGGGAGATATCTTATTCTCTTAGCAGCGTTTCTTTCTGACACTGTTGAGCCCCTGTGCAAATATAGCTCTCACTTTCAAACTTTAATATATGTACCAATTTCTCTATTTATCAGGTCAGGTGTTTATTTCTTCCTCTGAGCTTTCTGTATCTTCGCTGTAAACATCTCACATACCTCACTTTGGAAATCACATTGTATATTATAATCATATTATTGAAATATTATCAAATAACAGAATTCCATGAAGGCTTAAGTTATACGTTTCAATATTCTAAATAAACGGTGAAAACTTCTCATTGAATTTCAAATGGACAGATGAGTAAATAGCTTGCTTTAGATGGCACAGAACTTTTAAATCAAAAATCTCAGAAGTTGAAGGTGATCTAAGGACTTAATGAAACCTCCCTCACCTGCCAGGCATCTTCTTGTCCATAAAGTTTTCTCCTTATAACGGAATAAGAAGATTATTCCCTGTCACTAAATACCTCAAAAAATTGAAAACAATGTCAGATACACGGTGACCACTAATAATAATATCATTACAATAAAAAATTCAAAATGCATTATTAAAATTTTTGATACACCCTTAATAGATTTCGGGAAACCTCAGGAGATTCGCGAACCACAGTTTGGTAAACACCTATTTAGGTTAAATATATCTAGTTTTCGGTTTGTATATGGTCTGACAGTCTGTTCTGCCACAAATCCCAACAGTTTCATCTCAGCGGCATGTTTTTCTTTTGATACTTTGTTTATGTCAAGGTTTCGCATCCAGGAACAGATATCAATTTACAGCATTTTGATTTAGTATCTTTACGGGCCTTTCCCTTAAGGTTCTTATGACTGTGTCATGTACGATTAGAAACACTAAAAGTTTTTTCAAAGTCATATTCAAAAGTTTTTCTTGTTTGGCATCTTAAATAACTGTAAATATTGATTTTCCACTGGTACCAATGACTGTTTTCCACAGAATGCTTTTTCATAATTATGTGTCATTATGTTCTTTAATAATTACATTTAAATAAAACAAATGTATATATAAAACACCCTTCTATCCAACGAAACTAATATAGAGAACAACGTACGTTCTGTAAGCGATGCTAAATAAAATAAAAATAAAACCATCTACTTACGAGAGTCCTCATTAGTGAAGCTTTGCCCAGCGAGACACCTGCAAATATAAAAACATGTAATTTCAAACTCTGTCATTAAAAATACCACCATTTTCTACTCCAGAGGAAAACTAGAGAAGGAATAGAAGGAATTAAAAACAGCATATATTGGGATACAGTGTTATCTCAAGAAAAAATTTGTTTTCCATCTACCAGTGAAGGTATAAGAAAAAAAAAAGTCCATTTTTAATGCTTTATTTATTTTCACTTTGACCTAAATGGTCTTCTTGAGACGTTTGTATGTGTGGACTGAATAATACAGAAGTAAGTCAGTATGGATGAATGAAATGAAATTAATTAATCAATTAATGATGGCACAAATTAACTCGAAGTCCTCGGCGCCTTAAAGCTACCTGACAAATTTTGGAAAATCAAGAGGAATGTTTAATTTATATGACATTTTTTTCTGTTAACAAAACATTGCAAAGCTATCTGACAAGTCTATTGCTTAACAAAAGAAAGGAATTTTAAAGATTTAGGAACGTGGAAGTTTAGTTAATTTTAATTATAATTATGTGAATGATGACTACATTTGTGGGGTATTTACTCCATGATCGCTAAAATGAAGGTCACTTCAGCTGTGAGTAAATGGGTTACTGGCTGTGAGAAGTTTCACTAATATAGTCAGTATATTTTTCTATTGCACAACGTTTTTCTGTTATGCATGTGCAGTAACAGAGTTCAAGCGTCAATTTCCAGTCTCCACGATATTAAAGATACAAGTTATCAAATAAACGAGATAGGAATAAAAATCAAAGGTTATTTCTTATGTCGGCGCCTTTGGAGCTTTCTACGATTACGTGACCAAGTTAATAAATACGAGAAGTGTTTGGAAATGATTTACAATAGCGGTGATTTACGAATACCGCGAGATCTATCGGCACGTCCATTCATAGGGCGATAGGGTCATGCAGAGGATAGATGGCGGTTGTATAGTGAAGACAGTGTTCGTGTGTTGTAAAGCACAGAAAGACGTCAACAAACTGGGCTGCATGGGTTTAGTGGAAGGAAGGCGTCAAAATTACAGTAAGTCGTAGACGTGTAACTGCGGTATGTGGTCGAGAAGACCGTTTACAGCTGGGTCAATGGGTTCGCTAGTAGCAGAAAGTCTGTACATAAGAATGCGAGTACTCACATCGCGGTCTGCCAGTAACATGGAGGTTGTATCTGAGTTGATAGGCGCATGCAATGTCGGCCACGCAACATTATTAACACCATTTGAATATGGAAAAGGTGTTCGCATATAGGACTGCACGGAGTTTTACCCAGGCACAGAAGGAATGATTATTGAAGTCTGTCGTTGGTTACTGGAAATGCATTACAAAGATCGGATTTTTGGGAGAAGCTGGTGATTAGTGACCACTCATGGTATCACTAGCATCACCAGAGAAGAAAGTCAGTCCATTCAATGGAAACATCCAGGGAGTCCCAGTCCATGAAAGTATCTGCGTCACTTCATAACATACTGCTATTGGACTGGCGTCTTCGTAGAGCTGAACTACGAGACTTAGATGCAGCAACGACAAAAGGGAAGCTGGTCGACAGGAGTGTGGTACCACACTAGCAACACTACGACCGCAAAGTTTGAATCACTGGGTTCATTGTTGTGCCGCACCCATCACATTCACCGGATCTCTTTCTGTCTGATTTTTCGACAGTATGAAGGGCTCGCTGTGAGGTAAACATTTCAGCAACAATGCGAGGAATTTCAGGCAGTTGTTCACCAGTGATGGCGTAGAACTCTCAACACTTATTCATAGACCAAGGTTCGTTCTGGGGAAAGCCATCCCTCCTTTTCACGAACAGTAGCGGAGGAGAGCGTCATTAGCCGAAGGTAGTCTGAATTTAACAGATATAGGCAAATAATCAGCCAAACCATAACAGATATAGGCAAATAATCAGCCAAACCATCATCTAGATGTGATAGCTCAGAATGGTTGGAGCGTAGGGAGTTAAGGGAAGGTTACTAAAGGGAAGATGATGAGTTCAAATCGTCAAGGTGTATTTTTTTAAATGGGTTAAAGGACATTTGCCATTATTAAAATGATTTGTCCCCTGACTCGTACTATGCACACAATATTTATGATTATTTTCTGCTGCAGTTAAAGGGACATTTACCACCATTACAATGATTTGCGCGCTATCAATTTATATTTATGAATTGGAGTCGAGCGTGGGCCGTCAGGCCGTAGCGAGCGGCAGCAACTACTATGTCCACCGGTTTACCTGATTTACCCGAGGTTAAGGTTAAGATTAGTGTGTATGTCTGTGTGTATATAAATTAATTACGAATTGCAATAGACGAAAAATAAAATAAGCGCGATAATTCGCCACTGCGAACTAACACTAAGAAGTGATAACATTCACATCTCCCAACTAACACTAAAGAGGCGAAGTTTCGTTATATGGCATTGGTTTTCTCCATTGCTGCTCATGAAGGAAACCGTGGCTTGCACCCGAGGTTGAACCTCCGTGTACGGTCAAGTCTCCCAAACAGCACCTTGCGAAGCCATATTGAAGTTACCAGGAAGATGGTAACGGTGCATTGACTTTGGTGGCAAGTATATTGAGAGATCCATGTGCACTGAATCATGTTTCACAATAAATGCGATACAAAAACTACTATCGTAAGCAGTTTCTTAACGCCCTTCATGTTTCAGTGATTTTATTTCATGCATTTTTAAGTCTCATTTTATTTTCGTTTCATTTACAGCACTGAGTTTTTCTATTATTCAACATAGAAAGAGAAATCCCCTTATGAAAGACTTCACGAATTTTCAATATTTGTATAGCTCTCCTTTTGATCCACATGATATAAGGTCATATTTAAAATGAAAGAATTTAAAACGTGGCAATAATATTCAAACTATACAAGTTTTTGCATCACTAGCTGAAATGTATAAGCACAAGGTGTGAAATATGCAGAAAAATTCAAAATAAGAATGTTAAACCATATAATCAGGTAATTAGCAAATAATCCATTCAGAGCTTATTTTTTATTCGCAATCCTTTTTTTTTTTTTTTTTTTTTGGATACTTTTCAAAGCTGGAAATAATCGTTCCACACTACATTATTATTATTCATTATTATTAATTATTATTATTATTATTATTATTATTATTATTATTATTATTATTAAGAAAATGCTAATGCAAAGATATGAGAGTTTTTTATTTACCTCTAAGTGTGAGCAATCCGAATTTTCTTGGCATAAAAGTTTCTCCACTTTAAGCCCAAGATTTCTTTCATAGCACCATCTGTAATTTTACCTCAATAATTTCGCCATTGTGTTTGGGGAATGTATGTTGTTGCAAATTCTAAAACTGTACTGCTTCACACAATGCCATTCCTTTAGCATGTAAATTATTATTAAAGTCGGAAAGCGAAGTTCAAATTATGGAAAATCATATTTAAAAATATCCGATATAAAAATTACATGATTGCAAACAAATGTTTGAGTTCAGATTAGAGACGACTTATTTAATAGGCCAAATATAAAGTACTTTATTAATGTTTATGTACAATATTTTATAAAGTACTTTATATTATAATATGCAACACTTGCATCATTCAGCAATCTCTTTCAGCCAAAAATAGTATAAAACCTGCATCCGTTTCTTTGATTTTCTCCGGCCTATAAAGAAAGCACATATGCAAATTTTAGTTACCCTTCATATTCGTAAACACTGAAGATGGGAATTACAAAACAAAATTTTCTACCGATTTCATTGATTAAAAATGTGTGTTTACATATGAATTCAAGCCCGACTCAACACTTTATTGTCATAAAATTGAAACGTCGCCAAACGAGGAGGACGCACGGTGCTTTTTCTGAAATGGAAAAGTTTTGGAAGACAACGAAGGGAAGAATGTGTAAAATGTGCTCGATGTGAAGGAGCAGACCGTATTTGAGATCATTGTAAATTATAGTGTATAGGCTTCCTACTGAAGGCTGTTTTTCATCTTGTTATATAAACCTGTGCATTAGAAAAACATATAAATATAGTTTCACTCGTTCAATTTAGCCTTACTTTGTTTATTTCTTTTTGCTGTCCAGTAATTGTACTTAATACATAACGGGTCCGTATTTCCAGCACATTTGGTCGTGAAAGAATAGTTACATATTTACAATAAATAAAATGCATAAATAACTACTTAGCATACATTATTTTAAATGGGTGTAAGCGATGTAAAAATACATTATTTATTTATTTACTAATGTTGCTCTGAAAATATGATGGATAAGAGTTCTCCTCAAAGAGACAAAAACAAAAGTGGGTACACCTTTTCCTCTAACACAT
The DNA here is from genome assembly GCA_030762175.1 of Metallyticus violacea. Classification (NCBI taxonomy): domain Eukaryota; kingdom Metazoa; phylum Arthropoda; class Insecta; order Mantodea; family Metallyticidae; genus Metallyticus; species Metallyticus violacea. Next base: position 32,725,133 of record CM060833.1, read on the forward strand.
TGCTAAACTAAAACATTACTAGTGAATTTATTATACGGTTATTTTCATTATCTATTGTCGTGCAAGTGTTGAATAAAAAAGTTAACGCCTTCTCTTCTAGTATACTCAGATATCAGGGAGTTTTCTTATGACAAATCTTGTTCACCCAGGTCCTATGCAGCATGAATTCCCCACTATCACTAAATCACAGCTGCCTACTCCCCAAGATGAGTAATCGCTTTACTTCGCCCCTCAGTTCTAAGAAAATCAAGTAAAGCTTCGGAACGCATTATTTAGGCAAACAAAATTCCACATATTAAGATATCGTTTATCATCCGTTACGAGGGGTGGGAAGAAAGTAGTGCCAACATCGCCGCAATGTGTTAATAAACATGTAAGGGCGTTATGTTCTCATCATGTTTACAGGAATTGTACAGCTGTTCAACACACACTCGTCTTTAGAGCACTATTTGTAGAGGAATACGAACCTGTCGAGCAGTAGTGTACTTTTGGACCGTCCTAAAATAATTCCTTCTAAAAGTAAGCAGTGTGCATGGATTAAAATTGAAATGGCACGTGTTAGGAACGTGAAGGAATGTCATGTAGTTCTACGAGAAATCTGTGACAATGAAACTTTGGATGGTCCGTAGGATGTCATACTTTCGACAAAAACGCAATAGACTCATCACGTTTAGGTCGTCCTGTCCTTGAGGCGCATTACGTTGGTTTGATTCAATCACTGCTAAAGAGAGGTCGCCGATGGACAGTGAGGGAGTTAGCCGCAGAAGCCAGAACAAGCAAGGCTACATTGTTGCTTAGAGCACTCCTCCTCAGACTTCAACAAAAATGTATTTGTATTTTCCCACGTGTATCCATGGTGACAAAAATGAACGTAACTTCTTCTAAGTAACATTTGATACAGCACGCGGTTCACAAGGTATCCAGCAAAGCTGTGTAGCAACAGTAGCAGTTGTGTTATATCATACATGACATGCACTCAAGACGCTGACTTGTGTGTGTGTGTGTGTGTGTGTGTGTGTGTTGTGTTCCGTTGCTCTGTGACAGTGTGCAGTCGCTGCATGTGCGAGCATCCGCGAAATTCTTCGATTGACACGTGGAATCTTGGGAGTACCTAATTTTTTGGGGGGGGGGTCAAAGAGTCCATTAATTATGCTGTAATATTTATAATACATATTAAGTTAATCGTATAATTAATGAGATTGTTGAATTAATAAAAGCATTATTATACATATCTCTTAACTCTTCTTAAATACAATTTTTTTTCCTATTATAGATACTAACTTGTAAGATTCCTTGGTGCCCGATTGGGCCGCATTTGTATACCGGGATGGAAAACAGGTTTACCTATATGTTGCGTCGCAGCTGGAAGATGTGTAACCATCCATTGAGTTGAGATATCTTAACAGACAACGCACAGTGAGAGAATTGCTACTAAATAAGTTATATGCACGCAGATGTTCCCATTATCTACCGGTATCACGTTTCCATGTCGTCATCGTTAAAATTAGGGTAGGTCATGAAGCAATTCCATTACTACCCTTCATCAGAACTCAGTACCTAATCCAGCGTTAGCTTATGGAGAACTGGTTTACAGGCAACAACATTGTAGGTGTTAAAGATACCTTTCTCGTTATGTAAACATTGTGAATGTTGTGGAATGTGCTCTTTATGTCATTGCTGAAGACAACCTTAAACAGAGTGCTTTGTCCTGATAATGGAAATTAAATAAAAATGGCCATAAATAATTATTATAATCAGTGATTGATACTCCAGTATTGTGAACTTAAGGCTCGGACTCGTGAACGGAAGATCTGGAGTTCGATTTCCACCATGACTGTCCCCCCCCCTAACTGAAGTTTTTTCCAGATTTTCCTCCGTCGTCATAGAAAATGCCGGGGAGTTATCTTAAACTTGGGCCTGGAATGTTTCCTTGCTTTAAAAAAAATCCTTTCCCAGTTTATCCTTTCATCTCATGTATCATCAGTGTCCACCGCCTTTGATGCCTTAGCACTAACAATGGGCATCAAACACTTAAAGCAATGATCTTCTTCTTCTTCTTATTCTTCTTCTCATCATCATCATCAAGATACTGAATCGCATATAGTCTGTCTACATAAACTGTCTTTTCAACAGTTTCCTCCACAAATTCGCGTCTATATCATTCACACACTGTCACTCGCAGAAGGGGGCCAGGCTTCTTTTTCTAATTATTTGAGGCTGGCATAAATCAGTTCAATTCAGTTTACATTATAATGATTAACTAAGTACTTCATGACCTCGAAATTGTGCAATTTGGTCAGTGACAAACTCCTTTTACAGGTTTATTGTCTTAACGAGTTCTAAAAGAATCCCATTAACTGAACATGGATTCGTCCACATTTATTTTGGGAAAATTTATATTTGTAATATCTATTTTAAGATACCCAAGTTTTAAACACAATTATTAGAATCGCATAGTGTGTTTAGTTTTCTGTTTCTCTTCCATTTCCTGGCCCTTCACTCTGTGAGCCATTTATATGAATACCCGAAATTCTATTTATATGCAGAGTGATAACTGATCATTGATAACGGTTATTTTTCGCTATTTCTATGAAATTATCTGCTACAGTAGAACGGTACATTATCTTAATTAATTGCGATTTAACGTAAAGACGGATGTATTTGCAAGAAAAGACTGGAGGATTGAGCTTATGTAGGTACAAACAGATTTCAGTAAATGAATCGTGGAACATAAACTTTTTTACTACTACACGTACTATAATTTAATTAGGAATTACATTATTATAGTAGCAATGCCATCACTTTGAACATGAAGTAGTTTATGATAACCTTAAGAATTATTTTCATGGTATATACAGATGTTAAGAACCCGAAATAATTGCAGATGGTGTAGAGATGTCGTATGTAAGCAATTTGAGATAGGCAATGCATGGTCCACAACTAAATATAACGCAGTTATGGTATTAAAGTCAAGATGGGTGAAAATTTGGTTTAGAATGTATTTAAAATTGCCATGCAAGTATAGAAATATAGATTTTCCGTAGCTCGTTATCGGCGTTTAAAAGATTTAGTGCCATAAAATCCCCCAAATCTTGATCTATCATTTCACAGCGCGACACTGAACACCCATTAACTGCCATCTTGCGTTGTGTAGTCAAGACGATTCAATAAATATAAATGTAAATGTAGCTCTTTAACTGCTTGTGTGGCGTAATGCATAACGCAAAAGCTCATGTTCCGCAGGCCGCCTGTTCAATTCTTATTTGCTATTTATTTTATTTTAAATATGAACGCTACGATAAGCATACTCAAGAATTATGATTAGTGTTTACTTAATGTTTTCAAGTTTTATTTTCTTTCTCAACAATGAATGCAATACCAACCTCGTACAATGGCCAATAGGCTTACTACCAACAAAATGCTTAAAACTTAATTTACCTAACGCACGCTCAAAACACAATTCTGGTTGGTAAACATAGTAACTACAAAGGTTGTAATTATATGAATCGATATGTTAAGATTTAAGTGTATAAATTGAAACACCAAGTTAAAACATATGCTAACAACTGTATTATTAGACCCTAGTGAAAAAATTAAAAATGTGACGAACGAGACTCGAAAACGAATGACTGACTACCTCTTTCTCGAAAACTAATGCCAGTGTGATACGTTGACAAGCATTCGTTCGTTATCGAGTGTTATGCTTTCGAGGGGAATTTTCATTGGCCAGTGGCGTGGATGCGCTTAAGAAACGTATAGCCATAACTTTGACATTGGAACAGATAGGTCATACGTTTCCTATCTCAACTTGTCCCCTTACTCTCTGAAATTATTTCGGTGTAGTTCATTAACACATTTATATAAATCAATTAGATTTTCCCATTAATTTCGACATCTCATGTCTTAGACTAAACTGTATAAATAGTTACGCTTTGCAGTTGAACAGAATCCATGTGGAATTATGAGGGATATTTTAATGAAAACATGTCAGAAGTCAAAAAGCATCGTTGCATATTTATTAACTCAAAAGTACTCTCCACAACTTCCAACTGAGAGACAAGACAGTCAATCACATTTTTCAGAAACTTTCATTCTGCTGACAGATACATAGCTCATGTCCTCGTCCGTTTCAAAACCCATTTATGTGTTTCTGTTCAGTTCCCCAAAAGTGTCAAAGTTGCTTGGGGAAGTTATGGGTTGTAAAACATGCTGAAGAATTTCCCAGCCAAATTTCTGAAGCACATTCCTCGCCAGTTGGGAAGCTAAGGTACAGGTGTAATCACGAAGAATATAATGCCTTTTGACAGTATTGACTTCATGATGCACCTCAATTTCTACAAAATATTTTCATGCCACTTGGGATGAATTGCGACCCCGTGCTCGAGAAAATCCGGCTCCGCAGTCAAGAGCATCATCTCGAGCGACTTTCCCGGTACTGCTGTGTGTGGCTTTGTTTTACTTTTTCGGCATGGGAGAAGTGAAATATTTCTATTGCTAGCTTCGTCGTTTGCTCTAGGGCTTAACTAGGTGGCACCATGTTTCGGCCTCGGGTGACGATATGAGAAAGAAATGCACGATCTTCTGCAGGTAACCCAGAAACGTAGCAATTTTGTGAATCTTTAGTTCCTCCTTCAGTTGATCTGTCAACCACATCGTGCAAATTTAATGCAAAAGCAATGCTCCAGATCGCCTAAGGAACAATAAATTATACCATTTAAAACACTGTAATCGGTCGGTTTTCTGGATAAGACCTTTACTCTCGCAATAAAATCAGGAGTAGTAAAAGGACGAATTTGTTTTGGGCACAATCGTCTTGTGAATACAAGCGCCCCCCTTTAAGCATCTTACATTCCACTCCAGTAATCGTGAAGGTGACATGCAGTGTTTGCTGTACACAACAGATATGGAGGAGTCCCGTCTTCCAATACGCTCTGCAGAAATAAAAAGAATCACACCTCTCTGACCTTCTTAATTCGCCTCTATTTATGATACTGGACTAACACACATGTGCTAACTTTACTTCCGCGTACTAATCAAACTACTGCTGCCTATTTCCTCACAGATGGCAGTATCGTTAGCAGTTCCTTCAGTTATATGCATGGTAATCCGCTTTTATTTTAATGTCTTCGATAATTTTTTTCCAATAACATACCATTGTCTCATGAACTTTGAACAACACTCTCGGCAGGGCGGTATTATATGGACTTCGGAGCCCATACGGTGCCGTTACATTGTCCCAAAGGCGATGATCGTGCACCAGAGAATTGGTGCCGTATGCGGGATGCGGTCGTTGCTCGTGAGATGAGGAGGAAATTAAGTGATTGTTTACTTTATTGGTTGGATGCCCCTTTGCCTCGAGATTAGGAATATTATATCCCAGGAAAATTCTGGAATTCTGTGACTAGTTTGAGTCAGAGGGCAGGGTAGGAAATCTAGCAGGCTACACGGAAACACTAGAGTTATCAGTTGACACAATTTATTGACTGTTGTTATAAGAATATCAGACTGTTCGTATTGGCTTGGAAATGTTTCGAAGATCTCAATTGACTTCTAGATAATGCTTATTGGTTCACAATTGCCGACCACTTTAACTGACTTCTAACTATTCCTTTTCTACAGTTAATGTCTGTAATTATACTTTTGGAAGATTCCTATTGATTGAGCCGGACTAATTTTCTAAAATAAATCTCACACTGTAATAATTCCAAAAACGGACATTCCTGCCATAAATATTCGGAAACTTTTCTGATCTGACATCCCTTCACTTTTCTAGCCTTTCAGATTTACCCACAATGAAATCGTAATAGACCACGTCTCGGACATAAATAAGAAGCATCTATTTGTTTCTAAAGTCAGGTCAGAAACCTGTTGACATGTCTAAATGTTACTCTTAAAAGGGCAATAATACATATGCTGTCAGCTAAGGTTTACATGTGTTCATTTCTGGAGAGAATTGTTCCCTTATTGTTATTATGCACCGTTACAGTCACCTATTGGAATTGTTGTTGATTTGTTTTATTTACGGACGCTCTTTAACACCTCAGGTCATCAGCGTCCCATTCAATTCAGAGCGTGAAATGGCCGACAAATTTTGCTCAGAGGTCTCTTCTTTCAGGCTTGAGGTTCTTTTTCGTTCCGTAAATGTGCGACACGGGACCCACGACTTTATTTCCCTTCCGAAGGACGCCATACTTAGGATTTTTACATCCGAAAAAATCTATGGGTCCTGGCCGGGTTTGAACCCGCGATATTGTATTTAGAAGGCAAGTATGGTTACCACTACACCACCAGGGCCGATCTATTGGAATAATATATCTCTCTGCGCTAGTTAAAAATGTACATTATGTGTCTCGAGTCGGCAAATTGTTTTCCTAAATCCTTTCAAAAGAAACAAGTTCGTGCCAGGACAAAAGGCTGTCTTCTTCCCTGGTCGAACCGTTTAAAATTCCATTGCGGCTAATTTCAATACGGCACATTCCATAGTTTAACGAGCAGTCCTATATTGTAGCCTGTACTTTCATACAAATACATAATGACCTCCTACTACACATTTAGCATAGGTGCTACCTAAATGAATACAATATCCTTAATACAAAGTACATACATCCATCAGATCATATTTACATTAATTATTAACATTAATTATAACCGTATTGATTTAATTTCGCCTACAGAATCCTTAAACCTACGGGTACTTTTGTAAAAGGAGTCTATGGGGATAAACGTAATGTATCAATGCGCAAATGATCTCACAGTCAGTCCTTAGGGCATTCTCCTCCTCAGAGTAAGAAAAACTACGAAAAAATCTTACCAGGCCGCTTGATTAGGAAACAAAAAGGTCGTCCGGGTTAGTAGTCACAAATGCTGCCAGCAGATCTCGGAGGCGGTCTTCATAAATATTTTTGCATATAACAAACGCCTTCCTAAGACTATAAACTTCTTGTATGCTTGGATATTTAAAACTAGTTTAATTTCTCACAGAGCTTTTTAATCTAAATGAAATTTATGTATTTGACAGGATAGTAGCTGCTTACTATTTGATAAGAGCATTCCCTTTTTCATTAATTTTTTTGCAGTTTTCAGACAGTTCTTCTGTAGGTAGAAGAGATCGTTATGTATCGGGTGCACTGTGCGCTGTTATTTTATTATTTTTTTTTTTTTATATAAGCGACCGACATTCTATTCCGCTTGAGGCTATTAACATTTGCAACGCAAATGTTTGATGGTATCGCAGTTTTTAAATTCTATGAGAGTGCCTCAGGGACATTTGGGTTCGAATCCTTTTGTGGCACAAGCACTCGGTATATAAATAGAATTTCGGATATTCACAAGCACGACTCACAGAGGCAAGTTTTGTGCCAAGATAAAAGAACTAAACGCACCTTTCTACTCACTTTTAATGAATATTTAGTTTATAGCTTTGGTATTTTAAAATAAATATTATAAATATAAATTTTCCACAAAACAAAGGCGGATAAATCAATTTCCATTTAACCGGATACTTTTGGAAATCATTAAGACAATAAACCTACAAATTGGCATTTTCAAAAGTAATGAAGTACTTAGGTTTTCATTGCAAACTCAATAAAACTGGTGAACCAGCCTCAAAAATCAGTTAGAAAAAGAACCGCGACAGCTTCTGCGAGTGACAGTGTGTGAATGATATAGATGCTAATTTGAGGAGGAAACGTGTTGAAAAGACAGTGTCTTAATGATGATAATGGCTTATTTTTAAGGATACTCTTTAACATCTCTATTCATCAGCGTTCCATTCAATTCAGGGCATGAAACAGCCAATAAATTTTGCTCGAAGGCCTTAAGGTTCTCTTACGTGCCGTAAGTTCATGACATGGGACCCACGGATTTATGTACTTTATTTCCGAAGGAAGCCATACTTAGGGTTTTTACACTCGAAAAAAAAAATGCATAGATCTTGCCGGGATTGAACCCGCGATCTTGGGTCTAATAGGAAATATGGTTACAACTTGGACCAACAGGATGTTGAGAATCAAAATAGCTAGTTCATAATATGGTTGGGAGGAAGTAACACTAAGAACGAAAATTAAAATACGTTGCACTGAGATTTAATTTCATAATTCATGCATTTTTACATACCTAGGTTGTTCCTATTGTGGTAATCTGGAACATTACTAACACTAATTGCTTCTGCTAGGAAAATTATGGTCATATAATTTGTTTATATTAAAAATTCTGGAAATTTCACTGAGTGCAAACCACACGTTTGTAGCTGAGACGTGTTTGTGTAAGCAAAATACATTTCCGTGCAACAATCTACACCATGATAATGTACGGCTGCACATTGCAAATAATGTTGCTGGATATTTCACAAAAATCAATGTGAAATGTGTTCCTCGCCCTCCCTAAAGTCCAAATTTAGAACGATATGACTTTTTCCTTTCCCACAAATTGGATTCGTGTAGGGCATTTTCAGTTATCAGAAAGGCTGGGAGGACGATTCTAAGCGCCTTTTCCAGCAGGTCTTTGAAGACTGACAGAAACTTTGCAAGAGATGCGTTGTATCCAACGGGTATACTTTGAGAAAGATCAACAAAATTATGAGGATAACTTGTCAAAAATGTATTATTACCAGTTCTTATTGATAAACGCTGGTATAAGACATTAATAAAAATAAATATTAATATTTACTTTTTTTTTATAAATTTAAGAAAAAGTTAAGGGCAACTATAATTATGAAGACTTGAATAATTTTATTTCTTTTACTTTATGGAACACAAACTATTTTGAATACTACTTAATGAGGTTTGTAGTATCTGGATATTTTACCTGAAGACCAAAACTATTGAAAATGTTGTTTTAATGTCTCTAACTCCAAATAACAAGTCAATCACTTCTCAGCTGTTACACTTTTCAATAAAGTATTCAAACTCAGACGATATTTACTAGCCTCAAACAATTCAATTATTTATAAGTATCATTATAATTAAATTTTGTAAAGCATATTTCATCATGTGTACTTTAAATTACTTATTTCACATACTATTTAAGATTGTTGTCATATTTTTTAATATTTTCTTGCTAAACTGAACACTCCAAAGGTGTTATGTTGACCGGACAAAAGGAACCCAAACCTTTACTCCATTGTTCCTCGTATTTGATACGCCTTTGGGCCTGAGAGCTTCTAAAAGAGGGTCTAAGGCAAATATCCACTATTGTATGCAGCGAAGCTGAAGAGCTATACAATTTTGTTATGTGTGGCTGTCCCAAGGACAGAGTAACTGTATTAGAGCAGAAAATTAGCCAACAAAGGCGTAATTTCTTATCCAATCTAAAAGATCGAAAAATTAGAGAAAGACGAATAACCTTTAGGACGACAAGACAGGGAGTAGAAAGTCAGGATTATTTTTGAATTAAGATTTTTAAGATCAAGATCCATGTCCTGACCTGCCGACCGTATAATGTATAATGACTGTATAATGTATATGACTGTATAATGTAGCAAAATTCGAGGCTCGGTGAAAGAAAGTAGTCAGTTAGAACGGTTCTAACGAGCATTTCAGATAATGAGCTAGTTCAGGGAAAACATTTGGTACAATTATCAAGTTTGTTGAGTTGAGACAGACGTAATAAACTGAGAATACTCGACTCAACTGCATCGTATTTACATCCAACGTCATAAGTGTCTATATTTGTTATGTTCTAAACCAGGTAGTCAACTGATTAGACTGATATTAGTGATACGATACTGTTAGTGTGATAATTTGGAATAGGCGCATGTGAAGTGCATATGACTCACTAACGGCGACTCACAAAATTCCCGAAAACACTAAATACAATAAATTGTGTTTCCCGGTAATATCGCCAGTGTTATTAATCTCCAACAAGCTCTCCGATCCTTCTCCCTCTGGTCAAAACGACCACCAACCGCCACGGGTGGCTGAGGTCGTTAAGGCGCGGACTCATTATCGGAGGTGTGAGACTCGAATCCCGCCAGGACCTTCCTCCCTGACAGTTTTTTTTTTTTAGGTTTTCCTCAGTTCTCATAAATGGCAAATGCCGGGAAGGTACCCTAAATTTAGGCCCGGAACGTTTTCTTCCTTAAAAGAATTCTTTCCCTATATATAATTTCATCTCATGTATCATCGGTGTCCACCGCCTGTGGTGCCTCAGTAGTAAAAAGGACGTTAAACACTATTAAAAAAATCACAAAATCCAACATATTACAGTCGAGGCAACGACAACAACTACAACACAGCTACTAGAAGGAACCTAGGAAACGGAGGACAGGACAACGTTATCTTTAATTAAACGTCCTTTAGGTATTTTATGTAGCCTCCCCTTTATTATCGCCACTTCATATGCCATTATCCACATGGGATTATCAATGAACAAACTTTCCCGTATATAAAATATCAGTCCATAACAAAGGTTACAATATATATTTCTTTCCCTCCATATTAACTTCCTGAACTCTTTTCCTCCTCTTTCAAAGCGAACAGTTAGATCGATGATGCATACTTGTACTTTCTTCCTGCCAATTATTTTGACGTCCGCTGTTTTGTAGATCCCGTGCTGGAAATGCAATGTACTTGTTCGAATTGCTTGTAACCTCCATAGACGGATCTGTGGACTATTGACTATAAAATGTTTTCCCTTGGAACAGCGTCCAAGTACATGAAATCTCGTTGCATATGGTTTGCCTGGTTCTACCAGGGATGCTTTTTAGTTGTAATATCTTAATTTCACGTGGTAATTTTTATTTAGCTTTCAGGGAGTTTGGTGAAAAGTTGAAAAGGGTGTCTTATTTAACATATATAGTAAAAATTATACAGACCATTTCACTTATGTGACGTCATCTTAAAATCGATTAATGAAATAAAACAAAATTTTGACCAATCATAGATCTATATCACAGTAAAATTATCGTTAAGTTTTGTCAAATTCCTTTACCGCGCGAAGTGCATTTGTCTTCTGATCAATGTAGCTAACGTCATAACCCCCACTATTACTCCTGAGCGCGCATTACTGAACACTTTTGCTAGCATCATTATGTAAATTAAGCAACTATGCTTCCCTAAGCAACTATTAATTTTAATAAAAAGTTGTTCAGAATGGTAAAATGTTTCTGTTTTGTTTTTCTCAGTTGGTATTAGTAAATCGAACGGTAGCGACTGTATTCACCCACTTTCGCCTGTTTCAGTCTCACGGTTTCTGAATAGGTAGATATTCATAAGTAAGTATAACATGTTATACAATTGTTTGATATTCTTTGCACGAACTTAAAATGTATTTTACTTGTATTCTTTTTCTAATTCATGAAATAGTCCTAAACCGGTATTTGGCTATTCTTTATTGACATTACTGACAATGGAAATTCGTATGTTGCAAGATGGCTTGATAAGTTAAATATTCATAATACAAATATACGATTATTACAATTTATTAAGCCAAGATTACGGAAATATATTCAAATTCTTATTTTATTGGTGAAATAGTTCCAATAAATATCACCCGAGAGTCTGGGCTTTCCAGATAAATTCACGAACCTCAAACCTGCTTGTAATAGTCAACTATAAAAATCTCATTATATGCCAACAGCTTAAAATTACCTGGCTCATAACTAGGAGCCTTTCATTTTTTCAGCACTTTTCTTCAAGATTTTTGCCACATTTTACCGGTGGGTTCTCTTATAGCGTATTTCACTTATAAAATGATAAAATGGCGTTTAAAAATTGTAAGCATGGCAAAACAAAGCAGTACACGGAGTTACTTAACTGTCAAAAATGTTCCTAAGAAAACACACGACATTTATTGTCATAACATCAGCATATGCTTCTCGCTCCCTGCTCTACACAATGATGCCACCATATGGATATAAAATGTGGCTGTCAAAACCTCGCAGGTGAATGGTGAATAAAGTCAGCGTTAACATTAAGTATCACATGAACCAATACTAATATGTTACGTTCTAGAGTGGGCGATAATATGCACCCCGAATTAGAGCGAAACATACTCAAGATTAAAATAGAAAATGCAGCAAATTTCCCAGATAAAACATTTCATTGATATAACAAAACAGAAAATGTCACAATTAGCGTAAATGTAAAAAAATAACGCCACTTTGTAAGCAAATCTGAATGAAGCAAGCACCTAACCTAACTTGTCCTCCAGTTAATGCAAATCACTTGCACAGAACACAACAAAGGAAACGAAATACAGACGGCAATGACGACCAAGTCATTTGCGTTCAGTGAAGCCTGAGATCCCCGAACATCTTGCGCAGCTGCGTCTGCATGGGCAACCCTAATTGGAAATCGACATTGGGTGAGGGGACCAAGAGCTCTTTATTTCTTTAAGGTGGATTCTCAGTGCGACTCAAGCTTTTGCGCTTTTTGCTCCTTTATAGCTGTTTAGTTCTTTCACAATGCCACCTAATGATCAGTGGCATTAGTGGTTTACTTGTGGTATTTTCCACACATCTACAAACGATTTAAAACAGCCCACAACTTAATATTTATGAACAACTCGATGAGGGAAAAGCTGCTTAGCACGGAACAATAAATAACAAGAATGAGCTACACTCTTTGTATCTGAATAAAATCTCCAGAAAAATGTTTTCACAAAACTGGAATTGTTCCAGCTAAATTGAAGTAATAATTTTTCTGTTGAAACTGGGAAAATGCAACAGTATATTAATTGTTGCAAGCATGTACAAGATGAGAGTGGCAGTAGTTAAGCAAATGGTAGTATTTGAGTGCAGTTGGCATATGCTTATAGGATAGGCACTGAGAGCATTTAGATCAGAGAACTTATTTTCCACACAACATGTGCAACGTAATTTATGCTCCAGTCAATTGCGAGCGGGATTTCGATAGAATCTGGCAGCTTTATTGTGTAGTCTAGTATGTGAGCTTTCAGTAATAGGGGGGTACTACTGTGCTTGTCGTCATACATCTTCAAGACATACTATATGTCAGGTACGAAAAGTCGTGTGGCAGAACGAAACAGGCATGTAAAATTCCTATCAACTCATTTCCAACACCACATCAATATAAATGTTTAATGAAAAAGGTTCTGAGACTGACTGGAAAAATATGAGAAGACGGTCCCATGTAAGCAATGATATGGGACTTTCTCTATTTGAGGCTTCGGTTAGTAATGAGACATTAGCCTCATTAATGCCGTCACCTGGATTTCCAATGCAAGTATTTATGCTATTCCTTATAGTTCTACCCTTATTACTGCCATTTTTATTTTGGGCTACTGTATCCCTTAACTCTTGAGACCTCCCTGCTCATCCTGCATTCAGGGCTTGCATTACTAACTTTACTGCCTTAATCTCTTGTGCCTTAGATAAATTGTCCTCCGTGATTATATCACATACCTTCTTAGTTCTTTATTTAACTGGGTTTCTAATCCATCAATTTCTCTCAAAGCCACATATGTAGTTGCAACCTATTCTTGTAGTATTACATATTGATTCCTAATTCTGTGTAACATTCTCCACGTTCTGTTTGATTCCCCCATTCTCAATATTCCATTTTTCTTTGTTTGTATAATTCGATTCTTTATTCCCTCTAATTCTCTCCTACTCTCCTAAGCTTTTCCTCTACTTTCGCCTGTATTTTCTGATTCACAACTGTTTTTGTTCCAGAATTATTGGCCCTAGTTTAAGGCCTCCTCGTTTGCCAGATCTTACGATTTGTGATTCTAACCTTTGGGAAACATTAAGAAATTGAGTACATTCAGGAATATACTCAATTTCGGGAGGATCTTTAACGAACATTCGGAACGAAGTTAGGTCCAGTAGTGATGGCTACCTAATGTGTCTAATTTATTAGAAGATGTGGATTGTGTATTAGGGAAAATGGGCAACATTTCCATCATATGGATAGTGATTATTAAATGTTCTTATTTATTACATTGTACCTATGATGAAGCGCTTGAACATCGCGAGTGTATGCAAGAAGCAAGTGATACGGTCTAACCGCCGCTATTGTGTGCGCGCGCGCGCAAACAAAACGCTTGCTGCTTCGTCTTCTACATGCGAATATTGCGGATAAGCGGATAACATTGGAATGGGTATAGAAAGTTGAAGGCAGCTTCTTCCGGAAATGACAGACGAAGAAAACGCCTCTCAAGATTCAAAATTTGGTGGACGATAAGAATGCTGGAGGTTGTGGTATAGAGTCGCAAGGATTGCTATGTCAAACGTACCTTTATTTAGAAAAATAATTGTTTTTCCCAACCTTTCCGATGCATTCATTGTTCAAAGGCACTATTCTCAACAGAACAATTTTGAGTACGACTCACCAGAGTGCACTGTTCTACCCGACACAGCTATTATTCTATTTATTAAGTTATATACATTTATTTCTACAAATACATTATATAAAGTTTATTAAAAATTTCATGGTGATCCGACATCCTGCTAAGTAGAGACCCCCCCCTCACGTGCAGATTACTGCGTTATCCAGAGTGCCACTTGGAGGTAAATCTTATGTCGCCATCATAACAGCACTAGATCAACCGAGATTTTGGTGCACACTTCTTTATGCGCTTTTGGGTCAAATACCCGCTTAATTTCTCTCGCTTTCCTACGCAATTATAAATTGTTCCATATGCCCTTGCTTTCACTTGCTTACACTAACATAAAATATTCTGGAAGTAGCATGACGTCACAACTTTACTTTCGGCCTGTTAGGCGTGTGCCTCTTGTTTTAGACTTTTTATTAGTGTTTAACGCCATTTTAACTACTTGAGGCATTAAAGGCTGTGGAAACTGGTGATACACGAGATGAAGTGATAAGCTTACAAATGATTTTTTTTAAAGAAGGTGGCGTTCCAGGTCTAAGCTTTGGGCACCTCTCCGACATTTTCCATTCATGAGGACTGAGGAAAACCTGGAAAAAACCTCAGTCAGAGAGAACGGTCCTGGTGGGAATCGAACCCCAGTTTTCTGCTCATGAGTTCGCGCCTTAACTTCCTCGCTACCCGTGGCGGCCTTGGTTTAGATGGAATAGAGCTTTCATCAGGTTTAGATCACTATGGATACCTACTACTGCTACTAAATTGTAAGGATGTTACTTTCTCCCAGGTGTCTCCCCTGATTAAGACAGCACGAACTGTAATGTATATTATAATATTTAATTCGGTTTTTAGCTGTGTGTTTGAATGTATGGAACCCGGGGTAAGCACGTTATAAAATTAATAATTTCAATTTCGTTAACGTGCAGAGCATTTAAACTTTTCACATGTTAAATTGCTGGCAAGCACTGGTTAAGGTCATCATTGAAAGTTAAATTAGGCATAAATTAGGCAAGGCGTAGCCATTAAACTTTATATGTGTAAACTGCAGGCAAGCAAATTTGTTATATAAACTTTTAATGGGTTCAGTAAAGTGCTTGCCAGGTTACTGCGTTTTATGTGAACGTTAAAGCAGCTTGCACAGATCACAACTTACTATTTTTGTGTTGAATTGGTGATTTATTGTTAATAGAATCATGATAATTATTACAATAAACATAAATGTAAAAGAATTATATTCTTGCATACTTGGAAATGACCTAACCCAGCTACATTCTGTTCGTTTTCTTTTCAACAATTTTTAAAGTAAATGCTCTCACAGGGTGAAGGCATAAAGCACCGCCACGAGTGACCGAGATAGTTTATGCGCGGACTCGTGAGCGGGAGGTAGGGTTTCGATTCCCGCCAGGACCTTGCTAATTTGACAGGTTTTTCCAGGTTTTCCTTAGTCATTAGCAAATGCCGGGCGGTACTCAAAACTTAGGCCTGATAATTTTCCCCTTAAAACAATCATTTCCAAAATTATCATTTCATCTCATGTATCATCAGTGTCACCGCCTGTGATGCCTCATCAGTAAAAACGAACGTTAAACAGCATTAAAAAAAGCAAAGTATACAAAAGTCATGCAGTCGTACTGTGTAACTCGCAATCCGAATGAAAACCATGAGGGACAGAGAGCCTCCAAAAATTCCCGAGATTCATGAAAGCAAAAAAAGTGTATCGTTTTTTGAAATAGATGAACAAATGTATAGTTCATGCTCACTTTTTGTGTGAGATTTGAGGAAGATATTAAGCAAAGGGAGGGATAACGGCAAGGATGTAAATTAAGTCCAATTCTCTTCAATCTAAATATTGATGATATATACCAGGGATAAGGAAGAATAATAGTTTTACGCCAGTTATGTATAATACTGTAATTCCTGGTCTATTATTTGCACATGATTTAGTAGTAGGGTCAATTACAATAAAGGGCTTAAAGCAATCTCTTCAGGAAAGAGAATACTACGATGAATAAAATTTAAATGTAAATCAAGAAAAAACACGAATAGTAGCAGTGGTATTTAAGAAAGAAGCAACATTAAGTAAACATGAAGAATGGAAGAAAGGTAGTAAAGATTACAAGATATTAAAAGAATGTGTCTATTTAGGAGTTAAAATTGATGAGAGTGGGGAATGGGAGAAGCAAAAGAAAAAAGCTTTGACAAACGGAAAGGGAGTGCCTGTTAGAGGATGAAAACACAAAGAGTACCTAACGTTAATATCAAATGGCTAGTTACATTATGTGGTTAACCCCAAAATGATATAAGGCACAGAGGTATGGAGGAGAGGAAATTATAGATATTGTACACAGGGTGTTTTGTAGAGGAGTTTTAGGTTTACCAAGGGTAACGGTAAAGGAGGAAGCCCAAATTGAGTTGGGAAGAGTGGATATGATTATGGAAAGGGCTCTAAAATACTTCTTCAGAAGATTGAATTTGGACAAAAATAAGTTAAGAAATGCTTAGAATATCGAGAGAGGTGCCTAAGGGATACAGGGTGGATTAGTACTCTTCGAAATAACAGGCTAGCAGTAATTTGTAAAAGGAGAGAAAACGATTTTTGGAAAGAAGCAAAGAGGAAATTTGATGGACATATAAATTCAACAACTTTATGTGAGATAACTGAAAGAAGTTACTAATATTTTATAATCCAATAAATAGAAAGTGGAAAAGATAAAGTAAATAATGAACAAAGAGAGGGTATCGCTGAGATAAGAGCACGAGCATGGAGGCTGAAAGGACTGAGAAAGGTGTCCCACAGAATCAATGCGGAGGCAAAAAATATTGGGCATGTATTGAATACAGTAAAAGCATAAGGTAGATTTTAAGCAGGAGGGGGGGGGGTGGAATTAGTCTGTCAAAAGAGAGGCACAAATATAACAGTGTAGGAGTTTTTTTTTCTCAAGTTTTTGTAATGTTTAAGAAGGAATCAAAGTTGTATAAGAAAGTATATTATTTATTTTTAATAGACTGGCTAAAGTCTGGACTGAATGCTTAGTCATGATGTGGCATTTGGGGGGTTTAATAATGGAAATATGGGTTAATTATTAAAATATGAATAATGTGGCTCGTCATTATTGAAACAGTACAGTATTCTCGAATCTTCAATCACGGGTTAATTGAACGCTGTGAACACAATAAAACCTCCATTCTTGCATAGAGCTGAAAAGGTGTGAGGCTTTCGTAAGGAAGAAGCATCAGTCTATCGAGGGACGTGAGCGGGTCAAGGTACACCCTGGCCATCGTAACAGCGTCCTACAGGTAACATTCTTGTTGTAATACTATGAGGTAATAGCAATAAAAGCATCAACTTAACTCAATTGTCAACTCATTGTTTTATTTGTGTACCTATTATGTACGTTTTAACTTAGGTTTAAAGCCAGGAGCAGTGCCAACCTCTTGCAAAGTTTTCTGAAAAGAATAATGTATAAGAGAGGGTTTCTACCCGAGGTTTCGACAATATTCGCATGAATTGCTTAGCATAAACAAATAAAAGAATTATATGCTCCTAAAATTACCTTTCCCCATCTAATCGCGGTTGCTTTCTTTACTTTAAGTTTCCTTAATTAAATGCTCACGCAGACATCGGGTGCCGTGTAGGAAAGCATAATTATTGTAAAAAAAACTTACAGTCAATGCAGAGAAGCACATAAAATTCACAACGCAGTCATACTGTAATTTGCTCCGTAATATAAGCCATAGGAAACAGAGAAGCCCTCAAAAATTCCCGAGATTCATGAACACCTGTTTATCGTTTTATGATGCAAATGAATAAAAGTATAAACCATGATCACAGTAAACGAGTTTGCCGATATCCATGTAAAGAACGTTACATGGACTAGAAAATGTCCCTTCATTCAACTAAAGTGACACAGGGAGTGAGTTTTTGGCCACAATTGGTCATTTTTTTTTTTCCTGCTGGAAATGGTTCCTTGAACCTTTGGGCGTCCACAGAGAATCAACGTTTGCATATCCCCATTCTCCCTTAGGGCACTGCAGCCATTAGACCCCGCCTGTCCTTTTTTTAAATCACATTGTTTCCTGCCATACATTTTTATAAAACAGCATTTTCCTATAAACTTCATTTTCACACATTCAAAATGTCCCATGCGTAACAGTTTTTGCTTAAATTCAATTAAAATTTCCCAGAATCTGCAGAAGTATCCATTATAATATTCTATAGGACAAAATACATGCTAACACCAATACTATTTCTACTTTTTTTTTCAATGATAAAACGAATCATTTTATAGATTAAAGTTTAGTATAGATTTAAAAAATTATCACAAAATTGTATTTAAAATATCTTTGTACGCAATTTTTGTATGTGCTTCAAAGCTCCAATTGCAAAAATGGCAACAAATTTTTAACTAATGAGCCGCGCCGGACATTTTAGTTATGCAACATATTTACGTAATAAAATTTATTACATCGCAAAGTATTTATCCAATTTGAATGAAATTTGTTATACATATTAACTTAACAGCAATGCAATCACAAAAAAAGTTTTATAAAAATCCATTCAAAAATCTGTAACTTTGTAAAATTCAATCCCAGTGTCCGTTACAACGATCCAGACACATTCAAAGCTACACAACATGATCAACTTCAGGAATGAAGGAAACAGAAGTGATTAGAAACTCCACATTTCCAATTAACTGAGGAAAGAAGCTGTTGCAGAATTTAGACTGTATACCGGGTACAACTACTAATACTTTTTAATAACCCACCATTTCCATTAAAATTAAATACGGTTTTTGTGAAAACGGTCCTTTACTTCAACTGATATATATATATATATATATATATATATATATATATATATATATTGAAAACATTTTTATATAAATTTATAACTTTCATTTCAAATTTTGCCATTCTCAATAGCACCTTTAACTGTACTTTTTAATAACATGAATTGTTGATAAACACATACATTTTTGCATATTTATGTATCATTTTCTATATGAATTTAGTACATATTTTCGTAATTTTAGTTTATGTATGTACACATGTGAATCCTAAACCTGATGATAGCCTGCCGAACTTACTTGATATATTATTCCACTATTTCTTTAACAGAGTCTTGTAATTGTGTGCAAACAGCGTAAAAAGTAATCGTGCATGTAGAACATCACAGAAACATTGATTGCTTAGTTGCGTGTGACCAGTGTGTTGATCTTTAAAAATGCTCAGAAGACATGCTACAGTTTAGAAGAGCGGTTCACCGTCGCAGTTCAGATGTTAGCACGTCCTTGGATTCGATCCCCGTATGGTACATGCCTGGATAATGTTTGCTCCAGAGTTTTCCTATACTCAGTAAGGTACACATTAGACTATAAGGCAGTGCCCCATCAGAATGAACGAATGGTGTTTAAAGGCCGTTTTTGTTACCAAGGCACCACAGGCGATGGACACTGGCGAGACAGGAGATGAAATGGTAAATTCGGAACATTTTTATTTTTGAGGGGGGGAATAGTTTCAGGCCTAAGTTTAGGGCATCTGCCAGTCATTTGCCATTTATGAGGACTGAGGAAATCCTGGAAAAACCTCAGTCAGGAAGGACGGTACTGGTGGGATTCGAACCGCAGACCTCTTGCTCACGAGTCCGCATGACCTCGGCCACCCGTGGCGGTATGCCCCATCAGCTTTTCTGCCCCACAATGTAAGGAAGCACTGCCTGGCTCTGTATCATCTCGGGTAGCGGTGACATCATATACGAGACAAGTAACTACCGAATGATATAAAACTCGGTATACTTTTTTCGTAACGTTGTTTTCTACAGACCTTAAACTACTTTTCTATGCAGTTTCCAACATATCACCAGTTTCTATGTCCCACTATCACAGAATGTTCCCGTCTGTGATGAAATCCATCCTCGCACTGCTTCAATTTCTTCTTCGCTGGTGACTCCATACCATGAACTGCTGCTTTGATTCAGGAATCATGTGGGATACCCATGTGAAAATTTGACTAAAAAAATCGTCACCTTCTCTGCATATCGCAACAAAATCGTTAACGCACTTGCTTTTTGTGTTTCATGCAGAAAACGAACATAGTGGATCTCCCAATCGATGGGCCGAATTATGTTTTTGAAATTTTCAAATCTTCAGAAAACATCGAGGAAAAGGATGAGGTGCTCCCACAGCTGTCCCTGGCTTACTGGATCGGATGAAGGAATCGCCAAGGTCGGGAATGCAGCGTTACAACAATATTTACAAACGGTACTTACTTTCCGAATACGCCTCGTATATCACCTATTTATCGCAAGCGGCGCACATTATGTTATTTAATAGGGATTCTCTATAAGTAATTTGAAAATTCTTCTTTAATAAAAAGGCACTTTAGAAATGCGTTGATTTTAGTGCAAATTAAATGTGCCCTAATGCTACAGTTATGCTGCAAAATTATTTCCATTAAAGTAATTTTAATATTAATGTCACGTATGACATTAATTATATAATGATAACACACTAAATATATTGCATATACTTAATTTTTACTAAATATTCATTACTGCATAATGAAAGTATTTACTGTTACCTACATATAGTTATGTCACACTATTTCATTGTCATTCACAAATAAATACAAAAAAGACAAAAAAACTGTAAAAAATATTATTCTACATATTACAACTTATCTGAAATAAACATTAGTACAGGATAAAATAAAACCAGGAATAAACCAAACATATTAAGAAGTTTGAATACTTATTGAAATGCATATTGCTGTATACTGTTTTTGCGTTATTTTTTACCACACATTATTATTACTGGTCATTATGTGTAACTTTGGAAAGTAATCTAAGTTACTTATATAATAGTAAACAATTCCGTTCCAGTAAAGAGGAAAAATATAACAAAATTAGATAGAACACAGAAGATAGTAAATTTGTACCGTACAATTCTTCCGACACATGAAAAATATTGGCGTTGATGATCTCGCATTAAGAGTGCTATTATCAATCACTGTGGACTGACGCATACACACTCAGCCCTCTGCCTGGATACAGAATTCATTTGTTTTATTTAAGGACGCTCTTTAACTTCTCACGTCATGAGCGTCCCGTTCAATTCAGGGCGTAAAACAGCCGACAAATTTTGCTCAGAGGCCTCTTCTTTCAGGCTTGAGGTTCTTTTATGTGCCGTAAATCTACAACACGGGACCCACGGCTTTACTTCTCTTACGAGGAAAGCCATACTCATGTTTTTCTTTATGCCTGAAAAAATCCATCGATCCCAGCCGAGATTGATAACGCGATCTTGAGTTTAGGGGGTAAGTGTGGTTACCGCTACACCACCAGGAACGACCCTGGTTACCCAGAACTCATGCTTGCTACTACCGGCCGACAGTTGTCCCGCATTCATCACTCGGCAAGTCAAATCATGCCATTGCGTCATTCTTTCAGGAGTTGCGGACCCTGCGCTAAGAATTTTGGATTCATTTAATCCAAAATTTCATTCATTTTATTAATTGTTGCGAAAAACTTTGTCGATGGCGGGGATTTAAAAATAGAATATGAAACCTAAGAAGTAGGTGAGTAAAACTGCCAGCTTTGTGAGGTACAGCTATGTCACTATAAGTCCTGCCAGGGTGATCAGTCACCACAGCTTCATAACATGGAACTTTTTAATGATATCCTTCATGGTGACTCAATCGGGCCGGGAGCTTCAATTTTGGTGCACGCAAGGCCATATTTGTCCTTAAATAGTTTACATCTTTGTGGAGTCTTCATTCATTTTCAACAGGACAGTCCATTTCTTCAAATAAAAATGCTAAATTGTTACATGGAACTTGTCCCCACCTCATAAAAATAACATTTTACAACTCTTTGCACTTTTTCATAAAAATGTCCCCAGGTACAAGTCTGGCAACTTGCTGTTCAAATATCAAGTTTTGCATTAAGTGTAACTGAAATTCACTGGGTATGATTGAATGCTCAAGAATCCATACCCATTTGCGTTAAATTGATTTGCGTCCTCTTCGTCTAGAAATTTTATAGTCGCATAGCTTTGCAGCAAATCGCAATGTATAGACCGCCTCACCGTGTTCAAGATGCAGCAAGCAAATATTATTTATTCCTGGTGCAGATTCCCATCATAGTACATCTAGGTCACGGTCTGTTTATGATTCATCGTTCTGCTAGGTTGGCCATCCAGGGAAAGTGTAAATATTTGATTATGCTAGCTAGATTGCGCGTTACACCAATCAGAACCAGCGGCGCGCTTTTGATTAAATTCTCTGCACCTAGCGGGATAAAAAAAATTGTTGCGCTGTTTACATCACGCGTGATAGTGTGTTGTTTCTCTCGCATGGCTGCACTGCTTCCATCGCTCTAGCAGCTGCTTAGTTATCATACAGTCAGGCAAGAGTTAATTCCGACCCCTATAAAGGTAAATGAATGTCTTGCTTAACACGTTCATCCAAAAGTCGTTTTATAGTTAAACAGATGGAAGCAAAAACAATTTAGACTTGAATATGGAGAGTATTATGCCTGAATGAACCAAGCACAAATTTTAAGTTTTTATATTTCCTAATGAAACTAATTTACAAGGACTCTATCTTGCATATGCCAAAGTGAACTAAGATTGTCTGACTAACTTAAATTATTCATTGCTTGAATAGTAACTATGACGTAGATAGCCAATCACCAATAATACGGTCGAAGGCTAAGCCTGCCTTGCGCAAGCGCAGTAATTATTTTTTATTACATTGTCAGAAAGAGGTAAAGGAGGAACTTTCGTGAATTGTAACTTCTCGTGAATGCTAGCCTTGGTGCCTTGGCCGCAGCCATGTGATTATATTTGCCCTTCTCTGGAATACTGTAAAACCGGGGCCCAACTGAAGAACTAGGGTGCAGACGATATCAATATAAAAATAACATTTCACTATTTTATTTTTATTCTTATAATAGAATTATTTAATTATTTTATTTTAAGAATAGCTACAATTCACTAATACTAGTTGTTTTTAAGGCTCTTTCTTAAACTCCCTTATTCGTATTTTAATTTAAGCGATTCGCATGAAGATTGATAGCTTTTTATCTACAACTTATCTACAACTCTTTTTTTCCCTCCATTGCCACATTATTGCCAACTATAATAGAACGGCGCGGTATCTTACAAAAATTACAGAGAAAAGTTCAGCGAAACATAAAGAATTTCAAGAGTGATTTAAATACATGCACAGAAAATAACAGGAATATTAAGTTTAAGAAATATTAACTTTTTAAAATACTGTATAAAATTTCATTTAATAATTACTCACCATGTCATAATTTTGAATACGATTAAATCTTATTAAAATGTTACATTAGATTTTCCATTCATTCGACAGCCCATGTCATCCTACCGTATACGATAAGCCGCGTTTCGCATGGGCTTCTCTATTTTGCCAAAGTGAACCAAGACATGAATCAACATGACACGTTTACCTAGCACATTTTACATGTGTCGAATAACGGTGATTTAGACTTTAAAGGAAGTTCAGGTGAGGAATGTGTCATCATCGGATCATTCTAGTAGTGAAGGTAAGTGCAAACATGTATTCTATTACATTTTAGAATTAAGGTCTTGGTTAATTTATTTACAAGATTTTGTGCTTTGCCGCCTTCCAAGTGACCAAGCTACAGTTTATGAGAAACACATGTCACATATCAGGGTGAAGTAAGTACTTCAAGCAGTATAATGATGATATCTTTACACTTAAGTCATAACTAAGCGGTGTTTACTCATTTCGCTCAAGAGAGGTCAGTTTTATCACCCAGTAATATGCTCAAAACATATCAAAAGCCAGAAATGTGGTTCACTGTATCACACAGTAAATATTTATATGACCATTTCAAAGTAACAAAGCAAATTTGGCACACAATATCCTCAGAGTTTAATTTTTTATCATTTCTATTATCATATTTTACAGCTTTGCTGTTTCTTATTACTTATCATTGAGATAAGTGCTACAGGATAAATTATTAAAATTACTTTTACCAATCTTTCAAGATAATTTCATAAAAGCAGAAAGAGGAAACGCAAGAAAAGCATTCCTGCTCGTAAATGATGAACCAACGTAAGGAAATCACGAAGAAACAGCGAAAGTTATATCAACAACAGCAAAGGAACCAAATAGAAAACCATTTGAAATACATTTTAAGAAAAGTACATATGTAAAATGTTTTCATTAATGGTACATACAATTGTACAATCAGAATATGTTCAATGTTCTGATTGAGTATTTCACGGTCAGTAAAATCAATGCCAGTGAAGGACAGAAAAGTAAGATCAAATTTTCACGTCAATATTTTTATTCCCACTGCATCAGGCATTGTAAGAGTTTGCAAAGATATGCTCCTCAATATACTGAAAATAAATAGTGTAAAAACACGCAGCTCCCTTCATAAACTTAAATGAGGCGATTTAAAAAACAAAAGGGACGTGATAAAGTTCCTAAGGAAAGGAAACTAATGCCAGCAGTAGCATTAAATCTTTACCTTGCTATAAAAGTCAGCCCTAATAAAAAGTGTTTATCCCCCTATTTAACTTGAAGTTTGATGTACAAAGAAGAAAATATAAAATTTACAAGCGCTGTATGGAAAAAAATAAAAAAGTACAACTTGGAACTCAAAGCCCATCCTCATAAAAATACCTTAAAAAACTGAAATGCGTTTGAAATGGAAATAAAATCCCTTACTGAAAATTAAGACAAATAAGCAAAGTAGTGCTTTTTTTTAATGCCCAAAAATTAAATGATACTTTTTGACGAGTGTAAAATTAAAAGTGTTTGCTGTAGTTTTAAAACCTACTAAATATAATTTCTACCATTCTGTTTGTACCTGATGGTTGAAGAAGTATTAAACAATGAGAAATATATGACCCTCCTAATGTTTTATTTCAGACGTTAATCACATTGCCACTTATAATTTTTAAAGTGTAAAGTTTAATATATCAATAGGAAATAATTGTAGTGGTTCATTTTGGTATGAGGTCCTCCATATGCCCTAAGAATATCAGGAGTGACTACGAACAAACTCAAGGAGTAGAGAGAGACCACTTGAGAAGAAAATTAATCAAGCAAAAATATACTTACACGTTTTACAGAATATATTAAAGAAGTTGGTACAGTTCGTTCCACTAAACTTATATATACAATTGAAAAACTGCCCCACATAAAAATGATTACGTTATTTGAATATCATTTCAAAAGTTTCACTAATTTATTTTTTGGCCAGGAAATAAAAACAAGCACATTTACAAAATATATTATATATATTAAATTAAACAAAACTTTCTCTAAATTGCTATGTCTAGTAAAAAACTGTTTTTTTACTTATTGCTTCTCAAGATGTTTCTCCTTAAATCTTATGCCCTTGTCCGCTGGTATATGTCCTAAGAATATGAGAGGAGACGACTAAGAAAGTCAAGGAGTAGAAACCACTTGAAAAGAAAACAAATCAAGAAAAAATGTACCTACTCTTTTACAGAATTAATTAAATATGATTGTACAGTTCGTTTCACTAAACTTATACCTAAAATTGGAAAACTGCCCCAATAAAAATAATTACTTTATTTGAAGTTCACTATTTAGTTTTTGGTCAGAAAGAGGAAAACAAACACATGGTAACTTTGGAAAATATGTATATACGAAACTTTGTAAAAGTTTCTCTAACTGATACGTATAGTAACAAACTAATCTTATTTTTGCACTTATTACTTATCAAATTTTTCCTCCGAAAATCTTATGCACTTGTCCATTCCATGGTACTAGCATAAAAGAAACACTACTACACTTTTCTACTACAACTCCAGACACAAGCTTTTGAAGAACGTAAACGTAGCTTTAGTGAGGTAAAATTATGTCCACACTTTTTTTTCTCTTGATGCCTGAGAACTTAAAGCTGACGCATGGTGCTAGATAAGGGGTGTAAGGCGGATGAATCGTTCATTTCACACCTGTAGTAATCAAGTCATCAGCGTCCCATTCAATTCAGGGCGTGAAACGGCCGACAAATTTTGCTCACAGGCCTCTTCTTTCAGGGTTCAGATTCCTTTTCCTGCCGTAAATGTACGACATGGGACCTTTCCTTCCGAAGGAAGCCATACTTAGGATTTTTACGCCCAAAAAAATCATCGATCCTTAGCGGGTTTGAAACCGCGACCTTGGGGGCTTAGAAGGCAAGTATGGTTACCACTACACCACCAGGACAGACGTTCTGCATTTTAAAACAATTCCATATACTAGAATAAAGACAATGATACTTTTATAGATGGAGAAAAGTGCTTAAATGTCGATGTGTACAACGATCTCTGATATCTTGCAAGTTTGTGCTATGGAAAAGATAGATCGATTATTTTTACGTTTTCTATTTTGTGAAAGTTAATTCCGTCATTTCGGAATATAAAAACAATTTATATTTATGTATCAAGATACCGAAACGAAAATATAGGTTTAAGGAATAGCTCAAAATTAAAACATTCCAGCTTCATGATACGGCCTGAGGTCAGAACTGGGAAGTTAGTTACAACATTTGGAATTATCTTTCTATTGCAAATAAAGGCGTAGGTGATTTGAGGGAATATTTACAAACAACGAAACTTAATAAAATATTCAAAATATAAGTTATTCCATATTGTATATTACTTTTATTTCATCTTAGTGTCCTAGTTTGTCGGTTTTCAGTTTGAGATACCAATGCAGGAATTGCATCTGATAGCCTACCAAAATGGCGACTACTGTTTCGCAGTATAAGACGATGCACTATCGCACATAATGCAGACTTTTGGTGGCTCTGTAAATAAGACTGTAGGCATTAAACCTTGTGGCATCTCTCAGTGAAACAGAGAGATGACAGAACAAGGGCAATGACCTATGGAACCTTTGGCCTCTTGATTGGTATCTTCGTCTGGGAAAATTAGTTTTGCTAATTGCCTCTTTTTGACATCTGCTATGATGTCAAAATAAGGCATTTCATCAACCTTTGTTTCAGTTTTAAGCAATTTCTTGCGCGTTTGTTTGAACTCTGTCTAAATATGTGAAACACAAGCTTCCTCACAGTAAGTTGATTATGAAGAATATTTTATATTGCACTCACACCTACTATGTCAGTTCTGGTGATGTAGTGGTAACCATATTTGCCTTCTAAACCCAAGATCCCGGGTTCAATTCCGGCCGAGGTTGATGGATTTTTCGAGCGTAAAATGCTAAGTATGGGCTTACTTAGGGAGGGAAGTAAAGCTGTGGGTCCGTGTCGTGCATGTCCTACTTCAAAACCTCTGAGCAAAATTTGTCGGTCGTTTCACACCCTGAATCGAATGGGACGCTGATAACCTGAGATGTTAAAGAGCTTCCGTAAATAAACAAATAAATCAAAACTAACACGTACCACCAAAATGCCCGAATCTCAGGATCGGTGATTCGACTATCTTCTTTAATCATTTGACGCACGGCGTGGATATTTCTGTCACCGTACTCTGCACTTTACCTTCTAAAGCATATTGAAGAAGTTGAATGCATTTTTTCGACTTAACGGCGATTTAAAACCAAGAAAAAGCATAGCCCACCTGTTGACTGTTACACTGTCAACTTAAAAAAACATCCAGCAACTAAATTAGATATTGTCTTGGAAACTGAATTACATTATCGAACAAAATACAACACAGTCTATTGACAAACACATCTGTTTGCAGAAGCTTTCAGTGTGGCCCATTTACTTGATAACGATGACTAAAAAAATTAAAAAGTAAAAATTCAGATATTTTGGAACTTCTATTTTTTCCACTGTCGAATTTTTTATTCAGATAGTATGAAAATGCTACCTTTCAGTATTGCAACAGTTGCGGTTCACAGATGTAATCATATTCGTTTTACATTTTACCAACCTGCATCAGTAAATTCTCACATTTAACGGCATATCTTGGTAAAAGTTCAGAATGCATATAGGTACTCATGTTATATCCTTGAGCATGCCAGTAAATTTCAAGTTATTGGTCCTCGAGTTTACGCGCTAAACATATGCCACTAAACTGGGCATAAAAGTAAGTAAGGACTTTCCCTAAAGCCCTCAATTTAAAGAATAAATTTTATTGTTTATATAACTTTCTGCGGCAGGAAGAATGGGGCGGATCTGATGGGTCTTGCACTAATAATACACTAATACGCTTGTGCTACAATGGGCAGCTAAGATTGGGCAACCGACTTTAGAAAGGGACCGAAAAATATAGGCCTGGATTTCATTTGGATGGCCAGGGGGATACAAAGACCGCATGAAGGAAGGTAAAGAGCCGCTTGAGGGATATGGATAGACAGCAGTCAATTGCGTAATGCACAGAGATGATACAAATACAAATGGAGCTAAAATCTGAATGGGTGATGGAGCAGTACAACAAAAGAGGGACTAAACTCACTAGACAGGGGCTCAGACTAGGCGAATGGAGGATGACTGAGATCACCGACGAATATGAGCGTTCGATCTTTACGGGATCGAACAGAGAGAGATGGTCATGTTAGGCTTTGGTAGCAGACAATGAAGGAGAGGAGAGGAGAGATTCTGATGAAAGTGAGACGGCTTAGTTCCGAAAAGACTGATAACCGCAGAGGGGATTGGAGAGAAACAAATTGTTTGAATTCAGCTGCAAGTCATTCATAGTGGTATTTCTTTATATTTGATATAAATTTAAATATTTTTAAAAGTTAGTCTCTTTGTATTTCTTTTCTTTTATTCTATTTTTCTTTTATTTGTTTTATTTATAATTCAATATACACATTTTATAGCTTGTTGTGAAACAGCTAATCTAATATTTTGTACTAAATTAAACAGACTTAGTGTATTATAAAAGTACGTATGGATCCGTGAGTCTATTGAGGTTGTGTTGATAACACACTCCTACTACAAACTTCTGAAAGGAACTGCACCAGTGTTTTGACGAATCAGACAACCACTTTTCTGTCAGATACTGTCACTATCATTGTTAAGTTCGATGCTGCAGAAAGAATACTTACCTGAATTTTAACCATGGAATAGGGGGATTATGAAAACCGTGTTACTGTATAGCCATTCATAGGGTTAGAAAATAACCAGATAACTTATTTTACAATATGCTATAAAGATTTTCAAAGCAATTATCATTTGATTTTAGGTGGCCCTAGGGATACCTGCGGATACCTCCCGTGCCTAGTGCACACCGGACTTGGCGTGATTTTTCCAATAAACTGCCATTTAGTATTCCAAACCAGCCCCCACTTTCGGGATGAAAGCAGATATGCGACTTACCGCTCCTCCGTTCTCCGGCTAGGCTACAATGCCACTAGAGGGCAGTCTAATCTAGCATTAGTCCCGTAGGTGGGTAACCCGACCTGTTAACGCCCAAGAGTACCCCCTGAGTCCAACCCATTATAGGGGAGAAGCTCGGATGTCCGGCTCGATGTACTTCTAGCAACGTCAAAAGTACCACGGATACTTACGCAAAGCTCGCCCCAAACCATTTGAAGGGATTGGGACCCCCCTCCCCCCGGCTTACCAAGCATCTCTTTGCAAGACCCAAAGAGAAATAGTTCTAAAGTTTTGATGGGTCAAAGCAGACACAAAACATATCGAGGTTTCTTTAGTATTTTCCTTGCAAAGTCTCTTTCCTGACCTATGACACTCCAAAAGAGAAGACAATTAAGTGATCAGTGATTCAAATGCCGAGAATAGGAGTGAAATGCTAAACTATAGGAATAATATAGAGCACATAGCTATTGCTTTTCACTATAAATATTTAAAATCGGATCGTCAGATTCAGTCAGAAATGCAGTTGGCAGCATTTTTATAAACTATAAATAGAAGTAACAAGGCCTGTCAAATTATTTGAACAGTTGGAGAACTCTCCAAAGCAAACATGCAGGAAATCCGTTGAAAGGGACAAAATACAGCATAAAACAAAAGAGAAATGAAAGTTTCGAAAAGCGCAAGGCAAACAAAGAAAGAACAACCTGCACGTGAGAATGCTGAATACGATCCTGTGTTCTGAACATAGAAGTAAAGAGCGTTTTTCCGGGAACTTGATTTTTTATTTGATTTTTTTATTTTTATAAGCGTCTACTTCTAAATAGAGTAAGTGAATTTATGAAGCGTTTATATTATTTATAAGAAAATGTTAAATACTGAATATATAAACATATAAATATTGACAAATGTGTATAAAACCATTAAAATAATACATGAACCGATCAACCAATCTCGTAGAAAGTTTTTTTTCAGTCAAACTTATGAATAAAGTGTGCAGAGAAATTGCAAATTTAATGCGATAATCATTGCCAATAAAAAGACTTAAAACAATAGAAAACTCCAAAATTAAGTAGTATAAAGACAATGGGAGTAAAATCAATACGGTTATAACTGCATTCTCCAACTCCATATTAAAAGCTAGTAAAGAGAACGAAAGTCTGATTCACATTTATTGTATGTAAATGAGGCTCATTTTGATACAGATTTCCATTTGAAGGATATAGGGAAAGAAAGAGATCGTCGATATTTTACACCTTTCAGGAAAGAGAACTAAACACTTAACACTGTGTAGATTTTATCATTTAAAAATTTAAGAGCCTTAGTAACTACATATAACTCAACACTTGTGAATATAAAGGTGGTGTAATTTTGATTATTGATTAAAATTAGCAATGCACTCATAAAAATACACATTTTTGTGGGAAAGAAACGGTTCATTGTATTACTTCCTGAACTGAACTTTGCAGTTAAACACATTTATATAACAATATTGTTTCAATATTTAATTGATGTTAAAAAGATAAACACTTTTAAACAAGTTTATCACGCTGCTCATGATATATAATGGAAATCAGCTCATGAAAGAATACAGTATGTTAATTTGTGCGGACAGTTGGAGACAATCCTTTCCCTTACCTTTACAGTACTCCATTAAGTATGCAGGTCTTTGTGCTTCTTTACAGTTATGGGGCAGAGGTTCTAGAAAGATTAGCTCTCGGGTTTACATGGTCCGTTCTGATTGTCTCCCGGTACTAGATGTTGAATGTGCATCCACTGAACAAGGAATAACCTCCTTGAAAAGATACCATGTCCGGAATGGCATCGTTTGATGCGACAAAATGTAATAGGCGTGCATTTCACCTTTTGTCAATAAACCTGCACCAACCCAGCAAGAGCATCATATCATTCATTTAACTAGGAAGAAGTTGGAAGTGTCGATCTCGATCGGCCGTGCACATTGTGCTGTGTGCGAAGTACTTCTCACCTGATGATGACAACGCCACAGGAGTATCGAGAACTTGCACATCACGTAAGTATGGACGGAAGAAAAACCCGAAAGTGCAAGTGTTTTACAGTAATCAACAAAGGTTCAAACGATTGGGCTGCAGAAAGAGAAGGTGACCCACCTTTTTTTCAAGGACGAAGCTTAGTCCATTTAAAAGGCCGTGTGACGATACACAACAACATATACATGACCAGCGGGGGAGGGAGGGTGAAATTCTGCGTACAAAATGCCACTGCATGACTGAAAAGCTCATTAATTGTGCGCCGTATGCTTAGATAATTAAAGGGTTTATATTTTAGGAAAATACTTTAATGCCCAAAGATAACATAATCACACATTCTTTGAAGCATTTTCGGATATTGAATATAAATATGCATTTTCCAAAGGACTCGGCTACGACAAATGCTCCTGATCTCTCTTTATACTTAATTAAGGACATTTCATCAATTTTCCACACTGCGAAAAATGTGTATACATAGCCCACGCTATTAATGTTGACTGCATTTTTTTTCATTTGAGCTTCTATTCTTCTACTCTGATATTGAGCGTTTTATGTTACATTATTTACCATTTGTATTAAAATCTGTTTGTTTCACAATAATCATAGTATTTCCGTCGTAGCTTATAAGACCGATATCTTCTGTTATAATACTACACAGCAGCTAAAAATTATATACTGGACATGTGTTATGTTACTCAATTAACTACACGATATACCAGTATGAATATAATTTTCGTGATAACATATTGTCATGAATCAAATTAAGAGACACTTGCAAACTTCTCAAATTACATTACTTAGTGATGCGACGCATTCGAACACAGGGATAAACTTAGTTCTTAATCTCCACTAATCTAATGCATCCCTATCACAAAAATAAACATGAGAATATTTAAGGCATAAATATTACTATAAACCAAGATATGCATGACATTACATAAGTTTGATTTATTTAATGCCTTAACCACACATATTGATTGTAATTGGCATTCTTTGCTTAAGATCTGTGACTCCTCCGGGCAAAGTTCACGGGAGAAGAAGGAACGGTCATGGTTTTCCACGCATGCGCCACAATCCCCATGCTCACGTGCTTCTTGTAATGAACGAATATTAATGACTCCTCCCAGGGCATATTGCAGTTTTTGTGCGAACAATATGACACAATATTGTCAACACACACACACACGTCTAAGTGCCACATCTATTCCCATTTACCTACAATGTGAAAGAACGGAAACAACTGCAGCTAGTGAAGTTTCGGAAGAAATGACTAACGACCGAAACTTTCCTTATGCATTGAAGTAAAGTCTATGCAGCATGGTGCACTTGCTCATTTCAGAACAATGGCGGCGAACCATTACTGGATCATTAAAACAGCTATTTATGCTTAACAACTTGTCACGGTTAACTTAACACTGTATAACATAATGCAATCCGCTTAACGGATCACGACACATAGGGATATGAACTCTAAGCCTGCGGGATGATTACGACATCTGTGTAGGACAGCCTTTCGGTTCAATGGCGAAACTCTGACAACTTCAACGCATTTGCGGTAAATGTTTCTTGTCCCTAAACGATTATTGATTTTTGGAATGATAATATAGCAAGCATTAAAGGGCGCGTTAATATCTACTAGCTATACGCACACACAACGCTGATTTGAGCGTGATAAAAATAATACAATAATCATAATAATTAAACGTTAGGTCAACACATTCAGTGCCGCGAGTTTACTAGACCTTGACTCACAATTCAAATCGCCACAAGCCTCCTCTATTTAAAGTATAATATTTCATTATTTGTCAAATGTTTTCCTGTAATATGAAGAGTGAACTTTATTAAAATCCTCGCTTTTTGTTTCAATTTTTGTCACAAGGGCTGTTATATTTTTAACGAAAGAAAAATAATATTTATAAAACGGTAGGTTTCATAAAATCTGCTCCAATTTGTCCTACAAAAATTATAACATTAATAATAGCATTAACGTAATATATCATCATGTAACAAAAATAGTTACACTTTACGAACCATTACATTGTTTCATAATAACAAATTTAAACTTTAAATCTTAAAGAAGTATATCTCTAATTATTGGAAAGTCAGGAGTTTTATGAAACAGAAGTGTATATTTTATCATTTCAATGTATTTTTAAAAACTTTTTCCACACTTTGTTTTATTTTTTTTTTTTTTGAGTGAGTGAGTGTGTGTGTGTGTGTGTGTGAGAGAGAGAGAGAGAAAGAGAGTGTGTGAGTGTGTGTGAGAGAGAGAGAGAGAGAAAGAGAGTGTGTGTGTGTATTATTAAGTATAGATGAAACAACAAATCTCGAAACAAGACATCAGCTTAAGTCTGACACAAGTTAAGAGTACATCGTTCAAAGAGAGGGGTCACACACCGCTTTCAGAATTGTCAGCAAGCTTTGGGAACCTCGATGCAAGTTTTTAAGCATCCATCTTACAGCCCGGACCTCGCACCTACTGATTATCATGTTATCCTTCATTTCAAGAATGATTTCGTTCTGAAGAGTTTGATGACAAAAGTGTAAAAAGAGGCTGTGCTCCTCATGCACAGCTAATGCAACAGCTTCTTTCTCGGTACACAAAGTGTTTTGGAAGGAATGGTGGCTATATAGACAAATAAAGAACGTGTGCAATATGTATCAAAATAATTAATAATAATTTTTCAGTTTATTTTTTATTATTTTTGAAGCCTGCTACAAGTAGCGTGCCTTGAAGGTCAGGTATTGTGGCGATTATAAAAAATTATAATAATGAGATGTTGACAGTAGCATTGTCAAACGTATTATAGAGTCATTGCCGGCAACAGTGTGTGGGACAATTTGTTTTAAAAGACTAACCAAGTCCGTTAAAGAAAGAGTAGAAGAGGGGGGAGGGAGTTAAGAAGATAGATAGCGATTGGTCTACGCATTATGCGTGGCTAACGGTTGCATTGGTTCACAACGAGAGTCGAGAGAAAGAGGTGATAGCGAGAGGTCGTACCAAAAGCCGCTTCGGTCTGTACCTTTGGAAGCCAGAGCCCATCCTGCATTCATAATGTAAAAGTAATGTTAGTATATATTATGTTAAACAATAAACAGCAGTTAACATAATATGTGTTTTTAGTTAAATCTATCCCCTCCCCCGTCTAATTACGTCGGGGATTTCTTTGATTTCAGCAGATATACCTAAGAGAACTTGTTAGCGTCGACACCACGCCATGTATGCGAGTTATATTATGGCAATGTTTACCGTGCGAGTATTATAGGGATTTGTAGATGCGATTTGTGATTTAATGGATTATGATGTGGTTGGGCCATCTTATTATTATTAAATCAAAGTGTGGGCAATAATCACCTGCTTGCCTATCCCGGTCACATCCTGCACCATCACTACCATCTATTGGCCATCTCTTGAATTCTTCTTGAGAGAATTACACGATCGTGGTGGAAATTTGGAAACAAGTACATTGTGGCCTATTTAGTATGCTGCTCCTTCTTTCTTGGCCCAAAGTTGAGCATTGTATGCATTTCATTAAAATTCTTAGTGAATGTCTGCCTTAGAAGCTATTTATAAAACATTGAATGTAAGTTACGGGTGCGCTAGAGATTTCATACACAATGGAAAGGTTGGATAAGGAGAGGTAATGTTAGAATAGTCTAAAATATCATACAGTACATATTAAGAAATTAGAAGTACTTTTAAATGGAAAATTAGATCATGAAGGAAGTGCATTTGACGAAATGGGAACAGAGAATAATAATTAAAAAAAAAACAACATAAATTGAGACTGGATGCACAGGTAATAAAAATTTCGCAAAATATGTGCTACAGGCAGTAAAAAACATTACACATAATGACAGGTAGCTAATTAATATAAACGCAATGATGATTAAATTTTAAAACATAATTGTTTTCAATTATTATTTACCTGAAACTAATGTAATTTCTTTTTGTATAATAATAAATTGATTTAAATAATGATGTTTACATTTCTTAAATGGAAATATTATTCTATAGAAAAAGGCACAAGCATTTTCAAGACATTTACTAAATTGACATTTTTAATCCATATTTTTGTATTAACAATGTGCAGATTGTGAAAGAAGAACCCATTTCTGGTTAAGTCTAACGAATGGTGGAAATTTCTTAGGCATAATACATCGGCATCTCGGAGAAAATTCGTAATTTGATTATTATGGACGAGCAGGGATTTTCTATAAAGCGTCATTTTTACTGGTTAAGTCTTTGTAATGGAAACCGCGTCGCGCTGATAACTGCAGTAAATAATTGAAAACAAGATCGGCAGTTTACAAATGCTACTAGTCCTCAATGGAAAAGAAACTATAAGAACTGTTCATTAAAGAATTATCATAATTTTGTACAGATATAATTTTTCACGCTAAAATTTAACTGTACAATATTTTGTTATCTTAATGCGTAATGTACACGTGCTGACAGTTTCGTTGTTGCCACTTCCGGCTCCCGCCTGTGAAAGGTGTGCAAGTTCCGCCTACAGCAAAATGGAGATCACACACACGATGAAATTATGCTTCTCTGAAATTCAACAAATCTTCAGCTGAAGCGTATGGAGAGTTTGTTCTCCTCTATATCGCAGTTCGAAGATGAATTTAAACGTTTAAAGAAGACGGGGGGGGGGAGTAATTGTAAATGAAGGTGAACCCGCGCTCCGGTTTATATTCTAAGATAAGAAAACATTAACACCGCTGCTGTTAAGTGAGAGAGAAACGTGTAATAACATTGAGAATATTTTCAGAAATTCTAAAATGATGCATATGAGACGTGTTTCTGCATTGTGGGTGAGAATACTGCTCATTCCCAACCTTCACGTTAAGTTACATGCAGTTAAAGATGCTATTGTGATGAAACTGAATTATATCATTTCGATCCTGAGAACATACGGCAAAGCTCCGTGTGGGAAATGTCCATCATCACCAACACCAAAAAAGCAAAAGAAGTTGCATTTGCTGGGAGAGTTATGGTAATCTCATTTCTGCATATTCAAGGAATGGTTTACCAGCATATCATATCTGCATACACAGCTGGGCAAAACTAAAGAGATGTCCTGAAAACTCTGTAAGGCCATATCACATTTCCGTGTAACAAGCTGGTGCTGCATATCCGCACATAGCAAATGTTGAACATCTCACAATGTTCACTCTTCGTGTCCTCCATTGTCGCTCATCAACTGAATTTCGGTGCGTGCTGAGACATGCAGCTCTGCTCACATACACCATTTGCTGGCATTCGAAACCATACACTTTTTCTCGAACATAATAATATTTTAGATGATTGGCGCGCTAAAGAGAACATAAATGTTGCAGTCTGTTGTCGATTAGTGGAAATGCATTATAAAGATCCGAATTTTTTGGAGAAGGTAGTTATGGTGTCAATGTCATACACCAGAGAAGAAGGTCGAATCCATGCAATACAAACATCCAGGGAGTCCTCGGCCAAAGAAATTTCCTGTTGTTCCATCTGAGGGTATCACCGTATTTAGCAACACTTCACA
The DNA here is from genome assembly GCA_030762175.1 of Metallyticus violacea. Lineage (NCBI taxonomy): Eukaryota > Metazoa > Arthropoda > Insecta > Mantodea > Metallyticidae > Metallyticus > Metallyticus violacea. The sequence continues at coordinate 32,762,257 of CM060833.1, forward strand.
GTTAATGAACTAACTTCCTCAAGGAAGTCTGCCAAAAGCGGCGTGCATTGCGACTTAGGCGCAGAATTTAGTAACGGGATAAGGGAGTGTTCCCCCAACATGGCAATGCACGGCTCCACACCAGCAGTACTCGACTGCTTGCTTGCCATATGGGAGTGCTTCAGGCGCGCACCGTGTTGACAAGGATTAAGTCCTCAAGCGCTGTTTGTCGTAGGGAGGGGTGGTGAGCTCTTAACGGAACAGTAGGCCTGTGCTAGGTGAAGTCTACCGACATATGAAACTGGTAGTTGTTCCGTCAGAAACCGTGCTATCGGCAACGCAATCGCTTCGAGCTGAAACGGCGGCTCGATTTAAATTTTAGGTACATTCCTAATGAAAAACCCTATCGACAACCGGGAAAGTCGGTATAATTGACGATTCGTTGGGCTATGGGGTCGGAATTCCTATTATCATTTACCAGTTCTTGCTCCTCTGATTATGCCTTATTGACAACATGAAGGAATCGCTACGAGAGGTAGGAAATTCAGCAACAACGAGGGAATTCAGGCCTATGTCCAGGAGTGTTTTTTTAATCAGTGATTAACGCCCGTTTTTACTATTGATACGCCACAGGCGGTCCACGAGTGGTGGCGTAGTGCTCCCAAGCAATGGTTTCGCGACGACATAATTAGGTTACCAGGAAGATGCTAACAGTACATTGACGTTGATGGGGAGCATATTGAGAGATTCCATTAAACAATGTTGCATAATAAATAAGTTACAAATATTATAAATCATCTCTCAACGCCCCTCGTAAATATCAGTCAAGTAAAGAGGGTGTAGTAGTGCCCTTTCAAGTGCATATGTAAACATATATAGATAAACATGGTGTGTTTCGTTAATCTTGAAATGTCACAGAAGCTAGTACTAGACATAAATTCGAAGCGTATTTTGGCCAAAGTAGGAAAATTATATATAAAAGTTTAGTTATTTTTTCTTATTTCGAGTATAAAGGCAGTGTAGACTTATCAAAAAATCAAGGATTGATCTTTGAGACTTGCTATAATTTACAGAGTTCCCGTCCGCACACCCCCACTTAGTTTGGCAACGATACTTCTGCAGTCCCACCTTCATATTCACATTTGCGTTTAATACAATAATGTGGCGCGAAATTACAATTAGGTCTTAGGTAGCGTGCCTTACTTGTGTGTTTGTTAATAATAATAGCCCAGCCCCAGGCATAAGTTTTAAAACATTGTGCTGATATAATTGAGTTATTTACCGTATACCTCAAGGTCAAAGGCCTTCAATTTGAAAAAAAAAGTTAACAGATTCATGAAACACAAGGAAAATTTACTTCTGCCTTGCATTCGCTGGGCATTCCCAAACTGGGTTATGTCTAAGATGAAGTTCAAAATGACATTTATATGTAATGTAATTAAAGTAATCGTTCATTCACTTTCCTATTGCAATGACCAGAAGTCCAATGCGCTACATTTCTGCACGTTTCGCAGGATACAAAGGCCACAAACAGCACTTCGTCATGCCCTGGTAGTCTGCCAGACTGTTTTGTCATCCGATCCATACAGCAGCTATATTTCAAGCATTAAGCTCCGATAAAGAATAGAGGGTGGGAGAGTATTCCTAAAAAGTTATTCTCAAAAGTCTAGGGCATTAATTCTGGGCTTGTTCAGTAATCTCAAGGACCTGAGATAGGCTTGCCCGGGAGTCCGCCGGTAAAGTATGAGGATAATTTTTTTCTTCTAGAGTGACGGCCAAGGGAGATAAAGAGAATAGAGGGGAAGGAGTCTGAAATATGATATGGTTACGAATACGTTGTATTAGAACTCAACTTTGGCTATGGCAGCAGATGTTCCGATTTTTCATACTACCTCTCTTTCTATTTCCTGAAAAGGTTGAACTTGCTGTTTCTTTTTGCATATCTTCGTTATCTCGCGGAACTTCGCAAGTTTGCCGGGAAAAATGTTGTTGTTTCGGAAAACATTTACATTTCGATTTTACAGGATAAGAGCCTTGTTCTACAAGTTTCATGCAAATTTGTTTCTATTTCATTATAAATTTAAACGTTGATAAATAATAAGCCGGAATTTTAAAATCGATCTTGCCTCTGAATAGGATTACAGTGAGGTGTTAAATAAAAAAGGTTTGTTAATTATATTAAATTGGTAATGATCATCATGGCAAATGTAAAATTGAGGCTGTCTCAGAAAAAAATGCCTTCCCTATCCTGAAATATAATAATTCTGACACCGTTCTCCTCAACTTGTTCCCCTATTGCATATTTCTCAATAGACATACTTTTTAAACAAGTCCTTGTTATGATATAAATTTTTTTTATCAATTTTTATCATTCTGCAGAGTCTAAGTTAAGTTCGTTGTCTCCTAACAAGTCTGAAGCAGGGTAAGGTTGCAAATTTTAAGCACTCGAATGAGATTAAGTTCAATATTGAGAGTGACTGGGTTAGCGGTTAGATAGAATGATAAATTAAAATATCAGATAAGAGCTGAGAATATTATATATAAATAAAATACCAAATAACAATAGAAACAGTTTGCTAGAATGGTAATAGAAAGACTGCTAAAGAGATCCTTTAATTAGAAGCCTAGAGGATGGAGAAGAATAGGAAAATATATTAAAAGACGATTTGAACAAATAATTGGAGGTGCAACAAATTAAAATTCTCTAAAATAATCCAGCAGAAGAATGAGACATATGTTTGATGCTTTTCGATAATTCAAGTTATCTGAAATTGTGAACTGAACACTTCCACAACGTATTTTGAATTTCAGAACCGATTTCAGAAATGGTCAAATAGAAGTCACAATCCATAAGGTCCCGAACGGATCGAATGTTTGTTTCATTTTCACACTTGTATGAAACTTTTGTGCCACTTATACACTTGTGTCTTAAACGGCGCAATTGACGAGCACACCTCTTGTTCGAACATGGTGTTATTGACAAGCGAAACGGCTTTGTTGGACGACCGGTTCCCCCTACTTCTAAAACCCCCACGCATCATAAGCGGTAAAATAAAAAGTTCGGTTGAACCTCGTAGTATGCCAAGAAGTTCATACGGCAGTCAGCTATTTTACTGTAACATTTGAACTCGCGGTTATCCTGTTTGTGAGCAAAGATGATTTAAGCCTGAAGCCGGCTCGTTTACAGCCTTCCAGGGCTGTTAAATGTTAAATTAAACGTAAATGTTAATTACAACATGATCGATAGAGCATATCACTGAGCTTCAAGCGAATTTCAGACTATTTGCATCGCACAACTACGTACATATAGAGTTACAGCCCATTGCGCGTCTCATAAATCTCTTTTATTTTGCATTGTGATATATGGTTACATTTAAATCCTGTACTCATATTGTGGACTCATATCATTCGAATAGTTGGAAGATGTTTAGGAACACAGACACAAATTGAATGAGTATTTCTTTAGTTTGTTTAATTCCATCTTTTAGCTTCTCAAGAGATTTTAATTCCTACCGAGGTTACTGGAAATAAAGAATTCAGTAAAAGGGATAGCATTGAAATTATTCAGAAAATACTGAATTTAATCTTCCAACAGGCATATTATTTATTGACTGTGAAAATGCAAATGACAGAGTAGACAGGAATAAATTGATTCAATTTTTTCAAATTAGACAATTTGATAAAGTTATATTCAATGACATAAAATCACTTTATAAACAAACATACATATTAGTTAATACTAATGATTTAGAAACAAATAAAAACTAATCCAGGATAATACAAGATTGTGGTGCATCTCCCTTATTATATTTACATTACATTTACATCAAATAATGAAAACGAAAAACCCAAAAGGAGTCAATATCGGCTAAAATAAGCAACTAGAAATCCTAATATATGCGGGTGACCACGTTTTAATTTCTGACACATAAGATGGCCTCCAGATATCTTCCAAAATATTATCAGACGTTGCAGAACAGTACAATATGCAAATCTCTATAGAAAAACTAAAACAGTAGCTTTTGATGGAAAATATATGAGCAAAAATAGTTATACGGAATCAGATTATAGAATAAGTGAGGTCCTTCAAATATTAAAGATGTAATAAAAGTAATTTAAAGAAAGAGTAAATAGACGCATTCAAATATATAATTACATCAAAGGGGATTTTAAAGTTAATTTCGTAAATCAAATTATTAAAGAAGTGCTTTTAAAAATTCTAAAATACTGTGAATTAACCTGTGTTAATGTATGATAGTGAATAATGGGTCTTGACAAAAAATGGAGAATGACGACATGATTTAGCTCAGATGAGATTTTTAGACGATGACTAGAAGAGATCACACCAGAAACAATTACCTATATTCGCCAACAAATAGGAGTCGAAAACATTACGGAGGCAATTCAGTCATACACAAAGAATGGAGATAAGAATAGGATGGACGAGGACAGATTTCCTACGGTTGTACTTCAATACAGCCAAGAGGATCTAGATCTGTGGGACGTCCAAGGGAGTTGCGTCGGAACGGAAAATAAGTACCCATGCCTTGGATGGGAAGAAGAAGAAGAAGAAGAAGAAGGGATAGCATTGAAGAAGAACAGATGTGGAAGAGGCATCTACTTTTCAGAGATCAAATGTGAAGACCCTAACTGCTGATAAATAGAAGTATCGGATACTATTTTTATATGAAATGTTATGTAAGACCTTCCTTAGAATCGCTTTGTTCTACAGAAAATGTATTCTTGTCATAATTGCAGAAAGCAGTTTGAAGACCATTGGAAGTTTATTCCGACATAAAAATATGTCCTGAGTACATCTTTAATTACGCTAAAATCCAAAGGATCTAACTACTCCTGTTCATATTTTGGATACTATAGCGCTCTTGCGTTATTTTGTGTAATAAATACTTCACTTGTTCTATTTCTTATTACCTCCATGATCTCACTGTCTTTTACTGACCGTTTTAGGTTAGGAAAGTGAAATGTGAACCAGAAATCGCTCATATTTGTTGCCTGTTAACAACATACATGTGTACAGTCACAAGTAATGTGACCCAGCACCTGACCACTGCTAACAAGTTATCCCACGAGGAGTGATCTTTGCCTGTGTGAGGCACAGGTCATTGACGAGGAACACGATTTACTTACCAACTATTACCTTCTTTTTTAATGCAGACATAAAGCACAATCTCATCACCAGTAACAATCCTGGACAGGAATGATCGATGGTGTTCACCAACTTGTTGACGAGAAAGCAAAGAAACAGAAATGGCTACCTGCTGATTTCTGTTGTTTTCCCTTAAAGCGTATGCTTTCTTGCCTATGGAATGAAAAATGTTACACGACGGTTGATTGGTATCAGTTCACCAGTTCAATTCAATTGACCAGTACTTAAGTATGACTTATATAGTCACCAAGTATTAACATTTTCATCAAAACCCGATATTCTTCCTGAGCATGGAGAATCAAGATACTTTAGTTAAACTGAAACAGAACGTGTTGTAAGTGTTTATTCTTTCCACTTGACATTTCACCTACTCAGCTCACAAATACTGTGTTCGGTAGAATCACTGCCAATAAGAAATGTGAATATCTCCTCACTCAGATAAGTTTTCATCTTTTCTTGTGCAAAATTCTCCAAGTTTTGCAACAATGAAAATTATGACGTTAGTACGCTTTCACCTGGTTTGACATAGAGTTTGTGATGCCATAATCAGCTATTAGAAACAGGTTCTGTGTTAAGAAGTAAAGAAAGTGGGGAGGGGGGAAATCGGTGTCTGTCAATGAGGAATGCGAATATGCCCTACACTAATAGTGACAGACTTACGTTTTATGTAAGTAAACTCACCAACTTTCAATCTCCACGAGTGCCTGATCTCAAAATCACAAGTCAAAGCACACACACGTTACCGCTACGGATGACCGAAGTCGTTGGCGCGGACTCGTGAGCGGGAATTATGGAGTTCGATTCCCAACAGGACTATCCTCCTTGACTGTTTTTTTTTTCTTTTCTTTTTTCTCGGTCCTCATAAATGGCAAATGCCAGGGAGGTACTCTAAACTTATGTCTGGAACGTTTTCTTTCTTAAAAATTATCCTTTCCAGGTTGTTAATGCATTTCGTGTGCCATCGGTGTCCGCCGCCCGTGATGCCTCAGTAGTTACAACAGGCTATAAACATTATTTTAAAAAGGTTTATATTTCATTACGACATGTGGGTTTTCTTCTCCCCATATTCTACAGTTATGCCGGCGCACTTTACCAGACATGTAAAAGATCACTTCATCCGAGAATGCAACGTAATTGAGGAATTCATTGTCATCATCACTGAGAGATAACATTGAATTGGCAAATACGGCCCGTCTGGGTTTTGACTGCAGCTTCTGCAAAATTTGGATTTTGTATGCTCTAAGTCGCAATCTTTATGAACAATATCGTGAACAGTAGAAAACTCAGATCTGAACTGACCCGTTAAATTGGTTTCTGTGGATTGCGCTGAAATACTTACCTAACATCTTCAACTTTAACTGCAGACGACTTACCTTCTTTCTTAACACAGAACCTGTTTCTAACAGCTGAATTTGATATTTCACAATGTTATGACGCTCTGGAGCATTTACACCGTATTCCTGTCTGAATTTCTTTGCACTGTGCTGTTATTGGGAACCGCTAACCAACTGCTTTCACTTTCTGCTCAACTGTAAATTTCGCCATTTTAACTCGTAAGTCATATCACTGTTACGCACACTGGCGTCATAATTTTCATTATTACAAAACTTGGAGAGTTTCTACACAAGATACATGAAAATCATATTTCTAACTCAACTGACTCGGTAGATGTTCACATTTCTTATTGGTAGTGATTCTACCGGACACACTAGAACACAAACTTTCCCCAAATCTACAAACTTCAAGGGGTATTCACAAGCACAACATTGTCATTTTAAATAAAAAAATAACAAATGACAAACAGCAAGTGTTGTCTTGCCAAAAACAAACTAAGAATTGGTGAATCCAGTAAATATTTGTGTTCAATACCTGTCACTTTTAGAAAGTCTATGAGGTTCATGAGGTTCACTGTGTGATGAACTTAGCACCAAATTGTCAGAAGTATTTTCCCCCCATCCTGGAACACTCTCCAGCTGCTACTTCTAAGTGAGGCTAATGCAATTTTGTGATAGCGTTTTTAACCACCATCCAGAACATTTTTAGACAGCGAGGATGAAAACAGCCGAGGTTCTGCAGCTAAAAAGCTGCTAAATTCCATTTGGTTCTCTTCCATGCCCAAGAATTAGCTTATGTTTCAGTTTCTGTTTGAAGTGTTTTGTACTAATCTTTTATGTAACAGTCTCTAAGCTTAATGTGAGAAGACTGAAAATTATTCTAAAATCTCTCGTTAATCTCATTTCTCTAGTAACACACCATGCCAGGCGGCAGCACCGACCACACTGGATGATAACAAAGGCATTTCAATAAGCGGACAGCGGAACCTTATGAATGCAAACTTGGGAACTTGCGTAATTAATAAGAAAGCAATTACATGTGTAATTCCCTCCAGGCAATCTTTCATTTTCACTTTTGCGTCGAGCCGAATTCTGATCAACAGCTACTTAGGACTGGTCACAGCCATGCTACGCGCTACATAAACCGCAGAGGTCTGAGGAGAAAAACTAAATAATTCCCAAACTACCTAAAGAGAGCCTTTAATGACATATAAAATTGCATTAAACTTTTTTTTAAAATAAGCTTTAAGCTACTAATAAGATTTTAAATGCCTATATAAGAGGGTAAGTCAAAAAGTAAGTTTTCTGTATATGAGAGTAAGTCAAAAAATAAGTTTTACAACATTTGTAGTAAAGATAGAAATAATGTTTATTTAAATATTATTAATTAATGTTTTTACATAATAACTGATGTTATTTAAGCATTTGTAATTGTGTAAAATATTTTCATATATAATAGAAACTGGCATCCTACTCCTTGATATAGTTCAACACTGCGACAAAATAGTATATTTCATTTCATTTAATTTGTTTGCAATTTTCCAAACAAATGATACTCGATAGTGCTGCGCAACATATTGCCATTACAGGCCATTTGTAATCTTTTTTTGAAAATTCACCGTACCAGTCATTTTTGTGTCTATTGGATGCATATTACATCCGTTCCGAACACAGATACAATACATCAATTGATGTTTACAGGTTCAGTGTTTTCTACCACAGAAATCAAACAACTGCATATTCTTAAACTTGACGCACACTGACCTCTCACGAGCGGAACGGAAACTCGGGTCCATATGTCTTCCACAGAAGTTCAAACGCATGCTGTTTGGAATATTCCGGTCCGGTCGCTCAGCAGATATGCATGTAAATACAGAGCCCACGTTTGGAAGCGTGGGCGGCTTAACGGGGGTTTGCTTGGCACCGGGAAGCACGCTGTTTGCCGGGATAGTCGAATATTCATAGCCCCTTAAACTCAAAAACACAGATTGCTAATTTTAATTTGAAGGTACAATTATTGTAACTACAATAATCACATACCTTCGTCATAGAGGATGTTGGAAATGATTTCCTTCTGTAGCCACACATCTCACAATTTATAAGAAAATTTGCATTAACACTCATTAATTTATCTTCTTATTGGCCCTATAATTCTGTAAGCATTCACAGACAAAAAACATCAACTTTTTGGTAATACAAAGTCATTTTGTGTACAAAACCAGGTTTTTCTGCACTCCAGTATCTATTGTTTTCTGTCACTACATGGTCGTGTAAATAAAACCATGCTTCGTCCGTAATAAACTTAAAAAAAAATAATAAACGCGCATCTTAGAGCAATCATTAGAATTATCCAACACCCAATTACAGATATAACTCTTCTCACATTATCGCGTGGCTTTCTTATATGATTTTAATATTAAACTTTTAGTGGCATTTCAAGCTAACTTTCACGAAATTCCCGATTCCTGTGCAAGCTTTTTCAGAGATTTATTTGGACTTCGTCCTAACTTTTCTTCAATGTTATCCAGTTTTTCCCTATGTAAAACAAGGCGTTTTATTTTGGGTTTCTTGTCAAGAACAGATTCCATTACCCTAAATCTGTCGGTCCAAATGGTGTAGTGGTTACCCTACTTGCCTCCTAAACCCAAGATCGCGGGTTCGAACCCGGCCAGGACCGATGGATTTTTACGCCCGAAAAAATCCTAAGTATGACTTCCTTCGGAAGGGAAATAAAGTCGTGGGTCCCGTGTCGTACATTTACGGCACAAAAAAGAACCTCAAGCCTAAAAGAGAGGCCTCTGAGCAAAATTTGTCGGTCGTTTCACGCCCTGAGTTGAATGGGACGCTGATGACCCGAGATGTTGAAGAGCGTTCGTAAATAAATCAATTAAAAAAAAAAACAACCCTAAATCTATTCACAAGATTACGAACCGTTTCTCTGTGAGGCGCACGAACAGCAGGGAAGCTGTCTATAAATCGCCGTCTCACTTCTCTACATGCATTTGTTGTCACATAGAAAGCATACATGGAGATTTTGGGTGCTAAGGCATACGACTTTTTGACATTATAACAGCACTAACACACTATAACACTGAAACACCTGGTCTCGCAACGTTTCAACTTTTGTACAGCACAAAGACTTCACGTCAACTGATAGCCGGAATACGGAGAGAAGGGAAAGGAGAGGGGAGAAGAACTGGTTAGAAACAGGCAATTCCCCATTTAGCCGGGCAGGGATCCAAATGAAGGCTCTGTAGTAGCAATAACAGCAGCCGCCGTCATATTGTCCACAGAAGAGAACTGCAAATATCGTATTTATAAAGAATCAATTATCATATATTAAATCACGCTTTACACTAACATTATGCTCTATTGTTACAAAAATGTAGTACTAAAAATATAGTTTGTAGATCATATCATATCTCTCTCTCAATATTGGTAATTATACTTGCAATCTGCAGAATTGTATAACGTCTTATAGTCTTGCACGTGTTCATTTTGACAAATTATTAAACCCAAATAGCCAGAATGAAATGCAGCTCTCTCGAATACAAACGAAAGCTACCTAAGTACACCCTTCAGCACCGGAAGTTTTTACCAGAGTCTCGTGCGGCAAGAATTCCGATCGGAAGGAGCGACAGCCTAACGCTTCCGTTTGGACCAATGTGGGTTTAAATATTTAACAATATATATTTGAGTGGCAGACTTTTTTCACTGGGGAAGCAGGAAATTACAGAAGCGCTCGTAATGGTCGGGCATGGACCAAAACATTTTACATTTAGTGGCGTATTGTCTTTCTGATATACGTATTTGATTCCTCATATACCCCGTCCGACTGTATATTAAGTGTGTGTAGAATTTGTGAAGGAGTTTTCATTAAAACTTTAATTATTTTTTCTTCTTTTAAGACAAACTTGTGTAATAATTTCTTTAATTTTTCTGTTGATGTATTTAAAATAACAAATACACTTGAAGGAATGGGGGAAACAGGAGATGATTTCCAAAATAAAAGCAAGGTAAAATACATTTAACAGTTTTTTTTTCATTACAAAAAATAGATAGCAGTTGAATGTAATATTTCCATTCTAAAATTGAACTTACTTAAAGTGCCTCCAGAGAAGATGGCTTTTGATATATTGGGAGGAAATCAATTCCCAAGCTAAAATAACAATCCAGGAAAATTCGCTCGGTAATCGCTAATAATCTGTTGATTGAAATTAGCCAATCCCGCAGCTGTTCAGCTCCTTCTAAAGCTAATAGTGGCCTGGCGAGGTGCTACCGGGAATACCTATGTCGGTTTCACCTTCCGGATAACATGCAAAATCTGAAGCCGATGCGCAAAGGCGGCAGAACCTAAATGTTCATTCCGCGTACTTAATGATCAGAATGATAGTTTTGAAATTTTAAGGGCGTTATTAGCATGAATGGTCTAAAAATGCTTAAAGTAAAATGACGCCTTATTAAGGCAGGGATTCATCGGACCACTACTTTTTATGCTGTACATGAACGACGTTGCTAAAGTGATAAACCACTCCAATTACAACATATACCTGACGACTTACAACTCTACTTTCACACACCCTTCGTCCTGTGCATGCACCGCCGTCACATTTTCTAACCTTCATCTTTGGATAAAAAAAAAGGCTAAACCACTTAAATCACAGGCTGTAGTCGTGGGATATAAACGTGCACTATATAAAATAAACTCAAACGAAGTGCCGTGCATTATGAAAAGCAACAAATCATTAATTATATCGTTACGGCTAAAACCTGGGTGTTTATATAGACTCCGACCTAGAATGGCATAGCCACGTACCCCACACATGCAATAAAATATTCTTCTCGATTCATAAATTAAAACGTGTAGCAAAAGATCTACCTGTCAATCTCAAAAAGTATCTTATTAAGTGCTTGTTATATCTCACTTTGATTATTGCAATGTCTTGCGCTCTAATCTGAATACTGGACAGATCGACAGATTAGAACGCGTTCATAATGACTGTGTTCATTTCGTCTTCAACACTGGTAAACACGCAATCAACTGTTAGGGCTGTCCACTTCCTTAAGCTCCTGTTCAAAAGCCTCCGTACATCCCCCTCCTTAATAAATCGCCTCTCGCTTCGTATGCCTGTCTACCTCTTCATCACTGAACACATTTCTACTCAATCTCAATCAGCGTGTCAGTTCCCTGTATCTGGAACTCCCTTCCTCCTGAAGTCAGAGATTGTAGGACAATAAAACAATTTAAAGGGGGATTAAATTGACATGTTCTCAACTGTAGGAATCTCGTTTCTTCCTCTTCCTCTTCCTCTTCCTCTTCCTTCCTCTTCCTCTTCCTCCTCCACTTTTGTACTTGAGAAAAATTACTGAAGAACAATTTAAATTTTAACCCCATCCTTATCAACTTTCTAACTTTATTAAAATATGTATTATTTCTATGCAGTTTTTTAATTTGACTTTTTTTTCTGTATTTGTATAATTATGTATATTGTACTCCGCATTTCGCAGGCTTTATTCGCCTGGTAGAGTATTTGCCAGGGTAAATAAATAAATGAATGAATAAATAAATAAATAAAACTCTATCAATGTGAAGAGTTTGCAGCCCATTGAATAGCTTATCTTGATATAACTTTCTTGTTCTTTCATGTCATTGATTGTTGCCAATGTCCCACAAACCTTGCGATAGCTGCTTTTAAAATATTACGTTCTTAAGTCATCAGAATCTCAGCGCAGTACTGACTTTTTGAAATACATTTTAACGGCAGTACAAAGTGTAACTGTAGCTAGCCACTTTGCCAAGCAGGAGGTTGCCGATTAGCTTCTCCTATGCCGCCATAGAGTGCATTACACGTTGCAACCTCTATATATACATAAACCTTTCCTTTTTCCCTTTACAAAGCGCCGCTATGGAGAGAGAGAGGGAGTAGGTGGAAGAGGGAAAAGCTCAGTACAAATAACAGCAGAAGCTTAAAAAAACTGTCTAAATACGCGCGCTGTGAAAGGAAGGAAGGCCGGCAGTTTTGAATTTTACTAAAGTGCTGCAAACAAACTTGTTCCGTGTTTCGCTTTGAAATTTATTGCGAGTCGCTTCAGAAACAAGGCAGTGGCTACAGTGGTGTTATTAACACTCTATGCTCTAGTATAACACACCAGAGAGAAGCACTCTTCAAAAAGTAAACAGTAAAAATTTTGTTAAACAAGATGTACTGGAATTTAACGCCATTCTCTGTTGAAGGATTAATTATGATATACAACTTCTGTCTGCCGTTAAAAGCGGTGGTTGGTAAGCAATCACATGAACGCAATAAAATTCTACTGCGTTAAAATGCACTGCTGCTCATTAATTTCAATAAACACCTACCTTTATAAGCCAAACAAGCATTGACCACTAACGCGGAGTATCGCGCCGTGGTCGCTCATGCACATTCCAGCATGAAAGAATACGCTCAGATGAAGTATGATTTAGGAAGAAAGAAGATTTGATGGTGGGCCTACGAATGGGATGCCTACTGTTGAGAATTACTGCTTTTAAATACGAGCTTATACAGGATAGATCACTTAAAACTTGAACCGCAATTATTTCTGAAATACAAGGTGCTAACTTATATACTTTTAAATATGCACTTATACAGGGCGGATCACCTAAAACTTGAACCGCAATTACTTCTGAAATGCAAGGTGTTATTGATGAACTTGCTTTCATAGAAGTGAAGTTTAGTTAAGGGCTCATAATTGCATACCCATACATAGATATTAATAAGTATTAGAATGTGTATCTCCTGATAACAAAGTTACAGTTTTTCAAATGAAACCATGCCTATTGACATCAAGAAAATAAAACTAGAGAAAATTAGACTGTATACGGTGGTTTATACAGGATTCTAATGCAAGTAGTGTAGGAGCTAGCGTAAGATGAACATTTTAAATATCTACAGTATCTGCTTCATTTAACTGCCTAGCTACTAGGCTACAATGACCGTATGTTTACTTGTATTATTTAGTGTGCGTGCGTGCGCGCGTTTTTTTTTTTTTTCTGAATTTCCAAGAAAACGAGTGTTACATTTTGTAAATGTTTTTACTGTAGCATATGCCAGTACTCTCTAAAGAAATACGAAACTGGTCACAGATTGTGTTCAAAATGATGACCACCAGCTACAACATAAGCTTCCAGTCTGTCATGTAAAGATTGCTGCACATGTTGTAGCATTTCAGCACAAGTTCAAAACAGGCAGCTTTTCATATCTTGTGGTTTAGTCGGTATTCCTTATAGATAGTGTCTAATGGGGTCAAATCCAATGAACGGGAAGGCCAAGGTACAGCTCCTTTTCGTCCAATCCAACTATTATGAAACATCAGTGAAGACAAGTTTTAGTACGTCTATTGGGATATATTTCAGCTTACACAATACAAGAAAGAGCAGCGTACTTTCCATGTTCCATTTCGACTTTTTCTGCATTAGTAAACACCATCACGTCGTACTTCAAGAATTGTCATAAAGTAGTTGCAACAAAGTTCTAATTGAATGAGTGTAAAAGAAACAAAATGTAAACAAACGTACGAACATCGAAGCCTAGTAACTAAGCAGTTAAACCATTGAAATAACAAACTACTTGACTACTTGTACAAAACTCCATTGACATATTGACATATTTTGTGGTATCTAATCTAGGAAATAAGTATTTAGGAATTATCCTAGTACAGTTCAAGTTTGCAAATAATTCTTAACATTTTAAACAGAAAATCCAAACATTAACCCATAAGTAATCAGGTTAAAAGTAGAGAAATATATTAGAAATATATAAGAGAAATATATTAGAAATGTATGATAAGAGCATTAAGATATACAAAAATATTTATTCATCTCGTTATTGCATAGCTGACAAAAAAACAACATTTCTCTCGTTGAATCATTGCTGCATCTTTCTAATGGGTTTCATTCTTTGTACCATGAACAACACAAAACCTGATGGACACAAATTTACCCCTTTTGCCACCATTGCACAGGTTGCTAAACTCGCCAAAAACCTAAGTAAGCAGAGCTGTACGTTTTATCCAAGTCCGAGGAAACTAAAATATAGTGAATGTAACAAAAATGTATATAATATTATGCACGAAATATGCTTTTAGGTTCAAAATATGCACTAACGTCCTAGATGTACACACTAAAAATTAATTAAACATTAATTGTACAGTAATTATTAAGATTTATTAATACAAATCTCCAGTACTAATATACATTTGAAAATATTCGTAATGACTGAGGAAAAGGCGTTTCTTGTGAGGAGGAACTACTCAATAACAAGTAGCAGAAGTTCAACGTTGGGATTTTATTACAACCATGCATTTTTATTTTAAATCTCTTCAAGAAGTCATTGATTGACATTTCAGTAGATGAACAGCAGAAAACATCTGTTCAAATTCTTTTATCACCAAAATTGATGAAAAAAATAAAATTGACAATGAAAATTGAAAATCACAACTTAAATAAAGACACCAACAATGACGTAGAACGCAATGGTTGCCAACCTCGCCACCTACACGCGGTATCTATAGTGTGGCATGGAAACTTGGAGCTGGTTGTTATAGTAATGCCAAAGGTATGTGTGTTTATTCGTGCACAAATAGAAACTAAAACTGAAAATAATAAAAAAAAAGCTTAATAGAAAAACATAATTTAAATATATAATTATCTTACAAATAATGGCTTTGGAATGAAATGTTTTAACTACTAAAATCTAAAAAATAACGAGTTAATGCATAAAACAGCAATAAATTAGTATAAACTTTCATATATAATCATATGCTGAGTGATTTGGGAGTTAGAAAAATGACAGGTATTGACTGTCATAGTCAGTCGCTTGTCAGACAGAACATTTTTCAACATAGAAAAAAGAACGTTCTACTTCCACTGAAATGATTGGATCATATTTAAAATAAGCTATTAAAGAAGAATTTATACCAGTCACAACAGAGCATTCACCTTTAAGGACATAATAGAAGTGTTGATCAAGACAAAGCAGAGTTGTTTTGAATAGTCCTGGCGAATAACCTAAATATGAGCAATGGTTTCTGGTCGAGTTCATTTTCTGTTTATGTATTTATAAGGGGGTCAGGTTAGTATCTCTCTTACTTTCATACTGAGCACTTTGTAGGGACGATTTATTACACAGGTGTACTGTTCTCATTTTTTCGCTTGTAATTTTGTTATATTTGTGCAACTGAGAAGTTATCCCCATTAAACATTTCCTAAAAATTTATCGCACAAATCGATACAAGGTCATCCACCAGGACTATTCAAAACTACGGTACTTTCCTCATCTTGGTATTCCTATGCCTAAGGTAACTGTGCGTGCCTTTCACTAGTGAAGGTTGTGCTATTTAAAGAGCTTAAGTGAATGGGCTAAGTTTTTGACTGTCTGAAAAGAAATGAATATATAACAAAATTCTCAATAGATATTTTTGTGAGGTGAACATGCAATTTAATTTTCATAGCCTTTTCCACTACGATACAAAAAGTCTTTGAGCGCTTTTTAAAATGCGTAAATAATCGCAGAAAAAGTCCAATAACGACGCAAAATACGTAAAAAAAAAAAATAATAATTAAAAATTAAAATACGCATCAGAAGACAAAATAGGCAAAAAATAATCAAAGTTAAAAATGACCCTACTGATCCCAAATGTACGGAAACATGTTAATCTCTATCTGGCTTAAATATATCTACCCAGATAGAAAAGGAATTTTGCCTAACTTTTGGGCTCTGGTCATAAGTTGTTTGTATAGGGTAGGCTGAAACATGGAATGTCGAAATTAATGAAAATTATACTTTATGTAACACTTACCACGAAATTTGCTATGTAATGTTATTCTAAGATTATTTCATGTTCAAAAGTATGGCGTTGTCACTATGAGTAATGTAAGTGCTTATTAAATTAAATTACATGCAAATTTAAAAAAGTTCATGTATTGAATTAATGAATTTAGCCGTACTGTTCTATGTAGGGCAAAGGCCTCCTATGCCAGGGTGAAATGCTCCCCTTATAGGGGTGATTCGCGTTGACTCGCCTGGTGAGTATATTTGAAGCTACCCATTACAACACTAATTACACACATTATAACACTAATTTCCCACATATTAACATTAATTTTCCACATTTTTGCACTAATTACATACATTAGAACCTAATTACACATATTATAATGCAAATTACTCTGAACATAACGCATATTTCCCTACGCTATTTTTGTTGCTTCCATAACATTCTGTCTTCTTGATCCCTCTTTGCCCGCTATCTTCCAGAATGTGTTTGCCTATCAAGTCTTGATCTCCCCCGTCCTCTCTACCCCATGTAAAGGGTTCCACATGGTGACTGCGTGAGTTCCATCTTGAAGATGTAGGTTCATCATATGTCCTCCCCAAGTTCACTTCTTGTGAAAAAACTTTGTCTTTCTGCTGCATCGAGGTGTTTGCCAGCTTCGGTAGTGCTTTGTTGTGGTTTTGTCTCTTAGGAATTTGTCCTTAAATCTGCTTGTACATAAGTCCAACTGTACATATACTCAATCACTCTTGAAATAAATACTTGGTGTTTCACTAAATTTTTACTGGCTCTTTCTATACAATTCTTGTAAAATACCGCGCCGTTCCGCTGCAGTTGACAATTATATAAAAATAGAGAGAAAAAAGTTATAGACGAAGAGTTACCGACATATCGCACTAATAAACTGAAATACAACTAAGGAAGTTTTAAATTACCCTTAAAACATATTAGACATATTAAAATGTATTTACAGTTAAAAGAAATCAATTACATCATATATTCCAAAACACAACTAAAAGTAAGGAAATACCATATTGTAAATTGCAGTCGTCTGCTTTCTGGTCCTTATGTTGTACCGTAGGATCTACAAAATCCCAGAAGAGGGCAATATAAACATCAGGACAGTGGGCAAGATACAGGAACGAAAACTCCATGAAGACCCCTTCACCTCTTACTGATAGCGACAAAGAATTATTATTGCTCTTGTGAGAGACAGGCTGAGCCTTCGACCGTATGAACAGCACACTAGCTAATAACAGAATATTTCAATTCGTCAGTAAAAATGAACATTTTAAAACCGCATACTATCAATGGAGCTTTACCCCAGCTGAGGAGAAGAAAATATCCTTTTCATAAAAGTTTCGAAAGTTTGAGTCGAGACAAAATATCAACCCTGACTCTGGACTTTTTTGTGTTACAACTGGACAGACTTCTGATAATATTTAAATTTAAGTTAATTTTCATAACCCGCTATCCTATTGTGAGAGTTCCGAAAAATTTATTCGTGAAATGGGAGATAGGCTTAAACGCTATCAATAGAAAGTTATTATATGTCATTTCAATAAAGGTAATTTTACACAAAAATTATTTCTCATATGTAATGCCAAAAAGACATTTTAAAAATAGCGTAAATGATAAAAGAATGGCATTTACAATACTTAAACATTATACACATGCACCTTGTCTTCTGTGAAATATTTGTTTATTTCCACGTAAAAACAATCGGGATGGCTTAGGTGGTAATAAGACAGTAAGCATTCGGGAAGTGCCGAATTCGCGAATGAACTTGTTATTTTTTTCGTGGTTTTGGTTACTTAGATGATTGCAGGGATTGATATTTCCCTTCCCCCAATTTTCTGCTCTCCGATTTATACAATTTATTTTCTTTGGGCGCAGAGTGAGAGTGGTTGAGCTCTGGAAACGTTTCAGACAAAAATGTCTGGAATGGAAATGGTTCTCTGAGGAGCTAAAACAACTCGGGGTGCGGCCTCCATCGGAGTCGGGATGTTTCACTGGGAAACAATTAGGGACACTATCTGCGTCCGCGCAATCCCCACCGGGTGTCTCCTTCTCCTCATTCCTTCCTCCTGGAGGTGCGCGTAGGCATAAAGGCTACCGAAAGTATCCTCCTCCGCCCCGTAAACGGTTACAAATTTGCATCTACTGCTCGAGCGCGTTACTGGAGCGAGAATGATCTACAATAGAACGGTGACCTAGGCAACTTCTCTGCCTAGTTCAGTTTGTATGACAGATTGAGGCTGCTGTGAAATAGTAGCATAGCATACAGTCAAGTACATTTGGAATTCATGTGTATGCTGCCATTTTTAGGCTTGTTGATTTGGTTTATTTATGGACGCTGTTTAACATCTCAGGTCATCAGAGTCCCATTCAATTCAGGGCATGAAACGGAGTGAATTTTGCTCAGAGACCTCTTTTTTTCAGGCTTGAGGTACTTTTTCGTTCCTTAAATCTATGACGCGGGACCCACGGCTTCCCATATTTAGGATTTTTACGCCCGAAAAAATCCATCGATCCTGGCCAGATTTGATTCCCCGATCTTGGGTTTAGAAACCATTTTTAGGCGTCTACATGATGCAAAGCAATGGAAAACACTCATTTGTGTCAAGGAAAAATTGCGTCCAAAGCCCCAGATGAGCGAGTTCCTCCCAAAGATAAACATATTTGTACTTCATCTTCCGTGTTCCCCAGATCTTGCTCCAAATGATTACTGCCGATTTCTGAAAGTCAGCATTTTGTTCTAGATAGGAAGTCGTTTCAGCCGAAGAGTGTGTGAAGTGTGTTCTGCGGGAAGAGAGCAAAAATTAACTGTAGGATTGTTTCAAAAAATGCCGACTTTTGACTTTTTGACTTTACAAGCATAAACCATGACCATGCTGAGACTTTACTTTTAGACAATAAAAGAACTGTAAATAAGGACTATTTAAAATGACGTCAAGAGCTCCTTCATTGATCTGAAGATCAGGTTTGGTTAGTAAATTATCCCAAAAGAAATATACATGCAGGATATGTCAGCGTGTTTAGAAGCAAAACTTAAAAAGCTAATACATTCTGAAAGTACACTAGCTCACTATCATACCTAGCAATATCTCATTAATAGCCACAAATTAATTTCTAATTATTATATCCATCTAAAAGAACTAAGCAATGTGCTGAAAATGTAAGGGGCAGTTTAAACTCACTAAAGCAGTGTCTCATTATATGCCATCAATTCAAACGCTGTTAGCAAACTCTATCCCAATGCTCATCACTTTGGTCACTGTGTTAGTTGATCATTTGAAATCGTTTCACGGGTTGTAACCAGTTTTATGGCCACATTTGCGCTGCGATACAGTTCTGATTGGTACTGGTTACATCTGCAAATGTTCATTTAAGTAACAAGGGTATAACGACCCGTGAAATGTCCATACCATGTGCTCTTTCGAAGCGTTCTCCAAAGAGCTTTTCTCTGTGAATTTAACCCAACAGTCTATTGGTCTAGTAGATCTATTCAAAAACGAGTCAACAGAAGTTTACACGTGTGTAACCTTTTTGTTAACGCTGATACCACTTCTCTATAAGAGTCTCAATTTTTCCTAAGTTGGCTATTTTCTTTATATAAATTCGTTTTTAGACAGTTTCATAAATCATCATAAACAGAGCAGAAGGTTCAGGCATTTATTTTGGTTAAAATAGTCAGGCACATAAGACATTGAAAATAGTCAATAATATAATTAAAATAGACATTATTACTAAAATACGTTACATTATTATTACATAATTACTAAAATGACACTTAATAATATCTTTATCACATAATTAAAGTGCTTAAGCTTACTGTTCTTGGTTATAAGCAACAATAAATGTTTTTTCAAGGTATCAAAGATGCGCAATGGTTTCTGGGAGAGTTCATTTTCTGTGTATGCGTTTACAGGAGAAATCGGGTCAGCATCTCTCTTACTTCCGTACTGAAAACGTAGGGGCGGTTTATTGCACAGGTGTACCCCTCTCAAATTTCTCGCTTGCAATTGTCTACTTCATTAATGCAACTGAGAAGAAACCCTCAACACAAATTTCCTAGAATTGTCTCGCGCAGATTGATACAAGGACATTCTCCAGGACTATTCAAAACTACTGTACATCCCTTATCTTCTCTTTTCCTGGTAATTGTATGCCCGAGGTAACCGTGCGTTCCTTTCACTAATGAAGGTTCTGCTATGAAAAGAGTTTAAGTGAATGGATTGAGAAGAACGTTTTTGATTGTCCGAAAAGAAATAATGTATAACAATATTATAAATGCATATTTTTGTGAGGTGAATATGCCATTTAATTTATATAACTTTTTCACTTTTATATATTGAAATTATTTACGTGCTTTTTTAAATACGAAAATAATTGCAGAAATTTTTATATCTATCCAAAAGAGACAAAAAATTAAACCTTAAAACAGGCAACAGAAGCCAAAATAAGCAAAAATTAAAAACTAGCTTTACCAACCCCAAATGTACGGAAACATGTTCATTTCTATCTCACTTTTAAATATATCCACCCAGGTAGAAAAGGTATTTTGTCCAACTTCCGGGTTCTAATAATTATAATTGCGTCTCTGCGGGTATTTGTTCTAACATTTCACCCAAATTGCAATCTACAGATTTTTATCATCAATCATTTCGTTTTATACAGAGAGCATACAAATATGAACCACTCGCGAGACTTTTCGATACTGAAAAGGAATAAAAGTTTACTGTCTATAACCAGTGCCAGCTCCTTATGGTGCTTAGAGCTCAGAACACCAGAGATCTTTGGTCTGCATTTGCTCTTCATTTTAGCCTGAAATATTAAATGTCTGCGGTAGCTTTTGCTTGGAGTGGATCTTACATCTGACCTGCGTTGGGAAAATGTTAAAAGTACAAGATGGGAGCATCGTGCAAATTTAATGTTCATGCAAGCTTGTGGTAAAAGTGTCTATCTCGTACTGAAGTTTATGAGTGGTTTACAGCATTTAATGATTGAAGACCGGGCGACCTTGCACTTCAAAAACTAATATAAAAAAACTGTAAAATTTTAACAGCAAATGGTCGCCTGAGCATTTGAACAATTCCTAAGTTAGCTAACATTGATAAAGAAACTATTTGGCATATTTCACATGAACATTTTAATATGAGAAATGTATGCTCAAAAATCGTGCCCAGAATCATCATTTTTGAGCAGTAAATTCAAATTAACATTTATATAAATATCCTTGAACACATTGAAAATGATCTTAAATTTTTATCAAATGTTATAACATTGTGATGTTGGCATTTCAACAAAACTTAGAAACTAAGCACCAATCCATGCACTGGAAGAGTCCCACTTCCCTAGGACAGAAGAAAGTGCGGATGACAAGTCAAAATTCAAAGCAATGATGTTTTCTATTATCGATATCCAAGAGATAATTCACGTGACCGGCATCAGGAAGATCAGAGTGTTAACCAGTTCTAGTATAAACAGGTTTAATAACATTTTGTGATAGAGAGAGAGACGAAGATCTGAAATGTGGAAGAAGGGCTCATAGTTTATTTGAAGAAGCATGAGATTCTTATATTGGAACATCCACCATATCCGCCAGATCTTGCACTATGGAACTCTTTTTAAATTTAAAGATGAAGCTTGCATTAAAAGGATCCCTTTTTGAGTGCATATGCAATGAGGCTAAAGCGGCGGGACTCCTAAGAAGCTAACAGAAGAAAATTTCTAGGACTGGAAGATTCGCATATGTGGGTGTAGGGATCAGGGAGTTTATTTAGTTTATTTGCGAACTCTCTTTAACATCTCAGATCATTAGTTTCCCATTTAATTCAGGGCGTCAAACGGCCGATAAATTTTGCTCAAGAGAGCTCTTTTTTCAGGCCTATGGTTCTTTTTCGTGCCATAAATGTACGACACGGGACCCATGGCTTTACTTCCCAATAATTAGTATTTTTACGCCCGAAAAAAGTACATCGACCCTGGTCGAGATCGAATCCGCAATCTTGGGTTTATGAGGCAAGTATGGTTACAACTACACTATAGGACTGACTTAGAGAGGATCGGGGAGGGAAATACTTTGAAGATAACATTTAAATTTGATAATCTGCTTAATCATTTTATAACTTTATTCAGTAATACACAAATTATATCCGTAATATTATAGCAAACAGGATTCAGTTTATGACAACGTTTTACAACGGAAACAATTTAATTATGTAATTGTCACAATGGTTATTTTATGCAACTGGTGTCATAATGTGATGTTTTATTAACGATTTTGGCCAAAAACAAAGAAATTTTATAATTTAGGCTTACAAAAACATTAATGTGTAATTTTCTATTCTCCAGCTGCTCTACTGTTTACAAAATAGCATGGACCTCATGCAAAATTAACGTTGACAGCTTTTCTGCATTCAAAGCTCCATATTTCAGGCGAGTCACTTATCACAGTTAAGGAGCATGGAGAATGTAACAATAGAAAAGCAATTCGGCGTTACAGAAGCGGAACGTAATTCATAAACTTCTGTTCGGTAAAACTATTCCTTAAACCATTATGTTTTATGGCGCGGAAATATGGGCAACAGTGAGAAACATCTCAAAAAGTTACTTTCAACGGAAATGGATTATTAGAGAAGACCTGCAAGAAAATTTAGAACAGAGCGAACAGGGAATATTAAGAATGGTAGAGGTTGAGGAAACCACGGTGGGACGGGAAAGATTAACATGGGGGAGAACAGGGGAAGAGAGAACGCTGAAGACTGCAGTGGAAAGGGAGGAAGAGGAGGGGGCAAAGGGAAGGCCTCAAGACCAAATGACATAATTATGTTCCAGATACAATAGCGAAATTTGACTACGACTGCAAGATATGAGATACAGAACCCAATGTTAAAACACACAGACCGCCAGTAGGAACTCCCCAGCGTGCATTAATGTCTTTATTACAAACCATGGGTCTCAAGTTTTTTCCAGTATTTCTCAAGTTGGAATATCTCTAACGTTTTCTCTTTTAAAGGAACAAGTTCTTTTGATTTACACGAGTTTTCATGTTTACTGTAAGTCATGGTGGTTTATTGGTGCCAACCCCCATCTTTAAACGGACAATGCCCATTTGGGTCACTTAATACATGCATATCCATATTTTCTCTACACTAGTTAAAAGTTCTGGTAAATTAATATAAGTGAAAAAATAAGTTTTCTAATTTTTCCAGTTAAACGGGAAATAAATGGATAAGATAAGGAACACTTTTATTTCAACATCACTCCCTTATTTTCCTGGATAATCATCAAAGTTATTCAAGCATTTTCCTAAGTGTAAAACAAGTTTTTCCGTACACACACAAGATAGAACTGCTCGTTGAGAACTTTCTATACTTCATCTTTAATACAGTCGAAATCGTGTACCTAAACATATGAGAAAGCAGTAAGTGTGCATTTATTTCAGGAAAGGTTTACCAGATACTTATCCAGCACACGAGTCTAGCTAGACGTTTGGGCTTCAATTTACCTGTTATGCAAATACATAGAATTACATATATACAAATACTAAATTATGTACTAAAATGTTTAGGAAATTACCCCCTCATCACGAGAAAAAAACGAGCAATAATAATCATCTTCAATTTATTAATAATGGGGAATAAATCATTCAAGCCATACATATTTATAAACACCAGAAAATTAAAAACCAACAGAAATACATTTAAAATAGATAAGCGCTTACTTATATGCCATCTCTCTAGCCAGAGCTATCTTATCCTCCTAACAAACTTACATAGCCGCTGCCAATTATTTTTATCCAATACCAAATTTAGACGTTACTTCTCAACCTCGCAAAGTTTCCTGTAACTTTGCATTCTGCAAGTATATGTACCCAAGTTTCCTTTTTACCGCACATAGGACACATTCTCTCCCCTGTGTCATCCGTCATTTTCAAAGTATGGACTTAGCCTGACTTTATAACAGTCGATCCATCACGGAGCATGGGCGCCTTTTAAGTAGGAGGTTTCGATTACCAAGGAAACTTTTTATTTATGCTTATTTTCCAACAGAGAGCAGAGTTGCCTCCATTGCCAACTGGCAGGGAACTAACTTACTTGAACGTAAAACGGCCGATAATTTTATACAGGAACTTCTTTTTTCAGGTATAGAGTTCTTTAATGTACCCTAAGTCGACGGGACCCATGGCTTGAAATTCCTTCCGGAGAACTTGCGCTCGAGATGTTTACAATATCAGAGCATTTGTGTACGTCATTACTTATCATGTTAAATACTTTTTTCACCCAACACAGCTAAGTTTTCATTTAGTTATCTTTATATCATACATGCATTGCTAACTTAGATGCAAGTACAAAAACACACTGGTGCTTATTTCTTCAATTTTAATATTTTAGAGCCTTTTTCGTTTCTTAATTTTTTTATGTTTATTCTAATTCTTTCCTTCAAAGAAAGTGTTGTTTCAGCTTTATTTGAATCAGTGCGTTTGTAAACACATTTTCATAGAATGAGTGAATTTGAATCACTTAAGAAATCCGTTATTGTTGTAATTCTGAAAAAAATGGTTGATTTTGATGGAGAGATGTGTTCCTCGCACATGACTTTGTAGTGAAACATTATCTAAAAAAGAATCTAAAATTACCCTGGTTAGCATTTGAAGACTACGTGTGGGCTAGTCCATGTAAAATCGAACAGAAAAACTACTTCTATGTTTATATTTAAATATAACTTTTTGAAATTTTAGAAAAAGAATGGAGTAAGGATTGTGTAAAATATGGTTGACTTATTACTGATAGTTTCTATGCTAGAAGAGTATTAATTTAGAATACATTTGAATGTCTAAATAAATAAGTTAAGCTAAACCAAATTAATATTGAGTGAAAACTCCTGATACATTGTTATCTGTAAATGGCTCTCTATTAAATATTACTTCGTCCTAAGGGGCTGCTTTCGGAATTAATTTGTTTCATCATCTTGCAGTCACCTTAAAATGTTTTTACTATCCACGTTGATCTCTTATTTATATATAATAAGACAACACTTTTTAGATTGCTTGTGTCTTTAGTGAAAGCGAAATTAAACGGGTGGTGTTTCAATTGCATTCTCTGGCGCGCAGTTTCTCCATTTGCTGTATGCCAATATCCCTCCAACACGCTAAAATAAATTATTATAAAAAGTTTTAATTTCTGATACTGAACCATATTTTTGAAGTGAACTCAGAATTTCAAAATATAATGAAAGAAACGCGGTTTTTAAAACAAAAAAATTTAATGTTGGTTATATACCATTAATAAAGCTTAAAAAATGAGGTAGTGTAAAATTGTAATTTGTTCCAGATATATTTACCGTTTATAATACAAAACGTATTGGGAACAGGTGTTTCATATTTTGCAGATAGTGTTATCCCTTAATGCTTCATATATTAAAAAATAGAGTTTACTTTAAAAAATATGTCTTTCTCCTTTTTCAACATCTTGTCTTATTTGACATGGAATGTACCACGTATCAAAGTTCGTAGACTTTCACGCCGGTGTCAGTTGTATATACTCCCAGTCTTTTAGGCCGTGATCCACTGAGCTCCTTCTTCCCAGACGTTTCTTCTACTTCTGCGGTAGACATCTTCAGGGGCGAAGTCGAAGACGTTCGCCAGGACACTTTGTAGTAAGTAAGGCAGTAAAAGCAAGCTTTGTACATTATAACGAATAACTAAAAATGAATTTAACGTCGGAAATGTCAAGGCAACAATGTTGTTGGCCGGCATCTCAGTGAAGATTAATGACGGCAAATCGGATATAATGGTTTCGTTTTCATTACAGACGAACGACATCTAAAAGAATTTCCTTATCGCGCTATTGCTGCTACCAAGTCTAATCTTATTTGTTTACGGACGCTCTTT
This sequence comes from Metallyticus violacea, assembly GCA_030762175.1. Taxonomy (NCBI): domain Eukaryota; kingdom Metazoa; phylum Arthropoda; class Insecta; order Mantodea; family Metallyticidae; genus Metallyticus; species Metallyticus violacea. Next base: position 32,788,451 of record CM060833.1, read on the forward strand.
AACATCTCAGGTCATCAGCGTCCCATTCAATTCAGGGCGTGAAACGGCCACAATTTTTGCTCAGAGGCCTCTTCTTTCAGGCTTAAGGTTCTTTTCAGGAGGAAATATGGTTACCACTACACCACCAGGACCCCAGGACCAACACGCCACCCTGTACAAGCTAAAATAGGCAGTTCACAAACACCGCTCACCCACAATGAAAATGAGACTACTAATACTTAATTTTTATAAAGGTGTTCCTAACACACTGTTAGTCATAGATAAAATGAAACTACCCTCAAAAAATTCTTTAAAACAAGAACTGATTCTTATTTCCGTTGATGAAACGCTAAAACGCAATAACAGAAAAATTACAAAATTGGATTATAGCAAAAAAGGTTGAAATGGGCAAAATAAAAGCTCACAGTGTTCGATAGTTCGCAAATATAATTTCTTTATATTTATATCTTTACTGACAGTCAGCGATAAGAAGAGACGTTTTGCCATGAATGCGGACTCTGCTTATAACTCAAGTTAAATAAGGGGAGAATTCAACCAATCTATATTTACAACTGAATAGTTTCAATATCGATATTGTGAAAATCTTCTACACCAAAAACGTGCAAGAAACTACTTGTTCATTTGTTATAAATTAACATTTTATGTTGATCCGTTTAACAAACTCAAGTTAGTGCTAAAATACGGTTTTTTAATTACTAATAACTGGGTTACGTAAATCAATGAGCCCCTCACCGTCCTTTCATACTCCCAAAACAGCTGATCAATAACAGCAGTAGTTTAGGAAATATTCGAGGTGGTAAATTTAGATGACTGACTTTCCACATTTCATGTAGTTACCCTCGGTTATAAATTTTTGGTTGAAAAAAATTCAGCAACACGAACATCAGAATTAAAAAAAAATGCTCGGCAGTGATGTCGAAATTAAAAGTTGGAGTAGCGTGAATCAGTGTTAATATCTGCAGCCACAAAATGGCAAAGCCACGTCCTGATACTACAATTGTGAATTATTTAAAAGAAACAAGCAGAAGGGCAGCACCCCATTAACAGTAATGAGACATATCGATGCTAGAATCGATAGTGTTCCTGGCAACAATGACCCGGCCCGGGAAAATGAAACGCTAGCGTGAACGAATTCAGTTCTATCTGAAGCGCCATACTTTTAGCTATGTAACAAGACGTCGTTTAAATGTTAATGAAAGTATACAGTGCGTCACAATATTGTAGTACCTTCACTTTCTTTTACACATATATGTAAATGTATTATAAATAAAGATTGCCAGTCGAGAATTACACATTTTTGGATTAAACAATATTTTATCAGCTAGACATTTTTTCAACATATGTTTACTGATGGTGAGAATAACGAGGAAAAATATTTTTGAAACACTATACAGGTATCCTGAGAAAAGATTCCAATATTTACAGAAGCGACAGTAGTAAGGAACAAAACAAGAAAAATAAGTTCCTACAGGGTGACCAGAAGGAACATGGCGGTTTTCAGAACCTTCTTGTTGGACACTCGTACATAATTAAATAAAATTACTTTTTTTCACGGAACAAGTAGCACAGTGCAATTTGTTAATCTGAACTTATTTTTTAAAAATCACAAGTTACCCAATGGAATATGACGGCTTTCAGAAGCTGCCGTTTCTATTGATTTTGTATTACAATTTTAATATTGGTTTCTATGTAAATATGCAATTTATTCTGTCTAGGTAAACAAAGTATTGATAATTGGATGGTTGAAAACGTTGTTAAATCTAAGTCAATCTGCTACGTTCAGAGAAGATTTAAGGTACAATTTAATGAGTAAGAAATGCTGGCAACACCGGATTTTCAAATGTATGATAATGGGTTTTGGTTCCAGCAGGATGGTACCACAGCTCACACCGTTCGTGAAACAATGAAAACTCTGCGGATCTCCTGTTTCCTGGACGCATAATTTCTCGATTTGCTGATGTTGTCTGGCCAGCCCGATCTGACTGCTGCAGAATATTTTTAATGAGGATACTTGAAAGGTAAAGTGTAATGCGACAAGCCACGGACCATCATGGAATTAAAAGAAAACATAACTCGTGAAATCAGGGACTTGATCATGGTTTATTGCACCCAGTTTTGGTAAACTTCCAGAGCCGATAGCACGAATGTATTCATTGTCAAGAAACCTACTTAAAAATGTGATTTTTAAATAATAAGTTTCAAATTAATAAATTTCATTGTGCTACTTGTTCCTTGGAAAAACATTTTTATTTATATCTATACAAGTGTCCCACAAGAAGGTTCTGAAAACCATCATATTCCATTGGGTCATCTTATATAAACCTAGGCCCTAAGTCGGTCCTGGTGGTGTACTGGTAACCATACTTGCCTCCTAAACCCAAGATCGCGGGTTCAAACCCAGCTAGGATCGATGGATTTTTTCGGGCGTAAAAATCGTAAACATGACTTCCTTCGGATGGGAAGTAAAGCCGTGAGTCCCGTGTCGTAGATTTACGGCGCGATAAAGAACCTCAAGCCAGAAAGAAGAGGCCTCTGAGTAAAATTTGTCGGCCGTTTCACGCCCTAAGTAGAATGGAACGCTGATGACTGTGGTGTTAAAGAGCGTCCGTAAATAAACAAATAAAAAAAATCTGGGCCCTAAAACTAGTATCTTCTGAATAAATGGTCTTCTTTTGTAAGAGCAACATATCTTCTACTCCAAGTACTTGGCAAGGCATATGTGAGGAAGTATTTACATGTTGAACAGCAGGTAGTATGGGAGGAAAAAAGAGCAGAAGTTACTATATTCATTGGTCGTAAACTTAACATCTTCTGAGTGATGATCTACAACTGCATCGTTTACCACCGCCTCTATCAATTACCCCCATTATCGTTGATCTACTGTGCACAAAACATGTGCTTGAAATATTGTAATGTTTCTCATTTGTTTCCTGCCAAAGTGCTTGGAGTATGTACTTAGAAGACATACAGATCTTACAAATGAAACCATTACTCAAAAGATATTGTTTTTAGGACCCATGTTTATACAGGAACTTTTTTTCTTGTTTTGTTCCATTCTACTGCCTCTGTAAATATTGTAACTTTTTTCAGGACACGTGGTATATACGAGAGAAAAGAGCATAAGTCAAAAGAAACATTTTCTTTCTCGCGAACAAGGGACAACACGAAAAATCTAATATACGATTGAAAGACAGTACATGGCATTGCTGCCGAGTGGTCCCACCAACGGAAGCTGGATGTACGCGGTCCATTAGGGAAGAAGCAAAATACAAAACCGGACGACATTATTATGGTATGAGCAAAAGTAATACACAACTACTCACACAGAGTTGCAAATCCGCCACAGGGTGTTTAGCAGCTTTCGAAGTAGACTCCCGAGTGCATAGACAGTTCGTTGCCAGAGATGAGAAGGTTTCTGTCCATCTCGCCACTATTCGATAGGGCAGAGCAGGCGCACCCAGTGCTTCCCATATCTCTGTGTGTTATTCTCGTGCATTCCTGCCGCGGAGAAATGCTATTTTCACATACCGCGCATGATCTGTATTCCTCACCACTATGGCTCACCATATGAACTTCGAAGCATGCTGAGACAGAAGTTCTTCTCACATACACCATGCAGTGACTTCATTCGAAAGTACATTACTGCACTTTCATTCGTATATCTTAGATTTTTCTATATAATGCTTCAAGTGCAAAAAAAAAAAAAAAAAAAATAACCGTCATTATAGAAATGTTACAATACAGTGCACAAAATGCTCAACTCTTTTAAAGGATAAAATAAACCGTTCAATATTTCGAGCCTAAGCCCTTTTTAAACGAAACTCTTTTATTGTAGTCCGCTCAGAAAATATTAAATTGGGCGGCAACTTCACCGTGCAAAACAGTTATTCGAAGTCTTTAGAAAACTAAATATTTCAGAAGATAATTTTGGTACACGTGTCAAGAGAAGGAAGCACCAACAAATGTAGTGAAATATGTATGTATAGCAAATCATCAATTCTTATTAGGACTATAGAAATAAATTGAAACCAAGCGGAGTTTATCTTTAGTGAAAAACTATGACAACCATCTCCTTGTCTCTAAAGGTAGTTTCAGAAGTCAGAGGAGATACGGCATAAATTAAAGTTAATAAAAGCATTAATCAAAGGAAGCAACAAGAAATAAGGACTGTTGAGAAGACTTGGTTTTGACGGACAGTCTATATTATTCATCCGAAGAGAAACCAATATGAAAAGCTTAACAAAATTTACAGTTACACAACATTTTTAGAGGCATAAGGTATCCAAAATTCCAAGGTGATATTCTTTGAAGAAGAGTGGAGGTGGCAAGATTTTGAAGCAGGATCTCATAATAATCATTGATAATAGGTTTAATGTGCTCGATGACTGAAAAAAGAAGTGATGATAATAAGTATACATTACTATCAAAGAATTTTGCGTCTCTTATGTAAAGACCTTGTGAGAAGGAATAATACGTGAGCTAAATGGATGCTGTAAAAGTGTTGCAGTTACATTGATGACATATTTATCTAAAAAAACCCGCGTTATTACAAGAGCGGTGCCCACAATAGATAAAGAGTACGGGATGCGCTTATCTGGACAGCTGAAGATGTTGCTGAAGGTTGGTACATTTGATGTGAGCCGATGACAGGAATTATTTGTTAACAAGATTGATATCCAAATATAATTAAGTAATAAAAGTGCGAGAAATATTCCACGTGAATTTTGCAATTTATGCATAAAACTATTAAACATGTTTGCATTACGCGTCTAAATTATGAAAATATCATAGATGAACGTCAACTAAGAATTCAGGGTAATGATTGTCAGATGGCAAAAAGTTTTCCTCTAGACGGGCCATAAATAAATTGGCATACGAAGGGGCTATCCTAGTGCCCTTTTAATTGTAAAAAATATTTCTCTTCAAAATCGAATGCATTGCTAGAAAAAAAATAGCATTGCAAGATGACAGGTAAAAGCTGGAGATGCAGGTGTGAGGAGAAGGAACAATATTCAATAAATAGTTTAACGCAGCAAAGCCTTCGGTATGTGACATATATTTAATTTGTCATTTAGCTTATCTGATTTTCACCCACAATGCATTTACTTTCTTATGGTAATTATTGTCTACAAATTAAAGGCACTGTAATGGGCACCGGAATGACACCTTTATGTGAAACAGTATTTGTGGCAGCCCTCCATTAAAATATTAATGTGCAGTAGTGGCTTTAATCTGGACACTTTTCGTAAAATGTTTATCCTTTTAAAATCCTACAAGATATACAAAGATTGTGTTGTGCTATATCAAAAGATGCCAATTTTAGTCTGTCTATGATGCTTCTATACCATATTTATTGTTGTTAAGTAAGTTACATTTTGTGTAAATATTATACATAAGTTTAATTTACATCAATCAATAAGTTCAATAATTCTGAACTATTACTGCAGCACGTGTATTTTCAACCAATAGAGCTATTGAGTTCGATGTACATAAGTGAAATGTGATCATCATTGTTGTAAAGCAGTTGGAAATTAACTTTTGTGAAGTAAACATATTTCAGAGTTTTTTAAATAGTGTTTAACGCCCGTTTTTACTACTGAGGCACCACAGGCGCTGACACTGATGATACATGAGATGAAATGATAAATTGGGAAAGGATTTTTTTTATTTAAGGAAGGAATCATTTTAGGCCTAAGTTTAGGGTACTTACCCGGCATTTGCCATTTATGAGGATTAAGGAAAACCTGGAAAAATCCTCAGTAAGGGAGGACGATCTTGGCGGGATTCGAACCCCAGATCTCCGATCACGAATCCACGCCTTCATGATCTCGGCCACCCGTGGCGGTATCTTTCAGAGAGAGCTGCAAAGTGACTGTGTTAATACGAAATAATGGTTCCAAATACAAAAAGGGCGGATTGATCATCAAGTAAAAGGAATAAGGCGTATCACTTCATGAAGGAGGCCTATCCCTATGAAGAAATAGCGAAAAGGTTGAGTGGTAACGCTATAAAATCAGGCATTAAGAAAGTTTGCAAGAAGTAACCGGGAGCACAAGAACGTCTCCAAAAAGTGGCAGGCAGGTGTCCATAACGCCCGGGTGAAGTTCCTAACACCCAAACTGAATTCCAACTACCGCGGCACAGTAAAGTAGGCCAAGATTACAATATTGAATTATATTATTCTCAGAAACACCAAATTTTGTTAAAGAATATTACCATCAATAAATCACAAAGTATACAATATTACGACGTGTAATTGATTATTAAACAGCTAATATCCTCTTCCAGTCCTGTTGAGCAGGGGCTCAACATAATAGCAAAAAATACCCTAAAATGTTGTCGTTGAAGCCCGAAACAAGATCGTTTCAAATTTTGTTATTCAACCAGGGGCCAGTCAACCTCTAATTAAACAGTTTTTTATGGCTCCCTTAAAGGTGTTTCTTAAGTTAGAACATCTTGCATCATTATTGCTCATTATTCTTTGTCAGTCCTATAGCTTAAGTTGACATCCAGAAGGAACAATGTTGCTTTGATACTGACAAGTATACTTTTTGTTGCACGCGATAATGGCAAAGGCTGGGTTTGTACAACTAGTGTTTTATGTGCCCGATATAAATCACTTTGGAGTCTACAGTAATTTCAAACGTGTGCCTGCATATGATCATTTTCATTAAAAATGACAAGAGCAATTTTTTTAATAATGCATTCAAATTTCTACGAGTTTGTATGTTAAAGTTTATATTTACGAGGGATGTTCAATACAAAATGATCACACTTTTTACAGTATAATTTCTCGCACTAAAATTAAGCTTTAAAACATTTTGTTAACTTAATGCGTAACGTCATTGTTGTCACTTCCGGTTTCCGCTTATAAGAGGTGTGAAAGTTGAAATATATTCAGCTCCGCCTACAGCAAAACGGAGGTAAACGTGACGAACTGCTCTGAAAGTTTGTTTTCATTTCAACAAATCTTCAAAGAGACCTCTACAGTGTTATGGACAGTTTATTCTTCTCAATAGCACTGCTTGAAGATGGTTTAAACTGTTTAAAGAGGGGAGGCAATCAATGTCAACGTAAGATGGACCTAAGCCTTCAGTTTGTGCTATAAAGAATGAAAATGTTAACAAGCACTGCTGTAATTGTGGGAGGGAATTGTCGAATAACATTCAGAACATTTTTAAAATTTCTGAAAATGTCACGGGGTGCCACCCACACGTTGGTAACTGAAGTGTTGCACATGAGACGTGTTTGTGCACGGTGGGTTTCACGACTGTTTATTCCCGAACAAAAGAAAGTTTGCATGCAGTTGAAGATGCTGTTTCTCAAATGCAATCATTGCTAATGAAACTTGACTTCATTGTTTAGATTCTGAGAGCAAACATGTCTGTCATCACTAAATGAGAAAAATGTTTCGCTTCTGCTGAGAAAGCTATAATCATTTCGGTTTTTTTATATATATATATATATATTCAAGGAATGGTTTACCAACATGTCGATTACAACTGTAACTGAACAATACTAAAGAGATGTCGTGGAGCCGAATATCTCACAGATATCAGTGAAAAGTGTGCCCCACGCTCTCCCGACAGTACAGATTTAGCCTTGTGTTTTCCATTTTCTCCAAATTGACGAAACACCTTCTTGGGAGACATTTCTCAGTATCAGAAGCAGTAGTGAAGGCTGCGGAGTCGATCTGATGGACCAGTCAAAAATGGTTTTCATGTCTTTGGATGCTGGCAGTCTGATACCCAATTGCATACTATAATCACTCTTTATTTAAAATACCTTCTAATTAGGTGGACATAGTGTTATCCATTTACAATCTGCTAATGGATAAGGCGCTGAAACAAATATCTTTTGTATTTCCAACACTCGTTAACAAAGCAGGGCAATGAACTTTCGGTAACGGACAGTGTGGTCCACTTTCAAATCGTAGTTCAACGCATTTCAATGAACCATATTCGTATTAAATAATGGAAGATTATCGCAGGAGAGTGACAACGGAAAAGCAGGTGGAATGAATAGCAAGAGGAATCTGGACCTCTGGAGAGCAGCAATTTGAATCTCAGTCACTTCGGTGAAACAAACTAAAGTTTGGTTCACAAAGTGCAATATGAATGTTCAGTTTTTCTACAAGTGAACTTGCCCTAACAGTATACTAGTAAACAAAACGTGTTCCCTTCAGCGAGGGCTGTATGTGACACGTCATAGACATTTTCATTACATACCATGGCAAGCGGTCTCCTGCAGATGTTTAGGCCGTCAGTGAAGATTGATGGCATCTGTGCACATGTGTGTGAATGATATACAATTCCGAGGGAAATTAACATGAGACTTGTGGTTTTCATCGATGTTTGGTGTTTCCTATACACATTTTAAGCGTCTGTTATATCTTGCATCCATCATTCAACGCATTGCAGGACATTCCTCTGTGATTTATGGTGCATATGATGTTTCATATCTTAAATGCAAATGTTTTTCAATATATATATAATCTACACACATGTGGTTAGCATATAATAATACATTACGCTTTGCATTTCATTCTATAATTTAAAAATATTTTATTATTGTGATATCTATGTAAAGTAGGATTGGCACACCAGAAGGCATTTTTAGTTTAAAGATTAAGAACAAGGATAGTATAATTTTTAAAAATGTAATGCCAAATAAAAAGGTAATGCTGAATTCCAACTCTTAAAAATGCATGTCTTTGTCCACCAGTTTACAAATACTTAACGACTTTATTTAACAAGGGGGAATGACATAATGTTAAACTTATTCAAATAATTACTCAAAATTAAGTTATTGCAGCTTATGATGTTAACTTAATAAGGGAGTGTAATACACTAGCAACATGATGGATTTAAGTGTGTCTTATATATGAGGTTCATTTCGATCAGATGACATGACGGGATACAATTTTGATTCATGGTTCCTTTGTGTTTTTCTCCCTAAAATACTTATCACCAAAAATAAGTTTTAAATTCCTCACTTCAAAATATATTTCTTCATTTCATTTCGTTTAACAGTCTTGATGCAGAAATTAACACGAACCGTCAAAATAGTCAAATGTCTCAAGCTGATACACGCACTCAAAGCAGTGTAAATTTTGCCTCTTAGACTTGAAGTGCTTGAAAGGGACGGTGGATTCAGGGCCAACTTTGAGATACTAATTATGAAGCGACCGTTTTATAACGTAGAATACAAAATGAAAGCGTACAATGCGAGAACTGATAGAGAAAGATTCAACCGGTTACCTATACTTTCAGCTTATTGTATGTACATCACGGATCCCATCTATTGGTAGTCGATTACCCACTCGAACTCTCTATAAACCGGAAATGTGTAACATTTTAGAAGCGGCGAGGTTTAATTAAGGATGGAACATCGGTGCTCAAGTTAATTTCAGCATGCCTCACTGTTAAAAAGTGTGGGAATAGCACAAGGACCATGTACAGTAAGATCGAAGTCATCCCTATATCGTAAAACTGCGATTATTCCTCTCCAAAAACATGTTCAGTGCACGTTTTCCCAAGCATGACTCAGGAATCTCTGAACAGAAGAACAGAAAAAGTTGGAGGACGACTTCTGAAGTGCTTCCATTTTTACCAGAAACTATGCCATTTACTCCTCATATCCGTATTTTAATACAATTATCGAGCAGATGGAAATATGGAGCGTAGATCTAAGGAAAATATTGTCACATGTACGGCCGAGGGGTGCATTAAATTGGTAATTGGTCAAAATTATTATGCGAACAATTAGTTTTATGTGCTTGGATATTTTATATTCCTACCTCGCCTAGTTGAATCAGAAAGTACTAACTTAGTTATATTCATATGCTTTACGACTTCCGTTGACTACTTAAAGGAATTTACCACGGCGCAATCGTCCGCTTAGCAACCAGCAGAATTATACTGCACTTAGATTCCTCCTACACATTTGTACCCTATTCTCATTGGCCACTATAATTGACACTTACGGCGTTGGTATACGATAATTGCCGAACATAATGTAAAGATCCCTCTAGGCGATTGCGAAGCTATATTAGGAGATAGGAGAGCCTCAAGAAGTGCCTGTTCCACACCGTCCCTTCACTCGTCGCCTGTGCGACCCTGTGCTGCTGCTGGCCGCTCTGCACCCTCGGTTCTGCGAGACAGTATATACTTGTTTTCAGAAATATGTAACATTAAATTGTACTGTCAATTTTACTTCATGTAATTTTCATAAGAAACACTGCTGAAAAAGATATTGACAATAATACTAATAAACATTTTACACTGCTTACATTTAGATCAATATTTTCAAAGGATCGCATGTTGTTATGAATGCGTCTAAGCATTCTTGCAGAGCGCAAACGTTAGTTCGACTGTTTGTCTTCTGGAATGGTATTTGTATTTCATGCAGTAGTGTTTTCTAAAACAATGCGACATTCGTATTTTGGGTGCAACTTTGCTCCTGCAAAACGTTTGTTTCTGAAGCTCCTTACAGTTGGTATTTTCATGCCCAGGCTGGCCTCGTCGAGGAAAAGAGGAACAAAAAATCGTAAAACTGCGTTCGTAGGACTATATGTGTAAACATCTGTCTTCCCCTTCTCCTGCCATACATATACAACGTAGAGAGGAATATAAACCCACTGCAAATGGAAAAGCAATAGAGGTCCGATAAGTACAGCGAGGAACTGCACGTCAGATAAAGGAACAAAAGGAAACAGTTGTAGTAAAGCATTTCAAATGACCGACTCTTGCGGTCTATATCGAGAGAGCAGAGATGGTGATGTATCATGAATGCGAAACTGTATGCTAGAAGGCATCCACTTGCATGTACCTTCTGACATAACATCATCTACCTACGAGATGTGTAAAAATTAATGAGGCTAGTACAGTTCCATTTTATTAACAAATAAACTATAAAGAGTCCTTCAACTGTTACGCATTTTGATGATTACAATATTTCAGGCGAAAGTGAATATTCGGAAAAAGAAAAAGTGGGTAACTTACATTAGATAGGTGAGGTCCTAATGGACTATTTCTTCTTCATTTTAAGTAATGTTTTGTTTAACATCCGTTTTTATTACGGAAGTATCACAACCGGTGTACATTGGTGATATGGTCCCAAGGTGCCAGCCTCCCACTACCGGAGGTAAAAAATGAACCAGGGGGAAATGTTATCCTTTTTAATATTTAAGCCCCAGAATCTTGCTTTATACAGTCTTCGAACTACGCCAGTTGACTAAATTAACACGCATGAATAGTACATACAGGCACGTTTTGTCCTTGTAAACACACGGAGCATAATACACTTTGAGTATACTATCGAAACATACCACATCCGGGAACAACTGCGCTACGACTGCGACAGTCAGCAAGGTTAACAAGCAAGCAAGCAGGCTTACTACCCCCTTCACGGCGCGACAAACGAGTGGGGGCTCGCTCATAGGAAAAACCCCGTGCCGCGGGGGGAGGGGGGGAACACTGACCCAGTGTACTTCCCCAATACTCATCTGTATCGGCCTACTTCCACGGCTAAGAGAATGCCCCTGGACCCAGGGCCTAGTAGTACCCGAATCAACCTGTACCTTGCAGGTTTGATCCGGCAGGGTTACAATATGAAAATATATTATACCTGGAGGTCCATCTTATATTATAACTATACATTTGAAACTTGCACGGAACATGGAATAATTACGTACACTCTTTTAGAGCCAATTTCATTACTTTTGTACACACATTATATCATTCTTTAAAAATTGCTACTATATCCAAAACAAGAACGTCTCTAATGTTTCAATTTTTAGAGCAGTTATTTTAATTAATCAATGGTTACAGGATTTTTAATCCTGGCCTCTACACTTATGGATTAAAACTAACCATCAGCAAAGAACACAATTTTCCTTCCTGACCTACATTGCATGTAATCTCAGTATGACCTTCTGTAGCCAAAGGTACAGCTTTACAAAAACCCCGCCTTCTGTCCGCCCCCTGTGACAATTTAAATAACAAATGCTATAGTCGGTTTTCCAAGAATAACTGCGCACCCCAGAATGGTCTCAACTTCCACAATAGTACAAATTACAGAACAGTTTTATTTTATTGTTGGTAGTGCTCATTTCTCTGTTGATATTAATTCTGGACCTCAAGGCGATATTTGTCATATTGGCGGAAGGCTGGCACTAGCAAACTTTCTAGGCGGAGCACTTTGGCAAATATCAGTGGATGTGCATGGTTAGATTAAAGCCCCATCCTTCTAGCATTACGAGTAGGTGTAATATAAAACGCCAGTTCCTACCTGGGCATCGACACATATAGGTGATATCGAGCTCGTAAATCTCCGTGACAGAAAGGAAACGTAAGTAAAATGTCAGAAATAACTCCCAACATATGTCGACCTTTAGACTATTAAATGAAGTGAATTATAAACAAATTCAAATAGTGGGGTCGATCCTAGTAGAATTCCTAGACGGTGACAGAACGTTACGCAAAAGAGCACATACAAAAACCTCGCACCCGTTGATTTGTTTTATTTACGAACACTTTAACATTTCAGGTCATCTGCCATTCAATTCAGGGCGTGAAATGATTGAAAATATGTTGCTCAGAGACCTCTTCTTTCATACTTGAGGTTCTTTTACGTGCCGTAAATCTTACACGGGACCATCCCAAGAGACCATACTTATGATTTTTACTTCCGGAAAGAAAAACTATCGGCCCTGCCGGAAGCAGACAACGGTGTCTGATCAAAGCTTTAGCTTTGCAAGGACAGAGTCCGAATATATTTATATACTCCTTTTGACCTCTACATCTTGTGGCTCCTTTGCTCCAGCAACTCAAACCATCCAAAATAAAAGTTAAGGGTTTAGTGCTAAATTTTGAGATTATAGTGACATTGATGGCACATTGGTTTATTTACGGACGGTCTTTAACATCTCTGGTCATCAGCATTATAGTGATAAACTACATTGATAGAAAAACATGCTCATATTACAAGCTATTTAAGCTCAAACATGTACAAAAAGAGCACTTGTCGCGAGTTGTGTTCGGAAATATACAATAATGATTTTGCCGAATACTGTTGTTTGATTTGGTTTAACATCTCAGATCAGCGTCCCATTCAGTTCAGGGCGTGAAACGATTGATACATTTTGTTTAGAGGTCTCTTCTTTCTGGTTTGAGGTTCTTTACTGTGCCGTAAATGTACGACACGGGACCCACGGCTTTACTTCCCTTCCGAAGGAAGTCATACTTAGGATTTTTACGCCCGAAAAAATCCATCGATCTTGGCCGGGTTTGAACCGGCGATCTTGGGTTTAGAAGGCAAGTATGATTACCACTACACAACCAGGACCGACATCCATTCGTAAGGCGATAGGCCGATACTAGATGCAGATGGCAGCTGTAAGCAGAGTGCGTAGCAAAAGGACAGTGTTCGTTTGATGTCACATAGAGAAAGATGTGGACAAATTGAACAGCAACTATAATGAGACAGATGGATTATATGGTTTTTGTGAAAGAACGGCGTCAAAATGGTTAATTTATTACATTTTCTCAACTAAAACCACATTCGCAAACTCTCGCGAATTATACAACATATAAGATTCTGTTTGGCGCGTCTTACTATTGAACTTTACACCGCAGGTCGTAGAGTCACCTCCTGACTTATGTTCGATTCTCAATTTACCTCGACCATCCAAAGTCTACTCTGCATATCAACAGCCCAAGAGCAAATGTAAAATTGCGCTTGAAAATTTAGCTTAAGTTCCGCTTTCTGATGCCGATACATTCCTTAGGCAAAAAGGATCATCATTTGCCCCGACACCAAAATGTAACTGTCTTAAATTAGTTTCGGATGGCATAAATACTTTCCGGAATTTAAAATGGCATTACTCTTGGTAATCTAAATCATCTTAGCCTACATCAGTTACCATCCCTGCAAACACGAGTCTCCTTTACTTTGAAGTCATCCTTAGAAAATTGTATTAACCGTTTTTAAGTTCGGTTAATGATCTAAATTTGTACATAAGATTATGCCGAAAGACCGCTTAGCTTCGCACGAGAAATCAGAACTAAACGGGCATCTGACAATAAAATGTATTTTTCCGGCCAATAAAGGATCCTCAGTAGTACTATACTACAGGAAATTTCTCCTCTTACAATGCTGACAACTTGATGACGTCACTTTTGTCTTCCGATCCTACACAAGTTTAATCAAGACATATTTCGTTTATCGCTTCTTCTGGTACTCAAAGAGGATTTTAGCCTCCGAGATATCACTCTACTTATTCCTAATCCCCTCATACTTCCACCATATATTTTCTCCCCCAAATTCATAAAAGAAGGGACCAGATCTCCCGATAGTAGCCAGCCATCGATGCATTTCTTTGTAGATTTTTGTTTACAGCAATTTTTTACGCCTAGGCCTTCCTACATCAAAGATTCCTGCCATGGTTAAGAAAGTTTACGCTTAAGCACATTCTAACTATAGTTCTGGACACATTTGATGTGATACCACTATATACAAACATTTTCCAATAGCAACTGTTAGGCATTTCTTGGATTCTCAAGCTACTCATATCCAATCCACAATTTTCCTTTAGCTTATCTGGTTACATCTTTAAAATAAACAAATAAAGAATCTGTCTTTGAAGAACACCAGCTGTTCGAATGTAGTAAAATTTATGTTACTATTTAAGTGTTTTATTTATTTTGCCTTCACTAGTTCTTGTTATTTCAGCTGCATTTGTTCCAAGATTTACTTAATTTTTCATTTTATTATATATAATTTTATCCCGCTATGCAATAGGGGTTTGTATACACTTGTAAATACAGGTTGACTTTAAGTGGACATGAGATTCCCGATAAGATTCTGGTTAAAATTACCTGAAGCAGAAAATTGAGCTTGGGTCATGTTTATCACGCCAACTGTTTCAGTGGCATTTCTGTAGGAAGTGCGTGTTAGTTTTTCTATTCTGTATTTATGCAATCGTGGAGTATGCATGCTAGATTAAAGTATATTTATTTATGGTTGTTATGTACAAAAGATATCGTATAATTACTGTGGTAGAGAATTTTGTTCTAAGTTTTCAGAACTAACGTCTCCATCAGGAAGTGCAATGTTCATATTTGTGACCAAGTTCGAGCCCAAAGCATTGTCATCGACAGCAAACCAGACAAAAGGGAGGGGGGAGAATTAATAAAGGACAAGTTTGATGAAATAGGCTATCGATTAGAAACGTTACTCTGAAATGTTTTAACACATCTAGCTTCAACAAGTTGGTGTATATGTTGCAAGTGCGTATAAAGCTGCTCAGTTGTTGCATTTTCCTTCATAAATTACTTCTGTATCTGAAATAAAAACAGCGAAAATACCGATAAAAAATTATCCATTTTATAATATTCGGGAGTGTGAATTGCTGTGAATATCAAAATAGTCAGACATGTCTTACATCGGAGGGCAGGTGCTTTGAGTCCCTGCTATGATGGCGAGTACAATATACATTATTAATCACAACTAATAAATAACGACAAAATACAAATGCTACGAAGTGTGTTCCGACAGCGAAACCAGAGTTCCCTCGGCAGATGGCGAGGATGTTATGCAATAACTTTCCGTCGGCAAAATTAATTTCCGATTGCGTAGCGGAATGAGGATCCTGCATATGATTACATAGATATGTCACAGTGGTTCCAAGTTTCAGCCATAGTTACAAGATACTTAAAAATCTTAGAGAATCCTGCTGAAATCGCCCAATAATGCATTGTGAAGGAACGCTTTAGTTCAACATTGGATATTTTATAACCCATTTACTGAGAGCTCCATACGTCAAATTTAATCAATTATGCAGTTCTTGGAATATTTCTAGGATCTCTACAGTATTCTTAGAAAATGTTATTGTGTTATCCAAGACCATGATGTGATTTGAATCCAACATTTTTGGATTTCATTTGGGTTGATCTCCAAGAAAGTTGTTCATCTTTCATGCCCAAACATCCTGTTATAATGTAAAAGGCCAGTGTTAGCGGATCACTATCACCTAAACCACCTATCATGGTAAATTTATTGGCGAGTTTCATTTTAGAAAAATACGTTTTATTACAAGGCATTGTTTCGCTTTGAGATAATTGTTTGCTACCTTGTTATTTGTAAAATTTAACTCAGATACAGATGAAATATTTTACTTTGATGAAGAGCCAAATGTTTATTATTAGCCTCTCCTCCAGTAAAGTTTTGCACCTAAAGCCTTCTAAAAAATCACCAGTATAATCTTGTTCTTTAAGAAGCGTTCATCTTCCAGTCGAAAAGTCTGTGCTATTTCCAAATCAATTTTGTTGTTATTATGGGCATATTTTATGGCACATAATTTCATATAAATTCACCCATTTTATTTTTAAAAAATAATTCTTATAAAGATAGCACGAGTTTTGTTTTATCTATCATACAGTCGAATTTGTAAATTATTTCCAACAAAGTATTTTGCTATTGAAATAAGGTGTTGTATCTCAACTACATATAATGTGCAATATGTGCTCTTAGTTTGTGCATCCCTCGGAGGTTAAAAGCACACGTTGAACCAACCCCTATTTGCACGAGATTCCCTTAGGGTGGCACAAAAAGAGATGTTACTGTGCAGTAAAACAGAACGAGTTGAATGTATCGCCAAACAATACTTGCATAAGTGATGTGCTTATGCTTGCCTCGCTTGCCCCCGAGGGTCGGTGAACCGCACGTTGAATGCCAGTATTGGAGTATATGGAAAAGGATTGCCGGAAGCATGGCAATATGCAAAAGTCTCCCTAAAGGCAAGTTTGATACAGTATGTGAAAGAGTAGACGCCAATCGATATTGTAATTATTATGACGTGGGGAGACATCATCCAGTACTGCCTAATCTCTGTACGGTCATTTTATCTGCTGTCCCGTGCGTATACAGTGATGTTGTATAAACTGCCACAACGCTCTTTAATATCTCAGATCATCAGCATCACATTCAATTCAGGGCATGAAACGGTAGAAAATTTTGCTCAGAGGCCTCTTTTTTCAGGCTTGGGGTTCTTTATCGTGCAACGGGACCCACGGCTTTACTTCCCTTCCGAAGGAAGCCATACTTAGGATTTTTACGCCCGAAAAATCCATCGGTCCTGGCCGGGACCGAACCCGCGATCTTGGGTTTACCAGACAAGTAATTATCGCAAGTAATCATCATACTGATTGCAACACGATTTGTAACATCCATTAGGTAACTACTTCCAAGTTCAGCATCCATGAACACAGCAGTACAAAACAGGCCTCCTTCTTAATTCCGGTATACGAGGACTATTCAAAAAGTATCGCGAATTTTGAATTTCCGCGGACTACGTAGATTCGATTTTCGATTGCTTTGTGGCGTTATATTGGTACTCATGTCCCTCACTTATGTTGACAAGCTCGGCCATTTTGAATGTTCAGTTAATTGTTGACAGCTATTTTGCTTGGGCGTATTTTGGCTCGTCTTCGATTTTGCCTATTCCAAAAAAGGAATAAAGAATCTGCATCAAATTTTGTGTGAAAAACAAAATTAAGTGCTCGGATGCATTCCGAATGTTGACTGTGGCATATGGTAGAGCTACCTTGGGCCAAAGCAACGTTATCGATGGTACAAAATGTTCTCAGAGGGTCGAGAAGATGTGAACGACGAAGAGCATCCCGGACGCCCGAGCTCGTCAACAACAGACGAAAACGTTGAAGAAGTGATGAAAATAGTACTGGTCAATCGTCGAATTACCGTTAGAGAAATTGCTGAGGATCTAAACATATCGACTGGCTCATGCCATTAGATTTTTACCAATGATTTGGGCATGAGGCGGGTCGCCGCAAAATTCGTACCAAAGTTGCCTAATTTCGACCAAAAACACCATCGCATTAACGTTGCTAAGGAGCTGTTGAACTCTGTCCGCGACGACCCAAATTTGCTCCAGAGAGGGTCATAACTAATGACGAATCATGGGTTTATGGTTATGACGTGGAAACTAAAGCTCAATCATCCCAATGGATGCGCCACACGAGTCAAGACCGAAAAAAGCGCGCCAAGTTCGATGTGAAGGTTTTGTTTACAGTTTTCTTCGATTGCAGGGACGTAGTTCATCATGAGTTCTTGCCACAGGGTAGAACGGTCAATAAGGAATATTACCTGCAAGTTATGCGCAATTTGCGCGAAGCAATTCGCCAGAAACGCCCGGGTTTGTGGAAGAACAAAAATTGGCTTTTGCACCATGATAACGCCCCTGCTCACACATCGTTACTTGTGCGCGAATTTTTAGGCAAAAACAACACACTTATAATGCCGCAGCCACCGTACTCCCCAGACCTGGCCCCCGGTTACTTTTTTTTTTTTTGTTCCCAAAACTGAAGAGGCCCATGACAGGACGACGCTACGCCACGATTGAGGAGATAAAGAGGGCATCGAAGGAGGAGCTGAACAAGATCACAAAAAACGATTTTTTAAAGTGCTTCGAGGATTGGAAAAAACGTTGGCACAAGTGTATAATATCTGGTGGGGATTACTTCGAAGGGGACAAAATAGATATTCATGAATTTATTTATTCATGAATAGTATTTATTTATACTTTTTGAAAAAACACAAAATTCGCGATTCTTTTTGAACAGACCTCGTATATATTTTTACCAACTAAACATAAACGTGGTTTATTTTGTAGAGTAAACATGATTATTTTCCCAGATAATATCAAAAGAAGTTATAAATAATTCTAAAACATAAAATTCATCTAAAAATTAAGTACTTTTATCCGCAACAATGTGCAACAGTTAAGTCAGTGGACAGACGTATTTTGTGGGGGTATTTTCAGCACCTAAGCGTTTTCATGCGCCTACGCACATTGAGATACATTTTCTGACAGAAACAAAAACGGTTGCAAATAGCCTGTAGCTAGGCTGTATTTGTGGGGAAGGCTACACGAACATTCAAATCATTCGGACGGTACGTGCTTTCCCAGTACACTAGGAAATGCAATACATTGCACAAACTAATATTTAATTCTTAAGAGCAAACAATATATACAAAGTATATAAATAAATGAAAGAATAAACTAATAATAGAAAAATGTTTAAATACCTATATAAAATAAATAGAAAGAACCGGTTGTCTGCTTTTTCCGATCTGATCTGTTTCACTTTGTTTAAAAATGTACTTACTCCCTCCTCCTTCCTATCTGCCAGCAAGGTCTAGCATTGCCACTGCTCTCTCAACAAATGGGGCCGATAGATACCTTTTCCTCCATTCTTCTGTCCCATTGCATTACGCCAAAATGTTTCCAAGATTCTTTCTCCACACATATAGGACAACTTCTCGTGCCCTCTCTGTCTGTTACTTTAGTCATCCGTAACATGTCTAACGAAAATCAAGCAAACCCCTGTTTGGATGTAACGCTCCATCCCCAATCCGATTTTCAGCTCCGATTGTATCTCCAGCGAAACTTTTTCTGCACCCTCCGAAAGAGTCAGCTGTCTATTAATGTCCCTTAAGCGTTTCTTAATTTTTCTCCTCCTATTTCGTCGCTCTGCGATCCAAATGTTACCCATTCCTCTTCTTTGCAGACTCCTTTTTAATTCTGAAACCCTGGTCTGATTTCTCCCTATTCTCAGTTGCTACTGATAGCAGATCGCTCTAGTTAGTGTCTGATCTCCGTAAAAAATTCGCAGCCAGTACTTCACTACTCGGATCCTGCATTCTATAGTCTCACTGCAGGAGCCAAAATCACTAAGGATTTCCCAATTTGCTGTATCGCTCCCCGATCTTAAAATACCTTTCCTCAATCGATCAATGCTATTTCGTTATTGTTGTTTTGATGAGCGATTACAGATACTAATGTAAGTTAGGAAATGATGTTTGACTAATTCCGACACAGTCAGTATTATCAGGGAGAAGACTTCGAGCTTTTCAGCATTAATGAAAACATTACTGAAGCTTATTTGAAAAATCTCACACAAGATATATTTCTCTCAGGCACTGAACTTCATGAAGATGCGTATCGCTTCCCCGGTATACCGAGACCATATTGCCCTCAATATCAGGCACATAATGAGAGAAGGAAGGAGGCAGCTTTCTCATTAATTACGGCTCAATTTCCCGCGCCCTCTTGCAGCATGGATAAACATGAAGATGGGGAGACAAAATTGCAAAGATTACAAGAGCACTGCAGCTCCACCTGCCCTTAGTAGCGTGAAGTTGCTCTCGTGTTCTGTGCAAATTGATTATTTTCCCCCTCCCTGAAGCCGTCATAATAATCTCTTTTTTCGTACCTTGCAAATGTCCTTCATAACACACGCTTATCCTTTTAGAATATTTCTGCTGCCTTCTCTTTCGACAGGACACACCCATGTTCTCAGACTTTCCCTTTATTTTTCCCCTCAGCACTGACCTGTTTTTTGTTTTACTCCCCATTTGCAAACAATATTCAACTTCTTTCTTCGATTACCTGGTCATTTTAACATATGATGGCGTGTTTAATATATTTTTAATATATTACTTAAAAGTTCGTGCGGCGTTTGTAAAAGATAGCTTAATTCCAAACTATTAAAAGTTTATGGAGACTCTGCTGCATTTTCAACGATTAAAAACGTTATGCTGTATTTAACACAGGCTTGAAGGGCGTTCAAATAGTTTAACAACAGAAGAATGCATACAAAATATATTATATGGTACAATATACATTTCAAAGGAGCATGTACGTTATAATTTACACAATGAATTGCAAATGAAAAAAAGTGTGCACGGCCGGTGGTGCCGGGCTTTGAAAATGAAAATATTACAAAATGAGGGGTACTTTAACAACACCAGAACGGATTTTTGGTCGATTATAATGGTTCCTTCCTCATATACCAAGATCCATTCAAAACAGTAGACAGAATTGATTTCATGTACCATTTTTCAAATACTGGTTGTTTCTAAATTA
Source organism: Metallyticus violacea (assembly GCA_030762175.1). NCBI lineage: Eukaryota > Metazoa > Arthropoda > Insecta > Mantodea > Metallyticidae > Metallyticus > Metallyticus violacea. Next base: position 32,809,398 of record CM060833.1, read on the forward strand.
TTACATCTGGCTTACCAACTATTATTTTATTTTTCATTTAACGTTGTTTATTTTGTTAATAGATAAACGTTTAGTTTTTATCTTACTTAATTTTGTAATATTTTCAGTCTCCTCATTGCCTGAACCTTTGGAAATGCCTATAAGTTTGATAATATATCACTTAAGTAACGAAATCACCAGGCAAAGGAATATTTATAAATAAAGAACTTGGAAAAGCATATACAATTTCACTTACAGTTTTCAAAAATGAATGAAAATATAAAGCATTATCTATCCTGCTTGTAGGGGAAAGAATGGGGTGCTCTGACTGCGGCCGATGGGATTCAAAACACAGTACCTCGCGTGCGGAATAGTTTTTACGTGAAAGCCCAGTAGTAAGTTGTGTACTGAAATATCTAGCAGTATATAATTATGTGCTTTCACCTTGCTTGGAGTAATTAAGCTAAATCATACAGTTTGGTCTAAATTAGATGTGTAGTTCATTACATCTATTTTATTTCGTTTGTTTTCAATATATATATTCACGGTGATATTGAATGTTTAAGTGTTTAAAATGTCCTCAAATACTATTAAAACCTACGCAGAACATTCAGACACAAGAAAATACATAAATTACGGTCAGCTTCAATGTTACGAAATGCATTTCTTTTAATTCGTCTGTTGTGTGAGGTCTCTTCTCAAATACCTTTCTTTAACACATCCCCAAAAACTAGTCCATCCGTGTCAGATCGAGTGAAGTAGTGGCCAGTCAATGGAACCACGCCGTCCTTTTCAATGCTGTGGGAAAGAGTTTGAACGTAGTTCCTTACCATTACAGCAAAATGACAAGGGGCCATATCTTGTTGGAAGTACAGTTCAGAGAAGCAATCTCTGTTCGTGAGTTGTGCTAATTCTATGTTTCGCAACATATTTAGATAGCTCTTACCATCCATAGTTGTATCGAAGAAAACTGGTCCTACAATATCTTTGCTGGATATTACACACAGTGACGGCTGGCTGGTTCAGTTGAGATGTAATAACCACCTGAGGATTTGTATCTGCCCAGTATACACATGTTCATACAGGCTTCATCAGATCAGATGTTTTTATTAAGAAAGACTGGTTTAATCAACTCGATTATGCATCATTTCACAAAATTTAAGCTGACGGTCTGTGTCGTCCTCCAGAAGACCACGTAGAAGTCTTGGGTGGTAAGGCTTCAATTTACGCATCAAGAGCTGCAGACGATCTTGGCATGCACAGCTCAGGAGATGTACCAAAGTTTTTGAACTATTAACGAATGTCAGGGCGACTTTCCTCTTAGGACATCCAGATTTGGGTGCATTTTTCATAGAACACGTTGCCTCAAAGTTGTCTCTCATACGGTAAATTGTCAGACGTGTTGGTGGGGAGTGTGAAATTCTTCCTGCCACGCGTGCACAACCTTCCTGCATTTTCAGTTTTTCCAGTACCGCTTTATAATTTTTTTAATTGTTCAAATTTCCTGCCATTTTTCTTAACTTCCCACAAAGACAAAATTTACGCTATGTTAATTCAGTTTCCATAGTAACTATTACACCATTTACCCACTCCATAAACCCAACATTCCCCATATCCATGAAGAAATATCATCAAATCTGTACTGTGGGCTACTCGGTATATGTAAGAAAATGTTTATTATCCACTCCCTAAGGTGCAATACAAACTCTCGCGATTCTACACTGATATCGATACTAATTGAAGCAAAAGAGCACAACGTAAGCGTGTTATATTTGCAGTAAGTACGATCATATTACACACCGTGCTTTGAGATACTTACAAGCGACGTACATAATAATAACAATAATAATGATATTTTCATTGTTTAATTTCAACAGTCTTTAAATTTGGTCTTGAGACTCTATTTTCCGCCCCTTGTTATCATATACGACATGCTCCAGTACTCGCATTTAGCCTAATCTGTAAACCGGCCATAGTTGTAAGCAACGTTTAGTAAACGAAACTTTTGACTCTTTAGTCGCACTATCTTGCCATACTGTGCAGATAATGTACTCCAGTATGTTCAATATCTCTAACCGTTCTTAGTATCGACTTTTTGTTAAGACTTCGTATTCTCATATTGTAATCTACCATCACGCGTACTCATTGCATGTAATTGCTTAAAACTGGTCGAGTGAAAAAGAAAGCCTAAGGAGCTTAACTCTGCCAGTGTAAATAAAGCATTTTATTTTATTACACCCCATATAGATATACTCAAAAATAAAGACAGAAAATTATGTTATATCAAATTGTTTTCGTATTGATTTAAAAACGAATGTTTTGAAATGGAATGACATAAAAATTAAATAAACTATTCAATTTTAGGTAGTTTTAACAGAAAATTAACAATGAAAAAGATAAAGTGAAATCTGCATACACAATAGAGGTTTCCAAACGGAATAGAAAGTTGTTAGATCGTTTAAGGGGAGGTATTACAGTGAATATTGGTTAAAATTATCATTTTTTTCATATTTATATTTTTGTTTACTTCATAATATATCAGGTAGTATTTGTGTCAAAACGGTCCTGAATAATGTTTAAATGTCATTTAATAGCCAAATGTAATTATTTTTGGGCTGTAGTTTCTTATTTCAAAATATTTTTTGTTTTTTTAAATTCCCATGCTTAGGTAATTTTTCCACTGCCCACACTGGTGAATGCTCACAGATTGTCAACCGTTTCTAACTTTCAGTTGCTGTTTTTATATTAGTTTTGCAAACCAGTGGAAAAGCTTACAAAATGCCACCACATAAACCTTTATTCAAAATGCATAAAGAAGTTTTGATAGAGGTGTATACGTGTAAATAATATTAGTGATAGTATTAATGTGGCAAATGTAAACATTCAAGATGTTATAGGCTTAGGTTAGATGTCACATGTTGAATCAACTGATGAAAACACCTCTAGAAGAAAGTTTTCTGGTTTTAGTGTATATAATGATAGTATGGAAATTAGTGATGTAGAAGATAGGGTAAGAAGTGGTAAATTTGAATTTACTGTCATGTACTTTGAACAATTTTATAAAACGCAACTTTTGTGAGACAAATGGCAGTATTGTATGGTTTTCTTTATTTCAGTTTTTCATAAACCTGTTTTTAAACGATATTGGTACCTATTCAGAAAGTATTTATGGTAGGAATAGGACATTTTAACAGTTACTGTACTAGGAAATTTAATCTATGGACTTCTTTGCACTCCTGTCTCAAAATGTATGATAGTTATTAAATTAAATCCTCTGAAAAATGTGTAACATATATAATTCAGAAAATATCTATAAAAATACATTTTCATATATACTAATGCAATTAAAAGTCAGTAGACAAAAAAAAAACATATTCAATAATGTGTGTATAACCAAATTTCACAAACCCAACACTGATGGTTCTTGTGCAATAAGTACCTAAACATGACAAAAGTAACATTGCGAAGATAAGAAGTGCCACCTCCGCTTAAAGAAAGAAAAATATTTAAATTTTGCATAAGGATTGAATTATCGAAATTTAAATCTGAATATTTCCTGAATTTTAACAGTGTGTTCTCCTAATAAATTTAAAAAAGTATTATCAAAAATATTTCATCTCTTTTTCTTTTGTAGAACTGTTTATTGTACACTGGTGGAGAGTATATGAGCTTGAGATAAGGAATGTAAAGGAAGATTTCCTATGTGTAAGTTACAACATTCAGGCTGCTGCTTGCTCTACCAAGCAAAATAACGCTAATCTTCTGAAAACACAAACACTTTAAGAAATTCCTTGTTTTGTTAGCCCGGTAAACTCGTGAAACTTGCAACAGTCAACAGCGTACCGTTTTTCTGAGACACGAAGCCCGCCTTCTCGCCGTGTTCTCGTCATGTTTTTGTGAGCAACTCCCTTTGCTACATTATCTGTGCAAACATTCCGGAAGCACTGTCGCTGCCAAGAACAGCGGCGGCTTGTGTGAAGTGCTGATCAAATGGAAGAAGGAATTTTACACAGTGGCAAAGAACTGCCTACTTCTTGACATCGTGTGCAGAAGGTGAAAAGGCTGTATTTGCCTTACGTGAAAGTCGTCGAGGAAGTAGTCTAAGAGATTCAGCGCTACAAAAATACGCCTTTACGCTTTGTTTCTTATCAATGGTACCTGAAACATAAGCGAGAAGCAAATTTTGTGGTCTGATATATTATGCGATCCGTGAGCTTTACCCTGTGGAGGGGATTTTTCCTAATAGCGAGTGTTTGTCTCACCATGGAGGAGGTATTAAGCTTCTTTCTTGCTTGTACTTGGTGACTGTCGCAGTCGTAGCGCAGCTGTTCTCGGGTGTGTGGTGTGTTGTTCGTTTCTTAATTCAGTATACACAATAAAATGCATTATGCCTCGTGTGTTTACGGCACAGCGTGTCTTTGTGTACAAGTAATGTGTGTTTACTCCGTGCTGAATCATTGGGACTTTTTTTTTTTTTTTTTTTTTACTTTAATGTTGATTCTGTTGTACTGATTGTACTTGTGTAAATATCGTACTAACCTTTTTTTTTTTTCAGAAAATTAACCGAAAGGAAGCGAGATCATGCATTTTTTTCAGCAAGACTCTGCCACTGCTCACATTGCGAATAATTCCACGAGAACAATTCCAATGTGTTTCCACAAGAGATAATTATTAGTAGGGATTTGTGGCCTCCTAGGTTCCCCGACTTAACTGTCTGCGACTATTATCTCTCGGGTAAATTAAAAAAAAATGCCGTGTATAAGACGAACCCTCCCACCATATACAATAACTCAAAGATAATATTAATCAGGAAATTGTCTGCATTTCTCCCAATGATCTGCATCGAGTGATGAATAATTTTTTTAATGAGATGCCAAAAATGTGTGGAGAATGAAAGCGGGCAGTTTAATGATAATTTGATAAGCTTGAGCCTCTTAAGTTGGTTTGTATACTGTTGTACGGTTGGTTTATTTTATTACTTTACCCTGCCACTAATCACCGAGATTCGGCTGGCCTGCTAACCGGCTAACGAGCGGCGCGCTCGCTCATAGGCAAAACACTCCGGGGGAAAACAAAACTGATTGCACGGTAGAACGAGTGTACTATAATGGGCTGGTGCGTCATATCTGCACATTATGGGCGACTTATGCTGGAATTGGAAACACTTAGCAATCGACCAGTTTAGTTCATGCAAGATGGTGCTCATTACACCACGGTTGTAAGCGGTCAAGTAGTTATTTTATTATGCCGAACTCTTGTTTGCATAAGCGATTTGCTTGTATTTCTGCTTTTACACAATGTAAACTGTTTAATTCCCAGTATTTTGTTAATAAGCATACTATGCTACAAAAGTAAGTATTTAGTAATAAATAAAAACCTTCATTCACTTCTTCGCGTGGAAAGCTTCAGGGAAAAAAAATTGAAAATACCTCATTACTCCGCCAGGTGACCGCAACAGAATCCTAGGCAACTGATTATAACTACAAATTATATGAATTTAATTTATTATACTTCATATCGAAAGTTATGAGTATACTCAATAACCTAACCTAATACACCATATGCAGATAGGAAATAAAATGGATCTATTTACAGTCCCTGTACGTAGATCTGTACGAAAGAATCATACACAGCTAACAATCACTATTGGGTATTACATTAAAATGTTCTATTTGCGCAGACAGGAAACATGTGTAGGAGTTATTTCATTGCTGGAGTTAAGTCACTGGCTACCACACAACTGACAACTGCATTGTGCATGGATTACATGCTATGCTCCCAAGCAAGAGCTGTATTTTATAAGAAAACTAACACCAAATATTTTTTGAAATTCATGACCTAGGTTCTCTTGTAATGACACTTTCATGTACCACGTGGAAGTGGATAGGAAATCAATTATAATGAAGCATGTGTAATCTTGGTTCCTCTGTTTGCATTAATGGTACAATTAATCACATTGTTGAATCCCTTTAAATGTTTCTGCCAAAATGAAAACAGTTCAATTGTAGGATGTTTTATGTTCTATCCAGGGGTGTGCTGGCAATAATTTAACAAAGGGTCCACAGGAGAGACAGAGAGAGAATGTGCAGCCAGGGGACAATGATCAGCAATTTAGGATATCACTATTATCACTTATGTTGCATGTGCATTTTAAGTCTATGAACTTAGCTGGTTCTTCCTCAAACATAAAGTAAGGGAGAAATTGTTTTGTGATTTGTACTTGGGCCGTGTTAATGACAGCGATTGAGCTGGCGAGAGGCTCATCAATCAGGTAACAAACGCACATCATCATCAGAGGCATGACATCATCGACGTTGCAACAGTTACTGGGTTAGAAAGTTTAAAATTACCCAGTAGCAACGCGCTTTCAAATGCTTGCTTGGATCTGATTTTTCGTATGCATGTGTTTTATTACGAGTAGTGCTTGTGCTTTGTATCATACATCAAGCAAAAGTGATTCTGTAGGGTTTTTTGATCAAAAGTGCACATTTTCCTACGCGAACCCGTCGTTTTCTCGTGCCAATACATTCAAGTCAAGCTTATGATTTCTCCCGCTAGATGACATTAAGTGGATTCTGCTGTAGTTAAACCAATTTGCTAGCATTACAATAATTTTGAAACCATAACTGTGAAAATATTTAAAATAAAATGTTTAATTGTGTAAGTACATGTGAGTTTTTGTCTTACATGTAAAAATATGTACTATACCAAGGATAAATATGGAGTGTAAAATAAAGGAGCTCCTGCTCATGTTGATGTTGATGTTCATTATGAACTTGGAGTGCAGCCGCTGGAGGCGGATAACGAATGATGGGATATGACAACAATTACTACAATGTAGGCCATATGGCAATATAAAATTCAATCACATAGCAATTTCTCCCCTACAGGACTTTGAACATGTGTTGTCTCTTCACGTAAGGGGATTTTCCTAACCTTGCCTATCATACTTCTCAAATTCAATTCATAATCAGATGTACTGCTGAATTTTCACCATCATCTTTAATGCCTTTATTTGCAGTTTTTCTTTTAAAAAATTAACTAACGAACTTTGTTCCTTTGCGTTAGAATTACATTTAATGTTAATTAACAGACTAACCTCATTTCAATCTCTTTCTCAATTGTGATATCGAAAAAAATAATATAAATATTAATAATGATAATATAACACTACAACAATCCTGAAATGAATGCGAAATGATGGTAGTTGCCAACATTAATTAAATGAGTAGAACGTTTTTAGCAATCAATGCAAATGTCTCTTAATTGTCAATATTTTCAAGCAATCGCTTTGGTAGAATGTAGAAAGTAAAATGTTAAATTATAAATGTGTATTTTAACGATTTTTCTTCATGAGCTATTTTAACAAAGGGCCCAGTTGAGCTCCTGAAAGCTACCTACGGCATACTCCTGCCTCTATGTAAAGCAACATATTTTATAAAATTGAATCAAGACCACTTTTGTCATTTCAACACCATTAGAATGAAGCTTAGAAGGAAGAAGTAATACACTACAACAGAAGTCATTATAAAAGAAATAATAAGTTGTATAGAAAACTTAAAGCATGCATTATATTGGAAGGGTTAAGAAACATTAGTTTTTCCTTTATTTCTCACTCATATTATGCATGGAATTAATTTATGGAATAACAATCAATATATTAGAGACTTGCTTCTAAATCAGAAGAGAGATAATAATTGTGCTAAAGAAAAGACCTCAGGAATACCCTAAACTAATATTTATCAAACTGAAAGATGTTCCTGTGTTAATTTTATTTATTTATTTATTTACTCTACATTTATTTATACTCATACATTGGATGTGAGGTAAGATATTCACACCTGCCCATAGACGCATGGCGAGAATCACTAAGCCAGATTTTCATTAGAAGACTTTCTCAGCAGTGCTTAATAATAAGTATATTGAGCAAAAAGGTATTTTTAACTTTCAAAACACCATGGGTTGTGTTTCTCCTCTGAAACTGATTTATAAGTGAAATATGACATAGCTCTAACTACAGATGGGCAAATACAGAACACAACACCAAACCTTCATTTTCTGAATTAATAGACTTATACAGAAAGTAAACGCATTAATACTATTAAGATGGAAGACACTAAAGCATCTCTAGCTCACGAGTCTCAAGAGAGATTAAACATTTTGGAATATCACCTTAACGGTCTATTTTAAGCATCAACCCACGAACATGCTCACCGCAGTTTACAAATAGTGACTAAAGTGCTGTTATATTACACATGTATGGCCACGCTTTGGGGGGAGGGATATTACCGTCAACCGAGCTTCGTGATTGGCCCGCCAGCGTCGTCCGCCATTCTCGGCCTGATGATGTGCCACATGCTTATATGAAGAACATTTTTTAAAATGTATTTTAATTGAGTTAATATGCCTGGGTGCTGTGCATTTGGTTGTATAGCTCAAGGAAAGAAAGGTATTAAGTTATATGAAATTTCTTCAGGGAAATACGACGTCGAAAGACGAAATATTTGGATTCACAAAATTGAAAAAAGAACTGGATTCCATCGAAGAACTCTCGAATGTGTTATGTAAGTATTATGTAAGATTTTTTCTAGTATTTGACATTCAATAGACCACCTTAGATTTAACGCTTATGTGTTGGCGATTTCATACGTGGAAATACACAAATCTGCACTTGAAGCCTAAAATAAGGTTATAAATAGTTTTAAAATTTTATGCATGCTTGTTTCATTTCATTGTGTAAGAAGATTTCGGAGTTTAGCGAGATTTTTGTTCTTATACATTCTTTAAATTCCTCAAATATAGGCACAATGACATAAAAAGAAACATTAATTATTTAGTTTGGTAAGGAATAGATATTTTGACTTTTTAATATGCATTATTGAATGTCAACAATATCAAGAATTGTACATTAAAACAAGAAATTAATGAATTTATGACGTGAAAAATAAAATAAATAGTGTATTTATTATCTCAACAATCCAAAATAAAACTTGTACTGTACATTTCCAAAACAATGTCAAGTTAACCCTTTCATTCCTATGTTATCGTAAATTGAAAATTGTCTATTGCATGTAAATCAGCATTCAGGATAGATTTTTAATCAAATGCACAGACAGAATAAAATAAAATGGCTTACATGTACGTTCCATTCACACTATAAACTTTTGTTGATTCTCTCTTCTGTTTGATACAGTTACAGAAATTGTCTTTAGATGTTGGAATTATCACAATTAATATTACGAGAGGGTCTGAGATTGCCGATAAATTCATGAACGTGGTGAAAGCTCAGACCCTCGAGTGTTATTTATTAGGACTATGTCACGAATAAAATAATAATTTAATATAATTTCTGCACACTTGGCTTACAAAATTGTAATAACTGTGTATTTGCACTTAACCTTTTCAAGCAATATATATATTTGAAATTCGCGCACAGAATAGTAAACTGCATGTGGCGCCTCAGTGGTAAAAACTATTCTAAAAAAAAACAAAAAATAATAATACTTCTATAAAGTGTTACAGAAACATTATGTTCAGAAACCGTGAGATTGAAATGGATAAAAGTCGACTATTACGTTCCTACCGTTCGATTTTTAATAACAACTGAGAGAGAGGAAAAAAGATAACATAGTGTGTCTCTATTTTCCTTTGTATTCTGTAATTTGGAATTCCTACTGATAAGATCAATTTGCACATTTGACGCATAACCAAAACGCTTTGAAGAACCCTCCATTTTGCGTTATGATTGTCATTGTCCATGCTTTTGTAGCTATCAATAGCTCCCCACAGCTATAGTGCTCAGTGATGCGTGTTCAGAAATTATATAGTGAAGGTATAGAGTTGGTTACACTGACCACAAGACAAAACACCGTCACATGATAAAACGGATTTGATAAAATTTCGCTCCGTAATCCGGCTATGATTGGTCAAAATTCAAAATTTTGTTTCGTGTCATTGGTCGATTTTATGACGATATCACATGAGTTAAATAGTCACATTTGATATTTAATTCAAGTGTCATGGTTTATTTAGTTTCACAAACTTGGGCTTACAGGCTAATAAGTACTCACATAAATGTGTGTTCATTATGCTTCAAGAAGTATATTTGTAAGAATGTATATGCTCTTTTTGTACTTTCAGAAACAGCTTACGGATTACCAGTTTGAAAGTCGCGAGCAGATGATTTGAGAAAACTGGAGCCTAATGTACTGCCAACTATATTTGTTATCGACCAGTTCCTAGACTAAGGAAATTCACAATAAGAAGATCAAAATTAGCAGACTTCTCTGTACATGTATTTGGACTCAAGTGTCCAGCTCTTGAAGGTAATGGTGACAGAAATCAGGAGGGTTGTACTTTTCATTGTTAACTGACAGGAAAGCTTGCTGTAAAGATAGTAAAGTGGTGTTAATTTTGTTTAGTGTTGAACATCTTTTGACAATTCTCACATGTTTTAAATTGTTTCATATTTTATTCTATGCTGTATAGCACATGTGCTTTGTTCATTCTCTGTGAAGTATAATTTTTTGCCTTTCCAAGCCTTCGTTTACTGACTTAATATTCCCTTATTCATTTCCGTTTCAGAAGCAGGCGAATATCCAATACCAGATGAATGTCTGAGAATGTTCATAAAAGTACTGAAACTGAAATAATGAGAGAGCGTATATGATTGAGTTTATTTCTCTCTTGTTTTCACACATCAATCTTATCAAACTGAACATTCTTTAAAACTTTGTGAAATTTAAAACTACAGGCTTCTGGTTGTCACAGTCATTCTCATTGGACCAATTTAGAGATAGAAATGTTAAACTATCTAAAGATTTTGTTCTAAATTGAATTTGGTTAGAGGCCCTCTAAGCCCTATAATTCTTATAATTCATTCTAAACTGCCATGTTAACTGTAGGCCTTATACAGTTCATGTCAACATAATAAACGCATTACAACACTTACTTTAAATAGTGAAAAACAAAACAAATGATAACTTTTTATTTTAAGTTTCACGTGTTAAAAGGATGTAACTAATAAGGCCTACTTTTGATATTGCTTTAACCGATTGTTTTAACCGATGACAGCCTTTTCCTCTGCCGGCAAATGACCCGTCACTGGCCGCTAAGGATGAATGCCGTGCTACGCGAAAGTGACGTTAACTATAACTGATATATTCTCAAAAGTATGCACTTTCTGTCTGACCGCAGAAGATATAACACAAATGTTTTAGGAATTAACTGTGTGACAATCAAGTAAAACGACAGAAACTTAACACGTAGTCTTAAGGGAGTTAGAGATTAGGATTATGGAGCGTGTTCATACTGGACTATACACCACGGGTGACCAAGGTCTTTAAGGCACGGACTCTTGAGCGGGAGGGCTGGGGTTCAATTCCCATTAGGGCCTTCCTCCCTGACTGGGGTTTTTTTCAGGTTTTCCTCAGTCCTCATAAATGGCAAATGCAGAGAAGTACCCTAAGCTTGGACCTGGAACGTTTCCTTCCTTAAAAAGATTCTTTCTAAATTTATCATTTCATCTCATCCATCATCAATATCCATCTCCTGGGGTGTCTCATTAGTAAAAACGGGCGTTAAACACTATTAAAAAAATAACTTTACTATACACAGCTAGTGACGGTTATATTTGTGATGATTTAGAACCGTTCATTATCTGTAAGTTAGAAGAGTATCTAAACTCTATAATATCGTTCTCTAATTTACTACACTCAGATTGAACTCTCAACATAAATCGAATTCTGTGTCCTGGAATTATAATTTATAAATAAATCAATAAATGTGATTCCCACTCGATTTTTGGATAATGTAGATAAGCTTATAAAACCAGCTATCAATGAAACTTTAGGCATTCCTTACTATTACTTAACGATATGCTTTATGCAGCACGAAATGTGACAGGACTGGGCTTGGTTAATGTGCAGTTTGTCCACAGAGTACTCCGTAGTTATAAACTTAAATTTTATAACCAAGCAAATTACGAAATATATACCCATAAAGGACAGTTCAAATAGTTACTGTTTTTAATACTGTGGAACTGCCAGACCATTAACTAATTCTGTGTAGCAATATTATTTATTCAGAGGTGATGTTTATTCAGTATATCGATGGATATGGGAGAACAAAATAACATATATATAAACAACGGAATTTAAAAACTATTTCTTTCCATTGCATCATATTACTCTTCTTTGATGAAGAGTAAAGTTCCAGTTTGAGGTTCAGAACATTGTTCATGTTAATTTCAAGATGTACATGACCCTGTTTCATTTGTTGAGGATTGAGTACGTATTACGGTTTCAATCTTTCAGGTATGTTTACTACACTGTTACCGGGAAAACGGTCATGCTCGTGTTCGTTTTCTTACCTGAAACCTCGTCCTCGAATCTGCAGGATATTTCACACTTCCTGGTCTTTTTAGCAAACTTATGATGAAAGCATTATCATTTTTATGAGAATGTTTCAAAGCTACTTTGTTATCATACTGAACCTCTTTAAATGGGACTAGACAGGCTTGCAACTTATTTACAAACCCAAGCGGGGAAAGAACAATGTTGACCCATAGTAAATGTAAAAAGGTGAGGCTGTTAAGTGTCGTGGCATGTGTTTCTGCAGCAGTTTGCTAAGTTCCTGGAGCATTTAATTAAAGTCACCTTGACCAGTCATTCTCATTGCATTGCTCCGATAATGGCGGTTAAAACTGAGTACATTGTCTCAAATCGGCGTTGCCAACTATACAGATTTATCCTTGGATATACGAATTTTTGTCGTCAGGTATACGGATTTTATAATAAATGTACCAATTTTGTACGAATTTTATAATTAATGTACCAATTTTGTACGAATTTTATAATGAATGTACCAATTTTGTACGAATTTTATAATGAATGTACCAATGAATGTAAGTGATAAATCGATAATGCTCTTTTACCATTTAAGTTTAGTATTTTAGCAGATATAAATAACGCGATCTGTTTCATACTAGTTAGCCATGACAACACTGACATAAGATTGCATATTTAAATAGATAAAAATCACAAATAGAGTGCGTTGTCAGCTTGACAGCATGAGCCAGCCGCTGGTTGGGTTAATGCGGAGTCAGGCTGCATTGTTACGTTCAACAATGGGGAAATTTAAAATTGATTATTACGGGTAAGGGCGGGTCGACTTTCGTCATCACTCTGTTGAGTTGTAAACTTGTGGCTTGTGTTTGTCGGATGAAAAGTGTGGAAAGTTGTGTTGCTTTCTTAGCTTTTATATTCTCACTACTAAAACTGTGAACATATTTTTAACATATCGTAAGTACATGAAATACAATCAAATTAACAAAGACGTCACTGCTGATTGTGCACAGTTAATTTGCTTGTAGTATTATACGTTACTCCCTGTCAAGTATATGATATAATGTTAACCACATTTCACATTTTTATATGCATCATCTTCCGCTCCTACCTCGACTCGCTTTAACGACATTTAAAATTTTTCGCGACATGTATCGCAAAATCTAACGATTTTATATCATACAGATTTTCACAGTAAAGGGGTTGGCAGGTATATGAGCATTTGAACAGTACGTTGTTCTTCTGTATGTTATACTTCAATATTTCGTTTATTGTGGTTTCGCAGTGTAATGTTCAAGCAAAAAGTACCTGCATTTAAAAGTAAAAATATTTGCTTCATTTAGCCGTAATTTTGAAATAAAGAGCTAGAGTGCTGTTTGTCCCATCCTTACCCTATTTAGTACACTGATGCATCAACGAAGAATATTTTTAACTTTGCATCGACTTGTGCACACATATTCGTACTTTAATCCCTTTCTAACTATAATATTCCTGTAAATGTAGTTTAAAGCTTCTCTCGAGCGTGAAATAATACTGCTGTCATCTAAATTATTACTAGTAACAACTGACAACCGAGGAAGACGAGATGACATCTACCTGAACGCAGCCTGTAGCATTCTCCGCCTTTCCCTGTTGTCACAAAGATCTGCATTAACTTAAGAATAAATACTTCAGTATTGATCTACGCTTTTCGAAAATCACATTAGAAGTATTAAATATTTTAATACTTTAATGTATGGTTTTAGAGAGCATTGTTTTCTCAATAATTTGAAAATTTGTCAAAACGGACGATAACCGTAATAATACACAAGTTTTATAGTGCAATAGATTTCTAATGTTTGTCACTACTAACTGCTGGATACAGTTGTTGCCTACACATAAGCAAATGTTTTCTCTATTTTGACGTAGTTTTGTGGACAAAGGTTACGAGTGGAAAGAACAGTCGGGTGTCGGGTGCCACAGGGCACCCACCGCAAAGTACAACAGTGCGGTGATCAATAAACAGCTCTAGAGAAAGCGAGAGTTGGAGCGAAGCATCGAACCGGGGGCACTGGACCGTCACAAACTGAATTTACTGCGATTCCTGCTCCAGATTAGTGCAGAGACAATTCGTTGTAGTGCTTCTGTCGCTGAAGTGGGCGGGTTCGAGCGAATCTAATCTCCTAAAAGAGGTACGACCGCTCATTTATAAAATAAATGAAAACAGTAAATTATTCAAAAAAAAATACAGTGGCAGACGAGCCAGCAGACCTGGGCTCGATTTCCCTCATTTTTATTTGCATTTCATTACCATAGATGAATTCTGTACTCATTTTACGCAAATTTATAGGCTGAAAAAAGTTAACAAATAGATCTTGACGCCTTCCCAGTAATACTTCAAAGACCGGCACATATATCGTCACAAGTAGAGGGTGGGGGGGAAGTAGACCTTTTTTCCTCAACACTAAGTTTTTTAAAATGCAGATTCATATTCCTGCGTGCACTTTAGCACAGCTTATATACATTTTCTTCCTGCATCCATCTTTATCCTGCCAATAACGCTCCTTCAAATCTCTTCCATCATTTCATGCCATCCATCTTTTCTCGCACTTTTCTTTTCTCTTGTCTTCCCAATTGGGGATCTATCCCGAAGTATTTCTTTTGATTTTTTTAATTTTTAAGAGCTTTCACTGGTTTTTCATTCAAATTACTAACAAGTAAGTTTTTAAAATTTCCAGTTTTGAGCTTTGTTGTTTTCTAAAGGAAAAACTCTTTTACAACAGTTCTGGTAATCTGTCCACCACCTAACTGAATATCTAACTGCTCTTTTTGCTGCTGTTCAACCCAATAATGACCACAGTAAGAATCTGGCTGCAAATGTTTTATCTCTTAAAACTTTGCAAGAGTGTTTATATCTGGACAGGTATATACAGTGAGTGCAGGAAGTTCAGATACCCCTGTGCTTCACTCGTTTCTTATATTACCGCCACAGTCGAGGTCTTTAAGGCACGGACTCCTGAGCAGGAGGTCTGGGTTCGATTTTCATCAACACCGTTCCCTTCTGTAAAAAAAAAAACTCCAATAGTGAATAACAGTGACCTGGTATGCTTTCATGTTTAAAATTCGGAAGATGATCTTGAGATAAGATTTTTGAAACTTTGTTTTTAAATCTCCATCGATTCTATTTACTAGGCACCAAAAATGATGAAAAAATACATAACGCCCTACCGGCTGAAAATATTGTTTTTACTCAACGAAACTTTGTATTGAACGATGAATTAACAAACGATTCATTGAGTTCAAAAATCAGTAAAATTGAACCATTGGGAATGGGGGTTAACCTAAAGCAAAAATTTAACAATCTCTCTAGCGGCTGCAATTTTTTGCCCTCTCTACAAAATTCGATATATGCCATTGAAATAAAATAAGAAAAACTGTTTGTGAAATTAAGCGAATCAGCCTATAAGGAGTGGGGTTTTTACCTCAAGCCCAAATTTTAAAAATCGATCTAGTGACTGTGATATTTGCTTTTTCGCAACGAAACTCGGTATTTACAATTTAAATAAAATAAGAAAAAGAGTTTCATAAAATCGGGAAAATCGGACAATTAGGAGTGGGTGTATATCTGAAATTGGAAATTTAAGAAACGTTCTAGTGGCACCAATTTCTGTCCTCTAGCACTCTGTAATGATCTTCACAAATTCGACTTGCTGAGGAATTCGGTTGGTTTATCCAGTTCCTACATGACGAACTTTTTTATTGTGATTGTAGTTAGAGCTGCAAGAACGTGTATCAGTTGCGTGAGTAAAAGCATCCTTTGCCAGCAGTTACAGCTCTGACTGTCGCGAAATGGGCCACAAAACCGTGAAATACGTGGGGTATTCTTACCTCGGTACCACTGGTTTACGTAACACCGAATTATTGGTAAAAGGCCGAACTAATTTACTAATCTGTCTGTACTGTACATAGAACTTTCAGAATCGCTTGTTATTTAGCAGAATGAATTTGCATTTACATTACCTATAAGATATACATAGCGCATTAAGGAAATGTTTTGAGCTCCATTACTTTTTACACTAAATGTTGATTCTTTCTCCTTTTCTTTAGAACTTTCAATAAACTTTCATTGTATGATACTATTCTACATTGCAGGAAAAAGTTCTTTTGTAAAACATAGCTTCACAAACTATTTCACATTCATTGTTTGAATGGGGTAGTTTGACAGCAAGAACATGGTCCATAGCAAACTCTCTATTGGTTTTAGTTGTTCTTCTTTGAATGGTAAAATTGCTGACGCTTTAAGTTGGAAATCCTGCATTGTAGGATAATTATTTTACAGATACTAAGAATTCTCAACAGAATATATTTTGTGTAAAACGTGGCATAGGTAAGAAGACTTGTAAAGTGAATCAGCCACAAGCATTAAAGATGTATTCATTGTTGGTGTATTGGAAGGGATATCTCGGCTACTCTGCGGATGACGAAAGGATCTCAAAGTACATCCGCGAGGCACTCTCAGGGAGTAGGTTAGGTTGTTTTATTTGAGGACGCTTTGTCAGCTTTGGTCATTAGCATCCAATTCAAAACAGGGCGTCAATCGGCGGTTACATTTTGCTCGGGGGTCTCTTTTTTCAAGCCTGAGATTCTTTTCCGTGCTGGAAAATTACGACATGGGACCATCGACTTATTTCTCTTTCAAAGGAAGGAATTTATAGGATTTCCCATTAACTCTGTCCTTGTTTAGGCCCGCAACTTTAGTCCTCGAGTCCAAGTGTGGTTACCACTAGATCACCAGAACCATAGGTACACCAACCATTAGACAACTATTAAGAATATTTATTCTTTAATATATAGACACAAATAATGAAGCGATCTACATTTATTGAGGTAAAGCAAGTTGAATAAGATTCCAGAGAGAACTGAAAACGTGGACCAGGCATTTACGTTCAACCGCGCGATCAGATTTGTTCTCCCCCGGAGTGTTTTGTTTATGGGGCTAAAGGCGATTAGCGGTGGGGGGTAAAATAATATACACAAACAAATTTAAGAGGCTCATTGCTTACCAAATTACCAAATGAGATATTGAAACTGCCGAACTTAATTTACCACATATTTTTGCACCTCTTTTGGAAATTATTCATCACTCGCTGTAGTTCATTTTGAGAAATCCCGATGATTTCCTGACGAATATTATCTTTGAGTTCTTGTATGTTGTGTGGGTTCGTTTTGTACGTGGCATTTTTAATTAACCCCATAGATAACAATCGCAGGCTGTTAAATTGAGGGACCGAGAGAGACCCAAATCCCCTACCAATAACGGTATATATCTCGTGGAAACAAACACTTGTGAATTGTTCTCATGAAATTATTCTCAGTGTGAGAAGTTACAGATTTATGTAGAAAAAATGAATGATCATGCTCCGTGTCGGCTAATTCTCTGAAAAAGGGATTAGTATGATATTCACATAGGTAATAGCATCAAGTGTATGCTAAAAAAAATGGTCCTATGTTTCACCACTGAATTAACACATATGAATCGTATATAAAGACAAGCTGTGCCATTGTAAACACAAGTCATAATACCTTTTATGTATACTGTCGAATATATGAAACGAACAACACAACACACACTCGGGAACAGCTGCGCTATGACTACGACAATAAGCAAGGTCAAATGTAAGCAAGGAGACTTGGTACCTCTTCCAAGGTGCGGCATACTAGTGACCGCTCACTCATAGAAAAAACCTGCCGCTCGGGGGAAAGCATCAACCGCCCTAGTTCTCCTGGCAACAGTGCACATCTTTCGGCAGGGAACTGCCTACACTGGGACTTGAAAAAGACGAACCCCTGATTTTCCCAAATTATTAAAATATTGATGCCATTTCTAGAACTTAGTTGTGTGCAAAACCACTCTCTATACTCATAGAAACCGGTTGGAAAATGTGGAATCAGAACTCACATTTCTGCTATTAAGCCCGTTATATCACGACTTGTAAGTGAAACGTAGCACTTCCATCTCATTCAGGAATTAATATTAACAAGTAATGTGCCATCGTACATTGTTAATCATTGATAAGATTAATTTTATGTTAATAAATGCTTATTGAACGTAATATTCTTATAATTAATTATACTGTGTAGGGATACACTAAAATAAAAAGGCAATATTGGAAACATTACATTTATTCGTTTGTCTAAATGATTAATTTTGAAAAGAGTGATGAACAACTTTTCATTTTTTATTTACTTGGTTTATTTATGGACGCTCTAACATCTCAGATCATCAACGTCACATTGAATTCAGGGCGTGAAACAGCCGATAATTTTTTCTCATAGGTCTCTTCTTTCAGGCTTGAGGCTCTTTTACATGCCGTAAATCTACGACGTTTGCTTGTCTTCAGAAGGAAACCATACTTAGGATTTTTACGCCCGAAAAAATCCATCCACCCGGCCGGCCGGAATTGGGTCTACGAGTCTACGGTTACCGCTAGACCACCAGGACCGACATGGTGAACAACTTTAAAAAAAATATTGAAACGTTTAACTTTAATAATTTCGAACCACTCTGAAGCTAGCCCTTTGTTACGTAGTACCTTTTTGTTGATTATAATTTTAATAACCGCGCTGTTACCACTTTGTGGGCTACATACCGTTTACCTTTATAGCGTAATTTAAATAACTAAGGTTAAGCTAGAGCTTTGCAGCGCACGACTGCTATTGTTATTATAGTTTAAGCTGCGTCTGGACAACGTACAAAAAGAAATATTAATGCCCTAGAGGATATGTGGAAGTTAGTGTTTGGTTCGTTAACACAGGTGATAAGGGCTTTAACAACATGTAATATAAATAAAAAACAAATTTATTTCAAATTGTTACTCATTAAAGAATATCAGAATTTAATAATATATGTGTTGTTTAATTTCACACAAATTAGGTGCGAACGGCTTCTCAATAACTTCCTGAAATTTTACACACAAGAATTTGTAAAACATCAAATAATAAACAGTGGCTGATTTTCAAGTAAATTTGTAAGCTTTTCTACAAGATGAGGCCCATTTAACTACAAAGTGGCAAAAAATGGAACCCAGAAAAATTGACCAAATTGGGCTACCAACATTCGTACACATATTTTATGGGGTAAAATAACATGCAATACAATTAAGATAACCAGGAAGTGTAAATCTAGCAAATAATGCAACAATATACATTTTAGACTGTATCTCAGAAAGTTTTAAAGCTATCAATATGAAAAATCTGGGAGATATTAAGAAAACTTAACCAAAGATGCTCTGTAAATTTATGCTCTAATGCACATACAAATTGTTGAAAATATTAAACCCAAAAATATTAAAACACTGTGACATGATGATGCTTTTCTCTTATAACTATTGGTAAATTGATTTTTTTTATACTTAAACTGCAGACAACATGCTATTCTGGGAACTATAATAATATATCTATGCTACTTGCTTGAAAATAAATTAATTTTCAATTTTGAAAAATAAATAGAAATATTTTAATTTTTTATTGCAGTTGGTTTTTATCAACTAATAAATATATTTAATTGCTTCTAGTTATCACACTTCGCAATTGCATACATTACGTGTGTGCAAATTTTCAACTAGATTGGTTCAGCCACCCTGAGAAAAATTCAACGTTTATGTCAGAATTTTAAGTTATCGGGAAATAAGACACATTTTTGTTTAAAAATATTTAATGTTCATTAAGGAATTAAAATTTACAGATCATCATTAGTTAAGTATTCTTAATATCTCATAAAATTTCATATTGGCAGCTTTATATGTTTCTGAGGTACAGTTCAAAATATACTGCTGTATTATTTACCAGATTTACACTTCCTGCTTACCTTAACCAGGAAGCACAGATAATTGAAACAAGGTTCTTAAATCATTAACGCCAAGTTACAATACAACGAAATGGCAAAAGATATTTTTAAAATTAACCACATTACGTATCTCTTAAAATAAATATAACACAGCTCTTGGCAAACCTGGGTCACAGCTAGGTAACCAAAAAGTCACAGTTAATTCCTAATGAACGTCAAAAAAAAAAAAAAAAAAAAACATTGCCTACGTCCACTCAATAGCAAAACTCAGGAGAGGATCTTCGCACTGTCATGGAACAAGCTACCTCGCTCACAGACAGTTCAAGGCAAGCAAGCCTGTATTAACCAGTAACGTAACCGCTAACAGTGCGTCTATGCAACAACGGCACAATATTTGCAACACAATTTTAGGATTTAAAACTTTGATTTAGATATCAGTGCGCGATCAAGGAAAGTTGAATGCGTTTATCTATCAGTACTAGGTTTAAAGTATGCAACTAGGCATATTGAAATATATTGTAATAGCTGCGAATTGAATGTAGTTTGTACTGCATATGCTAGAGCAATGAAAAGTAGTCCATGCTAGTTAAGAAAATCAGGTCGTGATTTTACGTAACCATTCAGTTTTGGATTTCAAAGTGGAATTTACATGTTTTTGAAATGTGATTATTTTCACACAAGATGTATGTTACGCTAAGGTTTGGAATCAGAATCAGAAAGGAAAATCTCGCTTGCAGTACTGACTCTCTTACCATCTGAGCTACCATATCCCGAATCTCTTCCATCTCGGTCTATATATACCGGAGACTTCCAAAATTATCTCATAGAGATTTTCTTTCTAAGAGGACACTCAAAATCGCTCATGACCTCGATGTTTCCCTATTTATGATTCCAAATCTTATTTCAAATAAATTAACTCTAATAATGTGATTAAGTATGTAGTCTGGAATACAAGCACTGGAAGGTTTCGAGTCGTTTCTTAGGAATGAAATCTCTGCAACGAGATAACCTTGAAGGTATCCAGAGCATGATAGATGGGAGAAATGCGCGGCTACTGTAGCAAGTTGTAGATCCGCGGTTCGATTCTCGACTGTGAACTGCAATTTTTCTTAATCTAACCATGATTACATTTGTTTTTGTTTTTGAGTTATACAGTGAAGTGAACCTCTGCTATGAGGATATTTAGTAAGTAACTTGGTTGGATGTTAAAGAGAACAATTTTAGTCTTGCATTATATTTTATTTTTCGACATAGTTCCCTCGAAGTTGCTGCAACGTTTCTTCATGTTCGTGATTTCCTCGTGGAAGGGATTCTTCGAGGCCCTAAAGCTACTCATTTACTTCCTGTACGACCTCTTCGTTTTACTTATATTTGTGTCCAATCAGAAAAGTTGTGAGTTTCGGGAACGAGGGAACGATGCCTGGAGAGAAGGCTGAATGCCGAAGTATTTTAAATCGTAGCTCAGGAAAAATTGTCCTGATCGACGCAGCTTGAATGCACTGGCGCATTGTCATGGCGAAACAACACTTTTTTTGTCATTACCTTTATCTACGATCGCCATTTTCATTTCTCCAATAATAGTTTTCCCATTCTCCAAGCAGTCAATGAGAGAATTCCTTTAGCATTCCAGCGGATGGAACGCAATTTTGCCTATTTCGGAGTCCGGTCACCTCGTGCTGTGCACTGTTAGACTACTGTTTCGCATCCTATGCAGAGTAGTTTCTTCCATTGTCACAAAACCTGTAAAAATTGACAGATTGGCTTAAACATTTCCAAACAACCGGCCGATATTCGCATGCGATTTCGATTTTGCTCCGGAGTGAGCAGACGCAGCACTCATTTGGCACAAACTTTTCGTGTGTAATTCCTTAAGCAAATTAAAATTAACTCGTCTGTCAGCTAAAACAATATCACGACTTTTATCGATGATATCTGGCCTCAGAGCTGATTTTGGAACTCCAGGACTGTTCTGCTTGTTCTGTCACGCTTGAATTTATTTACCCAAAGTTGAACAGTATTATAGTAAGAGCATGTGTCACCAAATAGAGGCAAAAATCCTTTGCCGTTTTCCCTTCCACAAAAAGAATGGAATCACATCAAGAATGCCAATATTATCCATTTTTCACTGTCACTCAAAACGCTTGTGTTAAACATGAATTAACATCAGAATGACTTGTGACCATAAAGTATTGATGTATAGAAATGGCCACATACATATGCTGATGTTGCCCGTAAGTTATTTATTAACCTCGTAATACAGAAAACATCGCTGTCACGACCGCCAGTCCTTCAAGTATGTGTTCACTAAAATCTTCCGACTTCATTTCCCCCTCTGCTGAGAAGGTGCTAGGTCGCCGGCACCAAACGTTAGATTTCCGTATTGCCAGAGAGGAAGTGTGGTAAAGGCGTCTCATTACTCTCGTTAAATTGAATTTAGCGTCTGGAAGAGCTTCCGAAAGGTACTTTATTCTGTGAAAAGAGGCAGGTCTCTAGGATTAACTAATGTTGCGAGTGTAATGCGGAGAGGGTTCAGCAAATCCTTCGTTCAAACACAGCACAGCAAACACTGTGAGTGACGTGCCCCTTCTCTACTCCTTAATCCAATACTTAAAGCTTTTGTACTGATTCGCGTACCTTCTCCTTCATTCCTTATCCCTGCTTCTTGTTCCTTTTCATCTACTGGTCAGTCTTTACAGTTTTCGTGTTTTCACCTTCGCCTTTTACTTTGAGGGAGGCTGTTATTTCTCGTGAGAACCTGAGCACATTCCTGTTGCTTTGATCATTTCTAAAGAGGTGAGTGATAATATTGCAGGCACAGTACCTGTGTTTACACGGGTGAACTCTACGCGTTTCCTAGATCATGTAGATACTGTAATATTTCTAAATTATTTCATGCTTATCTGTCTGCTATGATATTATTTTATTGGTACTATATTGGTAATTCAAATTCAACTCAACTGAATGCTCGACAATGTCTTTGAACTTGCAATACATTTAAATAGTTTTGACAATTTATTTGAGAAGTAAATATGTCAAAGCGAACGCAGTAATATAGGCAAAGGCCTGTCACGGATGAAGAACTGCTGGCTTATTGGAATGACATTTCTGAGAATCATCAGAATTTGAGGATTTGTTGCATCAGATGAAGATTGCCAAGCAAACAATGCTCCTGAAAGAGCAGTTCAAAAAAACGAGGGTGACTTACTTACAATTCCACATGGAAATGAAGGTAATTTCACTTTTGTAATCCGATATTATTCTTATTGTGATTGTTTCACTTCATCAGTATTTTATTATTGTTGTGATCTTTACCAGTACCACTATCATGTACAAATATGATTTGGATTTATGGCAATAGAATTTCATAAGCTAAAAAGTTCTAATTCACATATTTTTCGCACTGATGCTGAACCTTAAGATTAGGTACACGTCAGTCCATCCTGGTAGTGTAGTGGTAACCATATTTGCCTCGTAACCCAAGATCGCGGGTTCACACCCGGCCAGGATCGTTGCATTTTTTTCGGGCGCAAAAATCCTAAATGTGGTTTCCTTCGGAAGGGAAGTAAAACCGTGGGTCCCGTGTTGTACATTTACGGCACGTAAAAGACCCTCAAGTCTGAAAGAAGAGGCCTGTGAGCAAAATTTGTCGGCCGTTTCACACCCTAAATTGAATGAGACGCTGATGACCTGAGATATTAAAGATCGTCCATAAATAAACAAATCAACAACAATAGATACACGTCGTTGGCCAACACAGGCTTTTCCTTGATCTAGCTGCCATCAACTCGTGGATTATATTCAAGTCTGTGACTGAACAGCAGATAAGCCGAAGAAGTTTCATTCTAAAACTTTCAGAAGAACTATACTTAAAAAGATTATTCCCAGGGTTATTCTTATTTTTATTAAAACTGTGATATCAAAGGGTAGGTATTAGTTTTGGAGATTAAAGATAAAATTGTTTATGATTCCTTTGAAGTTTTAAAACTTTGTTATTTTTGGTATACAAAACCAATGTTTTCTTTGAACTATTAAAACTTATGTTAATATATTTTGTGTCTTATACATAGAATAAAATAAATCAGAATCAAAGAAGCAGAAGAGGATGAGGTGCCAAGAAAGAAACTGAGAAAGCCGTGCCAAATGAAGAACAAGGTCATGTAACTTGTAGCGGATGTAAAAACACGTCTGTGGATCATGCACAAAAATAAATAAACACATAAAAACAAAATAATAATAAAAACAAATAAAGGAAGCGATTCGTATAGTATGTAACAGTTATTCTACAGTCAAAACAGTTACAGCATATCATTCTGATTACGGTTTAGATAATGTATCATGTCTACAGAGAAACACAAACGTAACATTTGCCATGTATGCTAGCTCGTTGTACAATTATACCTAATAATAATTCAAACAAAATATGTCAACTATCTTTTATTGCGTCAATTCTTATCATTTCTTCACTAAATTGTTATTATCATTATAAATTAATGTGAACCGACATAATAACAAGTACATTCAGTATTATGGAGTAAAAATTGTGCTTTATGCGTCTTCAAAGCAGTGATAAAATAAAGAGAAGAAACAAAGTCATTTGCAAAGTTTCTACAAGTGATACGTGCATATTAAATTTTATTAGCTCGAATTATTGTCATTTTATTGAAAAATTAATATATTTTATTTATTATTTTCCATTATGTTGATCATTTTGTTAATTTTTGTGTGTGTGCGCGCGTTATTTTTTTTATTTATTTATTTATTTTTTTTTTTTTTACCAGCAGCGGCCATATTGACGGCATCGGCCGTTTTAAGTATATAACAACTCATAGCTCAGGCGGTTCTAGTGTTAAAGGCAAAAAAACAAAATCAGTTTATGTAAATGTATAAGATCATTAAACAAAAATTATGTTTTTTTAATTGTATTATTGTGTTATTTCTTGTCAAAAATTATCATTAACATGATTTTTGCAAAAAGTAAATTTTACTAACAAATTTTTCGGTTAAAAATGCTACTTTTTTATTTTTTTATTATTATTATTTTTTTTAAGTTTTATGATGCTGCCAAGAATTAAGAACTATATAAGATCAAAAAAGATTAATTATTTAATGGTAATTAATTCGAGAAATCAGTTGTATTATTTTCCAGTAAAATTAACTATTCTTGACACATGGGTTTCTAAAAAGAAATCCTATACATTCAACTCTGGCCATGTTTTAGTTCCAAAATCCTGGCTTATGACCTCGCAGCTACATAGGTGTCTTTAGCACTGCATTCTTTCAAACTACATGTTTTCTTTTTTTAATAGCTAAACCTTGATTACATTAGTATTATCATTATTTTCCATTTGGTATGCAGCGAAATGCACCTTATATTAAACACATATTGCTAGCCACTGATGGAACCATTTATTTATGAGCAATGAAATTTTACAGGAAAAGCAAAAGTCTTTTACTCGACCACTATGCCTTCTTTCTTTACCCTGAGTGAAAAAGTAAATGTCAGAGCTTAAAGACACCATGGACTCCGGGTTAATTTGCACCATCATTAATTCATCCCTATAAATTGCGTTAGATATCCATAGAATAAAACACACCCTGATTATCTATATGCAATTATATCACCTTCAAAATCTATAAATAAAATTATTCAGGAATGGCAAACATTAAATCTGAAAAGTATTAGATCGAGTTCAAATAAGTTAATAAACGCCCTACTATTTGCTGATGAGCAAGTTTTGCTATTTTATTTTTCATTTACATTGTGTGTGCCTGTGCGCGTGACATGACGTTTTCCTTTCATACCCTTTCTTAAAATTCCTGTAAAATCAGATTCTTTTAAAGAGTTAACTCTCAAATCAAACCCAGTCCCTTGAACATGAATATAAATATACACTAACTTTGTTAATGCAATTAAAACATTACTGTTTGTTCTTAAATGTACCCTGATACATTGTAAGTATATAACATAGCTTACTTGTGAACAGAATATCCGGAGTTCTTCAAGAAATTGTGATGATGTGTGTGCACAATGGTTTCACTTATTACTCATAAACGTGTTTAACACCACCACACGGATACATTAAACACGCATTGTTTAATAAATGGACGTACTTTTACACCTAATGTTGTCTTTCCTTACTGCAGTGACTTCATAAACTCTAACCAAAACATGTGTTTACATGCAACACAACCTCTTCATCCACATGCACAGGTGGGTTCAATTGTTTTTCACACATCAGCGCCACGTGCGAGTCCAGGCAGTACCATTACAACGTCTTTGATGGCAGGCAACTTGAGAAGCGAGCGATTTGAGTAAATTTCCTTACCTACAAGTAGAAAATTGTCGCCATGAAATGCACACCCTTTCCTCTTGAGATGTGCAGTGCAGTTTTTCCACATTTGAGCAGATTTTAACAGAAGACAAAGGGGATTACTTCTAAAACTCTGTCTAAATAGTTCAATATTATGTTAGGAACACCAAGTGCGTGATCTGACAATAATAATAATAATAATAATAATAATAATAATAATAATGTAAAAATAATTTTACCATATATCTATTAATTTTTAAAAATTATAGTATCATAAAATATGAGTCGAAAAATTATTATTTTTGAAATTAATATATTGTCGTTTTGACTGCGTTTGTCTTCTCGCGACGTCTGTAGATAGGACGTGAACAGTGACGGCTCGTGCACATTTTAATTTGTGGGACACAACTTAAAAATATCATTGCCTAGAATCCACGAACATAAATTTATTACACTAATCTGCAAAAATATACTTCCAGGAAAAAAACACTCTTCAGAAACACTTTCACTTTTCTCGAAAATTAATTTAATAAACCGGTAATCAATTTTTATTTCACGTAAAATGTTCGCTACACGTTTATTTAAAGAAGGAATTCACCTTTACTGAAGTTACTCATGCATTTCTGACCGTTGTTAATAGTTTCGTTAATACTGTTGTTCAGAAACAAGAATTAATGCCAGCAATAAATATAAATACTTAGGGTGCAGTAGATATTTCAATAACTTCCCCTTTCCCTTGATAGTGTGTTAAGATGCTCAGCAAATCGGTGATAGGCATAAGTATCAAAATTGATGATTTAATCTCACAAGTCTCCTCTCACTAATCATTCAGGTATACTCTTATTTATGACAGATACGTTAGTTCACTTGTCTTATAGTGAAGAGTTTCTTGTAGTTTAAGATTCCCCCTAAACCATTGAGCGAACAGCTGATGACAAGTAATGACGTTAACCTCATGACAAATCGCTTAGGGAAGCTCCTCTTGCTGGAGCTACGATATGGAAGACGGCTTAGTGCGCATGGGCATGAGAAGTCCACAGATTCTGTGTGCCCTTCGTGAAGCTTCACTGGAACACCCCTCTCATCCCCTTGCCCACCAACTCCCTTTAAACCAAATCATACCGTCCTGCTAAGCCTGGACACAAGGAGAATGTGCCCTAACCCGTTCTCTTCACACATACATACACATCAAGTTGTTTGCATCGGCAGAAGCCGTTTAAGCCGCGCATCTCTCATGTGTACTATAATGCAGGTGCTGAAACGTTCAGGTTTTGCATCTATGAGATTCCATTATCTTTTTTGAGTTGACAATTTATGCCGAAATTATTTAAAAGTATTTATATCTCAAAATTAAAAGTAGGGGGCACGTGTCCTTGTGCCCTTTAGCGTGACCCGCCACTGGACGTGAATACTGTTAAGTCTGTAGTTATGAATGAAATGAAATGAATTAATGATGGCGCAAATGAGCTCGGAATCCCTGCCGCCCTAAAGCTATGTAAATTTATCTTCTTAGGACAGGGAAAAACTCCGGAAAAAAAACTTTACAGACAATTTGACCTGACCGGGATTCGAACCCAGGACCTCCAAATCAATAGTAGCAAACAGATCATGAGGACAGTCTACTACTTTTTATATCCTAAATATAGAGGGGCTTAGTCACTGCGTCAGATTTGAGCAACGATATCCCGTGAACGTTTAAACTCGGCTTCATCTTTACAATCCAACTAGACATTACAGCAAACTAAGAATGTGAAAAGCTTCAGCACTCATCATATTCACTAGAACTAGAACAAATTTTGACAGTTTATAAATATTACTTTGAGTCAAGAGTTAAAAAGAAATAGTTCACAACTGACTGTCACACTAAGGGAAAACGTCTTATTCAGAGGTATCGATAGCTTAATAAATCGATAGCTTGTAAAACATTACAAGTACAGAAGAGACATCATTAACCACTGGTCTCGTCTGTGTTTGCTTTTCATTAAATTAGCATACTACGTTTATTTCTGTTTTCATTTGAATACGCTTTTTCTTTTGATCATCTGCAATATCCACAATATTTTAAGAGCATATTTTAATCGTTGTATTACATTATTACAATTTATATGTAACATAATGTTCATTAATAGTACAATGGAAAAGCGCGACTGAAATCAGAACGGCCATCTACAACTCGAGAGTAGATCGTTTTCTCTCTCATTACGGCAAAGAAACTCAGAAATTTTTATACGGTTGTGACGCTGAGATATAAAGGGGTCTTGGTTGAAACACTGCTAGTATTAAATGACATTTCCTGCAGCAAACGTCAACCTTATAAGGCCGTTGTCCTGGTTAATTTGTTTCATTTGTAGAGACGTTTTTGTCCAGACCGTCTTTGAAAATTACCGAATTAGAAAGTTATTGTGGCAGCTGAAAGTTGTCGAGAAGTTTAGCAAGTAAAAACTTGCACCTACTTATTCATTTACTAAATTAATTGACTCTCATTGCAATAGCCAGTTAGCTGTCTCCCAAAGGGATAGAAATAAACATTACTTGTCATAAAATTAATATCCTCAGTCAACAGATAGAGAATTATCAAAATAATTCAGGTTGATAACAATGACTTGTGAGTTTTATGCAAATTCTTTTGTTATTAACAGCAGAACTGATTAAGACAATTTTGTTACCACATTTAGCAAGCATCGCAGCCATTTGCCTTAAGTTCCCATACCTCTATTTTCAGGCGCGGATTCAGGGGCTTGGGTCCCCCATGTCAGATCATTTGACAATTACAAAGTTTAGTGGTTCTGTGCTTACGCTTGCACATAATTATGTTGCTTTTATATATATTATTTTTTCATTATCGCTTCAGTTTTTTGTAATATAACCAGTTACAAGAAAGAAAATTTTCTATTGTTAAGATCGAGTTGAAGCTTTGAAAAAAAAAGCCATAAATTGATCTAACCAGGAATCGAACCGGGGTTTACTCCGTGTGAGGCAACTATCTTAATAAGCTACACTTTATATATTATTATAAATGAAATATAAATAAACTTAATTATATTATAAATATCTTCATTTAGTTCACGCAGATTATTATAATAATCGAAAATTAATTATTATAATTCTGGAGAAAGCGATTTGCAGATTGTAGAGCTCTGTTTTCAATGATGAAAAAGCGGCAAAGAAAAAACTAGCTTGCCGACTGTGTTATTTAAGTATCCATTTGAAACGCACCATTTCATAGGCTCAAACTGTGATCTGTTAATTGTTGATTCAAAAACATTCAAGTTACAAGAACTTCTCTCAGTGGTGCTCATTAGAGTGAAGTGTGCAGTTCGAAATTCGATTCTTGGTGGTCCGTTATTATTGTAAAATGTCGAAATGCAAAATTCAAAGTAATTTATTACAGTTCGTTAAAAGGTCATGTGCTGAAGCTGAAGGTAAAGATCGGACATACCGAATATTGATTGTGTTACAAACTTGAATGCCAGTACCAGTAGTGGCTACAAGTGTGTACCGCAAGAGGAAGTGCATCTAATGATTGCGATGAACTTGACATACGATACTTTGTGAACCAAGATTTTCGCATTGATGATACTAATTATTGAGCCCGACTCGTCCAAAAAGTTGACTTTCCGGTAACTTTAGAAGTCGGACATTGCAGACGTTTCCAGAATTCCTGTTTAGACAACTTCCTATGGGTTACTTATGGAAAAAAGATGAAGGTGTTTACTGTCGGGTGTGTGTTCTATTAAGTCCTAAGGAGGGGGGGGTTGTAGTAGCGTTCAGTTACAATCTCTAGTTTTTAAGCCTCTAAATACAATTAAGAAGGCACTTAAAATATTCAGGGAACATTTCAGACAACAGTTTATCATAAAACACCCCTTTTAAAAGTGAGAATTTTAGGAGAGTGTTTGAAGGGGAAAAACAGAATGTTGAAGTTCAGTTGAACAATGCAATGGAAAAAAGAGTAAATGAAAATCGCATGAAATTGGTCTCCGATGTGAAGATCTGTGCGGTCGTCAGAACTTTCCACTTGCAGTGCACAGGGATGATGGTTTCATGGATTTAGAGCAAGGATTTGTAGGCGAAAATAGGGGGAATTTTAAGGAACGTCTTAATTTCGAGTTGACGCTGGGGATCAAATTCTCAGAGGCCATCTGGCAAAGGCACCTAAAAATTCTACTCTAACACAATAACAATAAACAATATAAAATGGTTTTATAAACTGTTACACTGTCATAATTGAAAACAAATTATAGATGATGTTAAGAGAGGAAAATATTTTTCCATTCTACTTGACGAAACTACGGACATCAATACAAATGAACGATTAACATTTTGCGTGCATTTTGTTGAACTACAAAAGTTCTGTATGAAGGAGGAATTTTTAAGATTTAAGTGATGAATTTTGTGTAAGTTAATGCTGAATGAACTGCGACACTTCATATTAGACGTTTCCAACCTGCGTAGACAAGGATACCATGATGGTGCAAAATTTTCAGGACAGTTTCGTGGCGTACAAGTCCGCATTTTAGCACTTAACCTCTTTCGTTCTACACGCCTGAATATGTCGGTTTCTAAAGCGTGTTCTATCATTTCCATTAAACAAGCTCTTTACACAGTTGGCGAAATTTTGAATTTCGTTGGGGAGTCTAATGAGCGGTCATCGCTCATGAAAAACAAAATCAGTCAGTTGTGCTCTCATCATAAAAAATTAAATCATTGTATGAAACTGGGTGAAATGAGCGACACGATGCTATTTTACAATTTACAGAGATTTTCCCTGCGATCGTGTTATTCCTAGAAGAAGAGGCAGATCTTTGAATAAAAATGAACATGTTTACTCAACTGCATCCTAAAGTCCGAGTTCATAATTGCTCTAGTTACCATAGGAGAAATATACGGAATAACTGTAAACCTTTCTAAAAATGGACGTTCAGTGTTATGGAATAAATGAAAGAGTTAAAGATCCCTTAAAGAATGTCGGGAAAATCAAACGTTTCATTCTGTTTATGAAAACACCATCACATTAGCAAATCTGTTGATGTAGAAGTTAAAGTGTCCAATAACATCCAGACAAACTTCTTACTAACTTCTCCAGAAGATCATTATCTCATTAATGTTTTTCTTCTATTCTTGAATTGTCCAATAGATTCTCATGTGATAAACATAACCACTTCGTTAAATTTCAGTTAAACTTTAGTAAAGGTACAAGCACTTACGAACAAGACTTGCCAGAGCTTCGAGGTGAATTAAAAATATGGTTTAACTTTTGGGAAACTCAATAAAGTAAAACCGAAAACGGCTATTGAAGCTATTTTCCTTCTCCACACCAAAAGTAACTTCTAGCCAAACTTCTAACCATCAAGTGCGTCATACCAGTAACAACATGCACGGCCGAAAGGTAATTTTCAACATTAAGGCGTGTGAAAACCTATCTAAGATCCAATATGCAAGACAGACTGAATGGTTTGGCGCTACTTAACATTCACCGCAACACTGAGGTGATTCCAGAGGAAGTAGTTAATCTTTTCGCAAGAGATTACAGCTTCTGAGTTATAACAATATTACTAACGTATAATTTTTATGAGTGCAATTAATTTATTTTTATTATCATATTGAATTCATGGAATTAATACAACAGTCACATTTTTAATGTAAACAATGTCTTTTAAAAAGAATGAACATTTTCTGTGGGCCTGTGGCTCGTTATTAACAAATAGAATCTGCACAAGAGCTGGTAATTTAAATATTATTTTATTTATTTATATATCTAGTTAGGAACTGTTTTAGTATCACCTTAGTTCTGATACATCCATATGGGGTAATCAATCGGGCCCCTACTGTCGAACATTTCTAGATCCGCGGCCCTAGTACTTCATTCAATTAAAAACAAGTGCACTAATTTTTCTCCATTGAATTAATTCAGCTTTGTAAATATTCTAAATGTTAATACTTTAATACATCATTTTGTAAACATTCTAGATGTAAATAATTTAAGCTACCGTTAATATATCTTACATTTTAATGTAATCTATGTAAAAAAAAAATGACCATTTGTGACAAAATCTACTACACCGGAGTTAAAATTTGTAAATATGAAGATTGTGACAATTTCTTCAAATGTACACTAATTTCTGATGAAATCTACATCCTGGCTTATGACTAGCTCTGTTAGCATTGGGGTCTACAGATTGAATGAATGAATGAATGAATAGTGTTTTACTACTGAGGCATCACAGGCGATGGACACTGATCATATATGAGATTAGGGTAACTCCCCGCCATTTGCCATTTATGATGACCGAGGAAAGCACGGAAAAAAAACCTCAGTCAGGGAGTACTCCAGACCTCTCGCTCACGAGTCCGCGCCTTAACGACCTCGGCCGCCCGTGGCGGTCCCATAGATTGAAATGATATTGTTAGGATTTGCGGAAAGCAACAACCTCCTACATGGGACGTCCCTGATTAACACTTTCCGATGTTCATTCAAATCAAAACTCATTATTCCTACACAAAACGTAAATGACCAAAAATGCAAGTGTTAGTTACAACCCTTCTAACTTTACAACAAAGAAATGTTACATTTTATCATTTATTTTTAAAACGAGCCCCTAAAAATATTATAAGTGTAGATTGTGCAAGTTTGTGTTAATGTTTTTATCTTTGATATTCTAAGAGAATGTACATATTCATGAAGTACTCGTTCATGAAGTTTAAATGCATATGTTGCGTGTGAAATGTTTAAAAAAATGTGGAAAAAAATGCCCACGTGGCTAATGTCTGCACCAATATACACAACACTCAGGTTTAGTTTATTTTCTTGGTTGTACTAGCGAACGCCAAATGAACAAGTTTCTTTATAGAAGACTTCATGTATAATGTTGCGTCATCTAAATGTGAGATAACCTCTCAGCTATACGTGAGAATGTAAACGTTGCCAGACATAAACGTGGAATGCTTACGTACAAGTAGTCAAGGAAAAATTGTATCGTTCACAAAAACAAAATAGGTCAGTTTAGGCAAACGGTATATGTGATCTCGAATTCGATGTCAATTTTCCTCTATCACGCAAAATATTTTATAAGGCCATCTTAAACTTTTGTAACACTTCATACATTGCTATATGGCTACCCATAAAAGAAATTTGGCCAAAATATACGAAAAAATCAACTTAAAGTTTCAAAGCTTAAAAATATGAACCTTTTTCGTATGATCCGTTTTTAAATACCCATTAAGATCCGAGTCTTCTGAACAAATTATAGTTACATTTAAAACCGTTTATTTAATAAATATAACTTTTCTAATGTTCTTTTACACTCAAAATAGTCCACACAGTGCAGTTTTCAAAAGCATGTCCAAATGCGTAACATTCAATTAGAAAAATGAGAGATATTGTGTGTTCTTATCAGAGCATTGTTACTTCAGATATAAAATTATTAAGTTGATAAATTATGAAATGCTCCATCCTCCTTGGTCTAGTGTAAAGGTTGCTGGAAGCTGACCAGGAAATCCTTGGCTCTATACCCAGTACCTACTTTGAAATGTTCTAATTTAGGGAGGTCTACAACGGGATACACACCCGCCTGATAGAGCAAACCGTCCAAGTGCGGTGTGATCACATGTTTACTTGCAATACTGCCATTGATGCTTCAATACGGAGTAAGCGTCACTGCGATAGGCCAAAAGCCTGCAGTGTAGACAAATTAAACAGGCTTAGGAATTTCTCTCTGCCATAACCAGGGTAGTATATGGCGGTATGGCTTCTCAAAAACCAATTTATGTTAATAGTTTTATTTGTAAAATTATAATTTCTGTAGATAGGGATGCCGTTAAGACTCCTCGCCTCATTGAGGTGGCCCGTGTTCGATTCCAGAAGCGGTAAGTGGACTTTGAAACGGTACCTAGGCAGGTTTTCTGGCTTCTCCTGCCACTCAAGCGGCAGTTCCATCATCATCTCATCCCCATCTTCACCCTTATCATTCAGGATTGCCGATTCTCGATGCGCGCATTTCAAATTGACTACGCTGCTGCCCTCCACCGTCTGTGTGCGAACTCCAAAGCTTGGCCGATAAGTCGATTGATATTAGAAACACACCACCTAATTTTAGCTTAGTGTGGAATCATTGGACACACTGACATGTTAAAATAAATACAACATATTGATAAAATATTATAGGGATATCCATATAGAAATTTGATCATATACATTATACTCTATGTAGTTGTGATAAACGTTTGAAAACATTTACTTGAAAATTTAAACATTTAAATTTTTACATATCATTATAGAGACTTGGTTGTTACAATAATGCTGCTGAAATCAACATAAACAGTTACCAAAATACCCTTGTACAGTATCTAAAATCTGTTCTCGTGCGTAGAAAAGGTTAAGTAATGCTTGCTTCGGAAGGGAAATAAAGACATGGGTCCTATGTCGTAGATTTACGGCGTAAAAGAACCTCAAGTCAAATAAGAGGGCTCCGAGCAAAATTTATGGACCATTTCAGACTCTGAATTGAGCATGGCGCTGATGATCTAGATACTAAAGAGCGTCCGTAAATAAACCAAATAAGAACTGTCAAAATGAGAACTTAATAATACTTTTACAGAATAGTATTAAAACCTACAGAGTGATTCTCTCACTAGAAATCACAAACTTCTGTGTATAAAAATTTATTTTATTTAGAAAATTACTTGAAAAGTATATACACAGATCTTATCTGATGCAAACCAGAACCTAATCTTGAGCTCGACTGGAAATTTCCTTCCACGTCCAACTTGTTTGCATCTCTTCGCATTCTGGCGATTTCAATCTCTGGGCCTATAACTTCTTCGAATTGTTCGATTGTGAGGGGTTTTTGTTTCTTCAGGCAATTTGTACCTCGTAAGTGAGAAGAACTTGTGTTGTCTCTTAAGTTTTTATCAGATTTCTAGCTGCAACTTTGATAGTGTACATTTCCCACCAAATTCAGTGCGAAATGCCTTCTGGAGCCCAAATAGCCAGTGTTTGTGAAGGAGGAACGCGCGTTTTGCAATTGCATACATTAGGATTCACACGACACTGCCAAGATGCGGTGACGTGGAATATCGACAAATGAGGATCACTGGACGAATCCGTTATATCGAAGTGATTTTTCATGCTCAATATGTGTGCATAAATTAGGAAGCCATTGTCTAAGTAACATACATTTTTATTGATAGTGGTTTGAAGCCTCTAGCAAGAGAAACTTGCGTCAGGAAACATTTCTTCCTTAATGTTCATTTTTCAGTATTTTAAAACTGAAAAAAAAAGGGAAAGAAAAAATAAAAAGGGGAAAAAAGGAAAAATGAAAGAGTTTATAAATAATGTGATCCAGGCAATTTTTTTAATGTGCGATGTTTAACTTGACGTGTTATTTTGTTTCAATTACATTTATTGTAAATAGCAATATATTCTGACTGACTACTTTTTTATTACTGAAAATTTTGTTCAGTTTTACCTTAAAGTAGAGCACTTTCGCGAATGTATCCGTAAAACTTATATACTCTATACTTTGTGGCACTTGTTCGCAAGGCCAAAGTTTCCGGGGGTTTGTAGAGAGAGGCTCTGCAATAAGATTGCCTGGTCACAAACCCCTTGTACATCAAATTTCTTCACCAATGTTTGAAAAGCGCTCTCTTCTCTTTAAACATCACCGCCTATGGTCTGACGAGAACTGACACATAGACATAGTCTCAAGTTTTTTGTGAAATCCACTTGTTCCGTACTTGCTTTCGGGGCATAAACGGTGGTGTATCGTAGGTACGGTCAATGGGCTCAACGATGAATTTGTGAACATATATATCCAAAAAGTACTCACTTTAAAAACCAGAAGGTGCCACCTTAATACCACGTGTTGCATTTATAGCCGGTCCATAGATAACCTATGTATAGTTCGCTCGCACTGCAGTGACCTCTGTGTTATTGCAGTAAGGTACTAACGGCGAATGACCCACTCAAGGCTACGCTTATCAGCTGTGTCAGTTCGAGCTGTAAAGACTAGAATTTGTTCATTGTGCATCTCAAAAGTGTAGTTTATTCAAGACATGTGTTGCATGTGAATTGCATTAGATTAGTCTACTGAAATGCCTACCGAAAAAATCCGCATTTAGGACAACGAGATCGCTAAACCTAAACCTAAAAAGCGAAAAAGAAATGTTCTAACAGAGGAAAATTTTGTCAAAACTTTTTTTTTTTAATGATATTTAACGCTGGACACTGATGATACATGAGATGAATTGATAAATCTGGAAAGGATTTTTTTTTAAAGGAAGGAAGCGTTCCATGCCAAAGTTTAGGGTACCTCCCCGGAATTTGAGGAAAACCTGGAAAAAACCCCAGTCAGGGATGATGGTCCCGGCGGGATTCGAAACTCAGACCTCCCGCTCACAAGTCCGCGTCCTTGAAAATGTGCATCATTCGAACGCTTTCCAAAGAAGTCTCTAAGACGTGTTACACAGCAAGAGGGTTTTTCAAAAACCTCCATTCATAGAGCTGCTAAACTTTTAAAATTGAAACCTACAGAGTGACTATAGTTCATGAATTACAACCTCGTGCGTGACAACAAAAGCGAGCAATACTGGTGATACAAAATATCGTTGACAGATGCCAGGAATCTCTGAGTGCAGATGGACATCACTTTCAACATCACTTACAACAATGTTAATAGTCATTATAGTACAAGTTACTATCACTCATGAGTACGTAACGCGGGAGTTTTAAAACAGAATCCCCCTCCTAAGTGTAACAGAAATATAAAGTGCTGTCACATTGAGAACAATGATTTACCTCCGCTTTGGTACAGAAGCTCAAACTAATCAGCTTGGGGTGTTAGATATTTCCGTTGTCAATTTACCGTTGCGAGCACTCTTCTCAGTTCTGAATTCTTTATGAAGTGGTTGGCATGGAAAATGTAGTCAGTCATAATAACTCGTCTCGTGGAGTGAAATGTTATTCTAAGTCTGTGTAATAAACGTGTGCGTCAACACGGTGACCTGCAGTTTCTTTTAAAACGTCGAGTGAAGCTACAGAATAAACGCTGAGGAATTCTCTCAAATGAAAGACAGAAAGATTAGACTTCTTCAAAGGTAAATTTTTGTACCAAGCTCAGTTTTGTGGCATCGTGTATGTAGAACGGATACAAACATGGTTTTGAGCTAATGACATTTAAAGTTAACAGAAATATATGGTCTCTATGGAAAGTTGTAAAATGTCTTATTTTATTTTGGAAAATCTCTACCTATTACAGCAATTGTATTTTGTAATAATTGAGAGTTGAAATATTAGAGATAAAGCAAACATATGACGTCATTATCTCACACTTTTACAATTTGAAGTTTAGAAGGTTTATGCACGGTACCACAGAATTATAAAATATGATGTGCCCCAATTATTTTAGAGGTCGCGAGCCGCCACTGGGTTTGTCACGCTTTTGTTTCATTTGGTCTGTAGAGCATTCCCACACATCTGCTCACTGCTAACAGTTGTGCTATTTAATGCTGACTTTTACTCTCTTGGCATAAAGCAAATCATCTGTCGCTTGCTGATTTTTTCCTCTTATGACAACTGCCGTGCACACACAATACGCAACTGATGATTACTCCACCTGAGTGGTTGCTGAACAATAAGCGTGGAAGACGGGGAGAGTGCGTTGGAGTGAAAGCACAAACAACTTCCCAAGGAGGATACGGGTAAAAACACAGTCGCGAGCGACATGGGAAATGTCTGCAAATGAGGAAACACTGTATCATAAGCTGCTTTCACACAAAGCTCATTTTGTTTTTACAGTTTCAAACACGTTTTATTTTCTTTCTCTCTTTGTAGCTTGTATGCACTGTTAAAACATTTTCTTGGTGTGTTAACATACGCATGTCACGCATAGGAGGAACAGAAAAATATTTTGGATTATACAGAATGAAAAAAGTGTATTCCCTGTTACAAGATTTATTGAATCTAAGTCAATCTCCTACGTTCAGATAAGATTTAGGGTAGAATTTAATGTGCCACGTAATGGAAAAATTCCATCCCGTAACATCATTCTGCAATGGATGAGTAAATGAAATGTTCGAGATAAATTCTCGTTGCTATTGCGCGCGCCTGAAAATGTTGCAAAAGTCAGATTAGCAGCGGTTACAAGTCAACCCGCTCTGCTAGGCGTCATTCAATTGTTTTGAATCTGTCGCGAACGAGCGCGCGCCGCTTCTTTACAATAACCTAAAATTCCATCCATACAAATTTTAAATTGTGCATCGACTTAAAGACACTGATAAAGCCTGCTCGATTGGCATTTTATATGCAGTTTCTTGCAATGTAAGAAGGCGGTCCAGATTCTGAAAAAATTATGTCAGATGAGCTCGGTCCGGGTTTGTGATGATTATTGCTTAAGGGCGCAAAACTGCTATGGTCATTAGCGCCCAAAATTCCGGGTTTGTAAATAAACAGAACTTGTATTACTAGAGTGATGAATAACCAATGGAAGTGTATGAACAACTGTTGCATTCACAGAAAGTAACAATGTGGTGTGGCGTTTCTGCCGTTGGAATCGTCGGTCCATGATTTTTGGAAGAAGGAAACCGTACTGTGACCATCATCGTACAGTGAAACACAGAAAAACTGGAAACGCTGGACTTATTCATTGTATTATATTTGTTCTATTTTTTACTTTAATTTATGATTATTAATACCTTATTTAAGAGAGATATTTATTTTTCATGTAAGATTTTTATTTTACCTATTTATTTTTTGACTGATAGATGAATTTTGGTTCCAGTCGAGTAGGATGGCGCCACAGCTCACACCATTCGTGAAACAATGAATACTCTGCGGTTCCTGTTTCTGAATTTAATAGTAGATTTATCTTTGTTGTTATAAAATATATACACATTTTAAATATATTTTATGCATGGCTCGTAGACCGTACATGCTCGAGTATGATAATCAGAAAGATGAAATAACAAATATATAAACAATAAAATTATGAAGAACGATGTTTACAGATATATGAATGGAAACATATTACATAATTACATTGGTTATTGCGTTCTAACCAGAAATGAAATTGTTTCTAGTTTCGCGCACTTTGGCTAGGAAAATGCCATATTCAACCAATTAGTGTGGTCGCAAAGAGGTCCCAGCATGCCAATCGACCTCTAATAGCACCTAATAAAAACTAACATAGTTTCTCTTAAGAGTTCTCAGTGGAAACATTCGGCGAGAATATGCACCCATTCCTCACTCATCCACAAAATGGACAGATTCTCCTACCGGAACTAACCGTTATTTTTTGAGCCTTCCAACTTCCCAGTCTAAACCAGGCCGTTGCTGATCCAGCCTTTCTCCCTAGAACAAACGTACACACCTCTTTACCCTAGTTTAGTTTAATTTTATTTGATAGGCTTGAGGAGACTTCCGCGTTACATTCTGCCTCGATTTCCTGCCTGCTGATATCCTCTAACCTTGTTCTAACTTTCTTCCATGCGTTTTTATTAGTTTCGTTGTCTCTTTGCCATATTGAAACCAGGCAATTCCTCCGAGTCCTCTTTCCATCTCTGAAGCCCAAAACGTTTGTGTTATATTTTGTGTCTGGTGTCTATAGCATTTAGCACGAAGTGTTGCCTGTTCTCCCTGCATTGTCTACGCCAGCATTTCGCCATCCTTGTTTTAGTATTAGCCGTATATTCAAAACAACCCATCTCCTCATTACTCAACAGTTTGACGTTCCTTTGAAGAGCCCGAAAACCCTATTCCAAAAAAACTACTTGAATTTTATTTACATGCTTGAAAAGTGCACTGCGACATCCCATTGATCATAATGCAGTTAAAATAAAACATGTCATGAATTTAGGAAAACTGATAGTGTTTTATTGCAGCGAGTTATGGTGAACTCCCATAGCCGATCACTGAATGAATTTGTCGTCATGGAGCCCACTTAAAAATGTAACATTTAAAAAATAAATTCATAATTGTGCTAACTTGTTTCTCGAAAAAAATAGTTTTATTTAATTATTATACACGAGTGTCGCACAAGAAGGTTCTGAAAACCGCCATATTGCATTGGATCACCCTGTATGATTCATTGTTTGGTTTAAATGTCGGTTTTATATAATTCGTTTTGAGATGTCACGTGAAATTTCGGAGATAATTACTGATTTAAGTTCAGATGAGGCGAGCTTTTGCCTGAGGCAGACATGCTGCATAGAGTCTAATCAAGCTCATCTTGTGCAAGGAAAATGTTATTGAAATAATACGAGTGGCATATCTGTGGGGATTTTTAAGTAATATAATTACTTCCATGAATGCAACGTTATCAAATTCTGTTGCGTTTCGTGCGACTTATTCCAACTAAGAAGAAACAAAATGAGATTAAAAGAGTAAAAGTAAGAATGTTTGGTCCCAAATTAAATGACTGTCAGAAATTGTTTAAAAAAATACATTTTTCTGCCACTACTTCACATAAAGTTAGATTAATGAAAATTTTGTGAATGTCTCAAGACATGGAGGGTGAGAGTTTCCAGTATTTGAAAGAAAATTATCGAAATTAGGGCCCGGCTTCTGTTCGATACGCTATCAGATAGACAAACGTTTCCAAAATATAAGATACCTTCAGAAAAGTCAGATAACAGGCATTAAATATACGGCATATATTTCGTGCATGAAATTAACGCCCATGATGCGTTTAAGAAAAGAACAGATTATCCAAAAATTGTTGGTGAACCTATGAATTAAAAAGGATAAAATTTAGAACTAAATTCGAATATGATTATTTCAGGTTTAAACCGACCGCCATGGGTGGCCGAAGTCGTTAAGGCGCGAACTCGTGAGTGGGAGGTCTGGGGTTCGATTCTTACCAGGACAGTCCTCCTGACTGAGCCCCCCCCCCCCCCCAGGTTTTCCTCAGTCCTCATAAATGGCAAGAAGCAAGGCCCGGAATGCTTCCTTCCTTTAAAAAAATAAATAAATAAAAACCTTTTCGTGATTTATCATTTCATCTCATGTATCATCAGTGTCCACCATCTATAATTCCTCAATAGTTAACACGGAAGTTAAACACCATTCAAAAAGTGTTTAAATCGCCATTTCTGTGTTTAAGGTTTTAGGTCAGTGGTGGTTTTTAAATTGTGATGGATGACAATTTTAATGTGCATAAATTTACTGTATTAGAAACATTACCCTATTGAGCTCTTAAGGCAGAATTACATAAAGATGCCAACTCGAAACACTTGTTTTCACTCATAGGCATCGATTGCCCTGGTGAGAAAATGCAGAACTTCAGATACAGGAGCGGCTATTTTTCATGTGGAGTTTAATGCAAAATTGTAAATGTTTTTATGTTTACGTGCGTGCTCGGTTTGAGCAGCACATGCTTACAGTAGCAACGGCTTGGGTATTTCTCAAGATCGAATTCGGAGTGCGCACGTCATGAAATTGGCTGTACTACCTGTATGCACCTATAGATAGCTCTGTAAAAATAAAGGGATGATATAATGAATACAAATGGAGAACATTTATTGCTATTTTTAAATTATTTAAGCAGCTATCGGTACGTATATGTAATCGAAATCCTAACAATGTAATCCGAAATATTTATTATTGACGCAAAGCTTAAGTCACCGGTTTGGTGGTGATTAACCACTAGCCGATCTTTATGAATTAAAACATTTGTTAACTTTCGGTTTGGCCAATAATACAAAATTTGAAATTAAATCGAATTCCTCTTAATAATTCGGACCGAATGGCCCTAGAAGTTCCAAACGCATGCTGTTTCACTACTGAAAAATCTTAAAAACTCTAGAAAGCGTTCTACCCATAATAACACAATTCTCGCAATTCTTACTTCATTATTATTATTATTATTATTATTATTATTATTATTATAGTTATTGTTGTTGTTGTTCCTGTTGTTGTTGTAGATTATATTAGGCTGCTCGTGTGTGGTAAAATGGTGAAATTTATGCAGTGAAATTTCCTCTTGGACAATTGCTTATTTTATATAGTAGTTTTGCAGAATACCACACTTATCTCTTTATGGTATTCCTCTTTCCTTCCCTTACTTTATTATGAGTAATGGGTATCATATGATAAAGCTGCTGTAAAGCGCGTAAAACACAATATACGCTTTCCAGAGATCTGTCATTTACGGTAAATTTAAAACTACGCTGCCCAGCTCCTAAACCTAGTTTGTTTTTCCTTTCTATTTTTTTTAATACAAATGAAAAAAAAAATATATTTTCCCAGCTAAACAAAGAAGGAATGTGTGATGATGATGATAATAATAATAATAATAATAATAATAATAATAATAGTAGTAGTAGTAATGTGTTTAAAATGCTAGACCGTTATTCAGAACCAACCAATAACAACCGAAACCGAAGACCAGATTAAGAAATCAATTTACCCACCTTAATTAATATAGCGTTCTTCACACTTATCTTTTATATCAATATCAACAATAAGAAATTCATACATATTGAAAAGAAAAATGCATTTCATCACGGTTGAAGTTTTAATTAACTAATCCTAATTGCCACATTTACAGATGATTGCTAAACACAATTTAGCTTCTGTGATAAAGCGTCATCTAATGGATTCATTTAAGAACTATACTCCTCTGGTAGCCGGATTTTAGAAGCAAGATCATCAAAGGTGCCGACACGAGCTTTCCCTACTGTACACACACACTGTGATTCCCACATGCTCTGTTGAGGTTTCTTGGTACAGCACTACCTGCGGGCACTATGCTAACTATTCGATAAAAAAAGACACGTCACCATCTGTGGGATAAAAATGAATATCGCTATTAAACAAATAGGTTATCAAAAAGATTTTTGCATCAGAATCAGATATACACTCAGAATATCTATCTCATACCTTTTGAAGAACACACAGCTAAATAGATATTTAGAACTTTATACAACTACGTCTAAGTGAAGATTAACTGAAAGAGGGAATATTCATGCTTGTATTTTTGAAGATCTGTTAATAGGCAATTAGAAATAAGCATGGGTAGGGTTCAATACCTAGTTTAATATTATTATAACAATGAAGGCTACATAGATAACTGAACATTTTTAATAGAATAAAAGACTTTGAT
The DNA here is from genome assembly GCA_030762175.1 of Metallyticus violacea. Classification (NCBI taxonomy): domain Eukaryota; kingdom Metazoa; phylum Arthropoda; class Insecta; order Mantodea; family Metallyticidae; genus Metallyticus; species Metallyticus violacea. Next base: position 32,852,953 of record CM060833.1, read on the forward strand.
GTGAATTTGTCATTGAAACTGCATTTCCTACTCCCACTTGCGACTTTTTCCTCTTAATTTGAGTACCAGAATAATGAACACGCTTAACATTTTTATCAGGACATCATACTGTACAGGAAAAACCGGGGGGGGGGGAGAATATGATCTTTTTTCCTTTCTTTTTTTCTTTCTTTCTTTTCTTTTTCTTTCATCTTTCTTTATTTTCTCTCTCTCTCATACAGGGAAAAATTTCCCATTCTACAGTATGGTAACTAGACAAACCTGCATTTTACAGTTGATGGGGAAATGCAGGTGCTTCAAGTGACCCGCCGCATTCACCACACTGTTCTACAAGGGAGTTTACCTTTATCTCTGTGTACAACATCACTCCAGAACTGCTCCTATTTTTTTTTTTTTTTATCTTTCCTTCATATGTAAGAATATCTACAGAGAGTAAAATATCATTGAATATCTTGTGTTTGTCATTTCACGTTAATGTAAAGTCATTTGCATTTAGTTATTATATTCAATAAAGCAGATTCTTGGTAATTTGAGGTTTAATTGAAATGATCATAATTAAGAATTTATATTAATAAATATAACAGAATAATCATTAATTCCCTCTTCTGCGAAAGAAAATAAAACAAAAAATCTAAACTTTTATGACGTCAATTGTTTGACACAAGTGTATTTTGAAAAGTTTTCGAAATGACGCACATAAATTTAAACTGCTATTCTCACGTTGCAGGTAGCAGCATCTGTATAATAATGCTCAGTTTGGCGAAGAGATATAGTATATACTCTTGCAGTGCAGTGTGTGTGTTAGACAACAAAAACCTTGAGTATATGCAACAATTATTAATAACTTGGATAAGAAGCATATGAAAACAACAAATATTCATACCAGTGCAAAACAGGGGGCTATTACTACAGCAACAATGGGTGAACAATGGAATTTATATAAGGTCATGAGAAGTTAGAAAAGTGCATAATCAAGATCTACCGCAATATCTGAAATTACGATATAGAACGGTTTATGGTTACAGCGACTGAAACCGCTGAATTTGTAGACATTTCTGGTGAACAAGTATATCACATTTTGGCACAGGAATCATGGATGGAAAAATTATCTGCAAAAGTAAGATTGCAATTTCTAAACAAAGACTGGTACGTTTCCAAAGCCTTTGTATCCATTATGATGAAGATTAAACGTGTGACCCTATTATACATCAGAAACAAAATACAGTTGAAATAATGGAAATATTATGAAACTTCAAAGAAAGCTATGTCTATGAAATCGATTGGAATAGTTAAGAGTTCAGTTTGCTGAGATGCTAAAGCGAGCATTCTTCTTCTTCTTACTGGAGGATGCTATGCAACCTTCTGGGTCAACCCTCTGTCGTTGCAATGTGGAAAACTAATTAATTGGGTCAACAGTTGGTACTCTTCGCCCTAATTTGGCTGCCAACTCCTCCCATGAACTTTAGCACAAATCACACACGCTACCCTCAGTCCGCCGGTGGGATTTCTTGGCATCAGGAATCCTGAGGTGAAATTCGTGACCTGTATAACGCGTTTATGCATAAGTTTATAGATCGATTGGACCCACTCTGAGTTTCCATGGCACCCGTTGCACAAAATTCACCTCAGATGGCATTCTTCCTTGTAAAAATATCTTGCAAAGTGTTTCAACGTATAACGTTAACTACTTAGGGAGAATTCGGCAGATGTGCAGAGATGCACCTCTTTGGACAATTCGCATTATCGTTTAGGACAATTAGGTAAAGAATAAGAATATTTTCTTCATAATTCATTGCGAGAACTTTTCATGTTATTTTAACACATGCAGAAACTCTTCCACCTGGAATGACACTTTTATAAAATCACTGAATGTAAGTTAACAAACACCTATAACTGCTTAATGTGTCAATGATAGAAGTCTTGCCTACAAGATGCTTGTATAGGATTATTACACATTTTCCTATGAAAAGGAAGCGGAAGAGAAGATGGACGTAGAGCAGATGAGAAGGCGTTTCAAAAGTAATGCAAATTGTACAGTTTGATAGAGATATACATTTTACCATATTTTTAAATAGGCACGCTTCTTCTCACCCCGTTGCAGCAACTTTGTTCCAGCAAGCCTGCAGCCAGGAATACGAAGTTTTTTTTTTACCTCGTTATTATCGCATCTGAAAGTGTCTCCGAATTATTTCAGGGGTTACAGCGGCCGTGTGAGGAGAACGCAGTTACACAATCTCCTGCAATTTCTTCTTATTGGTAGCTCCAGTTTATCCGACATTACGCTGGGGTTCTATTGACTATTTCATCCGTGTCCAAAGCTCCAAAATTGGTCCCTTCATATCCCTGAAGAGAGTCAACAGGACTAATGGAGGGTGAGAGGTCCTTTGTGACAATACGTGTCAGCAAGTCCTTTCCAAAAAAAAAAAAAATGCTGTGAAAGTCTGCACATGAATCATCTTGTGCCCATCAGTGAACATTCTGGTTACATGCAATTTGAAATACTTCAGAATGTCAATGATAATGCTTGCGGATCCGATGCTGACATCCAGATGATGCTCCTGTTTCCATAAAGTTCAGGAATTTCCATACTGTTTCTGCATTCTTCTATTAATTTCACGAAGTTTCCCACAAATCCTATTTGATGACTGCTCGTTATTTCTCTACGCTCAAACAGCTTAAGGGCGCCGTCAGTTTGTGCCAACATCTCATGCGCTTAACTTGACGTACCATTTTTAGAAAATAACTTTCCTGCGCAGGATTGTGAAATTCCTGTTTAATGAAATACTGTTAATTTGCTGTTAAGTTTTTGAAATGCTGTCATAGACAATTATTGTTCATGTATTTGTTGTGAAATAATTAATACAGAAGAAAAATAATTTCAGACAACCAATTAAGGGGGGTTTGTAGATATATACAGTATTAATAATAATAATAATAATAATAAATATAATAATAATAAACTTGTACAAAATCAGTAATTGCATATGAAAATTAAAATTGGAATCTTTTTATCTCCCAATTTTGAGATTTCGAAATATTTTCGTCAGAGATATGTAAGGGAAACTCATTAAGCAAGTTATAAATAGATATAAAGCTAACCATTAAAGGTACTAATTTGAAAAATATTTTTATTTCTCAATATAATCTCCTTATACATTCAGACACTTGTCCCATCGTTTCACAAGCCCCTGAATTCCAGCAGCTTAAAATTATTTGGGCTGCTGTCAGTACCAACCCTTTCTGCAGCTTCATTGTCGGGAAATTGTCCATCCAAAAGATGATGTTTAAGAGAGCCCAACAAATGTCAATGTCGCTTGGCGCAAGGACGAAGCTATATGTAGAATGCTAGAGAACTTTCCACTTGAAATTTCGCAGCATCTCATTGTCTTGTTGGCAATATGAGGATCTGCGTTGTCATGCAAGAGCAACACCCCATTTGATGAGGAGTCCTTGTACCTTCTGTTGAATGGTCTTACGAAGTTTCCTGAGGATGTTACAGTAGGAGTCGGAATTTGCGGTTTGTCCTTGAGGCTGGAATGAGGTGAGCACTATGCCTTCGTGCTCCCAGAAGACTGCGAGCGGATGATATCACTCTAAATATTTTTCTCTCTCTCAGGCAACGCAGGATGTTTCCGCTGCATAGGCGCACGCTTTGCGAAAACCTAACCTGTCATGCATTATGAAGTAGGCCATTCTGTGGCAGTGTCTATAGGGTCTATAGTTATTGGTCTGTATGCTCGGATGTAAATTTATCTCTGTGGCCGGCCGATGCGGTGTTGTCTTCGTTAAGTGTCCGTTCTGCAGAGAACTTCTGCACACAATTCTAAGTAGAATGACGTGACAGGCTCTTCTCCCTGTAGATGGAAAGCGTTTCTTTGTGAATATTCTTTGATTCCATACTTTTGCGCACAAAAATTGCATAACGGAGCGCTGCTCGAGGGTTTTACACTCACTCAGAGGCGCCGCCATCTTGCAATTGCTATTTCGTTATTGTAAACACCGATTGTCGAATGTCAGCAATTGCTACCGGGCTAATGCTGCAAACTAATGACAACAGCCTCAGGTGCCTCATTCAAACATATACCGTACATCATTTGTAACTTACTTAGGGATTTGCCCGCGTACATTATTTAATATTCATGTGAATTAAGAATTTGATATTTAGAAGAGAAAATGGAAAATGAGAATATAGGTATTAAATAGTGCCATACTTGATACAATTTTTTTTTAAATTAGTAATTATGGTTCAAGCTTACAGGGATATAGAAAATATAAAAAGAAAACCTATATGAAAAATTCAAAAACTGAGGCATAAATGAAAGTATGAATAACACAAAATAAATGTAGTAAGTGAAAACAATTAAAAATGTATTATAAAAAGGATTATGTTATTTTGTCAGTTATATCTAGGTGAAAAACACTAAAAAGGAAAGACTAGATAAGAAATTAAAGGAGGAGTATTAGATAAAAACGTACCTAAAAACAAAGAAACTAAATTACTTATGTAAGGTGATCCAAAATTGCCTATGCATTTTCGAAAAGATACTAATTTTGTTTTGGTGTTTCGGGCTTATCAAGAAATAGGCTCAACACTAAAGAGCGAAACACTTTTTTCTACCAGATTATGGGGGTAAAAGTGTTTACAGAAGCAAGAAGATTTTAAATACAAATTCCAAATATCAGCTTCTACTTCACAGAATGTCCACCTTTTGGTGAATGTGTTCAAGAGACCATAAACTTATGACGTACTCAACAAGTAAGTGAACACAACCAAAATACAAGAACCCGCCATTATAATCACTGGTCATGCCTAGGACACTTCACTTAGAAGTTGAAGATCACGATGCTTGTCATTATCTCCCTCAGGTTGATGTGGTACATTCTGTTCAGCAATGAGGCAACCCTTCACACTGTGTTCCTGCACTGTCAAATATGGGAGGAATAACAGCCACATAGTATCCATGAGAGGTATAAAGGGGATACTCGATGGGGTCTTCGGTGCGTTTATGTTACAGGTCTCCCAGTCAGGGGTACCAGCAATTTGCTTATTATAGGAGAAATTCTTAAAACTACAGCTTATCCAGGATTATATGTTGGAATTCGAATAGAGCTCCATCACAGTAATAGACTGCAAACGGAGAGATTCAACATTGAGCACCATCCTAGCCCAACTTATCTTTTGCCTAAAGTGTAAAATATTTAACAAAAAGTTTCCTGGCCGTTCCCATCTAAGTACATTTATGAAACGCCAGAAGGAATTTTCAGTTCTACTGTTGATTATTGAGAACAATGTTTAGAAATGTGAGGGGAACATGTTGAAGTGTATTGAATAGGTTACATAAAAGGATGTATACGAGGGCTGTTTGACGAGTCTGAGCAAAGTTAAATAGGATATAATTTTGTTTATCCCATTCTTAAAATATGTCTTCAGTCCTGCGAAATCCGTTTTGTTTCTGTGACAACCGCTTCCTTCCTGCTAGCCATTTCTTCATGCTGAGGAAAACAGGAAATAATCCAATGGAGCCAAATCCGGAGGGTAGGTGGTAGAGGAAGATTTTTAAATTTTATGCCCAATAGTTTTGAATGTCGCGATCGCAGACATAAACTGGCACATTATTGTAATGAAACAGAAATTTCTTCGCCAAATGAGGACGATTCTTCTTGATTGGGTCGATTGTTTGCTCTAGTAGCATAGTGTAGCATGAATATATTATGGTTTTGTTTGTATTTTTTCCAAAAAGAAAATTAATATTTCACCGTGGCAATCCAAAAACACAGTGATGATCACCTATCCTGTTGATAGGGATTGTTTTGCCTTCTTTGGAGCACTTTTTCCGATTGTAACTCTCTATTTAGACTGCTCCTGCATGTAATAATGGATTAAAGTTTTCGACTTCACTTGAATTCCATTTAAATAGCTCAAACTTCTTCATGGAAGCAACAATTCGTTCTCTTTTCTGGTCAATCTTAGCAGACACGACACCCGCCTGGCTGACAGCGTTTTCATTTGCAAATGGTTGTGCAAAATATTATGCGCACCATCTCCAGAAATTTCCATAACTTCAGTCTCCAAGCCTCAGCATCATGTGAATGTTTTCACTCTCTTCGGAAGTCGTTACCTCCACAGGACGTTCGTAACGGATCTCATCATTTCCGCTCTTTCGGCCACATGTAAACTCATCAAAACATCTAAGCAAAGGTGCAGATTTGCCGTAATGTTTGTTCGGCTTTGGCTTAGTTTCTACGAATGTTATGTTTTGTTTATAGTTCCTCCATTTGTAATGCTTGTTTCCAAACGTCCGCAGGAAAATGGCTTTTAAACACAGTCTAAGCTTCATAACTGTCTATAACCATGTACATCATCCCTCAATGGTCACCACGTTGTCAAGGGAAGATTGAAAAAATGTAGTGCTATCATCTTTTGATCAAAAAACCATCGTATATGCCTCTAACTTTGGAAAAGCCGTTATATAAAATGGTTCAGAACTTTTTGGATAACCCTACATATGAAACAATAATTAAAAGCATTACAAAATATCGAGCTGAAACTTGGGTAAAAAAGATTCAATTATTTCAAAATTTCTAACATAAGAAGTGGATTTTTCGAGATCTGTCAGAATTTCTAGGAGGGATTAAATTCAAAAGCAAGTAATGCTGATAAAAGTATTTACTGAACTCAACAAAACACATTGTAGGGATATGAGAAAAGGATACTTGATGAGTGATTGACATAGAAAGTGATGGAGTGCAGAACAGCTGGACGGAGAAAGGAAACAGACCAATGCACGAGGTACAAGAATAATCAAAGATAATAGCAGAGGATGGGCTAAGGGTGGATATTTACGGTTTCGGAACGGTAAAAAAAATGCAATATATATATGAGTAGTAGTACGGCCTTATTAAGGACTATTTTTACACCACAGTTCAACTGATGCACCATGACATCTACTCAAACCAAGAATAAATCGGGCTAAGCATTCACTTTGGTTATGAATCGCCTTCCACTCAGGTGCTTCAATGTTGAAAAGAGGAAACCGCTGTCTGCCAGCTGTAGGAAGATGAACGAGTACCTGCCAATCACCAATTTGTGTGACGCCTTTGCAGCAACCCACGTCATTTTCGAATAGCTGCCTCTCGCAACTGGCCCAGTATGTCACTGGGGTTCAGCATATGAAACTGACACGAAATGCTGTTTCATGGTCTCAAAACACTGTAAATAGAACCTTCTTTGCTGATGGATGCTTGCTTATTCCCCAGTGTCAAAATTGCTCTCTTCTCATCAGAGTGATTCCTATCCTATTTGTGAGCTTCATTGTGAACAAACTTTTCTAATCATGCTGTGCATTGTGTCAGTTGAGATCTTAGGCCTGTCAATGTAGCATACAATGACATCTCTAGTAGACGTGCTTGACCAGCTGGATCGCTGTTCATCTTGAAGGTCTGTCTCGTCGTTATCACGCCCATGTTTGTTGTGACACAGTGCCGTATATTTAAAATAGTTGATGATGCATTTCGGCTGACTGGAACAAGATCACATATGCATCTGCAGTGTCTCTGATTCGGCAGATAATTTGAAGAGCTTTGAGTGTGAAAAGTATTTTATTCGTTGAACAGCTGTAAGTTTTTTAAAACTCAAATATTCTTTTTGCTTCCATTTAACCTCTACATACTTTCAAGTTGCTAACTTTAATTGTCAACAGTTGAATCATTTCTTTTAGTCATGTTGCCTAACAGTTCCCATGTTAACTTTCTCTTTCAATTTTTTTCCCTCCACGTAACCCTGGGGTCGGGGCCCTTGTCAGGTACTACCCACCGGGCCAGTGGGACCTGGGGCTCACGGAAGGCAGGGACGCCCATTCCCTGCAGTGGACTGACTCAAAGAGTGTTCCACCCTGTGACCTTCTTGTAAAAGTAATCATCTCAGTAACTGGATTTATGCCACTTTCTTCTTTCGAGGTCTAGCTCGCTTAGAGATTTCTTTCTGTTTGAGTCTGCTATCCATAAGCATAGCAACTTTAGAAGAAAAAAAATGTGTTGCGCATGCTTCAGAAGGTTTTCCGCATCATCCACAAAAAAACAAATTGTATTTTATACATCACCTTTCCTAAACTTCCAATTACTGAATAGATAGGTATCCATGTACTTAGTATTTGAGTTTTGCTTTAGCCTAACATATTTCGAAAGCGTTTATCATTCATTGATTTGGGGGGGGGGGCCTTAGTTAAAACACCAAAAGCATGGGTCGATGCACGGGCAATATACATGTATAGAAAAGGAAACATACGAAGTCTTTTAGACACCGGATAGAGATCAATGAGAAAATAATAAAAGTATACTAACAATTGCAGATGCATTAATATTAGAAAAACAACGTGACTTTCGACTTGAAAGATCGTGTGTCCATAATGTGTTTTATGTTTGAAAACTGTAGAGAATACTAGAAATACACAACCCATTACTGATGGGAGGAAAAAAAAAACTTTGACAACTTAGGTAAACATTAATGTGAAATGCTTCATATAAAAGAGAAATATCCAAGATATCTGATTTAGACAATACAGAGTATGTATTAAATACAAATATTGTCATACAGGAATATAATTTTAAAAATAAATATATTAAATATGTAAGAGAGGGCTATAGTATGTCATCAAGTCTTTTAATGTTTTATTAGAAAGCGGAAGATTAAGAAGAAGACAGATTTTAAACTAAGACACCAAAGTGTGTATAAATGTTTAATAGTTCGCTGGTGACTTGATTTTAATTTAAGAGAATGAGTGTGTGTGAAGGTAATTAACACAGAATAGAAGTGTGATACATGTGACTTTGTTTGTCATACTCTTAACAGGAAAACTCCTGGGTTCCAACAAACAAAACCGCACCAAAATTAATTATGAGACATTTATTTACTTCTGAATTCAACGATGATATTTATTGTCTATAAAACACTTATTGGTCACAGTGGTCTCTGAAGATAAGTGCCACTTCGAAGCATCGATATGTCCGTATATCTAAATTGTATAGCAGGAGGCGAGAGAAGGTCGACTACACGGAGAACTCTGATGAGCAACTATGGCGTTTTACAGAAAAACTAAATAACTAAATGAAGGTCTCTTGTAGTGATTGTAGATTTGTTAGTTCGAACCCGTCTTATATCTTTATAAGTTAAATTCTCGGGACGCATAATAGTTTAGATGTAAAACTCCTCTGGGTGGACAAATTTTGGATCTAAAAGCCAATACATGTACACCGTTGGCATTAAAATTCCAACACATTGTGAGTGTTCATAATATTCCTGCAGAAATTATGTGTATTCTCTCGTTCGGTTTTTTTCAGGGGTCGTTGGAATCCTTTGTTTGTGTGATCGTCCTACCTCGGTCCACTGATATCGTACTCAGTTCACTGTGGATGCATTTTGTCCAATATGAACAGAAACGTCACTCTCGACAACATTTTCGACGAATCATATTCACTCCTTCTGATAATATGTGGGGTAGGTTTAACGCGTCTCTTAGGGCGTTGCAATTTAAATGACCACCAGTGTACATTACTGTTCTCTACATCATTCTAAACGCTTCAATTGGTCTGAATAAAATTAACAAAATCACTTCTTCCTTTAATTTCATCCCTACCAGAAACTCATAGTTCAACAGTTTTGATATAATAGCAAAGTTGCTCTTTAAAACGACAAGGAAATTTATATATTAAACAAAAATTCTATTTTCTCCATATTTTAGCCTTAAAGGAACGTAACCTGACCTACCTCAATATTTTTCTTATGGTTCAAAGAGCTGTTTTAAAATACCCAGGTAATTTAAAGCCACTTTTAATTTACTATTAAAAAGCTTATATAATTTATTCTGTTTAAATAATTTTATAACATGTATTGAAAATTAAAAATTAAAGGGTCAAATATGTTTATTAGTGAACATTGTTTTAATGTTATTTTTGTTCTCTCGTATGTTTCCTAAAAGTAAAACATTCCAGCTAGGTAGCAGGGAAAGGCAGGTAAACTACTGAAAGTGATTTGTGCTGCATTCTTCGAACTTCGCTGGGCGAATGCCGTCACCGGCCTCTCATATTTCGGGTTCCATGAAATCATGACCTTAGGAGGCTGTTCCATGCTGGTGCAAGACCTACCTCACAGTTGAGACGTAGTACTCTTGGCATGTTATTCGCTGCAACAAAATCGATCCCATTACCAGGTGGCTGGGAGATGCTTCTGCCTTGCTATGCAAAGTTGCCAGTGCACGTCAAGTAGGGCTCGAAATCTCGACTAGAAAAAGCGCGAGATGCTGCAAACAAGTGCCCTGTCTCACGTGAGAGAGATCAAAAAGCTCACGCATTTTATGTTAGCGTTTCTCGAAGCGTGAAAACAGCATTTACTTTCTCATGCTAACATGTCTGGGTTAGTAGTAAACAGTAACTGAAATGTTTTAACCTTTCCCCAGGTTTCTATACAGCATTTATATACATAAAAAGTCTGAAATGCCCAGAAATATAAAATATGAAACATCTAATTTTTTTATTAAACTATATAAACAACTTATTAATAAATTATCAATTCTTCTTGTTTCTTTTCACTTTGCATGGAGTTTTTTTTAAGCCAAAACAAAAAGTATGTGTCATTTGTATGTTAACGCTTTCCTTTTTACTAAATATGACCAATAATGTTTCTATATGTTCAATAGTCATGCTTCGTTATCTATAAGAATATATTTCAAACAAAAAATAATCATTCTACACTCTGTTATTGGGCAAAATAAATATGTAAGTTTGCTACGGGAAGCGTGAGCTATCCATATTTTCTTACCCTTAAATCTTTACTTTAAGCACAGTACGAAGCGTAAGAAGCGTTTTATTTTATTATTTTTTTTTTCATATCTCCATGTTTAATTTTATTTTAGCTTTACCAATGGGTCTTTGTGCTTGAAAAAAAATATACATTTACAGATCCTACAACATTACTGACATTCTTTTATTTTCTTTATTCTTAATGACCTATTCTTAGTGTTTCCCAAAATACATTTTAATAAATACAGCGTAATTTGAAAAGCACCCGATTGTAAATGCAATTGAATTGCTACCTGATTCAAAAGAAATGTTTGAGTTCAGACATAGAGATGCTTTATTTAACAGACCGGAGAAAATTAAGGAAAAGGATGGAGGTTTTGTGCTGTTGTTGGCTGGAAAGAGCTGGTTGCTTGTGAGTGGGAAATGTGTTTATTGGAAAGTTAATTGTTAGGACCGTCATATTACTTGCACCGAATATATTAGCATTTCATTGATTTGTTTTTAAAAATTAAGATGAACAATATTTTTAAAAATTAAAATATATGCAAATTTGATGGTTTATACAATGCAATCTTGAAAATATGCCACAAAATATGTATAGTAATCTATTATATGCAAAATATTCCAAATGTGAAAAAGCGTGCCAAATAAGCTCTTCATATTAGAAATCAATGAAGTTTCAAACGTGTATAAAACAATTTTCCATGTATTTCAAAGATCATAAAAATATGCATTTCGGTACGACTCCAAGTGCCAGCTCTAAGCAAATAATTTCTTGACCCTAAGTTCCAAAGATAAAATAGAATGTTAATAGTTTTCATTTAGTATGTTTAATTATGAGCCTCGTGTTTCAGTGGAGTGTTCACGTAAGCAGAAGAGAATATCACGTCGTTCTAAATAACAGAAGTTTTTGTGAGCAACTATGTCTATGTTGGCACGTATTTCATAAAACTTCGATAAATTCGTGCTAGTACTAATGGGAAATAACAGTCTTATCGTTTTGCCTTGTTACAGTTTACCATTACAAAATTTGTCTCTTATAAAAATAATAAAACGTCACAATATCTTTATCAACTTTAGGTTTCGTATATATTAAGTAAATATATGGGGTATTTAATAAAAGACGATCATAACTTTTACAGCCATAACTTCTCGCATGAAAATTATTAACTTTACAATATTCGTTACCTTACCGTAGTGATAGTTTCATTGTTGCAATTTTCGGTTCCTGCCTGTGATAGGTGTGCAAATTGAGACACCTACAGCAGTATGGACGAACAATATGCTGCTCTGAAATTCTACTTTCTTTTCAACAAATCTTCACCTCAGGTTTATGCAAAGTTACAGAAGACCATGGAGGCTTTGCGCTTCCCTATAACGTATCTCGAAGATGGTTTAAAATGGGGAGATTATCAATTTCAAAGGAAGGTGGACCCTGGTTACAGTTTGTACTCTAGCTAAAGAAAACATTAACACAAGTTGGACACGAGATGTGTTTGTGCACGATGTTGTTTCCCAAACAAAGGAACGTTCGTGTGCAGGTTTGCATGCGGAAGACGCGAATTTTTTCTACTGATGAAACCTGGGTATATCATTTCGATTCTAAAAACAAATAACAAAGCGTTGTGCGAAAATCTGCATCATTACCAACACCAAAACAAGTCAAAGTTGTAGCTTCTGCTGGGAAAGTTATTGTCATCCCATTTCTCGATATTCAGAAGTAGTTTGTCTGCATTTCGTCAGTGAGTATCTCTTAGAGATGTCCTGAAAACGCTGCAAGGTCACAATTCCGTGCAATAAGCTGGATAATGCAGGGCATGTTTTTGCTGAATATCTCATAAAAATTAATGACTTTCCCTATAGTCGGTCCTGGTGGTGTGCTTGCCTCCTAAACCCAAGGTCGCAGCTTCTATCCCGGCCAGGACCGATGGCTTCCTTCGGAAGGGAAGTAAAGCCGTGGGTCCGTGTCGTACATTTACGGCAGGAAAAAGAACTTCAAGCCTAAAAAAAAGCTATCTACGAGCAAAATTTGTTGGCCGTTCCACGCCCTGAATTGAATGGGACGCTGATGACCCGAGATGTTAAAAGAGCGTTCGTAAATAAACCAAAATCAAAATCTCACTCCCTACAGTTCAGATTTAGTCTGTCGTTTTCGTGGGAGGCATTTTTCATCATCTGAAACAGTGATGAAGGCTGCGGAGGCGATTCTAAAGTATCATGTTAAAAATGGGTTCCAATATGTCTTCGAAGATTGGCAGAAACGCTGGGACAGGTGCATTGCATCCAACGGAGGCTGCTTTAGGAAATATCAACAGAATTATGGAGACGAGCAAAGATACGCTGTCAAAAAATAGTTCATTACTGAACAGCCGTCATAATAATATATTGACAAGGGAACATATAAACGTATTTTAATTTAAGTTATTATTTTAAACACGGTTTTATTTGCTGATAATAAAATGATCAGAGAAGAACATATCTGAAACTATAAATAGTTTCCAAGAACTGCATCTATAAACAAATCAAATATAATTGCATTCAGTGATATATGACCAACACTATACAGCTGCTAAACTATCTCGGAGTAATCCATTCTGAAGAAGATACGAGTGCTAGAGCAGGAGTTAAGCTCAATGTGATATGTAACGGACGCTATGATACAAAACCAGAAAGACACGCAATTACTGGTCTTAAATTACGGTAGCAAATTTTATATTCTAAGTGGGAAAAAAACGAGCTTCTGAAACAAAATTTCTGAAACCGTTGTATAGATATATATCTCAAGGATCAGAAAAGAAACGAAAAACATTTTAAGGCGGAAGAAAATATATGACCATATAAAAAGCATTAAAGATGTTTTGTCTCCAAAAATAAATACTACCACTACTAAAAAACTATCCATCAGGACATAGATATGTGGGAAAACAGGTAAAAATGACTGGTAACATCCTTTGAACAAGCAACAGGCCTAAGTCTTAATCCGGCTTGATGATAATGACCGCTTTAACAAAATACTTAAATTATTGACGTTGATAGCACAATAATTATCACATTATTTACTGCTGTTAATATATTGAAACAACGCAAGCAAAAAGACAAAAATGGGTAACTATGGAACTTTTTCTCCTCTAATATTGAGAGTACTATTTTATCTAACTGTTTATGGGGAAGCTTCGCTGTTCTATAAGCACTTTGCCTTATGCCTATCCAATTTGTCATATCAAAGGAAATAAATTAATCGTAACAACGCGATTGTTTATTTAACATGTTATAAATGTGCAACACTATATATCTAACACTGCATTTACTAAATAGTATTTTTTTCATATATCTGCCATTAGATTTCTCCGGACTCATCCAGAAACACATTTTTTAACTTATATGTATTTTTGAATGAGTTTCATCGGAATTTGCAGTCTTCTGTATTACAATAATGATCATTATTTCATCACCTATGTACCAAACATGTCTAACGCCACAATTTTACATCATATTATGAACTATCCTTGCATTAAATTTATTTAAACAATTTTAACCATATCAATTACAGCATTGTTTCTCAAAATATCCACATATTGTTTTTAGGTATAGCATGAAAATGTATTTTACAATAGTAAAATCAGGCATTAGACCTAGAAAGACTACAAAAATTCAATTCAAAAAAGTGTGAATCGCATTGTACCTTTTAATACCACAAAAATAGGATTTCTGTTGAAATATTTTTCTACCATGAAAATATAAGTTTATTGTGTTTGGAAATTCCTTGCAGCTAACATCTATTGTACATTCATTTTTATATTTTATATTGATAAGATCGAAATGTCACAAATGTTATTCTAAAAATAGATGTCTTATAAATAAAAATGTAATAAAATAGTCTGGATATATTTCTATTATTAAAATATGATTTTCCTCAGTATTAATCTAATAAAATTTGCAGAAAATTTTATTAACGCTGTTCAACAAAATAAAAAAGTGGTTCCAGCTGAAAATTTGTTTGAGAAGAGCTGCATCAGAGTTCCAATATGCTAAAAATATTGTTTCCGTCTTGTACGAAAATATCTTTCCCGTATTCGTTTCGAAATTCCATACTCGAGTTAAACCATTTGGAAATATTAGGGTGTCTCATAAAAAGCTCTGTTTTTAAGTTTGGTATAGTGTAAGCTTTTCTTTTGTTTGGCAAAGTTATTTCCAGGATACCAAGGTTATTATTGTGTATATTGTGAATGTGTGTCAGTCGTTAGTTATTAATGCACAATCATAAAATGGAAATAACAAAGTCTGAAACTAGAGTTCTACTAAAGCACTACTGGAAACAAGAAGAATATTGAACGTACAGCACAACGGTTCCAGAGTTTCAATAATAGAGAAGAAAACACTACAGATTTATCACGTTTTGAAAGATCTAAGGTATGGAATATTGACAATACACCCAGAGATATGGAAGAAAATCCACAAAAAGTTCTCGAAGACTGACATAAGAACTTGGTACATTAAAACATAACATAGTACCGCCATGTTAAGACAATTAAAAAAATCATACAGAAACTGTAGCTCATTGAACTGACACATGAACAGGCCCAATGCAGAGTGGATATTTATCATCCTATCGTAAATTTCTTTGATGGGAGCTTTATCAGGAGAATTGTCATGTGCGATGAAAAATGAACATATTGCCTCAACCCTCATACCTCGAAACAGTCGCTCAATCCCAGTAGCCTATCAAATGCATCGCTAAACAAAATCGGTTCGGTTCCAAAGTAGTGCTATGTGTCTTGTGCAATTTTAAAGGTGTGATTAAGTAGGAGTTTGTTCCAAACAGGTGTACCGTTTCTTTATCCTCAACAACTGGAGCGAGTTAATGAAGTTTTGAAACAGAGACACTCAGCATCGGTTGTTGGTGGATTTGTTTTATTTTCGGACGCTCTTTAACATCTCAGCTCATCAGGTCCCATTCAATTCAGGCGTGAAACTGCCGATAAATTTTGCTCAGAGGCCTCTTCTTTCAAGCTTGAGCTTTTTTTCTTTTTTTTGTGCCCTAAATCATACTTAGGATTTTTATGCCCTAAAAATCCATCGATCCTGCCGGATTTGAAACTGCGATCTTGGTTTTAGAAGGCAAGTGTGGTTACCATTAATTAATGAAATAAGAGTTATCTTGCAGAAGGACAATGCGAGACCTAATACCGCTGAACCATGTAAAAATCCAGGGACTGAAAGGGATCGAATTGCTACCACACCCACCATACACACTGATCCTGCATCTTCAGATTACCGTCTGTCTCGATCCATGGCCTATTTCCTGCATGGAAGAAATTGCGAAAACTTTGGAGCGGCGGAAGTGGATATCACCGAATTCTCCGCATAAAAATCCAGAAACTGGTACCGTCTCGGTTAATAAACCTCGCTGAAATGTGACTCAAGACTGTAGAAGATAATGATGTTTATTGTGAAGATTAGTTTAATTTCCTGGCAGTACATATTTCAAATAAAGTTTTGCTTAAAAACAGACATTACTTATAAGACTGTATCTACATTTAACTCCAGGAAATCTGTACTAGACACGAAAATAATTTACAAAGTTTTCACACGAACATTTACCTATATTTAAGATCTTGTTGCCGTAATAAGTTTCTCCAGTTCGTTATAAATGTGGCATTGTTGGACTGTTTTTATCTAGTTTGTATTGCACATCTTTTGTTTTATTCCAGCGACAGTCTACAGGCATGTTGTATTCCATTATTCCTCTTTCCATAATTTAAATGCCTTAGTAGAAGTCAACATGGCAATCAGAAGTAGATCTTGAGCGACAAATTGTAACCTAATTATCAGTTTTTTATTAATGGCGCTAACAGTAGTCTATTGCAGGAAATGAAGACTTTTCCCGCTGCTTTTTCATTTCCTTGAAAAACCGCGTCAAACGTTTCGCTCTTAAACAATTCCGGGAATCTGTGGACTGAGAGACGTTTCTCAGTTGCAGGAATTTTCTTTTCTCTTTTTCTATTCATGTAGTGCTAGCAAAGCATTTGTTCTCTGATGTTTCTTGAATATATCTGATTATTTTACTGAATCGTACGAAATGTAGGATCATGAAAATTAGAATATTTTTCCTAAAGTAAAATGAATAAGAAATAAAGAAAAAAATGTTTTATGTTTATTTCATGACGTTATAATTTTTGTTCACTAACATTTTAAAATACATATTCCAAAAATAGTTACTGTTAACTTTATAGAAATTGCTCAAAATGGCCGCCCCTAGTTAAGCATAGTTCAAAACGTTTTGATACACTTTTACAGAAGTTTTTGAATAATTGTTTGTTCTTGTGGATTTCTTTGAAAGTTTTGGTGAGTAACTTACGAAGGTGGTTTAGATACTGAAGTCTTAGAGTCTACTTCTGTCCTCTTCTACTTTCACCTGTCCATTAAATAAAATTTGCTAGAGCAAGTCAACCACTTCGGTAACATAATGTGAAGGAGAACAATCTTGCTACCAAATATGCCAACGATATACCTGGTGAGCTATAAGCCGCTTTTCAAATCATCTTCATTGAGACCTTGGAGTTAAGGCCGATACAAGTGTCAAGCGAATGGTACCAAATTCACTTTGCTAGTTTCAAGCGACTTACAGCCCACACATTTCTTCCAACATTTCACGGTGATAGTCTTCCGAACAGTATGGACGAATGATGGTCTTGTGACAAATGCCAAGAGCGTTCAATTCCTCTTGCATCAATTTGACCAATCTATTCATTTTAAAAGTTGCTTCATCGGATATAATACTGAACTTAGAACTCTCAAGATGTACAGTTAAGACTCATAACAAATTTGATTACAAGGTTTCAGTTTTGTCTCTCAGAATGCTTGAGCAACTGACTTATGAGAATTAACAACTAATGTATTTTCATCACTTTGCCACTTCTAGTTTACAATGACTGAGGTAAGTCTCGTATTGAGCCCGTTTCCTCAACGCTTTTGTCCAACTTCCAGATGGATCGCCTGGTGGCGTGCAAAAACTTATCTCATTGTTATGTTGTCTTTATCATTTTCCAACAGTTGAAACAATGATGCGCGTTGCCCATACTGAACCTGTGCATGCGGAATGTGTTTTCTTATGTAAAATAAATATACTCACTGCAAGAAAATAATATTCACTGCTGTATTTCAGGTAATTGTTTTAAGACACCTGGTATTATCGCCAAGAGTTAACAGTAAGACGCTTCATATTACATTTTTTTTTAAACTTCGGAGTTGGAAGATACGTCCAATGTTCTTGCTCGATACACATAACCGAATATGTTCCTTCAAGGTTAACAGTTATGCTTTAATTATGCTTTAAGTGTTTAGCTGCCCGTAGGTACCCCCCGAATTTGTATATATAATATGCGTGACGTTGGTTTGTTTTGTGTATATTTTATTACAGATGAGTCATTATATTTTATTAATGTAATTAGTGATATTAAAACTGCGTAATTAAACGCAATCAATGTAAATATATGTGTAATTATTTTCAGTTTATTTGCTATGTAAAGTGAATAGAAAGTTTTTTCTGGTGAACCTTGCCAAGGCAGCCGTCCTGCAAAAACAAGGCTATAAAAACCATAACAATGGAAACTAAAGACTGGACAAAAGGGTTCTTAAAAGGTTAGAACTTTTCTTTGCCATGCGAACAAAACGCTTCGTGGGAATTATAGCTGACAGTCGGCAGAGGACACCTACCAATGTTAGAGTCGTCTGTTTAAACTTTAAAAGGCAAGCCAATCGCCCGGCTTGTATTTCCAACCTCCATTGGAAATACAATGTCTAGAAATATCCAATAAGATGTTATGAAAACATTTTGAAGGTATCCAATAGCTTATAGTCTTATGAAACTGGCGCCAAATCTAGCGTTGGTAGTAGCCAACGAATCTAGATTTGTATTCCATATAAAAGGAGCCTTCGCCCCCATTTTGGGCATTCAAGTCAAATAAGTTTCGAGTTAGGCCGGTCCACGCCGCCACTTAGCGCAAATGCTGCACTATTCACTTTCTAAATTCAAGGCAACAAGGTGTAGTTAAAGTGCTTACTGATCAAGCATTATTCGCTGATAACTTCAGTTAAAGCCAACACATTCGACCAGAACTGAAAAGAAGTCAATGCGGTGATATTAACAAGATTTGAGTTCGATTTCGTTGGTATCGCTCGTTACCGTTGTGTTCGCATCGGCAGCCTAGGAGAAGAGACTCACCATCAATCATTAAAAGAATCTAAAGTCAATAAAAATGCATGTCGTGTGGAGTGCTCTTTCATACTTCGTTAATTTCCATTTTATCCCCGTTGGGCTCCATCAACGAAAAACAGCGATAGACTTGCGAGACGGAGTCTCCAAGGAAGTGTTGACGATCAACGAGGAGCTCTTACGTCACTAACCTCAATATCGACAAGCTTTGGTGATCAGAGAGGGCCACTCTTAATCAATCTAATTAATAACCTATCGCGTAACATTTCCTCAGTATTGATAGTACAAGTGTTTCCCACTTAATTATATTATTATTTATGTAACATCTGTCCAGTTATAGAAAAGAAGTGTATGATTTACTGTAACATGTTAAAAGCCAATGTACAAACGCTATATTTTAATCAATTAGGGAATGGAAACTTCAATTTACCGCTCGGTTAGGAAAGTCCATACCCCATGGATAGAAGTCGCAAACGCAGTATATTCTAAAGGGGCTAAATAATCACTGTAAAAGGTTACTGGTCACGTAGACACCGTCCAAGATTACTCTAACATTTCACCCAGAGGTTTCCCGCTTATTCTTTTTCTTCATCTTCTTCCATTTTAAGGATTGGTTTGATTCCCGTTCCGAAGCCAAGTTTGATTAAATGAACTTTCGTCTTCAACTTGCGCTGGAGTGTATAAATTGTGAGTGTTTCTTCAGAAAACATTCTCTGTTTATGTTTTGGTATCTAATAATGTCACCTATCAGGTTTTTTTACTGTCAATTTTTCTCTGATAGCACCCATTCGAATTTCAGCTCTCCAGCTCTTTATAATGATCGTAAAATTTTCATTTCGCCTGTTTCAATACATCTTTTATCCATTGCTCTCAAATATTATAGTATTTGATACAATATTATGAAGTCTTAATCGTGTTCACCTAATACATTTCTCCCAGAGTTTTTTTAATACACCCATTAATGATGTTATAGTTCTGTGCTATATTTACTAAACTCCCATTTAGAAAAAAAAGCTATATATTATATACAAACTACTTTAAAGAAAGAGAATGTTCTATTTTTGGTCATAAATAACAATTTTAGTTTTTATAGCGCATTTAAATTAATCGATATTTACACAGTATATTTTTGAATGGCTTAGTTAAATTTTATATAATTTATTTGGACTTCTGTCACTGTTAAGAAAAGATGTGCTGATTACTGTCAATTTGGATGACTCTGTTTCGCTCCTGAATTATTCTATTAGTATACTGGGTGTTGAACGTATCTTGCGGATTGAGAAGTTATGCAATTCCGGCCTTTTTATAAGCTATGTCGTGGACATTATCCAAAGTTTGATATAATAGGATGTAGTGGTCAGTTTAAATGCTGATTACGCTTACATAATGCTGTGAGATTTCGTGGTCATGCCATATAACAAAGGGTGTGTTTTTATTTAAAGTTATTACATGAAAAACGATAAATAATAAAATGTTTGTGAAAAATTTAATGCACGAACACTAATTACGCTCAATGAAACAATACACACAATTTTTATTTTCAAGATAATTCTTTTTTATATGACTAACAAGTGCCTGTTAATTCTGGATAACGGACAGGGAAATCCTAACCGACTATTAGGTGAGATATTAAATATCACCTGTAGACCAACAGGTAGGGTAGATGGAACTCTTAAGCCGAAGTGAAAGCTACCCGTCTAGAAGAAGGAAAACTGACATAGAACGATGATCCTCCAGGATAGGAGTGTGCCAATTTCACAGTCTCCACATAAAAGGGTGGCTCCATCAGCTCCAAAGAATGAAGTGAATTGCAGTTTGTTACAAATGCCAACAAGCTCTGTGACAATAATATAGGACAAACTATTCTGCCAGTGAAAATAGTTTACAAACAACTCTGTAGGAATTAAAGAATGTTATTAAAATATTAATATTAATATATAAAAATGCAGACAAGTCCAACATTATGGCATTTAAAGGCAAATTTCAAATTATATCAAACTTGATAGCTGAAATGAAATCATTTAACAAAGGCAAACATTAATTTTTAGAATGCCACTATTTATATTATCTTACAGAAATTCAACATTTACAATTATTTATATATTAACAATAATATTATATGAATGAATGAATTTATTTTTTCCAATTTCAAATTTGCATGCAGATATTTCACAAACAAGTAAACATGTTAAAACTAAAGTAAACAATTTACATTTTCATATTCTCAGAATATGTAAATTTACAACTATTAAAACATTTAAATTTCCCACTTAATCACCCTCACTTATGGAGTTGCATTTCTTACGTACCCCATTACAATTAACACAGGTTTGGTATGTAATGGGGGTATATGTTTACTTCTAGACAGTGTGATTGCCAACATTTTTATTCTCATTTGTCTCGTCTACCTTCTATAATCATTTTTTTCCACCTTGCCTGTGTATTTTCTAAGTTTCCTCTGGTTTTAGATTTAAAATTCTCCTGCCTCATACTCCATTTGGTAAATTTTCCCATTTTGTTAATAGGAACTGTCCGCTCCAAAACTTGGTTTGCTTACATCGTAATATACAATGCCAAGTACTGTCTGGCTCTTCACACATAGGATATACTATAATTCTACATTATAATAAATGAAAATTATAAAATAAAGTGTTTTACATAAAACACCTCATGTACCGGAATGGCGCCGTAGAAAACGAAGTTATAAACGCAGTATATGTCACTAGCTAAACTAAACTAATTTTGAATTTAGACCTATAACAGCTGGATTACGGAGTGAAATTATCGAGAAAAAAACTGTATCAAATCCGTTTTATGACGCGACGTGCATTTGTCTTATGGTCAGTGTAGCCAACCTCCACTATATAATTCCTAAACATGCATCACTGATCACTTTTGCTAGGGGTGATGGGGAACTATTGATAGCAACAAAAGCATGGACAATCGACAATCGTAATGCAAATTGGAGGGTTCTTCAAAGCGTTCTGGTGATGCATCAAATGTGCAAATTGAACTTATCATTAGGAATTCCAAACTGTAGAATATAAAGAAATATAGAGACACTGTATGTTAACTCTCTCTCTCTCTCTCAAAGATAGAGATTACATCTGTCGTCTATTGTCCATTTCAGTCTCACGGATTCTGAATAGATATAACATTTTATACGAGGGTTAATATTCTGTGTGCGAGTTTCAAATATGTATAACTTTTATTCTATTCATGAAAAAGTCCCAATTTCGCATTTGGCATTAATGACAATGAACATTCTTCTGTAGTAAGATTGCTTGAAAATGTTAAGTACAAAAATACAATTATTACAATTTCAAGTCAATTTTAGGAAAATTATATTTAAATTCTTATTTTATTCGTGAAATTGTCGTAATAAATATCACTCGAGAGTCTGAGCTTTCCAGATGAATTCACTTACTACGTTCGTGAATTTATCAGTAAGCTCAGATCCTCTCATGATATTACTTGTGATAAATGAAACTCTAGATTGGATAAAATATTGCCAGAGAAATAAAAAAGAAAATAATAACAAAGTATTAAGAGCGAGGTGACCATCAAACATTGCTTCAAGTTCCGGTAGCTTTCCTATGTATATCAGAATTTGTGGCAACTTTGACTCTTCTAAGATTTTACCTGCATTCCACACTTCAATATAAATCTTAAGTGACTTTTCTATTTCCGAATTTAATAAGTTCCTTGTTTATGTCATCTCTTCTATGCGCTTTTTTATTTCTAAGTTTCTACAATTTGTCTTTTAGATTAGCCACGATTTTGGCGCTAAATTAATTTACATCAATATATGATACAGATTATGACCACTGGCTGTAATATTGGCGATGGAGTTGCAAATGAGAGCAAAGCAGCTAATTACGTTCCCTAATAAGTTGCGAGTAGAATATCAAAAGGTGTTACTTCATTAGCTAACAATTAGCGAGTCGCCACAGTACTTCCAACAACTGACAGTCATCGCCCGAGGCAACCATGGTGGGCACTTTGACTCTGCAGTTAGTTCTCTAGAAGGTACGGCAAATCAGACCCTAGGTGCTGCCCTATGTCAGTTTTGTCTGTATTTGCTATCTCGGAGCTTAAAGCAAGCGTTTACTGTTTACACCGCAGTGAAACAAGTGCAGTCAATTTCGTTCTGATGGAATTGGGCTGTATCAGAGGATCTATGCGAAACTAGCGCGGTGTTACCAATAAATTCCTACGTAGGCACTCAGAATTTCAGTTAAAAACTGTAAACCATGAAATTAACACCTGTACCTGCTACTCCGGAAAAGCCAGGCCCTGTGCTCCGCTAGTTTTCAACTTTTCCTTATAGAGGCACTCAGGAAATTTCGCAATTTATAATGAGCCTACCTCAATAGCACGGAGGGGACGTTTTTCATGCCAATATAAGGCACACATAACGTTCCAGTTCTGGGTTTAATGTTTGAAAACCGTGGACTTGTGTACGTACATATTACAGATGAATTCCAACCAGGAGGGCAAAACACGCGATCTTCGCTTCTCGTTTTCCTGCCATGAGCGGGAGACTTTACTGTGAACATCCTCGACATCTGACTTCACGTCCTTGAATCTTTGGAAATGTAGGTCAACGGCACCATTATCGATACTAAGATTTCCGTGGCTTACCTCACACGCGACACTTGTTCATCGATTACAGCTTGTTTTTGAGTGTGTAAATCATAACATACTCTTATCAGAATAAAAGGAAAATGTTGCCATTCTTATCGAACAGAAAGCAAAATCGGATAATTATAACGTGTACTCGAAATGGTCAGTAGTAAAGCACAGGTTCCCTAAGATTCTATTTTGGGTCCATTATTATTTTTGTTATATAAAATCTCCCCTCTGTAATAAACAAAAATGCTTATTCAGTTCTTTTTGCAGATAATGCTACTATTCTTATTAAAGAACACAAAATCAGTCGTCTCTCAGCTTTACCCAAAGATATTTCTAGTATAATAAATAACTGGTCTGACAGTAATAAAATTCATATGAACTTTGAAAAGACCAAACACATTCATTTTCGCACAAAAAATAAAACGTTGCAGAGTTAAAGATACAACGTGTAGAAAATGAAATCGCAAATCTAGTAACATAAAATGTATAGGTCTTATAACAGAAATAAGACTATATAGATTACATCTATACAAACAAACAAACTAAGCTCAGCTTGTTTAGCAGTCAGATCGTTAACTAATTTTAAAAATAACAGCATTGTAAAAATAGTTTATTATACTTACTTTTCATTCCTCAATGATTTATGAAATAATGTTATGGAGAAAGTCAGTAAATGCTGAAAAAAATCATTTCTTATACATAAAAGAGTAAGAAGAGTAGCAGGGGCAAAACTCATTGTAAACCACACGTCAAAAAATTTGAAATTTTATCATTAGCTCTATTATTATTATTATTATTATTATTATTATTATTATTATTATTATTATTAATTTAAATGGTATTTAACGAAATATTGGTGGTGGACTTTCATGATACATGAAATGAAATAACTTGGTAAAGGAATATTTTTTAAAGAAGGAAACGTTCCAGGTCTAAGTTAAAAATATGATTACTACAATGACATAGTATTATTTAAGTCACTTCTATTATCTATAAAGTAACTGCACCCTATAAAAATGACTTTAGGTTAGCATTAAAATATACTTATCACTCACACCTTCTACACAAAGAATTTTCTACATAAAAAATAAGTGTACTAATTTTTCTTCATTAAATTAATCCAATTTTGTAAATATACTAAATGTAAATACTTTAAATTATCGTTTTGTAAATATTCTAGATGTAAATAATTTGTTATTTAGAAGAAAGCATTTTAATGTAAACTATGTAGCTTATGTAAACTATCTCTGACAAACTCTACACCAGATATTAAATTTGTAAACATGAAAAATGTATGTAATTGCTGACCGACACTACATCCTAGAGTTAAAATATCTCTTTTAAGGTTGGCTAAACACATTACAGGATCCGCAGATTGAAGTGATGTTGTATATGACTAAAAGCTTGCTTTGACTTCAACTGTTGTATTTGTTCATCTTAAAAGTGGGTGAATGTCCTGGTGAATAGTAAAATTGCGCCTTGTTGTTGATTTGCTTTGTTTATGAACGCTCTTTAACATGTTAGGTCATCAATGTACCATTCATTTCAGAGCCTGAAATTGTTAAATTTTTCTCAGAGGCCTCTTCTTTCAGGATTGAGGTTCTTCTACATGCCGTAAATCTACGATATGGGATGCAGGACTTTACTTCCTTTCCGAAGGATTTTTATGCCCAAAAAATTCATCGATTCTGACCGAGATTGAACCCGCGATCTTGGGTTTACTGAACCGCACGTACCTAATTATGTCATACAGCGCAAAATATTTACATTCTTGGGTGATCGCAGACCACGCAATAATTGCCCTTCGCTTAAAGCATGTTCATTTAAAAAACAAAAGCTTTGCCCCCTTGTTCACCTTAGTAAATTGAACATTTTCTCATCTCACATTTTCCTTCTAGTTAACATTAAAAGAGTAATAAAAATTTAAGCTCATAATCGAATCGTGATACTTAATATGGCAACAATACTATCAAACAAACGAAATAAAATGAATTTAAAAAATATTTTCAAGTAAGTTAATGTGATTATTTCACTCGTGTGACATCTTAAAACCGACCAATGAAACGAAAACTAATTTTGAATTTAGACCTATAACAGCTGGATTACGGAGTGAAATTATCGGAAAAAAACTGTATCAAATCCGTTTTATGACGCGACGTGCATTTGTCTTATGGTCAGTGTAGCCAACCTCCACTATATAATTCCTAACATGCATCACTGATCACTTTTGCTAGGGGTGATGGGGAACTATTGATAGCAACAAAAGCATGGACAATCGACAATCGTAATGCAAATTGGAGGGTTCTTCAAAGCGTTCTGGTGATGCATCAAATGTGCAAATTGAACTTATCATTAGGAATTACAAACTGTAGAATATAAAGAAATATAGAGACACTGTATGTTAACTCTCTCTCTCTCTCAAAGATAGAGATTATATCTGTCGTCTATTGTCCATTTCAGTCTCACGGATTCTGAATAGATATAACATTTTATACGAGGGTTAATATTCTGTGTGCGAGTTTCAAATATGTATAACTTTTATTCTATTCATGAAAAAGTCCCAATTTCGCATTTGGCATTAATGACAATGAACATTCTTCTGTAGTAAGATTGCTTGAAAATGTTAAGTACAAAAATACAATTATTACAATTTCAAGTCAATTTTAGGAAAATTATATTTAAATTCTTATTTTATTCGTGAAATTGTCGTAATAAATATCACTCGAGGGTCTGAGCTTTCCAGATGAATTCACTTACTACGTTCGTGAATTTATCAGTAATCTCAGAACCTCTCATGATATTACTTGTGATAAATGAAACTCTAGATTGGATAAAATATTGCCAGAGAAATAAAAAAGAAAATAATAACAAAGTATTAAGAGCGAGGTGACCATCAAACATTGCTTCAAGTTCCGGTAGCTTTCCTATGTATATCAGAATTTGTGGCAACTTTGACTCTTCTAAGATTTTACCTGCATTCCACACTTCAATATAAATCTTAAGTGACTTTTGTATTTCCGAATTTAATAAGTTCCTTGTTTATGTCATCTCTTCTATGCGCTTTTTTATTTCTAAGTTTCTACAATTTGTCTTTTAGATTAGCCACGATTTTGGCGCTAAATTAATTTACATCAATATATGATACAGATTATGACCACTGGCTGTAATATTGGCGATGGAGTTGCAAATGAGAGCAAAGCAGCTAATTACGTTCCCTAATAAGTTGCGAGTAGAATATCAAAAGGTGTTACTTCATTAGCTAACAATTAGCGAGTCGCCGCAGTACTTCCAACAACTGACAGTCATCGCCCGAGGCAACCATGGTGGGCACTTTGACTCTGCAGTTAGTTCTCTAGAAGGTACGGCAAATCAGACCCATCATGCGGTAACAGCTGTTTGGCACAAAGCAGTGATGTGTAATGAGATAACTATGAGCTAACGGTTATTGTATTAAACATCAACCTTTTGCTATATTCCCCTATGTCCAAACAAGACATTGGAATTATTTAGTCAATTATTCAGTTAAGGTTTATCTTGTCTTTTTTGCCTCAATGACAAATTTGCAAGCTCGCTGTGTTAAGCGTATTGCTCTTGATGTAAAAATATACAGATATTTAAAGAGGGTTTAATTCCATTTTATAAATTTTCTCACAGTATATACTTTAGTTATACGGGGTGTTTATCAAATATAAAATAATTTCCGATAGTGTAGAGATGTCGTATGTAAGCAATTTGAGATAGGCAATGTATGGTCCACAACTAAACATAATGTAGTTATATTGTGTTAAACGTTTTAGTATCAGATTCTGACAAGGTCGGTCTTAAAAGTCAAGTCGGGTGAAAAATTGAATTTATAATGTCTTTAAAACTGCCTTGCGAGCATAGAAACATCGAATTTCCGCTTGTCTTTATCAGAGTTTTCAAAATTTAGTACCATAAAAATCCCTCAAATTTCGAATTAATCATTTAACAGTGCGACACTGAACATGTATTAACTGTCTTCTTCAATCATGTGGCCTATTCTAGACGGAGCTATTTAACTGCTCGAGTGGCCTAACGAAAAATCGCAGGCCACGGGTTCGATTTTTGTCATGCCATTTTATTTATTTATTTATTTTACATTGAATATGAAGAAATGCAATACACATACTAAGGAATTATGAGTAAAACTTACTTAATGTTTTCAAGCTTTATACTCTATGAATGTATTACCAGCATACAATCGCTTACTACCAACATGATGCTTAAAACTTAATTCACTCAAGACACGATTCTGATTGGTTAGCACAATAACAACTAAAAGGGTTGTAATTATATGAATTGATATGTTAATATTTTAGTGTTTAAATTCAAACTTCAACTTAAAGCGCAGGTTAAATCTGCGTTATTAACCCCAAATCAGGAAAAAATGTGATGCTCCAACATATAACTATATCTTTCTTGAAAGCTAATGCCATAACTATTGCGCTTGAATGGCACATTCTAAAACCTACCTTCGTTATCGTTTTTATGCTTTCGAGGGACATGTTCATTAGCCAGTGGCGCATTGGCGTTTTAGGAACTTATAGCTATGGCTTCGCAATTTGAACAGAATGCTTCTATCTACCTGTCTAAGACACCTCCACTCTCTCTGAAATTACTTCAGTGTAGTTTATTAATACCATCTATATATTACTAAAATAGCAAAGTAAAAATTAATTTATACACACTAAAATGGAAAATAAAGTAATTCGTATCGAACAATATAGAAAAATTATAATAGAAACTAGAGGCTCAGAAATAAATGTAACATTAAATCAGGCATTCGGAACTGCTTTGTGTTCTTCACAGGCAGAAGACAAGTTAAGGTGGTGATAATAAATATTGAACACAAAGGATAACTTAATGCGTGGAAACAGTCAAAACAGCACGGGGGTAGAGGGTAAGATTCTACAGAATGCTTCGCTAGAGGACCTAACTATTGTTCATAAACATTTATGTTATTTAGATAATAGCCTGTACTTTTACACACACACTTTTTCCCCACAGTAGATAACGGACTAGGTCAGCGACATTGATCTATATTACATGTCGCAGCATATCCTCAGTTGCGACTCAAAAGTCCAGTAGTTAACAGTGAACTTAACAATTGAACAGCGCATTTCTCATAATAAATTATGAGATTATAACAGAAAGCTTTATTTAAAACATACACGGTGAAAGACCTGTACCATCAAAGTGTTGCATCCAGAAATTAGTTAGAAATTTAGAGACGCCAGGAAGTCTTCTCGCGTATCAATAAAAAAGATATGAACGTATTATATTTAACGCCCGATTTCACTGCTGAGGCATTACAGATTACGGACTTGATGATATACATCAATGAAACAATCAATTGGGAATATTTAACCTAAGTTCAGGGTACCTAAGAGACATTTGCCATTAATGAGGATTGAGGAAAACCTGGGAAAATCTGTCGTGAAGGACAGTATATTTAAACCTGGGGATGCGTATCATGTACGCCAATAAATACTTCTAAAACAACTTTTAGGGACATGAACCGGTGACGCACCAATTCTGTTAAGTTAGAAATGTAAATATCCTTACAGTGAGACAGGACATGTTGCGCAAACAGTAAGGGAGACTTGGTTTTAACAGAACACATATGATTGTTAAACCGGTATAAAATGATTTGCAAGCCTATAAGATGATATGCCAGGATAAGTGAAATATAAACCGGAATTTTGCCTTTGTAACTTATTGAAATACAATTAAATAAAAGTGGATTACAATATAACATTTTTACATAATTTGCCGACTTGCAAACACATTTTTTCCGGAAGTTTCTTAACCCTATTATCGAAGAAATGTTTGATTTTCATTTAGTTGCGCATAAATGCTATCGAATCGACGACCTCCACACATGAAAATCGCACGGTGATAAGTCTGAACTAAAGGGAAGGTGTTTCAATATCCAGTGCATTTTCTCAAGTTTTCCTTTTGTCAAACTAGTTGAATGCTGATGTGCGTTGTTTTGGAGAATTTTCGAATCTGTTGTGGACGACTTTTTGCCAGTAACCATGTTTTACTTCAAACAGAAGCTGGTCAGTAATAAGATGCATCGAATATTTAAGGTTTATGAAGAAAATGAATTAACCAAATGGTTTGGGAATCCCAGAACCTTTCAACCAGCTGACAGACGAGTTTTTGCTTTACGAGAGTATATTCTCTCTCTTTTCCTCCACTTCATCCTCGTTTGCTTCAACTCAGGAATGTAGCAAAGGCAAGGACTCGTGAGCGGGAGGTCTGGAGTTCCAATCCCGTCAGGACCGTTCTCCCTGACAGTTTTTTCCAGGTTTTCCTCAGTCCTCATAAAGGACAAATGCCGGGACGATACCCTAAACTTAGGCCTGAAACGTTTCCTTCCTTAAAATAAAAAATCCTTTCCCAATTTATCATTTCATCTCATGTATCACCAGTGTCACCGCCTGTGGTGCCTCAGTAGTAAAAACGGGCGTTAAACACTAATCAAAAACAAAAACAGGGAATGTAGCATCCATGTTTCATTACAAATTTTTGACTTGCTTATTGATCCAAAAGTCTCTGACACACTCCTACATGGGCAACCTTTTTATTCTTGAGATTTCCAGGAATCCACTTAACAGAAACTTTTCGATATCGAAATAATCTGAAATGCCTTCCATAACTTATCCCAGGTCAGAAGCGATTTCAGAAATCGCCTTGGTAAGCTCCCTAATGGATCAAATGTTTATCTCTTTTACAGTCGGAGATCGAAGCTAATGAGTTTACATTTTACATTTTCTCGTTCTTATGTGAAATTTTGTGCTACTCATACACTTGTGTTCTTATCCCAATACTGTTACCTTAATCTTTGAGAAATTTCGGTTCATAACAAAAACTTAGTGTACCTCTTGCTCAGGCGTGATGCTAGTGACAAAAGAAACGGTTGTGCAAGGCTTATTTGTTCCCCTTACTCCTGAAAACCCCCTGCGAAATGTCTCAAGGGAGTGTCATGTTCCATGGGGTAAATAGGGTAAAGGTTGGCATCGGTATTAGCTGCGCCATTGAGATGGAGACATGTTGCAACAAAATAAACTTTTAAGGTTGAAGGTCATTCTAAAAATCACGAAAGGATTGATACGCTAATAGAATGCTGAGACATTCTTTCAAACTATGGTAGATGTTTCAGTTCCAGAAGTGTAAGGGCTTATAAAATTAATTTATTTATTCGTATAAGATTTCGGTTTCCATCGCCCCAGCCCATTTAAGAATAAAAATTGGTTAACATATAAAAACGTAATGTAATAATATATATGAGTAAATAATAACATTAATAACATAACAATAAAGCAGGTCATTGTCTATCGTCTATATAGATTGAACTTCTGCACTCGGGCATTGTTATAATATAAAAATTGCCTTTCATAAAAATTTGAGAGGTATGGACGAGTGTCTGTCCTAATCACCGGACCTGTCACCCTTCTATTGGCTCACGAATGCGCTACGTGACCATCATTTTGAATCAGAAAAGAGAAGAGGGAGCTATGGACGTCCGCCTGTCACTCAGAATCATTTGTCTGCACTGTAAATAAATGTCTGGTGTACTTTGCTGAAGGTGAAAATATATTTTAGTGAATGTGTAATGTAACCAAACTTTATAATACAAACTACGAAAATTTGGAAAGAAATAGTGGCAACACATCTACATTAAGGTTATTTGAGTTACAAGATAGCAGAACACGTCTGAGTACTGGGAGAAGCCAGTAGTCCAGGCCTACAGTGCATGTGAGGTAGCAGCTTGTTGTAAGTTGAGAAATGTTTTGTCAATGGGCGGTTGTCGTTTGTGTGCTAATCAACGCTTTCTTCTTCTTCTTCTTCTTCTTCTAGGCGCTGCAACCCAAGATCGAATCTTGGCCTGCTGCAGCGACCTCTGCTTCTTCTACCTCCGTCTTACGACTTCATTGATAGAGGGCAGTGTTGCAAAAGGTATTGTGATCAGCATGCCGACACTCCGCCGTCACCTATCACGCGGCTCCCTAAATCTTCGAACGCCACCTGTGCATAAGGCAGCTCCCCAATTATTTTTACGAAGCTGAATGGACCACGTTCCGGACCTACTTAATTTAAAAATAAAATCCTACAGGGAATCGAATCCGGGTCCTCTTGGCCAGCAGTCAGCAACACTAACCGCTATACCAGCGGTTCCCAAACTGTGGGTCGAACCCCTATAGGGACCGCTAGATTCTGTCTTGGGGGGCAGTGGATATGGGGAAAGCACTTTTATATAAGAACTTATCCATTTTCACGTTCGTACTTATTAAGAATGTTTAACTGTTGCATTATGATTATTTTTGACCAGTTATATAGCTACACAACAATGACTATTGTGATTTAATGGATGTCAAATTGTTGAAAAGTGCGCGAACTTGAACATGAATTATTATTATGAAGCAGCGTAGATAATGGAGGGTTACCAAAATTTTCATTCTCGAAAAGGGGGTCGTGCATGCAAGAAGTTAGGAATTGCTGCACTAGACCAAGAACGCCGTCACTGTGTGTAAATTTTGGGCTAATTGTTCCTCTTTGGTTGTGCCACTAAATAACTATGGTCTTGCAGAACTGTAATATGTGACTTACAGATAAATTATAATGACATTTACAAGAAAATAATCTCGTAATCAAGTT
The DNA here is from genome assembly GCA_030762175.1 of Metallyticus violacea. Classification (NCBI taxonomy): domain Eukaryota; kingdom Metazoa; phylum Arthropoda; class Insecta; order Mantodea; family Metallyticidae; genus Metallyticus; species Metallyticus violacea. Next base: position 32,885,282 of record CM060833.1, read on the forward strand.
CCAGGTAAAAAAAAAAAAACTGTCGAAAAGTTACGAGAGACAGGGATCTCTTAATGACAAGAAACGTGTTTTGAGCCGCTGCAGCTGTTATCACTTTTCATGACACTCGAGTAATGCGCTTATTCTGTTGCACCTGATAACGACAAATCTTTTATCTGATCGCCGAAACACCCCGTACAGTTCTTTTCAAACGTTTGTAACAGTACCAAAGGTGGTAAATAACAAAATTCAGTAACAAAGATATGGAGCTATAAACATTATATATATATATATATATATATATATATAATTATATATATATATATATATATATATGCAATTAAAGTGCTACAAATGATAGCAAGTAGCAATGCAGCTTTACTTAATGTTTAGCCATCAATAAGGAAAATTATGAAAGCCATATATATGGAAAGTTATTACTATATAAGTCTTTGAAGGGCTCGGAAATTACTAAACAATATTTTTCAGATCCTTAAACAGCCAGAAAGCAGTAAATGTTTATGTACTGCACCGCTCAAAGGCTCATTGAGACCAGGTAATCGAGATGCGGACGTCCATGCTCAGTTTGACGGAGAGCAGACACAGATGGCATATCCAGGAGATCCATATCTAGAGTTCTTAAACAACACCGTGGACTGAGGGCTTTTCGTTTCAGTAATGGGCTTTTCAAACTGCACAAATGAAGCAGCAGAGGGTATTGACATGCAAAAAATTGCTTCAGAACTAAGCTAACAATGTCCACTGAAAGTTTCCTTTGACAGGTGAGAAAGCATTAGATATTGAAAACAGTTATAACCTTCAAATGACAGAGAGCAAGCTTCCACTTCACAAGTTTGGCGAGGAGTGAGCTATGATATCGCCAGGTTCCATTTCTGTCAAATGATGTTGAAAACAGCTGCCAAAATATACAAGCACTTTGCTATAATCTTTGGTCAGGAACCAGAACATATCCTTGTTCAACTTCCAGCAAGACCCAGCTCCGGCCCATAAGCCAAGATCCACCCTGATTTGGCTCGAGAGAAATGTTCCAGACATTATTAGTGCTCAAGAATGGCCTTCTAACATCCCAACGAATCTCCTGAACTGCCAATTGTGATCAGTACTTGAGAGTATGTTTTGCAAGAAAAGACACCTGCTGTTGACAGTCTAAACGCTCTTTTGAGTCTGCAGTGAAGAGTTTCTTAATGGTGATGGTGCATGATGGCTTAGAGACTTCGAACATGCGAGATTAAAACAGGGTAATTTTGGGAACTGATTGGTGATAAATGTTTGGAATACATGATAAAATAGCAAATCAAACGCAGATGGAAAAAAATTAATTAAAACTTTGTAACAGTGCTAATGGCAAGACCAGGTACAAGTATAAAAAGGTCACATTGAGAAAAAATGTTGCAACTCAGTTATTGTATTTATACTTTTTGCTTTTTGTCCTTTTTACTTTTTTTGGAATATTTTCTTTCCCTAAAAATAACCACCAACTTTACCTTCCATTTTATGTAATGCTTTGACACAGTCAATAAAAGAAAATTTTTGTATGAAATGTGATTTTTTCAGAAAATCGCGGGTGGCCGAGGTCGTTAAGGCGCGGACTCGTGAGCCGGAGATCTGCAGTTAAGATTCCCGCCATGACTGTCCTCCTTGACTGAGATTTTTTTCAGGTTTTCCTCAGTTCTCATAAATGGCAAATGCCGGAGAGTACCCTAAACTTAGGCCTGGAACGTTTCCTTCTTTAAAATGTCCTTTCGCAATTCATCATTTCATCTCATGTATCATCAGTGTCCACCTTCTGTGGTGCCTCAGTAGTTAAAACAGACATTAAATACTACTAAAAAAGTCGCTTGTTGGGCCAAGATCTGAAAACGCAGTCAGGAAAAATTCGAGGTCACGCCTGTGACACCAACTATGGGTAAAGCTTGTCGTGCTTATGCTCTTACCATCTGAGTTACCGTGCCTTATCCGACCACAACCGCAAATCTCCCTCATATCCTAGAGATCTCTAAGATTATCTCGTTGCAGAAATTCCATCTCTAAGAGACAATTTGAAAAGTTTAAGTAGGCTTTATAGTTAACCACACCATTAGGATTAATGTATATAGATAAAAACGTTGGTGATTCTCAAGTGACTGGACAGGATACAGTAGTTAAGATGGTACAATTAAGTCAACGTTCTGGCTATGATTTTGAAAGGGGAAAATGTACGTCAGTTCTCTTACCTTATTGATCAATAAATGAGTACATCGTCTATGCAAGTTTCATTTAATAAAACAAATAAAAAAATGGATCGATTGCTATAAAAGTCTATTGTATAATTTAAAATTATTGCAGAAAAAATCAGTAAGAATATAACTGAAGTGAACGGTAAAGGGGAGTAATGATGAAACTCTTGAAGAAAGGAAGTGGTTAAAGCTTCAAAAAAAAAAAGAAAGCCGGCTATCAAAGATGCGATAAAATACGGTGTAACATTTTAAAACAAATTTATACGCTTTGAATTAATGCTGGAAACAAAGAAGTATCCTAATTAACTGATTAATATTTCTTATTGACTAACTGATTAATAAAGGTGTTAATATGTAACAATTATAGAGGAAGAAGCCCATTACCAACGAACTTACCCTGTTAGTAAAAAAGTTCTCCAGAGAAAGACGAGCGCTTATTGCAACAGGATCATATCGCCAGTTAACACTTTGGTTAAATTGACTGCCAAAATGCAATTGAGAAACATTTTCGATACTGTACTTGTCTGTCAGTGAATACGGAAACTCTTTCAAGTTGACAGGAATGTTATCTGACTCTACTTCACCTGTCGCAGTTCTCCACCAGTTGCAGGTGATTTGCAGAAATGCAAGGCCTACAGTTGGAGATTGAGTGAGCTGGAAAACAGATTAGTGTCGACCACGAACAGCAATCCCCGCTGCTAATCAACGTCCAACTGCAATGTGTTAACTGCGTATTGTCCATATGGACAGTGGTTGATATCTCATCCACCTGCAACATCGATTCTACCAGTCCAGGGTGATATTTTATGTACCTCTGGGATGAATGCAGTCAAATGTAGCTCTTTGACAGTATTACTAATCAAATTAACAAAACAAATCTGGACGTAAAAAGTCCTCCATTTTCTTTTATGCATAGGTATATCATAAATACTGTTACAGAGCTTTTAATGAAACGAGTTTTTGTTATATTTTAATGTGCCGAGCACTTTTCAAAATGACCACTTCTGGTCTTCAAACAATGCTTAAATATCCCTGGCCATTATTCATGCATGGTGTCTAACGCGAAATATTCCACTGTTTTTTTCAGGCAGTGCTGTAAACTTGTAATATTGCTGTGTTTACTCTTAAAGTATACTTTGTAGCCCAAAGGGTACAAATCAGGATTGGTGGAAGGCCAATCAGCTGGTGACTGATAATCCGACACTCCTGGGTGCTCTTTGCCTTCAGAGCTGGTGCTCCAGCTTTCATTATTGATCAAGATGTTACTCACAGGCTTTAACAACAGGCTCCAAAAGAGAACCTCCATACACTTTGGCAGAGGTTGAAGTCTGTCGTCGACTACTGGAAATGCCTAATGAAGATCCGAGTTTTTGGAGTAGTTATTGACGAATCATGGTGTCGCTACCACAAACAGAAAATAAATGTAGTTCAGTGGTGTTTCCATTGTATGGTCTGGGCTTTCTTCTTTCTTTCGGTGAGATATTTCGTGTTGTTCCATCTGCGGGAAAGCAGGTGATCGTCGTCTTTTGGAATTCTTCAGATATATAGGAATTAACCGGTTTCCTCAAGCAACGACTGTTAACGGCGAAAAGGGGCTGTTCCTCCAACATGACAACGTGCGGCCCCACACCAGCAGTGCTACGATCGCAAAGTTGATATAGCTGGGGTTAAATATACCGTTACTACATAGGAGTTCGCGAAAAGAGCATTTATTAGTGAAATTTTAGAGATAAAGAAATAGTAGTAATATTGCTTCCCTTCTTATTCTTCTTCTTGCCACTCTAACACCCGGAATGAGCCTTGGCTTGCCGCAGCGACTTCTGCTTCCTCTACCTACGTTTTACGACTTCATTGGTAGAGGGCAGTATTGGAGTAATCATATGATCTCATGACGGCACCACGCAGGTGACCATCACGGGTGGCCGAGGTGGCGCGGATGGTACGAGTCATTAAGGCGCGGACTCGTGAGGGGCAATTTTGAGGTTCAATTCCCACCAGGGCCATCATTCCTGACCGAGTTTTTTCCTGATTTTCCTCAGTCCTCATACCGGGAATGTATCCTAAACTTATGCCTGCGGTGTTTCCTTACTTAAAAAATAAATCCTTTCCAAAAATAACATTTCATCTCATGTATCATCAGTGTCCACCCCCTGTGATGACTGTAAAAAATACTGCTCAAGCAAAACCCCGAAGATCGCCCAGATCGAAGAACGACTCTTTTCCATCAGGTAGCTTCTCAATTGTCCTCACGAGACTGATTGGTTCCCGTTCCAGCCTCCTTAATTAGAAAAACTCCTAAGTACGTACCGAACCCGGGCCTCCCGAGCAGCAATCAGCGACGCTAACCACTAGACCAGAGAGGTGGTCAAAGCTGCTTTCCTTACCTTCGGGAAGTGCCTGACTGAAGCCAAGTATCTTTGGACAGTGTGATACCTGTTCGAGCCCCAGGACTACCGCGCATTCCCAGTTTATCGTTTGTATTTAAAAAGGACTTAACCGGTAAGGGGTTGCGCTTTATGACACATAATTTTCAAGAGTTCAATTGCCGCCATTAAGATTTGTCGTTATTTAATAATTTGAACTTTTAAGCACCTAATCTATGCGGTCGGTTTTTTCTTTCCAAATAAGTTATGAAAAACAATTTCTAGGAAGCCACACTTCTCTATAATTGTCTCAGTGCATCCTGTCATACTTAGATGACAAACGTCAAGTGGTAAAGGATATGCTGAGGGTTCTTCGCTCTTCTTTGTGGTTATTCACTCTTCCATGATCATGGTTATGGTATCAACCAATGTTAATAAGTTCATCCATACCACGAAATGTACTTAGTTAAGAATACACTTGGCTCCAGTATGCAACAGTATAATATTAATTACAAAGATTCCAACCAGTATTTCACAAGAAGTTTAAAAAGTATTGTTTTACTCTTTAAGACATGCCTGAGCGGAATCTTGAAGTTCATTGACGAATAGTTTTATCTCTCAAATCACTTGGAATGTTTTTGTATGTATTATTTTTTTAATATTAGCCCGCAAATAATAGCCACAAGATCCCGCGAACAACTCCGTGTCAAGGGCAAGTTCACCTACTAAGCTGTAATTAATAGTAAGAGTATTTATATCAATAATGGCTCGCAGATACATAAATTAAACACTTATTCAGCGCGCGGGATTAATCAGAACGTTCGTGTTCCTATTTACACATGAGAAATAAACAGAATTTTGCATTTACTGGCTGGGGGCGGAAAAACAATTTGGAGAAAATTGTAGAGTAGAAAGACAGTACCAAACTAAACGTTTTGCAGACAAAAACAAGGCGTGCAGAAACGTTTTTACTTCACTACAAGTGTCAACATTAAATCCGTCATGCTAGAGTCTGAGATTGTGAACTTGTTTGTGGCGTGTCATGCAAGTAAAACGCGTCTTCACTGTCGCTAGGTATATCTGATGTAAAATGCAGCATTTGTGTTTTGAAGTCCACTGGATGGCATGGTAATACCGAACGCTTGTCTTGAAATTAGGCGATACTTATGATTGCAACATGACGGCGTCCCTGCACATTTCTCACTTGCAGCTCCAAAATCATCTGAACGGAACATTTGATGACAGATGGAAGGGGCGCGGTACACCAACTCAGAGGCCTCCACGGTATGCGCATGTAATATTTACTTTCTCATTGTGTATCAGTGCTCATTAGTTACGACAGTACGTACATGCTTGTTTGCGAGTTACTGACAAATTAAGATTTTTCATCACATCAGATTATCACTTATGGTCACGCAGAGCTGCTGTTAACTAAAATGTTTGGAAATAAATCTCCCGCAGTCCTCATGAGGAAAAATTATTGAACACCTTCAAATTAACTACAGGGTACTAAACAAGAGAAATACATAATTCAATGCATACTAGAAAATAAAAAAATAGAACTATATTTAAAACATTATGTGCTTTCCTAGATTTTCTCTTGCCCATCCTCTCTTTACTTCATAAATTTACATAGTCCCTGGCTATTATTCTTACTCAATACCAAACTTAGACATGGCGTCCTACTCCTTTTCAACCTCGCAAAGTTTCCGGAGAGAATCTGCAACCTCCAGCACTCTGCAGCTTCGCGTGTTCCTTCTTACCGCACATAGAACAAGTTCTTTCGCCTATGTCTTCCGTCATTTTCTGCACTTTCCATCTCAGAGGCGCAGTCAGGCCATTGCAGTTCCGTCTTCTCCTGTCACTTCCCTCCCCATGTCAACACTGTGAACACTTCCACAGTCTGCCTATCAATATCAATTAATCTCCTTCTAACGTTCCTCCTAACATTTCTTCTATTTCTTACTCCCATCTCCTACACCCTTTCCTATTCCTTCCAAACCCCTTTTTATAGTGGATGCCCAGTTCCCAGTTCCAGGTTTTTCAATTGTTCCTGATAGCAAACGAATTTTAACTTTGTGTTTGTCCCGCTTATTATATCCAACCGGTATTTAATCGTCATGATTTAAAAAAATTGTATCACAAATACTACCAAACTCATTTTTCACCCCACAATTTGTCGCTCTATCAACCCTAAGAATTCTTTTCAGAAAATTAGACTGAATTTTCTGCTCGTCCCACCCCCACATTTCCGCGCCATATCTTTATTGTCGCTCTTATTTTAGCATGGTGCACTTGTGAAGTGCTGACCGGCATTTCCGGTACCTTCATCATTGAAGGAGACAACTCCCCCGCTTTCTCCTCGCTTTTCAACTGCAATTTGTGACCGCCAAGGGTTGCCGAGGTCGTAAAGGCGCGAAATCTAAGCGAGAGATCTGGGGTTCGATTCCCACCAGAACCATTCTCTCTGACTAAGGCTTTTTTCCAGGTTTTCCTCGGCACACATAAATGGCAAATGCCGCGGAGGTACCCTAAATTTAGGCCTGGAATGCTCCCTTTTTTTTTAAAAAAAAAAATCATTTCTCAATTTATCATGTCACGTCATATGTATCATCAGTGTCTGCCACCTGTGATGCCTCAGTAGTTCAACGGGCCGTTAAACACTGGTCAACAACCGGAAAGAAAGAAGTTTGATGCGTATATTGTCCATGTGAACAGTATCGATATCTCATTTACACGTTGTTCCTGTTGAAGCAGCAACTTGTATACTTCTGTTTTTCCACAATATATTTCATCAAGTTTGGATGACTTGTTCCTTAATCTCAGATTTTTCTGCCTTGAGTAGACGTTTAAGATCTAGGGATCTTGGAAGTCGCAAACAAAACCTATTTATTATTGAAATTGATCATTACCCGGGCCATTACTCTGCAAATAGTAGCTGTATTCATTCATCATTAATAAATGCCTCTCTAAAGTTATGCGGTTGTTATTTTGGGACTGAGATAGTATTGCTGAATTATGCCCAATGATTTGAAACTTATAAGAGAGAATCAGTGGTGAGATTTAAATACATTATGCGTCCTTTGATAAAAAAATGAGTCATCGCCAGATCCTATGTGCTGATCGGAGACTTCGGGGAGGCTCGTAAGCGCTGTAATCACAACGCGCATGCAGCAATGGCACACTGCAGTGGATGCTTTGCCTGTAAATGTACTGGTCACAAACATAAGCATCTGGAAAGACAACATTAAGGTAAAGTAGCAATGGGCGAGCGGTTTAGAAGGCATTGTTCTTCTGTGTAAGCTCCTGGGTTCAAATTCCACACAATTGTTTTGTTTTTAATTATTGTTTTATAAGTGTGTATGTAGAATATTATGTTGTCTTAATGTTATATTATATTTTAATTTGCCATTTGAGATTTATGACATTAGCTATGCACACATAAAAACGTAATCACAATCTTTTACAAATAAATAAATACTGAACAGAAAGTTTGTCTTCTAAAGTGAAAATGCATAGAAATAAATACAAATTAAAATTGGGTATATATGCCTTCATCATGTATAAATGCCCTCAAATGATATCAGATTTCTACAGTAGTATGAATGAGAAGTTGCATCGTCCCAGTTTTCTTGAATTTGTGTCCATAGGACGTCTTTTGTCCTTCTTGTATGTGCAGGGAATGTGCAGCATATTGCATTTAGACAGAGCAAATACCGAAGGAAAAATTATAATATTCATTATAACATATATAATTTGTTAACATAAAGGTTTGCTCTGTATGGGAAACAATATGACGAAACTAATTTGTCATAATATGTTACAAAAGTTTATTTAGAAAAAAAGTGTCTCATGCCAGGAAGTGAACCTGTGGTCTTAACCCGGCATCACTGCACACTCTGCCACAGAGCTAACAGAACACACATCTTTAGGGCATGCCATACAACACAACTGCTGCAGTGGCTACACAGCCTTTGTAACAAGTAGGACTTAGAAGATGTTTGCGTTCAAGAGATTCCTCTTTTTTTTTTTTTTTTTTAATGAAATGTTGTATGATGTAGATTCTTAATACACCAAATTCAGGCTCTTAAAGAGTTTTTATTTTATTTTTTATGAAATGAAATATTGCCTGTGTAGTACATCAAGGCCTAATGAAATGTATTGTAGTATTTTATCCCAATAAAACGACAAACTGCACAATTTTGGACGAACCGGTCAAGTTATAACCATGAATAGGTATGCGCAAAAATCCTGGTACTTGTGGGTTGGCACAAGTTAACACAATACTAGCGATAAGGGAACACAAAGGATATCTTGTTCATTGTGTCCAGCCGAGCGAACAGAGACAAAAAAGGGGAGAGGTTAATTTTTGTATGTAACAAAAACTGGATGATATAGCCCGGGCGTGGGAGGAAGGGCAGGTTATTTAAGGAGCTCGTGGTTCATTCCAGCGGCGACGAAATTTGCAACAAGGTTTATTCAGGCTCCCCCCACCCTTAGCGCTAAGCCCCCTATTTGAATTGCAACGAGTATGAGAACAAAACCTTACAGAAAATTTCGTTATGTTCCGTCACATGTTTTAACTAACTTGGAAAACTCTTTCGCTTCGCTAGCCCGTTTCCATGGTAACAAACGGTGTGGCTTGCAAACTGTGATCGTTAAGGCCATCCCCACACACGCCAACTATAAAAAGCGTTCCTCTACAGCGTTTAGTAGAGAAAACGTTTCCATTTAATTCACGCTCTTAAAACTTTTCATTGTGCCTTTTGAAACCGATTTAAAAAAACAAATAATCAATGTGCTGTTATTTTAGGAGTACTACATCTGTCAAACAATCATTACTGAACGATTATCTCTAAATTAATGGCCAAATTCATGCACCGTTTTTACATCGGCAAAGAAGAATCACAAAGGTCATTAGATCTTAACGGGAGATGTCCATTCCTGGGTAGCACAGGTAATTAGAATTAGGGCTTTCAAACTTTAAATAGAATTACTCCTTTTAGATGACTTTGGTAACATGTTTTGGTTGGAGATATTTTTATTCCAAATAAAATTTTTGAAAATATAAATTTCCAAACAAATATAGTGCAAATTAATTTAATAAATTTATAAAATAAAATTGCATGTTTTTAAATATATAACATAATATGTGTGGAAACTATATTTTAAAACAAATGGGAAAATTTTCAGAAAACAACATTCTAAGGTGTGAAGCTTTGAAGATATAAATAAATACAAACCGTTCATTCTATTTGTTCATTTTTTCGATAGTATTTAACACTAGTTTTAAAGACCGAGGCATCATAGGCGGCGGACACTGTTGATACATGAAAGGTATTGATAAACTGGAAAAGGAATTCTTTTAAGGAAGGAAGCGTTCCAGGCCTAAGTTTAGGGTACCTCCCTGGCATTAGTCATTTATAAGGACTGAGGATACCTGGGGGAAAATCTCAGTCAGGGAGGACAGTCCTGATGGAAACCGAACCCTCAGCTCACGCGTCCGAGCCTGAACGATCTCATGATCACCCATTCACCAAGAGAATTCGTAAGAATTTTCCCTGTGTAGTCAATATCGTAGAATGTTCCTTTGTTGACAATCCTGTGCTGACATCTAGGCTTTCGTTCTAACACTTAGATGTGTGTTTTCTGTAATTTGTTAAATAAGAAAATAAATCCCTAATAGAGTTGAAACATCTTTAAAAAATGTTTTTTCCTAAATCACCGTTCAAATATGGCGGGTCGAAAATATTATTACGAGGCTGAAAAAAAAGTATTCCTAATGTGGTGACTTATAATACAAATAGGTTAGAACTTTAATATTGGTAATTGTCTGTCTATTACTAACACAAAAGTGATGCATGTCTGAAACTGCTTCAGTCCTTCAATGTAATCACCAGCATTGTCAACAACCCGTTGCCAGCGATGTGGAAGTGGTAGGATTCCTGTTGCAGCGTCTGTTCTGCTGATGTTTCTGCTGGAACTATCTAAAGCCTGCAGAATTTCGGGAATAGTCTTGGATCGAATTCCATGAATGTTTCTTCATTTCGGGACTAAGTCATAATCACAGGGGCTTAGGTCCGGTGAATATGGTGGACGGGAAAGCACTTGCCAACCTCAACGACGGTACAGATTAGCTACAGGTGTGCTACGTGCGCCTATCATTGTCCTGCAAAATGATGAGAGAATTCTGCAAAACGTGTCGCAGCGCTGGTCTCAGGTTATGCCTTAAAAATTGACGGAAATACTGTGAGGCAACCTTGCCGTGCGGTGTGTGATAGGATGACGCCATCACACTCATATGTCATAAGTAGTTTCCAAATAACTTCAAATAATTTATTATTTACTGTTAGTCAAAATTCTTTTGGCCACAATAGTTTATAAGCTACATACATTTAAAGTAGAAAGTTTGTTAAAGTTCCAAGGAAGTACCTGAAGAAAGAGGGAATTTAAACTAAAACCAGTGGCAGCGTGGCATTTTGTATAGGGTAGGCTGAAACATGCGATGTCGAGTGACTTGAAAAATCACTACCACGACTGTGCAAGGGAGGCTGAGCGTTCAAACCTAACCAAAGTCAAGTTGTATAGATCTTCATGGTTTTGAGTATGCAATAAGTTTAAAGTATTATTAAATCTGAACTTCAATTAATGTAGGCCATTGAAGTAATACTTTGTGTTTGAAAAATAAAGTATTTGTTTATGGTAAGCTCTTAGTTTTTCAGTTATCTTGATCATTCAAATTCACATTTATAGCTTTGGACTTAACACCTGCAACACCACAATACAACTTCCCATACCATTTTCTCTAATTAAATGCAATGTTATTTGTCTAAGTATTTGAAACATAAAAAAGTCACTGCAATCTGCCCCGCGTTGACTTTCAGTAATAAATTTACTTATATGCTTTCTGAAATTTCTAAAAATAAATTTAATTGTATTAACAAATGTTCTAAATTAAATTCTAGAAGAATTACATTATTTAAATTTCAAATTAATTCTATGTATAAATTTAAAGACAAAATAAAACATTTTAACAAAAATCTGAAAGTAAATAAGTGCTCTAAAGTTTAGAATAGAATATTTTATATGACAGAGTGAAGGTCATAAGAACTTCTGCTCTACTCAACTAGTCCTAATTAATACAAAACATATAGACAAACATGGCGAGTGTGTCACACTTCAACACTAAACAACTAATACGCATAATATGAGATTCATTTGTTCTTTTTACTGACATGTATAGATCCTCATATAAGAACAGGAAAGTAACGTTTTATAAGTATGGCTATATTTATAATAATGGATAAGTTCATGTGAAATCAACCAATGCATAAAGCCCCACTGTCATGAAATTTGATTAATCTTCCGTACATTTGCACCTTTACAGAAGATGTTTTAACGCATTTATTTATAGACTTTTGGATGCTCCTTTTTGAGATATTGAATTTACTAAATTTCTTAACATTCACTGACCACCATATATATAAAACTATATTTAGTATAAAATTGTAATGAAGGAGGAGGTGTCTGTCATTTTAAAGCTTATGAAACTACTCGTGAATGAAAAGTATGAAATATTTAGTTACAATTAGTTACAAGCTAGAATTAGTGATTATATTTGTATTACTCAAACCTATATTCTATAATTTAAGTCTATACAAATCTTCACTTTATATCTACCTAAAAAAAAAAAAAAAAATTCATCACTGTAAGTTTAATTAAATCGCGCACAAACAGAGCAAATTAAAATTAACATAAGCATAAAAATAAATAAGACATCTACATTACAGGAATTAGGAAGAACTTAATGTGTCAAAATGTCAGATATAGTTTCATTAAATATTTATCAACATTAAAATGGAAATCGACCTATTAAGTAAGAAGTGTTAAACTTTAGTTTTAAACAATGGCATTGTCCCCATCTTTCTTAGTGACGGAGACATACACATAAGGAACGTGAAGATGTCTTATGATGCAGATATCATGGCAAGACTTGGTGTCTATATGATGATATGCAGATAGATTTTGAAAACGCGAAGTTATAATTATTTCGGAACATTAAAAGGAACACGTCTTTCATATTTGGCAGTAGAGAAGTATATCACTCATGCACCCTTCCTTTGCTAATATCTGATGAAAAATATGCAGCATATTAACTGACGACCTTTCTTTTTCCTTTAACGTTTCATTTCCCGCATTATCTAAAGAAATTTGTGTATGTGGGTTCATTAAATTTATTTCAGCCTCTGAATAAAACTTTTCCCGAACCAAAAGAAAAATTCACCTACAAAACCTTGTACTGAAATAATGGGTCCGCACCTACTCTGCAAGTGAAAGGTGTCCCCCTCCCCCCTGAATTGATCAAAGGAGAGCGCAAATCGTTCAGTCGGAAGAAGAAAGAACTTCGAGGCTGCGAGCAAATGAATGGCCGCCCACAGATGCTCGACTGTTATCGATAATTTTCACACTTGAATAGAGGTAGTAGTACTCTCCATTTTAAGGTAACGCTTGGCACTTGTTTCTCACTTGGAAGAAAAAAACGTAGAAATTAGCTTTATAATGCCCCTCCCCCATTCAATTTTAAAATGAAAACTTTAAACCACTCTGAGGTAATGATTCTGAAGCCAGAAAGATAAAAAAAAAGCTGAAAAATAAATCACAAGGCGCTCATCTTAAGTTTGAATTCCTGTCCATAAGATAAACACGTCCGTCACTCATTTCTTCGAGAGTAAAGCAGCAGAAGTTATGATAATGAAACAACTGCCAAAATGAGCAGGTTATTATCACATGGTTTGAAGGTAATAATAGGCGCAGGGCATTTTAAACGATATAAATGAGTAATAAACTAAATACAATTTCATCTATTTAAAGTCACATAAATTAAATGTCAAAAAGTTACACAACATCCGAGGCGGCTATTATATTTTTATCCTAGTTGACAATATCAAAGGCTCTGGAAAGCATCAATTGCCTGCGATGATACTCTGGTGGGAACTTTATACAAGGTTAAGACAATATCAAAACCAAGTCTTGTCTTGTCAAACAATGTTACAAGATTTTGGTTAAGAAGTCTGCCGAAGCGCTTACAATTAATCAATGCTGAAAATTATCTCCTTTTACCCTCATACATAACAGAAATCTCTCACTTCCCCCCTATGCTGTCTGAAAGGGCCATTTGAGACAGTCAATATTAGATGTCATTTCTTGCAAAAGTGTCTTTCTTGCGAACTAAACATGAATATTGTTGGAAGTTCGAATGCCTATTCTTTAACAAAATTTATTTTATATTTATTCACTGCAATTGCACTTACTTTCGGTGGTAGTAGATAAATAATAAAAGTATAATATCGTATTTACAGTGTGTACGTATATGTCTACTTAATTAAATAAATGTCAGCCTGAGATATGTATGTCGACAATTAATGCATGTCAACCCAATTTAATATAATTATATACAAGTGAACGTCTTAAATACAAGTAAAGCTAACTAAATAAGATTCAACGTAATTTAATAAATTTCAAGGTAATTTAATATATTTCAACGTAATTAAACACCTATCAGTCATTTAATGGTTTTATTTCAACCTAAATAAATACATTTCAATCTATACAGCCTTCTTTTGGACGCGTGGCCGGCTTATTCGGGATTTGCCTGCTCATTTCTAACCGGTTCTGTTCCCCCCTCCACTTTCCCGCCTCTCCGTGTGCCGGCTAATCAGTTGACACGAAGTGTTGTACAGGAGTTGAAAGTGTTATGGTGTGTTAGTGCTGCTATAATGCCAAAAAGTTCGTATGCTTCAGCACACAAAATCTTCATCCATGATTCTTATGTAATAAACAAATGTAGAGAAGCGAGACGGCGATTTATAGACGGACTCTCTGCTGTGCGTGCATCTCGCACAGAAACGGTTCATAATCTTGTGATAGATTTAGTGTAACGGGGTCTATTCTTGATAAGAAACCGAAAGAAAAACGCCGTGTTCTTACAGAGGAAACAATTCTATAACATCGGAGAAAAGTTAGAACGAAGTGCGAAGAAATGTCTCAGAAAGCTTGCACAGGAATCAGGAATTTCGCATACTGTTTTACAAGCTATTTCCGTACTTGGTTTTAGATAAACGAATGCAAAGAATGATTTTTCACGCAAGTTGTAACGAAAGGCAGCAATACTTTCATGGCCTTCTTTGATAGTCTGGGGAAAATCTGTTCACTGGCAAAAGATGCTGTTGTTGCCAAGAAACTATGTAGGTACATATGAAATGAAAATGAAGAATCACATAAGAAAAATTAAAGTCACGGCAGGAATTCAAACCATGGAAATTTAGCTTTCAGAGCTGACGCTCTACCAACCGAACTACCGTGCAAGCATGGAACCATGAACCTGTTCCATCCGATTCTTCTGGTATATACCCCGGAGATCGTCCTAAGGTTTCTCTACTATAAGAGATTAATTCCTCAAGAGGCTATTCGTAATGCTCCGAGTATAGCAGTTTCATCCCTGGATTTCATTTATATATGTCCTGAAAAAAGGTCCAATATTTACAGAGGCGGTAGTGTGGAACAAAACAAGAAAAGTTGTTCTTCTAAGTACATACTCCGAGCACTTTGGCAGGAAACGTTACAATAGATAGCGGTCATAGAGAGCACATGTAAAGACAGTGGTGATAATTGACAATAGTGGTAAACAATGTAATAGTACACCATCACTCAGAAGATGTTAAGTTTACGACAAATGGTTATAGGAACTTATTACCTCCTCTATAACCTTTTGTACAATGTTTCCTCGTTTATTTCTTGCCAAAGTGCTTGGAGTAGAAAATATGCAGCTCTTACAAAATAAAACCATAACTCACTGATTTTAAGATCCATGTTTATAGGATGTCTCTTTCTTGTTTTGTTACATACTACTGTCTCTGTAAATATTGGAACCTTTTTACGGGACATTCTGTATGTGGTAATGTTCTTTCACAACAGCCGTGTCTCTTGATGGTCTAGTGGTAAACATACTTGCCACCTAAACCCAAGATCGCGGGCTCGACCAGTGTCGTGGATTTTTTCGGGCTTTCTTCGGAAGGGAAGTTAAGTCGTGGGTCCCATGTCGTAGATTTACGCACAAAAAAGAACCTCAAGCCTGAAAGAAGAGGTCTTTGAGCAAAATATGTCGGCCGTTTCACGTCCAGAATTGAATGGGACGCTAATGACCTGAGATGTTAAAGAGCGTCCTTAAATAAAACAAATGAACAACAATAACCATTTGTAACAGATAATTTGGAAATGAATCAGGCTTAAAAATTTCGGGTTTGGAATGACGGAGCGGTACATATGATGTTCTGTCTGGTTTATGTTTTTGAGTTACCTGTTTGAAATGCCCTCCTTAACAAATAGTTGCCTTGATTTCATTCTAATTTACATTACCTCAATAAACACACACAAACAGTTTGTCTTTATATTTAATGTTTGTATCTATACATTTCAACAATAAATGCATTTAACAGTTCTCTGACGCTTCGTGGGCCCTTGAGAGAGCCTTGCGAACCGCAGTTTAAGAACCGCTCGATTAGACAATTAGAATCGAAATTAAATACATTTAAATATCTCGGTATTTATTAATTATCAAATAATTAAAATAAGGATATTGAAATGAAGATCATCAATAAAATAAATGCCACCATAAGAGATAGAACCAGACAACAGATATGTCTCATGCTTAACAAGTAACGGTTACAACATTGTTATATGAGTCAGAAACACGGACGACAACAGCGTGAATTGTGACTGCTGATATGAATTATTGAGAGCATCAGCAGGCTCTTCAATTGCAGAAATGAAGAAATTAGGGCTGAATTGTGTTGCGAATATCATAAATAACATTTAAATGAAAACATATCTTAAATCTTCATGCGGTTGATGATGCAAAGCGTTATATTTTACTCTTTCGAGCGCTCTTAAAGTTTACATATTGTGCTTTCTATCTACTAATCTGTAAACCAGCTTGATAAAACGTTGGTATGTATTTCTCAATCTGTATAGGTCGATAATAGTTATTTTAAGTTTTGCACATTCCACCTCAAAAGAAATCTCCAGAGCAGAAATGGTATTATGATATGTTGACAATGACATTTTATTATATGGACATACTTGTTTTTCATGAGTTGAAGCAGGTTTTATTTTTACATTTTGGTCAGCAAGTTTCGAAGTCCACGATTTGTTTATCTTTTAAAAAGTTCTGTGTATTAAATAAATTATTTGTAGTACGGCGTATTATCTATCCTACATTTTCTATTTCCTTAAATCCTTTGATAGGCATTTTTCTTTCTCGAAAAGTCGATTCAATTCTCTTCAATCTTTTCATTTTACATAGAGCCATAAATCTTACAAATGAATTATATTTTTGGCATGTACAGTTATCGGCAAAAATGTAATAAACATAAATAAAACAAAAAACATATATATTTTGAATTAAAAATCTTATCCTATTCTTAAAACATAAAGGGATTATAAATAAAATAAAAAGCATATATTAACATTGAAGTTGAAAAACAAAATAAATTGGGTTATGAAATTAAAGATTTAAACTTTATTAAATAGGATTAGATACCACATTATTTTTTAAAGAATGTTAACATTATGTTTCATTTTATTATTAATGCACCAGTTCAACCAACAACACATTTCATTAAAATTTTTTCCTCTCCTGCGTGGTACAAAGATTCCAATCCATAAATTCCAGACATATTCATTATTAGTTTTCTTAGAATACAGAGATCTTAAATTTGGATGCATGGAAACGTTAACAGTGGACTTGTAATCCATGCATAATTCACCACAGCTACTGTCATTTTAATTTCCTTCCTTAATAGTGCGGAAGAAATAAATACAAAGAATGTACGAATAGAAAGGGCATCGAAAAATACATACCTAAAGAACTGGGTGCTGCAGGCATCGATTACAAAGCTACAAACATGTTTATAAATGCTCAAGAGGATTGAAAACAATTGCTTATCTTAAAACAAATAATAATCTGTAAAATACAGCGCTTTACTTCAGTGAATTACGTTAATTTAAGTCCAAGTACAGTAATCGTTCATAAAAGTTATCTACCAAGGTTCTTACCACCTCCACGAAGACTGTGGACTTGAGGATGGATTTAGCTGCATCCTTCCTATCAGAGATGTCGTGAAGATAGCTAATTTAAGTATGATGCACAGTAAAGTTTCAGATGCGGAAATGTAGTCAATTGTTTTTGACGATCGTGTAAAAAAACTGGTGTTATCGTTTTCTACAAAATGAATAAAACTGAAATACGAACTATGATAAAGTGCTTCGTTTTGAAGGGTTTAACCCCAACAAAATAAAAAATGAATTAAAAGATTCTTCCCTTTTGTTTCCGAGGTTAAAAAGTGGGCTGCTGAATTTGAGCGTGGTCATTCAAGATGATGGGCGTCCCTAACTGTACGACCGACGAGATTGTGATAACACTCAAAGATTGTCGATTGAAAGTACGAGAGTTGGCTGACATTGCAAAGAACTCGATAGGCCGTATTCACCACATTTTACACGAAGTTTTAAGTATGAGAAGGCTTTCCGCTCGATGGGTGCTTCGTTTATTAACAATGGACCAAAAGCGCACTTTCATAACAGTAGATGAAACATGGATGCATCATTACAGCTAGAGACGAAGGAGCAGTCCAAACAGGTGAAAGGGCACCAAAGAAAGCAAAAACTGTTCCATTTGCAGGAAAAGTCCACGCTTCGGTCTTCTGGGATTCTCATGGTGTGGTGCTCCAGCAAGGCAAAACCATCACCGGAGAGTACTACACATCACTATTGGACCAAGTGAAGGATGCTCCTCGAGATAAACGGCCACTCTTGAGAAAAGGAAAGTTCTCTTTCATCACGACAAACCTGCTTCACACGCGTCTGGGATTGTTGCTGCAAAACTGCACGACCTTCGTTTCCAACTACTTCTACATCCGCCCTATTCACCGGATTTGGCCAACAGCGATTACATTTGTTCCCAGACCTGAGGATGGACGAAAATTCAGAACAAATGAGTTTAGAGCTGAGCCAGAGGCTTATCTTTCACAATTTGACAAAATTTATTTTACTGAGGGTATTAATACTTTGGAAAGTCGTTGGATTGATTTACAAGATGACTATGTTGGGGGGAGGTACTCTTGTATCTCGTGTTTTCTTGGCCACACATATAACTTCAGGAACGTCCTAGGTAAACAGTCGCCGTGGCGGTCGATCTCCACACCATGTGAACGAGGAGTAATTGACTACTTGTGTTGATTCGCTTGAGTTTACGTTGAGCCAGTTTGTAACGAATGAGCGAGTGTGGACAAACAAAACTTTCCGTAAACTAATTTCGCGAGTTATGTTTTGGCTGCAATACCGGAACTGCAGAAATTTGCGCTCCGTTAAGAAGTTCTATGTGGCTGGTAGTTCTGGATGCAGGCCAGCGCTTCTTTTGTGCAAGGTAGTAAACACAAAGATAAGAGTCGTGTAACGTTAGGGAGAGTTTACTGCCAACCCCTTACGTTTCCGGGGCGAGTGTCCACAGATTCCGCCATTCGTTTTCCGGGCTCGCCAGTGGCCTGAGATATTATTTCGGTTTGCTGACGTCCTGCCTTCCGCCACGCTTGCTACCACAAGTCCTCAGGCATTTAAGGAGTGGTTGTTGGTTTCATATAAAAGCATAACGCTTTACAAATTTTACCTTCTTTTGTGTTACTAACACTGGCGTTTCTAAACACGTGTGTTCATCGCAGGAACCGCAGTTACGTACGGCCTTTTGTTTGCAGCGTACACCCCCGGACTACATCTGAGCACTGAATGTATTTAGTCTAAGTTACAGAGTTTCTTTTATAATAGAATAAACAAATGCACATCACTGTTTGATAGTATTATTTTGAGCACACTGTCGCTAATGTCAGGAATCATTCAATATTCCAAAATTTCTATATTGGAAAGTGAGCATGACTCAAACGTACACTAAGAGGGAGAAAAAAAGGGAAATTGAAACAATATAAAGAAGGTTTTAAAATTATTTTTAATATCAAAATGTTATACGAGTGGCGTTTGGAAATGATTTACAATAATAATTATTTGTTATGAAACATGGTTCCAAGCACATGAAATCTCTCAATATACCCCTCCCCACCATTGTCAGTGCACCGTTTCCATCTTTCTAGTAATTTCATTATGTCGCCGTGTTTGGAAGCACTAAGCCATCATTCGTAGACAATTCCATGAATTTTCTTGTGGTTGCCGAAATGTCTACCTCGCAGTGAGTCCGTCATGTTGTCGAATAAGACATAATGAGACTGAGCGATACCGCCTTTGCTGGTGTGGAACCGTGCATTGTCATGCTGGAGGAACCCTCCTTCCGATTATTTCCCTTTCCACTGTTGCTGAATCCTGCGCCTAAGCCGTTGACGGTCTCCTTGAGGAAGTCAGTTCATTAGCAGCATACCTGAAGTGTCCTAAAAGACCATCATCTGCTTGCCAGATGGGACAGCACGAAATTCTTTTCTAATGTGCGCTAGTAACTTCATAACTCGTCACTGGCTTCTCCTCGTTAAAATGCGCATGCATCTCAGATCATTGTCGTTGCATTCAATTCGTGAAACGGCCGGTACATTTTGCTCAGAGGCATCTTCCTTCAGGCTTGAGAATCCTTAAGTGCCTTAAATCTAAGACATTGAACGCAGCTTTATTTCCCTTTCGAAAGAAGACATAATTAGGATTTTAAGACCGAAAAAATTCATCGATCCTGGCCGAGATTGAACCGCGATTTGGGTTAAAGAGGCAAGTACCACTAGACCACCGAGACCAACTCTGACAATCGGAAAAAATCCACCAAGTGTATTTGTAACTCTGAAATAGCTGCAGATGAAATAAAGCGACACAGAGACTATGACAGAAGGAATACGAGTCCGTGCACAACCTAAAAACCAGTGGGTATCACTTCAAAAGCGGAACCATCATCGCGTAGTACAATGATTATAATGAGAAAAATAGCAGACTTACCTGAGATATACTGGACACAAATTATCTCTGTAGACATTCTTGTGTTTATGTTCAGGCACTTTAGATTTAAGTTAAAATAAGGAATATTTCAAACTAATTTCTCATGATTTAGAATGATCATTGCCTGTGTCTTCATAGAATATGACGACGTCCAAAATTATTTAACTTTAAAAGGTGTATCATTGCTTTACAAGATTTCAGGCTAAAGCCTGTTCGGGGTATGAACCGTTCCAATTTGACTGCAATTAACACCTAAGATGTCAAAGGGATCGCCTCTAGTTTATGCTAATGTATTACTTGGAAGTGAAATGGTCGGTCATTTTTTTCTAGGGACATCATTTTTCAGGTATGGAGTTTTTACGTGCCATAATCTCCGACACGGGGCTTAAGTCTTGGGGAACTTTGGCTCGAAATTTTCACATTAGGAAAAATATATCGACCTCAGCCGAGTTTGAACCCGGGAATCGGAAGTTCAGAGGAGAGCACGTCATCCCTAGATCATCGACAACTTTTGAAGATTAATAAACTTTAAAGAAATCTACAAACAATTATGAACTTGACTCCTGCAGAGGATGGAGAATGTAAGTAGAATATTTGTGACTATGTAGTTGATAGAAAGTATTTTTGAAACCTCTCAGTTATTGGAGATTTTCCCATTTGGCATTTGAATTTCTTTATGCTTCATATTTTTAAGTCTCATTTTGAACATTATCTACAATTGTTTTATTCCTACAGCGAAATGAAACCTAGCACTATACTGCTATTTACTAATGGCACATAGAACTTTTGTTTATGTATTTATTACAAAATTATTGTTAATGAACAGTTTGAACAACCTAGTTGTGGTTTACATTCTTGTCTTATGCTTAAATTGCTCAAAATGTTTCCATCATTGAATTTCATTTAATTCATAATGCTGTGCGATTAACTGAATCAAAGGTTTTTTTTTTCCAATCCCTAAAAAACATATGAAAATATATATATAACCTATAGAAAAATATTTACGTATTGATATCTTATCATTTCGGGTGTTTTGAGACCCAATAAACACCAGTTTCAAATTAACAGACTTACGTTCTACCTTAATAATTTAAAGGAGGCATACTAAAACAGTAGATTGAGGCTACCTCCAAATATTATAAAAATTTTGGATTTTGGAAAAGGAGGCAATATTGTTTAATTTCACATATTTTCTATAACTAATACACTAGAGTACATTTATTATTAAACCAATTTAATTACAATGATGTATATAGCATAGCATTACAGAACTATTATTTGTAAAAAAGTGAATGATTTTTTGTTTTGTTTTATAGATGCAATATCCGACGACGTTTCAAAGTAGAACGTGCCTAGTGGTTGCTTCAGTCTACCGCAGGATAACTCAGAGTGACGCAACTTTCCTTGAGAAATTTGAAACTTCTCCCTCTTGCTCTCCACCACTTTCGCCCAGGTTTTTCAGAGACCAGCCCCACTATGTCGGCATCAGTTATCTCCAACTCTTCACCGGCCGCCATCCACTCAAACCGCAACTGACTGACGACAATTTTAACAACCGCTAATCTTTTTATTATACCTGTCATGTTAAGCTTTCCTCATTGATTAAGAATTAACTTAGAAACCATTCGTTTTTGTAAGGTGCCGTAACGAAATATCGCTTGTTAGCTTTAAGATCTTCTCTTTTTATTTTTGGTGGCCCAAATTATACAGTACATTAAATTATCAAATGATTAAATTTGCTTAAACTAGGACAATAACTGAGGTAAATTTGGTGTTATCATGGAAAAGATAATGAAAATACTTATATTAGATCTCCTTATGTGTTCTGATGCATTTGCAAACGAACTGATGCATTTGCAAACGAAAACTATTTTTATACAATAACAGTATTATTTTCAGCATCTGTTTTCTGTTGTACATTAAATATATAAGTAGTTTTCCCTCTCCTTCACAACCTCACCATCCTTGTCCATATCAGGAAGGTTTGCTCAGCTGTTTTGATTCCAATTGGTTGGAATAAATATAGAAGTATATGACATAACTTTTCTGGTTTACTCGCTTTTGTCTCCATTTCTAATCGGAAATAACTTCGGGGTTTTAGCTTGAATAGACATGCTTCAACCTTATATTCCTCATTCTGCTGGGTCCAAAGCCTTCTCCGATACCGTTACCCTGTTACTCAGATATTATTAGATTTGGTAATATTTTTATTATTGTGTTATTAGTGCGCGTTTAATATTAGCTTAAAATTCCACATTTTGCTAATTTTGCAGACCTTGCTATGTAAAGCCATGGTCTTGAATTTATTGTGACAAGCTAAGCGATTAATCGTTGGCAATACTAAATATTTGTTCTTATTTCAAATTATATGTAAAACTGAAAAATTTTAAGAGAATATGTTACAAAGAGCATATGGCATCATTTCGAGAAATGTACCAAGCATTTGCACAGCCTAGCCTCCGGTACTTCCGTTAGAAAATCCCTTGGAAGCTTTAGAAACTTCTGGAAAACCTATTATGACGCAAATTAACAAATTCTTTAGAAACATTCTTAGAAACGACCGGAAATTGAAAGGGTATACAACACAATGGCCACACATCGGAAGTTGTCAGATTTTAGAACTGTCGGGCGTTGTGCTCCGACACACGACCTAGGGTAAGATTTAAACCCAGGCTGGGAATGATCTGACGTTTTCTGCTTTAAGTAATAAATTTCACTATACACAGTTTAAGTGCATTCAGTGCTCTTACCCCTGAAGCTTCTAGCCCTCCCAGTGTCCAGAATAGGGTCGTCACATTATTATAATTCTAGGGCGGCAAAAAATTAATTTTTCATTTTTTACATGTAAGATTTTATAAAGTGTTTGATCCCTGTTAATTGTTTCTCAAAGTTTTTAAGAATTGTTGTATGTTAACAGTGACACAATTTCAAGGATTTTTTTTAAATGTTATATTTCTGCTTTTCCCCTTTACGCACGTTCCATTTGATGAGGTGAATGGTTCATAAGAGTTATATATGTTGCTTATTGATGAATAAAATAGTTATACATCAAATTTATTGTTTTCCCTTATTGTAGTTACCTTTTTCTGGCAATATCGTGTTCCTCCCAACATGGAAGGGTGTCAAATTAATAGTAATTATGTTTACTTTGGTAGCAGAGACATGACAAATAACAAAAATTAAAAACTCATTTTGACAGATATTTGGAACAGGAATAATCTAAATAAAAAATACACTTTCTGGCTCGGTATCAACGCTTGCATACAACACTGAACACCAACATCGTTTGCTGGAGTGGAAGGCAGACAATGCGCTATCAATGCCGAGTCGGTGCCTACTTTGAGGCGGTAGGCAATACCGCCATCCGTAGCAACTAATTTGCTTAACAAACACGGAATAGGTCTCGAACAATGCGGCCAGCGATGTTAATTATACGGGAATGAGCTTCGGGAATAAATTTAAACTGGTAATTGGGAAGGCGAGCTGCTCTAAAACGAATTTCCCAATCAGATGGCATCTAAATTAGTTTTGCTGCCCTCCTCTCAATCGATTATCATCGTCGTCATCATCATCCGCTCTATGGGCCACCAGGACCACTGAGAGAGAAGGAATGCGCGTCCCACTGTGACGTCATCACTGGTAGGGACTTGCAGCAAAGAAAGAGTGCTCTTGTCACAGAGATTTTGGAATTACATCGAATTTGCTTTCATGTTGAGCAAATGCAAACGGCTTTACATATAATATAGAAATTCCTTTTTGAAAATATTACAGACTTTTAGCTAAATGTTTATTGATATAATGAGCTTCTAATTTGAATTACAAATTGCAGTTATTTTCTTTTTTATTTATTTTTATAGTAAACTCTTCTATATATTGCAGGGGTAGACTATATCCTTGTTTTAAACCACTATTAACTACCATTTGTTCCGAAAATTGTCAATTTCCTAATAAAATTAATTTTTAAACACTTCTAAACTAAAAAATTCAAATAATCATTGCTTCACATGTTCTATTTATTGAATGCTTTTCATAGATTAAGTGCACTGGTGTTTATTTATATCCAGTTCTAGATAACATTACCTTTAAGGGTGTAACAATAAGGTGCTGTCAAATTTCAGGACACATTCCACACATGTACAAGAAGAAAATATGTCATATGGACACGGTCCGGAAACGCTTCATCACCATGTTAGAACTCATTTTCTACAACTCTTCACAGTACAGGTAATCAGGAAGTGTAAATCTAGCAAATAATACAGTAGTGTATTTTGCACTGTATCTCAAAAAATTATAAAGCTATGAATATGAAATGTTATGAGATATTAAAAATACTTAACTAAAGATGTTCTGTAAATTTTAATTCTCTAATGCACATAAAAAGTTTTCTTTAAACAAAAATAAATCTTATTTGCCAATAACTTTAATGTCCACATAAATGTGTATTTTCTTCAGAATTAGCTGGACCAATCTTGTTGAAAATTTGCATACACAAAATGCATGCAAATGTAAAGTGTGATAACTAGAAGTATTTAAATATTACTATTAGTTGATAAAAATCAATACGAATAAGAAATTTAAAATAATTCATTTTTTTCATAAATTGAAAATTAACTTCTTTTCAAGTAACTAGCATAGATAAATTATTCTAGTTCCCAGGATAGAATGTTGTCTGCAGTTTAAGGGGAAAAAATAACTCAAATTCCAGCAGTAGTTTATAAGAAAAATACATGATTATATCAAATGTTTTCAGTTTTAACAAGATTTTATTTTGGTTTAAAAAGTTTTAAAAAACTTTTTATGTGCATTAGAGAATTACAATTTACAGAGCATCTTTAGTTAAGTTTTCTTAATATCACTTAAAAATGCCATATTGATAGTTTTAAAACTTACTGAGATACAGTGTAAAATGTATACTGCTGCATTATTTGCTAGATTTACACTTCCTGGTTACCTTAACAATGGGAAACACACAGGAACAGAACGTACCAGCATACCACATGAAACTGTTTCTTACACGAAATGTTCAAAATGCCCACTTGGTTAAGTCTGCTTAAGTTGTAATTCTTAGATTCACCGCTAGTGTTCTGTGTTACATTTGAACGTAGTTAATGTTGATGCATGTATCAATGCTAGCGGTGGGCATTTTGAACATTTCACGTAAGCAAGCGTTTCATGCGGTATGCTGGTACATTCCGTTCCTGTGTTTCCCATAATTAATGTACTATGAAGAGTTGTAGAAAATGAGTTCTAACATGGAAATAAAGCGTTTCCGGACCCATGCCATTTAATATATTTTCTTCTTCTATATGTGAGGAATGTGTCCCGAAAGTTTGCCGTACCTTATTGTCACATTCTGTATACATTCTTGTTTTGTTTTTAATATACTTTTTTTCGCTGTTCCTTGCATTATTTTAATTTTATTTATTTATTTTATTTTTTTTTTTTTTTACTATTTAAATGTATGTATTTTCTGCTGAAGACAGTATAAAATGTTCATTGTTGTATCAATTCAAGTTGAAAGCTTTGTGTCATAAGACGTGCATGAGTTTCGAGTAAGTAGTCCTTAATTTGAAGATAAAATACGCTCTTATATTAAATGCTTGGAATCTTGTGAATCAGATAATGATCTACAACTGAAAAATTTTTCATAAAAATAATATAACATGCAATAATTAACTGATTATGTACGAAATCAAGTGATGAATATGTGACCAATGCTCTCATAGAGGAAAAATTATACAAATGGAATAGGGAACCTACAGAGAGAAGTGTTACCAATGGGCTGTTTCAAATACTTGTATTTTGTAAGTTTGTTGTGAATCTGACTATCCAGTTATAAAGATAGGGTTTTTTTTAATTTAAAATTTTTGTATTTTACTGAAAGAAGTTGTGTAATTTTATAATTCAAAATACCTTTACAGAGGTACTATTATATTGTTTAAGTGTTAAGTATAAGCTATGGATGTTACAAAATTAGTAATAATTATTTCAAAGTTCTGTTTTCTGTTAGAAAAGTCATTATTTTTTCCATTATTAAACTCAGTTTGTTTTCAATGCACAATCTGGTGTTAAAATAGGGTATGTATAATAGGGTTAAGCTTTGGTACGATAAGGATTACTAAAATATCGGAATGAACATATGACGGTACGACACTGGACAACTTTAAGTGGAATAGTTGATTTGATTTATTGACGCTCTTTAACATCTCAGGTCACCAGCGTCCCAATCAGTTCAGAGCCTGAAACGGCCAATAAATGTTTCTCAGAAGCCTCACCTTTCAGATTTGAGGTTATTTTACGTGCCGTAAATGTACGATACGGGACCCACGGCCTTATTTCCATTCTTAAGGAAGCCATTCTTAAGATTTTACACGGCAAGTTTCGTTACTTGATTTGGTTTATTTACGGACGCTCTTTAACATCTCAGAACATGCTTCTTATTCAATTTAGGGCGTGAAACGACCGACAAGTTTTGCTCAGAGGCCTCTTTTTCAGGCTTAGGTTTGTTTTATATGCCGTAAATCTACCACATGGGACCCACGGATTCCGAAGGAAGCCATACTTAGGATTTTTACGTCCGAAAAAAATCGATCGAACCTAGCCCATTGAAACCTATGATCTTGGGTTTAGGAGACAAATAGATTACCACTACACCACCAGGAGCGCTAAGTATAGTTACCACACTAGGATCTACAACTGGTTTAGTATTGCATGGCTTAATCTAGGGGGAGCTGATTTTGATGTTAGATTCTATTTTTATGCATAGTCTGATGTCAAAATAGTGAATGCATTATAGAGCTAAGGTTCAGTGTATAAAGATTTCTACAATCTCGGAATAATCATATGACGGTAGGATGCAGGACAAGATTAACTGGTTTAATGTTATATTGCTTGGTGTAGAGGCAGCTGGTTCCGAAGATCGTAGGTTCGATTCCTACATTAGATTAATTATTTAATCCGCGGTTGGTCGTGAGCACTGTGCTTACAGTAGTTTTGGTTATTTTTCTGGATGATGTTTTAATTTTCCGAAAATCAAATGAATACGTTCATATTAGTGGTTTATCATTTCCTATAACAATAGGAGTATATGAAAAATAAGAAAAGTGTACGGGTTCTCCTTGATTTTGCTACAATGCTAATTTAACTAGTCTTTTTCCTTTTCTTCTGCACTCATTTTTACATAAATCATATACGTGTTTAATTCTTGTACATCAACAACAAAAATCACAAAAAGGAAGTCACCCAAGTTTCTATTAAATGGACTTGGAAAATATTGGTAGTAACATTGTTTTGACTAACGGTATATGTGGCCTATTCAAAGTAAACGAACTTTGATGTCAAAAGTAGACAATGAACATTTTAACTACAGAACACTTTCTGTGTATGAACCTCCATTTGGTTAAGTAATCCTCCGGCATTTCCAGATAAGATCCTATGCGGTCGGTCCTGGTGGTGTAGTAGTTACCATACTTGCCTCCTAAACCCAAGGTCGCGGGTTCGAACCCGGCCAGGATCGATGGATTTTTTTCGGGCGTAAAAATCCTAAGTATGGCCTTCGGAAGGGAAGTAAAGCCGTGGGTCCGTGTCGTACATTTGCGGCACGATAAAGAATTTCAAGCCTGAAAGAAGAGGCTCTGTGCAAAATTTTTCGGCCGTTTCACGCCCTGAATAGATAAATAAACAAATAAAAATTCCTATGCGATTGGTCTCAATAGCGTCCGAGAACCTAATTATGAGCAAGTTCGATGACCCAAACGTTAAACAGTACGAGCTTTTGCAATTAGAATAAAAAGTTAACTGGAAGAAAGCACAAAATTGTGAAATACAGAAAGTTTTAAGGCTTTAAAATAATATGTTATCAAAATGCTGATATAGCGTGAGAGTAACCAAGTATTTGATATCTTTTTTTAATGCAAGTTTCATTTATAAGTTTTTTTTATTTTGTTTTTTAATAGTGTTTAGCGCCCGTTTTAACGTGACACTGATGATAGAGGAGATGAAATGATAAATTGGGGATTTTTTTTAAAAGAAGCAACCGTTCTAGACCTGAATTTCAAGGTTCCTCCCCGGCATTTGCCATTTATCAGAGACTGAGGAAAACCTGCAAAAAAAACCTCAGTCAGGTAGGACAACCTTGGTGGAAATCGAACCCCAGACCTCCCGTTCATGAGTCCGGACCTCGGACACCCGTGGCGTTTCCATTATTAACCAATGAGGTACCAGTCCTTTATAATCTTAAAACCATAACTTTGACAGTTGAACAGACATTCCACATAACCACCATCTTAAATTGCTTGCCTAGGACACTTCTAAAACCCTTGAAACTAATCCATTGTAATTAATTAACACACTGTACACAGAAACTGTAAAGTTAAAATCTCCTTATTGCTTTGCAATTTGTAAAGCTTTGAAACTCCGGTTGGTATAGAAGGCTTAATGGTGAGCTGGCATTTCTCTAACTATTTTGCATTCAAGGCCAAGGTGCGAGCTCAACTTGTTTTGAGCACGAGAGGGGTACATGGTGAAGAACGGTCCATTCCGAAGGAACTTGCTCACTTCCTGTTTATCTCCAACAAGAAATGTGCTCCACCCGGAGAGAGTACCGCTATTTTTTCTGTTTATTTCCCACTTAAGGAAACGTATTGGCAATAAAATGTCTCGGAGCGGTAGAAAAAATGCCGGCGTCAAGTGTAGCATTTACATACACTCTTTTCTTCCGCGCATCCATTAACAGAGGGCCGAGGGTTCCTTGGTCACATAAAGAAGAAGAATTTTGCTGAAAATGCAGGCGGCTTCCTTTGCATAACAATGAATTCTCTGTGCCAACAACGGCTCCCTTTTATTTCCTAAGAGTTTTCGCCTTAGGAGTTTCTAACAGCCCTTCATCAGTAGGTACATCCTTAAGTACACCATAGAATGTCGTTGCTGTAGATAAAAGTTTTTGTGATATGTGTAAAACAAATCACAGAAAAATTATAAGATACGTGCACAATCATTAGAAATAAAAAGGATATTGTTTTAAACTACACAGTGGGGATTGTGTATTTAGTAATGTAAACACAGTATATGTGGCAACATTGCAAAAAATATACCCCGTTTTCCGTTATTGTTACCAGTGTATACAAAATCTCGGCTGTTTTTCTTGTACAGTATTTATTTGCCGGTTCGCAGATTAAAAATGGAGAAAAAGGAAATCCGAGTCATTAAAATATCCTATTTTGTGAAATAAAAACAGTCACCGAGATAAGCTGAAGTTACATGCTGTTCTTTGCGAGTTTTCTTCTTCTTTTAAAATGGTCCTCACATAGATTGCCGAGTTTAGACGCGGTCGAAAGATTTGTGAAGACGAATATCGCAGTGGACGACCAACAGAGGTGATAACGAAAGAGATTAGAAAAAAATCTCAAAATTTATTTCAGCAGTCGAAATTTTAAGATTAGAGAGTAGACCGACATTTCCAGCCTGAAGTCTTGGCTGATTTTTGGAGCGTTTCAGATGAAACCCATGTTGAGACATGTATCCGTCAATGTGCTTCGGCAATAAATCAGTGGTCGAAACAATGGATTAAATAGTTGCCATAACCATGCAATTAAATTATCGATGATTGCTTTTAAATTACCTCACTGTTGTTAAAATGCTCTCCATTTGATAACAATTATTCATCTCTTAAAAGCATAATACAAATAAAAGCGTAAGGTTGTTGACGAGGAAGGCAAAAGGATTGCCCATTATGCTTTGAACCGGAAGACTAGGTGCACACAGATACAATTATCCTTGCCGTTAAATGCATCTCAGAGCTTCTAGAGCCCCAATACCGTCACTCCCGAGCGATAGCGGAGAAAGCCAAAGGTAGCGTGACTTCCACAGAGCATGGGATGATAGCTCAGACGGTTAGAGCATCATTCCATAGTTGTGAAGGTAGAGGTTCCAATCCTCGCATACTGGTGCTTTTATTTTTCTTCAGGAGTTAAAGGAGATTTGCCACCATTGCAATGATTTACTCGCTAACATAGTACCATGCACATAATGCACTATAAAGTGATATTTACAATTTTTTTTCTGCTGGAACCAAAGAAGATTTTCTACCTTCACAATGACTTACCCGTCCCTATCAATTTATATTTACATAAAGGAGGCGAGCGTAGGCCGCTAGGCCGTAGCGAGTCGAAGTAAGACTGGGTCCACCTGTTTCTAGGATTTACTCGACGTTAGTGTTAGGTTAGTGTGTGTGTTTGTGTGTGTGTGTGTAAATGAATTAATTGCGAATTCCAAAAGAGAGGATTTATCACCGTTACAATATTTTACACGCCTACTTAACAGCACACAATCCCCTATCAATTTTTATTTAAAATTACGGACACGTTACATTATATTAAAAAAAAAAACTTTATGCATGCAACATTTGCACTGTTGGAGCTGCTGCAGCTGCTGTTGCAGAGAGTTGCTCGGGACTGGAGCTTTAGCAGCTCCAAATGCACCCCACGGGTAATGTTAAGTAAAGATACTAGGATAAAATTTCTCCCGGATTCAATTTTGACTTCCAGCAGAAGGAAGCTGGCATGTTGATAATTAATTATAAATAGACAAAACTGGCTAAACCTGGGCATTTTCTTAAATGAAATGTGTAGTTTTAGAAACGAGAAAGTTCTATAAACATTGTACATAAATAATACGAAAATTTATATGAATATCAGAATTATTAAATGTATGTCTATTTCATGTTGTTTTTGTGAGTGCATTGTGGTCGATATTGTTTTCTTTGTTGGAATTAATTTCAGAAATTAAATATTTTACAAGAGCATGGCCGGTCTTGCGACCCCATGCCACTGTGATGTGCAATGGTCTAGCTTCTTGCCATTGAAAAACTCGCAGTAGTTCGAATTATAGCAATTTCAAGTGTGACTCTTTCTCAGTGTTTTATCTTTATCTACTTTTATTATTAATGTTAATTTATATATATATATATACTTAATGTAACTGGAATAATAAATACTACTACTACACGAATACAACAAATAAACATTATTATTAAAAAGTTAAATATTTAAATTTTTATTTAATTACTAAAAAGAATATTTTTAACATTTAGTTCCATGCATTGCTCAATACTGGATTTTGGAGGTTCAAAATGAAGACAATATTTGTTCCCTCATTATTTATCATCAAATGCACTATTGTGTAAGCTCCCATAAGTACCATAAAAACGGGGCAGTTACTTATTTTGCTCTAATTGCCCGACTTGCCCGTAATTTTTGTCTAGACCGTATTTTTGCCGAACTTCATATTATAAACTAACAGTTTCTTATTTCTCCTTACGTTGTAAATTAATGTAAGAATTATTGTTTTTATTTGTATTAATTTTATGCAAATGTTTGATTTTGCAATGAACACCAATGTAGCACAGTTGGCAGTTCTGTACAACCAACGTTGGTTAACATCTGTTTGTTGTTTTGTTTTCAATTACATGCTATAAAATGTTATTACCCAATTTCATTAACAATACATCTAAACGGAAATGTATATTTACATCTGCGTTGTAGAATTTGTGCAATGCATGAAAAAAGTCAACGTTTATTGCACAATTGCTATGCTGAACAATAGTTATGCTTCTCTTTAGTCTGTTTCTATCTGCATTTAAAATATATAATATAAATGAAGTATCTACAGCATGTTAATCCAAATGAAGCGAGAAATTATTGAAATTGATCATTACTGGGCTATTTGGCCCTGGTCGTTGGTTTTAATTTAAAAACCAGATCTTTCGCCAACGCTACGATGGGCATCATCAGTGAACTAACAGTATATGGAGAGATTGTTTGTTTGTTTATGGATGCTCTTTAAATCTTAGGTCATCAGCATCCCATTCAATTCATGGCTTGAACGGCCGATAAATTTTGCGCAGAGGCCTCTTCTTTTAGGTTTGAGATTCTTTTACGTGCCATAAATCTACGATACGGGGCCCACTGCTTTACTTCCCTTCCGAAGGAAGCCATACTTAGGATTTTTACGCCAGAAAAAATTAATCGACGCTGGCTGGGATATCGTTATGAGTTATCGGATATTGTTATGAGCGTAGGAGTTCTGAAAGAGATATGGCACAGACATTGTTGACCAGTAACGAATTCCAAATCTTGCTTATTTGAAAACCTCCGTTTTTGTTTACGATACGATGTACGGACATTCGCCAACTAACAATAATACCAGTATAGTATTATTAGGAATGACAACAATGATAATGCAATAATGAAATATTTTGTCACTAATAAGAGGATCGTTAACGATCTAGCGGACACCTTGTTTGGGATTGTTGACAAAAATAAGAGACTAGGAGGAAGTGTTGCCAAGTTAGTGTTTTTTTTTTTTTTATTAAATGTGGAGTATTTTCAAGCGTATAGGAGTGAATTTAGGGATTAAATTTTTTGGGTATTAATTGGAGGATGAAATAAAAATTAATAATTTGATTTTTTAAACCATTAAGTTGTTTTTGATCAATTTTTGGTTTTATTTATTGCCACTTCTAAATGACGTGTGGAGATTGTGAACATGAACACTATACGTGTAGGTCTGTAGTCATAAAAAAATAAATTAATGAGGAGGGAAATAAACTCAAGAGTTCTTGGCGCCTTAAAGCTATCTGACAATCACCCTCTCAGGGTAAGAAAAGTTTCGAAAATAACTTTACCACTACCCGGCCGGGAATCGAACCCAGGACCTCCGGATTAGTAATTGCAAAATGTACCATTAGACCACAGAAGCAGTGAATATATTCTTATAAATTTATTATATTGTTTCTTTATGCCTGTTACCAGACATTTGAATCCGCCAGTCGTAATCACCATTGAACTGATTTGATGCATTATATCAAATGGTATTTGCTGTTTGTCGTGTGCTTGTATTTATGTGGACAGTTGAAAATGTGCAAGAAAAATAAATATTCGCAGGATTATTGTAGAGGTGGGGAACACAATTAGTAAAGTACTTTAAGTAAAATAACCCAGCTAAATAACAACATACTTTTATTTAGCCTGTACTAATTCCAGTATTTACCGTTTTCAGTTTGGATTGCCTCCAAGCCTTTTGGACCAACAACACATGCATTATGCAGATACTGCAAATGTACGCTTCCAGCATACAGGGAAGATTTAATCCTGCATGGAAAAAGTGCAAAGCATTTCAATAACTGATGTACTCCATAATACTAATTATTACCAGAATTATATTAACCTTTTTAAAAACCAGAACTTGCACAGAATTAAATGCACAATGTTTCATTAATTAAAATTGTTGTTGTCCTATCGCCATTCATAGTCACTACTGTATGGTAGTGTAGTGCATAATAAAAGAGAAGTTAATTTAATATATTGTCCTCTGTTTGAACATATATTCTTTTTACAGGACATAATGATTATTATATTAACGGTTAAAGGCAAATTAGGAGTTACTTGCGCATGGAGCCTCATTTGGGGAGCTTTCAGGGGTTTTTACACGAGTGTTAGGGTGGCAGTTTTGTCAGCACTGTTACGATGATATGAGCTGAATAAAACAAGTCGCATTAGTTAATTTTCTCCTGAAAACGACTAAATAGCCGTTTAAAAGTATTAAATCCCTATAAACTTTCCAGACCTCCCATTCCTTAGTTGATTTTTAATTCCAAAATCACGCAGAACTCGTTCTAAATGTTTCATTATTTATGGAAATTGGAATAAAAACTACCCCTGTAGCCGGTAGGGGGGGTAATAGCGAGGCGTGGGCGAACTGGTAACCGTACCTATTGTGATCAGACATTGTTACGGTGTTGTTTGCCTGCTTGATGCTGAATGTTTTCTGTTTTTGAGGAATTTGGTGTGTTTCGTGACAGTTTGTCATTGAATGGACAAAAGTTTCAACAATTCAAAAAATGACATTTTTCCGTATTTCTCTTCGTATGCATATTGCAATATGAGCATATTAACCTCCCACTTAATGCGTTTGTAGAGAATATTAAGGGAGCAATGAACGATGCGAAAGTTATTTAAAGTTAATTAAGAATGAAATTGAAATAAATTTATATTTCAATATTAGTTGTTCTTATGTTCTAGATTATCACAAGATGGTCTGAGATTGCCGATAAATTCACAAACTTAGTGGCAAATACGTGTTTGGGGCTATTTCTTTAATAGAATAAGAATAAGAATGAAAGTAATTTGTATTTGAAAAAAGTTTTATTAACATTTGCATTAAATGATATATTTATTCAGAAACAGTGAGACTGAAACAGATTAAAATCGGCTATTACAGTCGCTACCGTCAGATTTACAAATACACCTGACAAAAACAAAAAAGGGAAAACATTTTACCATTCATAACATCTTGTTTATAGAGATTTGTTGTTGCTTAGGCAAATATTGTTACATAATTTACAAAATGATTTCCGACAGTTTGGATGAATACGCTAAAACAATTGCTTGAATGAATACACATTAAGTTAGTTAAATTTACAATTACTAAAAACACAGAAAAGTGGTCAGTGAAGCGTACTCATAGTGGGGGTATGGAATATACACTGACCGCAAGACAATTGCAAGTTACGGTTAAAACGGATTTTATCACTTTTTTAGATAATTTCACTGTGATTGGTCAGGATTTAAAATGTTGTTTCGTTTCATTGGTCGATTGTAAGATGTCGTCACATAAGTGAAAGAGTAAGTAAATAATGCCAAGAAGAGTTGGATGTATGAGAGCCCACCATGAACATGTTATTGTATATTGACCTTGAATTGTTAATACAAAATAAAAATGTTGCAATAACTTGACTGATGTTATTTTTATAGTTAGAGAATGACACCTACTGGCCTTTGAGAGAAAAAATTGACGTGCCCCTTAATAATTTTCTAAAAATCTAGCAAGTTTAATAGGTGATTTCGTTCTACCGGTCTAATAATCTTAACTGAGCGGTTCACATTTAAAAGTGAACACAAACTACAAAATAGCTAATAATAGCCAATTTTCCCAATACCCATAACCTTCAAAATACCCGAAAATTGTGCACTTATCCGTGAATTTGCAACGCGCCTGGATGCATAAGTTTGCACCTGTCTCGGAGAATGGAAAGAAAACGCCGTCTGCAGTCAAGGGATTCATTGTTATTTTAATTGATTGTCTACACCATAGAAAAACTGTCAATGGGGAATACCTGGTTAGTCAATTGTTGAATTTGAGCAATGGAGCTAAGAAAACGGGATTGCATCTTTCCGTAGAGAAAGTTCTGCTTCAGCAAGATCACAAATCTACAGTTCCAAATTTACAAAGTGAGCTTGATATTGTTGCAGCATCCAGTCTATTTGCTAGATTTAACTCACCGCAACTTATATCTATTCCCAAATATAAAAAATAACTCTGAGGAAAATGCTTATCTGGAAATAGTGAAGTGATAAGTACTGTGAACGACTACTTTGCAGACCGCCAGATACAATGGCTCTGAAATGCCGTTGTGCAAAGTTATCGAGCTGAGCGAATATTACGTTAAGAACGATGAATTTACTTTGGTTATCTTTTATATTTACCTTGCTTATCAAACAGCCCTTGTAAAGTAGCAAAACAAGCGCTTTTGTTGATTTGGTTTATTTACGGACGCTCATTAACATCTCAGGTCATCAGGGCGTGAAACGGATGATCAATTTTGCTCTCAGTCCTCTTCTTTCAGACTTGAGGTTCTTCTTCGTATCCAGGGCTTTCCAAAGGAAGCCATACTTAAAATTTTACGGCCTAAAATATCAGTTGATCCCGGCCGGGTTGAACCCGTCATCTTGGTTTACGTGGCAAGTATGGTTACCACTACACCACCAGGGCCGAGCTTATTTAAGGGTGAGTCATGAAAATTAACGATTTTTAATATTGCACATAGTTGAATTATTAAGCAAAGGCACCTTCTACTCGGGAGGCCAAAGGGCATGTGCCCTGAGAGGCATTAATCGCTAGGGATCTCCAGAAACTCATCACTGGGGAAAATTGCCTACTTATTGTAAAAGATTTATATATGTGTGCGTGCGTGCGTGTGTGTGTGGGGTGATAATTTCATATTAAAGTCCTTTTGCATCCTTTAAGGCGACAATATCAATGAAGGCACTGCCCAGTGCACGTTCGGCGGTTGCGTTTGTTATAATAAAGTTGCAGAAGGTCGCATATGACGTCGACAGTGTGTTGCAATGATACCATCAGTCATTGTTTATGTCTGTGACTACAGTCAGAGGAAACAACCCAGATGCAGATATACAAATACATTAAAGTATCCATTAATATCTTAATAAACCACTAATGAAAATACTTACAATATTTAAGTACAGTATACCCATGGGCATTCAATAACTTTGTTATCATGAATACGCCCGAGGGAATTTAGAAAACTCGGCACCTATGTTATTTATATTATTGCGGTGGCACTGCTGTAATTTTTAACACGAAAAAAGTTCACATTTCAGAGCTGTTTTCATGGTATATTTATCATAAAATAGACTTTCCGTAATTTGACATACCAGTGACAGCCTACGCTAAACAAAAAGCCACGCTTCGCTGCTGGTAGCAAGTTCATTTTAACCAGGAGTGTTATGCAACAGTTTACTTAAACTGGTCAATTTGTCTTCTGCTAACATCAAGAGTCTTAAGTAGTGGCGTTTACACCAGAGTGACAATATTTTGGTGCAGTGACTCCTAAAGCTAACGTCTCAGTTTGCCCAATTGCTTACATAGAGTCATTAGCTGTAAGAAAATAGCGTATTTTAAAAAATTAATTTCAATAGAGATGACTTTTGTTATGGTTTTGTAACTTGGCGTATAAGGCGATATTATCCACACAGTGCTGGCGTTAATACCCACAGGCATAAGGAATAACACCAAAATGCAAGTTAATAAACTATATTCCATTATTTATTTTTGATTGTGTAATAAGTAATTTTGTATCTTTAATAAACAAGTTTAGCTATTCGAATGTGAATTTATACCTAAACAATCACGCATGACCTCTCCGTAAAAACGGCCCAACCCTAACATTCATGTAAGCACATCATAAGAATTATGTACCTCATTTCAAGTTTTTTTGAAAAAGTTAAATACGATATAAGTAGCAACAAATAAATAAAAAGCACTAGTTCATTAAAATATTTCTACATCAAATTACATTTTAGTGCAATTTGCAATGAATGTTCCATCACCTGACTGAACTTTACCGGAAAAGCAATTGCATCATCTATTACTACACCACTCTGGTCAACCAATAACATTGCCAGTTACTCACGTCAAAAATATTATTCCATTACGATATCATCCCAAAACTGAGAAGCAATCAAGCTATAAAAGCGGTTTTTGCGCCACTCAAATGTAGAATCGTATTACACGTGTTTAGAATTGAAGCTACTATTTTTAAAACATAGGCCTATCTGTAAAAGGAGAGCACATTTTTCAATTATTTTAATCCTCTTCAGTTTAAAGTCTCTTTTGAAAACAGATGTTCATAAATCCTCCTTCCTCCTCCACTCCCCTCCCTCTCCCCCTACCTCTCTTTTGTGGATTACAAAGTAGAAACGTAGGCTGCAGCTACCTGCGCGGTCTGGCTTTTGGACAGCCCGATAATAAACTTTAAGAGCAGAAATATCCGAAACAGCAACTCTTGTATGAATGCACATACAATCCTTTTCATCTAACTTTGCGTGAAAATATCGAATTGCAAATTTTCTGTTTGGGAAATGCAACTCGCCTTGAAACAAGACACTTCTCTTATTTGATTGCGTAGCCGCCGCTTCCCAGCGTTGTTTTGAAGTTGTACCATGCAGAGTGTTCTGCGCTTAATTTCCATTTGAAATACCCGCAAGTTTTCGACGTGAAGAGGTCAAGCTCTGCTTCAAGCGACATATCTGAACACTTAACGCAATGCAACCAGTTGATGCATCACTAAGAACTGTCACTTCTGTTAATGTTCTCAAAATGCATATATCTTCTGTAATACAGGAGTGCTGATAATTTTTCCATAATTAATTGAAGTTAACGAATTTTTCTTGTCATGATTATTCGAAAGCATGAATTTGTAAGTTGAATTAAATTACCTAAGTAAAATTATAAGCAAGAGGGATATTGCAATGTGAGAATTATGCTTTTTTTTTTTTTTTTTTTTTTGCACTTTTAATATATAATGGAAGTAATATGGCTTAAAAATATATGTTTGATCTTTCTAAAATATATATTCACAAACATTAAGAATGCACGAAAATAGGCTTCCTAGATCCCTAGTCGAATCGAAGCACAGACTATAGGAATAAAAAAATGACCTTGGAGATATTAGTTTTTGAGCATTATGTTTTAAAACTATCGATTAAGTTCCATTCTGATGGTGAATAAGGTATCAATGAGATCGTACATTGGCTGAAACGCGTTCGTGTGCAATTATCACCTATATTTTTGAAGTTTTTACTATATCTTTCAGGTTTTACTCAATCCCGAAAGAATTTGCTTAAATAACACATGATGTTATGCAAAATCACATTTGAATTACATTAGTGTAAAACATGCCTTGGTTCGGGACAAGCAGGAAATTCTCATTGAAGGTCCTGAAAGTTCCCAATGCAGAGTCCAGACACCTGACCAGACACCTGACGCTTCATATTGACGAATGTAAGAACCTGAATTACAACAATTTCATGTCTGACGTTTTCCAGTTCATCAATCAATCGATTTTTTTTTCTTACACATTGCCACTTAAATGTCTCCAGATGAAGAAACCTGGGGGATGTCAGTTAGAAGACCTAAGCCACCACAGGTTTTTGTAAATAATCCTTTCTTGGAAACATTGCGAGTTTCTGTCATACTCAGTTACCTTTATGGAAACTTGCGCAGTCCAATTGCAAGTGCCATTTGCAAGTTTTAATTTCATTCAGTTCTTTTATTTCTAAGTACCGGTTGATATTTTACACAATTTAAACAAAGTGTCATGTGAATTACGCATTTATGCTCAATAAAAGTAAAATAAAAGTTACTAACTTGCGGTTACTCATATTGACACTGCACTCAGAATAAAAGTAAACTTTTATACTTCACACCTCAGCAGTAATTGATAATCACTCTGTTTATTTTAGGCATGCAATTGTTTGCTTCATAAGATTACAGTTATGTACAATCTACTTTCTGAGAAACGCATAACAATTTTTTATTTTGTAAAGAACTGAGGAAGCACCACAGAATAAAAGTTAAAGAAAAACCCACTCTATCCACACCACCGTGCTGATTGACCCATTGCAAAAACAAATCCCAATAAAGCTCGAAAAGGTGCAGAAAGCCAGTTAGGGAAAATCATGTTACAATACTGTGTACTTGCTAATGACCCATTTTAAGCTGAAGATATAAATTCTGACAAGCTTAATTAAATTTGGATAAACACATAACAAAAAGAGAAATTGTGCTAACTATGACCATAAGAGATGTTCAACATAGAGGATATATTGGAATTGTTATAGCATAGAAATTTGTCCGATTCCAAGCAAAAAGTCCAATATGATAGGTGTTTAACTTCAGAAGTTTTACTGTATTACGACCATATGACCGCTGTTTTACATCCTGTATTGTATCCGTCAGCTTCCCATTCTATCCAGCTTCTTCGACAGGTTCAATATGGAGACTCCTGATGGATAGTGCACATCTGTTAAATTTCTTCAGAGACGCTTTATGACATTGCTTGAACCAATACTGACGCACCAAGAAAAGCGTTCTCCAGCTCTGATTTAAAATCTATCTGCTTACATGACCGAGAAGACGCGCTCTTCCCCACTGATATCCAGATACCCGTTTGGCGGGGGACATGTTCTTAGGACTAAAGCATGATCGCTGCTTCGTCATGAAATAAATTGAGCATTCCCTTCGTGTTTCACGATGATGATAAACTACACATATATTTTATTTCATATTATAACTGCTCAGTTTCGAGAAAATAATTCTGTTCAAAATGAATTTTTTCTAACCCACTAAAAGCTCGTTTACTAAATCTTAAATTTTATTAAAAATAAAATTAACATTCGGGATAAAGGCCGTTCCTTCATTATTAGGACGATAAATATATAATTTCTATTAAGATCAATATTTTTATTCCAGCAACGCTCCAGTGCGATTATTCCGTCTCTGAAGTGATTTACCTGAAGGTCTGCAAAATACCCCTTTACAGTTGCAACGCCAAGGGTGACTTTCAAACCGCCCTCATAATTTAAGAAAAATGTTGATAAATGCCTAAACAAAAACTATCAACAATATTGGGAAATAAGACTTATTTCAGTTAAAAATGTGTTAGTTAATCAACTCGTTCAGAGGTCATCGTGAGTTTTGTCTTTTCATTTATACTCAAGGAATATTTAACAGAGGCAGCACGTTCCACCAATTTCTGAATCAAATAGCTATAATTATTCTTTTTTATGGGAGCATTTCAATTCTTGATGTAAATGGGGACCGAAATTAAATGTACAGTTGTACCGTATTTCATGTAACAGGTATTAGTAACATTCCTATGGTATCAGCACAGGTCTGCGATTAAAAGAGACTGTAAAATAAACCACAATCTGTTGACATTAAGCTTATGTGTTATACATTAAATAGAGCTTCGGTAATGCATACTTAAACAGGACTTTAATCATGAAATAAGAAAAACGTTAAATATTCAAGCATTTTTCCTGTATTTTAATTTTCATAACGCTCTGAAAGAAAAAATTAGTATACAGCATATGTAAGCGCTGAAATAGTTTTTAATTTTTAGTGACAAATAATAAAAAGTATGCAATAGACGTATCTCATCGCGCATGAAGATGCCATGCAAGCTTGAAAGGTAGTTGATTAGAGAATGTGTCAGCAAGTGTCAAAATTTCAGCAGGGAACTTTTCTTCGTAAATATAGAGAAGGTATTGTGTAATTCACTAACTAATACCTAAGAAGAGTATATATGTGTCGTGCGGGGCCATGAAGCATAAAATGACGACACAGCTTTTTAAATTATTCTTGCGTTTTGGCTTCGGAGAATCATGATGCTTCCATTGTTTAGACTGTTGTTTTGTTTCAGGTTGTAGTAGCGTTGCACCCATGCTTCATAGCTGATCACATATCTACACATAAAGTCGGCCGGGTCTCTCTGTAAACTGGTCAAACGTTTCTGAGAAATTTGCACTCTGTTGGTTCTTTATCCTGTGTCAGCAGTCATGACACTCGTCATATTCATGCAAAATTCTTCTCTCAACATGTGAAATACGCGTTCCCCTGAAATATGCAAAGCTTCAGCATCCCGGATACCTTTAATCGGTGATCTTCAGAACCACGTCGTGCATCTTAACGCTAATTTCTGATGTAACAGATTTTGGTCGTCTGCTGCATGGTTTATTGCCAGGCTATCATGGCAGCGTTTAAACTGCACGGTCCACTGGGAAACGGGTGAAAATGATAGTGCAGGATCCCCTAGAGTGTTTTTCATATCTAAAACATCTTTACCAGGCATTTAATAGTCACATGATGTTCAATATTTGCAATTTTCCCCGTCTGTACGGTAATAAATATCTATAGCTACCTATGATTCTTGACCAATCCTTGTATTATTGCACGAATGTTTCTATGCAAGATGGCGGTTTATAATAACAAAACTGCTTCGGAACTGCTGCTAAGGGTATTCCGAAAACTATTCAAATGGCCTTCGTTTATACACATGTTGCACATGGCTGAATGAAATGTTATAGCAATTTTCGTTAGAAATGTAACTTATTGTGTTTAAATTTTTACGAAACCTGAAGTTTTTATTTTCATAGGCTATCAAGAATAAACCAACAAATGTGAATAATAATTTAAGACATCAGCAGTGAATCCTAGATTTGTATCTATAATATTGTGCTTTTTAGAAGCTAAAAGCTGTAAAAAGCCATTACACAGAGCCCGCTATATCAACGTCTGTCGGCACGCGCATACGTCTTAAGGTGAAATGAACGTATAAAACAAACATTGATTTAAAAAGTAAGAATTATGGCACCAGTTGTTTAATTGTTATATTATCGATATTCTGTATAGGTTTAATTTAAGGAGGTTTGTAGCTGTTCTTGCTGAACTGTTCAGTATTCCTGTTTTTCGTGATAAACGCCTGAGAGCCTTCTGCGGTGTGTGTTTAATCTAGCGTCTGTCGACCAATTTATCTTCGGTGAGAACTTAACGCCTTTTATTACTTTTTTGTTATGAAAAAAGCACATGCTATGCATTTCCTTTACGGCGTTTGTTGTACAGGAAGTTGAGATTGGGCTATTAACGAATCTGTGCCGAAATTTTCTGTTTGTTCTGCTATAAGACTGTTTCATTGTATGTATCGCGTTAAAGAATACGTTTCTGTACACTATAGGCATTACCAAACACACGACACAACTGCATTCACATCAACTGAAGTAATATACTCCGCTTTGTATATAGTATATACAAGTTACGTGAGAGACCGGGCAACTGCAAGTGTGCTGCTAACGCTGTTTTTCACTACACCTCGGCTAATCAGGTGACAAGCACATGATCACGAAACTCGCACTGGATTTAAGACGAATACATTGGCAAACACGCATCAAATCGTTGCACGTACATTATGAACACTAAATGATTATAGCCCTACGTGTTGAAGGGCGAATTGAATAGATCGTAGAGTATAAAAGTTTAACCTGACATCAATATATCACATACTTTCATAGTTATTTAGAGCAGCCAATTCTCTTCTGTAATACGTCTGCAATTGATTTTCCAGCAAATTAATCGGGTTTAACGGATATTCGTTGTCATGTCGAGTGTTTGTTGACAACAAATATGAGTTTAAAAGCCAAAATTAAATTACCTCAGAAAAGTTACCAGAAGAACGATCTGGGCCATCAGTTTTAAAATAAACACTACATTTAAGATTATTATAATAATTTCTAGGAAAGCAATAGAATCTAATCAGAGGAATCAAAGCCCCCTGGAACAAAAACAACGGAATATTTGAGGTTAAATTAATATCGTGAGCTCTTTTATAAGTATTTTTCCATAAATAAAAAAGTATTTCTTTTTTGTCAACTGCATTTATATGTTTACTTCGTACTTTTGTAATAACCGCCAATAATAACCAGTAAGCTGTGTTTCGTTTTTCCCGCCTATTAATCGAATCGTAGCTGAAATTATAGGAATAAAACAAATGAATGCGTGAGAAAAAACTATTATTTATTGGTTTCTGGGCACAATGCTATTACTATCAATGTAATTCGATTCCAATTTGTCAATCGAGTATCAATAAGCTCTATCATTGACTGAAGGACATTCGCATGGGATTACCTCTTTAGTCTTTATACTCGCAATAATGTTGTTAACAATGCAAACCCAGATACTTCGTCCTGTCCTTAAGAGGTAACAGCAAAAGAAGACATTTCGAGAGTCGCCCGCTGCCAGCAGAGGACAAAGAATAAGAAGATTACCAAGAAAAGAATAGCCTGGTCACTTACAATGGAAGTAAAAAAGGGCGCCCATGGAGCAAGCTCAATTACAGTGGCTTTAGAGATCCGCATATCGAGAAGAGATATCATTAGCTAGGTGATGGATCCTAGAACTGGTTTCACTAAGGGAGCTGCCTCAGAGCTTACAATAAATATCATTAATGTAATTTTTAAGTTCTTTTTAGGAAATATAAGGCGCTTGAAACAGCATTTATCGCATACCTTTATAAAAGTATTGTAATATATATTGTAAAAATTATGTAAATAGAATTTAATTAATAATGTTTATTTTACATA
This sequence comes from Metallyticus violacea, assembly GCA_030762175.1. Classification (NCBI taxonomy): domain Eukaryota; kingdom Metazoa; phylum Arthropoda; class Insecta; order Mantodea; family Metallyticidae; genus Metallyticus; species Metallyticus violacea. The sequence continues at coordinate 32,929,670 of CM060833.1, forward strand.
TTCATATATATTTATAATTCTAAGATAATAAATTTATATTTTAATTATGCTGTACAACTTAATGTTAGCAGAAAATAATTTCAAGATGATAAAATAGAAAGTTTTAACAAAAGGTAAACACAAAAGTCAAGTTTTATGTCTGTTGAATGATGAAGCGTCAGGCGGAGGGTAGTTACGCTGCGTCAGGACACTGAGGTTCTGCGGCTTTTGACATAAATTAAGTTTTGAGTAAGTGAGTCCTTTTTGTATATTTTGAATTTTTAAGGTAGCGTGAGTTTAGATTTGTGAATCCCGTGGCATCTGTAAATTACGTGGCGGTGTGTTTTCACGGGAGTGTATAAGGATAGAGGTAGCCTAGTTTGGCATCACTCTGTCATCACTTTTTTCGTTACAAATCAACAAGACTGCGCTTATTTTCGATGTAATAAATCTACAGTTTACATGACCTATAGGTGAACGAACCACGTGCTTATGGCTCGTTTTCTTAGAAAAACCAGTATTTATAGTGCTGTATGAATAGCATAAAGTTTATGTATAGTAATTAGAGGACCGGTGAATGCAGTCAGTCTTAAGATAAAAATCAGATTCTAATTACCATCTCCGTCTCAAAGTAACGTTGCGAAGATCGGATGTAGGCACACCGAATCCGGTTATTTATAGAAACACCTGCTAATGTAAACAAGGTGATGATCAATAAACTGTATAGTGTAAAATGTAAAATCATTTAATTATTATAACAAAAAGTATCTCTCTCAGTACCGCTGAGCGGAGCTGAACAAAACAGCAAAAGTAACCCAGAGATTTTGTAATCTTGAAGTGTAGGCAACAGGCCGAGGCAATCAATAACATCAACAAACCCCTTCTAATAGTGTGCGGCTGCCATACACAAAAATGCTACATGCTGCAATGAAATATACGTAAGCAAATCTCCCGCTCTGCAATTAATATAACACTGCAAATCCAAATTATGAGAAAAGCATAAGATTTAATTTTGATAATGTCCTTTTCAGTTGTTCAAATTCTCTTATTATAGTGAAATGTTCAAAAAGAACAATATTCAAGTTAATCAAAGTTGGGATATTCGCAAAGGTTCGAATGGAGGTTATATTTTCTACTCAATTTACATATTCTACAAGAGGATTGTTGGGGTGGGGGGAACTTTCCTCGACTACGGACTGTCTTTCAAGATTTCTCAGTGTCGCTGATGCCTAAGATTTAACTCAAAGTTTAAAAATCCTAAAGAGTCTTATACATCTATGAAATATGAAATAAAAAAATAAAATAACAAATAAAATAACAAACACCAACTTGGTATTACTTTCCGCCCACTTCAGTATTCTTTTCTTAACGGTCTGCTTCTTTTTGAAAAAAGGCTTTGAGATATATATATATATATATTAACGTTGTTCGTAACTGGATTAAACATTTAATAATATTACAAAAATGCACACTTTTAATATTTGCCTTTTATTTATTTTTTGGATTAGTGTTTAACACCGGTTTACTAAGGCACCTCAAGCAGTATTTGCCTTTTATGGTACTTTTAAATAGTAATAATAATAATAATAATAATAATAATGAACTTATATTAAATGCGTAAATATTAAAATTAATAATGACAGAGCGTTAATACTTAATGTTAATTCCTGATGAGAGAGATGATGCTGTATTTCATTTAGAAGCTGTGACTTACCGGGTTTAATATGAGATTTTTTTATTTTTAGTCATTATTATACGTTTTATATACTTTCTATAGATAAATAAGTGCAGAAAATGAGTTTTCATACAGATTTTACGAAAGACATCAATAATTCCAGAGCCTTCTTTGATAGTGTAGGAAAATCTGGGACTCGCATGACTCAAGAGAGTTTTGTGCTTGGTTCACGTTTTCATCTTGCACATTTGAAAGTAAAGAAGAAGTCGTTCTCTTCAACTGATTCAATTCTGTATCTCAATAAACACGCATCTTAAAGTTGTAAGCCAATGTAAGCAGCTCATCAGCGACTGCTCGTGATATAAAAAGTTGGTTCAATTCTTCCGTCACATAAGAATTTTAATTTGAAAATATATGCTTAACTTGAAAATGTCGAGTATATACACAATCATATCTATTTGCCGTTTTAGATTATTTACATAGCAGAAAGCAGATAAAATAAAAACTATTATATTTCAACATAATACATCAGAGGTACTACAGCATATACACACTTTTTACTGTTTGTACGTCATTTAATGTAAATGCAATAATACACCTTATGCACCGGAATAGCGCAATAAAAAACCGAAGTTGCAAACAGTAGTACCACACCAATCAATACTCAGAGCTAAACGGGATAGCAATTAAAGTAATACGTAGCAATATTTCTACTGCTACGAACTATGAAACAGGTATTTAAATCACTTCTCCAGTCAATGTGCGACTTAAAAAGTGCAACTAAACGAAATCTCAAAAAACGACATTTAGCTCGCCGACTCGAGCATGTTTCTGATGCAGGCAATCAACAACATACCGCCCTAGATGCTGCCCATGGTCTGATTTTCTGTTTTCACTGTACTTGCTCTCTCGGAGTATACACGCTGCCATTTCAAACATTATGGAAAAGGTCTCAAGTGCAATCAAATTCGCTCTGATGAAATTGGGCTGTACCAGAGGATAGCGGTGTAAGCAAATTAGCGAGCTTTACGAATAAATTTATATGTAAGGACTCAGAAATAGACTAAACTTGAGTTAAAAACAGAAAACTATGATATTAATAATTGCATATATACTTGATAAAAGATTGATGCAGATGGACTGTGCCTACTATACCTGAAAGGGCAGCCCTGTTATACATTCAAGAAAAAAAATTGTTTTTAGAGCTTCAAAGCTTGTTAGACCTCCTTAGGACGCATGTTAACATTTATTTTATTTATTTAATAGTTATTTTACGTATGTCCAACTCTTGAAGTATAATGTGTTTCATTTCATTTACTGGAATAAAATAAATATTTTAAAATATTTTAAATATTTTAATATCTATTTGTCTGCTTTAAAATTACTTTGTACTGGAATTACAGAATGAATAAAAATTAAAAAAAAATTTTCATATGTTCCAAATCGATCCGAACCTTAGTGGAAAGCACATATTAAAAAGAGCAGAAATCTAATAATTAAAATAACTAAATTTAGTCGGGATATGTCTAAAAGTATACGGCAACACCCATTCAAAGTGAAAATGAAAGAAAAAATCGAATGGAAGACAGTAAACATCCATCACTCTGTGTACAAAGAGTTCCTCCTGTCCCACATTATACCAACTTAACGGAATACTTTTGCCGGAGAGGAAGGATGCATTGAAAACTAGTCGAGAGGTTGGAAGTAAATTGACGTTTCCCAAAGGCGTCCCGACGCCAACACAATTAGACGCTGGTATGCACGAAAGAATTCAAACAATTGGCAATTGGGTGGCGCGGGTGTAGAAAGGAATGCTGAATAGGAAGTCGTTAGGGGTGGGATGGGATACGAATAAACTGTCCGGCTGTAGGCCAGAGTGGAGTGGACCTTTTTATACCGAGCTGATCGCGGCAGCAGAAGAAAATTTCGTTTTCTATTCTGCACCCACTCGCTTTGGTACAAAAGTCTCTCTCTCATTCTTTGGTTTATGGTGAACTTGTGATGTAACTTGGTTTCAAGATGTCTTCTACAAAGTTGTTTTTAAATCAGTCTGTCTGTACTTCGACGCAGGCGATCTTGTAGGATTTCAAATGAAAATAACTGCAGGGATAATATGGTGTTCCTGTCTGATAATAAACCACGTAACTACTTCATAGTTGTTTTCTTCTGACATACTAACGCTTTGGAACTAACATACAATTATGTTTAACTTATACGAAGTCTCTTAGACACCTAACATTTTAAATGGTATAGGATATTAATGATAATTTCAGATATTGATCAGCCTGTTCAGATTTCAGAGTTGTTTTCCAAAGGACCAGTACGTCACTGACTAATGTAGTTTCCATTCGAAATGATAACGGATGTATGTCTTTCTGGTCATCCCTACAATAATGACAAGTAAAAATGGTTGGTTGTTGTCGAGTTCCGTTGATATTTGTTTATTTTAAAGCATATGTATTAATTTACTTTATAAAAGAAACTACGCCAAACTCGAACCTACTATCTTCAAAATCACAGTATGTCGCCTTATCCACTAGGTTACACTGTCATGTGGATAACATTCTCTATACCAGTGCTTAACAAACTGTGGGTCGCGACCCCTAGGAAGGCCGCGAGATGCTAACTTGTGAATATTTGGAATGTGGTGGTGGTGGTGGTGGTGGTGGTGGTGGTAAGTGATCTTTATCGTTTTAAAATTCTATATATACATTACAAATATATTTTATGCACGAGTTGTAGACCGTATATGCTTAAGTACGATACACAGCTAGAAAGAGACGTAAATAATATGAATAACATAATATTAATAATAAATAAATAAACATTAAAAATGAAAAAAATGTATTTACAGATACATAAATGGAAACCTATTACATTATTTATAATTACACTAGTTATTGCGTTTTAACCAAAAAAATAAATTGCTTCTAGCTTCGAGCACTTTGGCTAGTGCCGTATTCAGCCAATTAGTGTAGCTCACAAACAGATTCCAGCCTTGCAATTGATTTCAAATTGCCTTAAAAAGTTTTCAGATAAAAGAGTTTTTCTCGGGTGTTTCCAGCGAGTATATTCGGTGAGAATATTCCTCATCTGCTCCACAAATTGGCCGATTCTCCTGCCAAATCTATCCGTTATTTTTTCATCCTTCCAACTTCCCAGTCTAAACCAGGCCATTTCTCCCTAGAACAAGCATATGTACCACTTTGCCCCAGGTTAATTTCTTTTCATTCGATAGGCTCAAGGAGATTTTCGTCTTGCATTCTGCCCCGATTTTCTGCCTGCTGATACCCTCTATCCTTGTTCTAATCTTCTTCCATACGTTTTTATTATCTGTATTGCCTTATTGCTATACTGAACCCAGACTAATTCCTCTGAGTTCTCTCAACCTCTGCAGCCCAAAACGTTGGTGTTATATTTTGCATCTGGTGTATAGTGTTGACTATTCTCCCTGCAGTAGTCTATGCTAGTATTACACTGCCCTTGCTTTACTATTAACCGTATCTTCAAAACAACCCACTTCCCCATTGCCCCATAGTTTGACATTCCTTTGGAGAGCTCGAGTCCTTTCCCAAAAACCGACTTGAATTTTATTTGTATGTTCAGCTGGTCCCCCACCCCCATATTTCACTTCCATATAAAAGAATAGAGTTAATTGTACATCCTCTCTAGTGTATTTACTGGTATATACGGAACGCGAGTCAGAGCATGTAGCAATTCATTTAGTTGACCTCGTGCTTTATAATTAATAACAGATAGAGGTTTATTCCATTTCCCATGCTTATTAAAGGCTACATATTTGGAATTATTAATAAAGTGTCGTCAGATTTATGTACAAACTGGTAACTTTTTTCGTGATAAAAATTTTTATTTGAGAAGAATAGCAGAAGTCAATCAGTAATAATATTGCCCTCCATTACCTATGAGTTTCTAGCAAAGCCGGGATAGTTTCTTTATAGTCTGAAGAAATCTGCTGGTTTGGAGCTGAAGAAATCATCAAGCAAAGTTTGTAAAGCATCTTTGTTACCAAGAATTCCCTCGAAGATTATTGGATGAGAACGGAAAAGGTGAACGTCTGAGAGCGCAAGACGGGGAGAATATGAGAGATGTGCAATCAGCTGTCTTGAGTTGCTGACAAATTTCATTAGTTACATTCATAGTACAAAATTCCTTCTTTATCCTACCAGATACATAATATTTTCTGTTTTATCGGCCATTCTTCCACTTTTATATTGGCAAAGAGGTTTTTATCTTCACTAATAAGTCGGTCCTGGTGGGTTGCTAACCATCCTAAACCCAAAATCGCGGGTTCAAAGGCGACCAGAATCGGGCGTAAAAAAGTTAAGTATGACTTCCTTCGGTAGGGAAGTAAAGCAGTGGGACCCGTGTCGTAGATTTACGGCACGAAAAAAAATCTTAAGCCTGAAAGAAGAGGCCTTTGACCAAAATTTGTCGTCCGTTTCATGTCCTGAATTGAGTGGGACGCTGATGATCTGAAATGTTAAAGAGCGTTCATAAATAAACCAAATCAACAACGTCACTAGTAATATCTTGGATAGGAATGGTGGTGGTTGTTCACAAGCTAAGCGATGACGAGCAAGCAGAGATGCACAAATAGCCATTCGCTGAATTTCGTTGTTTACACTTAAAAGCGTGCGGTACCATATGCAAATGTCGCACGATGGTTGACTGGTCTGATTTCATCACATCTGCTAATTCTCGGGATTGACTGAGGGAATAGTCACGGCTTGAAGAGTTCAGAAGCTCTTCATGAAATCCCGACGGTGTTCCTGACCATGGCGCCAAAGTGGCTCTCTTTAAAAAGACAGATCCATTTTCTTACCGTGATCTTTTCAATTGCATTCTACCCGTAGACGGCGCCTCCGCTTACTTTGCTTCTCTATTAAACTTAAAATGAGTTTTTTTTTCCCTCCCCCACTTGACACTCCATCTTCTTCAGCTCACAATTAGCGCAAAATTCAAGCGGTATTTACAAACACAAGGCTGCAAACAATGTTCTAGCAGCCCTATATTGTGATGAACAAAAGTGGTACCAACTTATCCATCAACTTATTAGTGTAACGATAGGGAAATATAGAATTCAGTCATCCATTATATTTAAACAGCGATACTTCGGCCTTGCTCACGGCTCGCCCTTTGTGTCTAAGTTCCAATAGATAATCTCCGGGAGGAAGGGCCTACCGGGTAACCAGGATCCATGGGAGATAATGACGCGAAAGTATTCGGGGGTTCCGAACATGTTTCCCAAAGCCCAAGGAAGTCGAGCTCCTCACAAGGTCCGCTTCCATACCATTCGCTGGCGAAAACCTTTAAAAAGTGCAAGTTACCGTCACACCGCGCCAGCCCATCTCGCTAAAAGAACCAACTTTAATGAAAGGATATGAAATGGGAGAGTGGAAAGTTCCCGGGAAAAATATCCATCCTAGCGTACGCCTAAGTTATCAAGCCGAACCACGAAAACCCCAAGGTCAGAATGGCCAGTCCCAAGGGATTTGAACCCAAGACCTCTCTAATGCGATTCCCAAGCAATATAACCTGAGCCACCCGGTTATATGTTAGCTATACACATTAAGGCACATTGTAACTGCAGCCTTTCCCACATTGAGTCTCCAGTGACGCAAAACCAATTTCGCAAATTTATGAGTAGCAGAAAGAGGCACCAGATCAGCGTATTCTGCCTTTCAGACTAACCGGAAGTCATTCACATCTTCTTTCTGAAAAGTCAGCTTTAAACTTTAATCTAAAGAAAGTTCAATTAATTTTCCCTATAACTTTGTAACAAGTTTGCAGTTTCAACTTATAGATAATGACGAAGCGAATAGAGGCGATAGTCAATAATTTCTTTCTCGTTTATGCAAAAAGTTGGGGAACCGCTGCTATAATAAATCAGTTAACCGTTGCTCGGTGTCGTACTGTGATATGAATTATCTGAGATGTTGGGAATTTTGATAGCGCTAAATCTTGAAAATATTGATGAGCATTTCCGCTCTCACGAAGCAGGTTTGACGATTCTAAGAGAAATGTGTAATCCACGACTACTATAACTCAATTATTTTACATAATCTCCCAGCAATTTGAGATAAGAGTCCCCATTCAAATTTCCTGTCTAAGACCTTTCTACAATCTGTGAAATTATTGCAGCATAATTAAAGAAACCCCGGTTGATATTTATTTAAATTGGAAGCAGAAACTTCTTGCATTGACAACCTATTTGTATTAAAGTACATGACTATGGTAAGAGAGATTGTAAAAATTCAAAAATAGAGAAATAAAATTTGGAAAACAGATAAAGAAAAGTATCTAAATAAAATTAAAAGAAAACTTTTAATAGCGATGAACCCCACATAGATGATGAAAGTATAAACAAGGAAAGTTTTTAATAGAAAGGAACTTTCTAATAAGGACTGTGGAAAACCTGGGCAATGCCTCAGTCAAAGAGGAAATTCAATCACAGATTCCTATCCGTGTCTTGACGACCTAAGCCCCCCGTGTTGATAATAACAATAATAGTGTATTGATTTCAGTAAACAGATGTATATATAATGAATAAAAATGCAATCAACTTTCCACATCTATCAAAAATCTTTAATGAAATACAAGAAAATTGCAGTAGACATTTGCAAATTTACATGATGGCTCTGCCATGAAGAGAACAAAGATCCTATACCCGAGTTTCCTATGTCTGTAATGTGCCTGGTTTCTTTACTACTTTCACATGTGCATTCTTTGCCATCGAACAAAGTTTGTTTATAAATTCCACAAGGCCTGTGAGGCCCCCTACCCCACAAGGAAACAAATTTGCGTATTCAATAAATTATAGCTAATTAACATTGCTCAATGTCTCGTATATAAATAGCATGAAGCATACTGAGGTATTAATATCGAGCAGTCATGACATATGAATTCAGAAGGCAGAGTGGATGACTAGAGGTTTGATATCAATTGTATAATTATTTTCTATAAGTTAAATCATCAATATGTATGAAGATTCCTTGTAAAGAGCAATATTATGTACCTTTGCGCGGATGTCTTTTGTAGAGACGCGAGATAACACCATAGAATAGTGCACCTGGCGACAACGGCCTATGACAATACCCTTTTATGTTTTAGGGATCCTACTAATCTGTTAGGGACAGTTGAACATTCCTAAGGAGACGTTAACTCAGGTGGAAATACTTAGCATAGCTAGAAGCGTTTTTGAACTCCCACCTCTGAAAAGCCAGGATTTAAAGTAGTAAGTTTAAGCGCCTTAGTATGAGCTTTGATTCACCAATCACAGCCCTGGATTTTAAACGATGGTAGTCCGTGAGCTCTGTCATGTAGCCCCGCCGACCACGTACAGACAGACATTCTGAATTTAGTATTAAAGGGAAAACTTGCTTTCTAAGGCACGCTTTGATAAGTTGCAAGTCTGCGGTGCAGGTGAACCCGTGGAGGCGAGTGGAACGCAAGAAGAGAGACACGTTATTACAGATCTCTAGTTAGTCAAGCGAATTCAATGCATTTCTAGACTCAGTTCGGGCAGAGGAAGTATCTTCAAATTTCAGTTCACATGCAGTTATGTGACGCGCATTCCTCAGTCACATGTTCACTCAGATGCAGTTCACGTGTATCACGCAATGTCTGTAAGCAGACAATAAATCGAAAGCCGTTCTAATAGCAATGTAATCGACCTCAGGTGCACATCCACGCAATGTATGCACATCTTGAACATCAATAATGTTACACTAACTATAGCATACTTCGTTTGTTGTTCATTTGTTTTATTTACGGACGCTCTTTAACATCTCAGATCATCAGCGTCCCATTCAATTCGGGGCATGAAACGGCCGACAAATTTTGCTCAGAGGCCTCTTCATTCAGGCTTGAGGTTCTTTTTTGTGTCGCAAGACACGGGACCCACGCCTTTACTTCCCTTCCAAAAGAAGCCATACTTAGGATTTTCACGCCCGAAAAAAGCCATCGGTCCTGGCCAGGTTTGAACCCGCGACCTTGGATTTGGGAAGCAATTATGCTTACCACTTCACTACCAAGACCGACAGCACACTTTGTATAATTAATTAACCAGAGCAGCGCACTAAGAAGCATCCAGATAACCGTGGTAAAAACAAACTCTGCGATCAATCCAGTCAGCACACAGGTGTTGTTATAACATTTCCTGTCCTTCTGCCCGCTCCCGCGACTCCGTGAGCGCGAAACAGCAAAATCGGGCCTCTCATAGGTCATCGTCATCTGCGACGTTTGACCACTTGTGACCGTGACGAAAAGAAATGGTTGCAACTTTTAAATTATTGCTTCGTAATTTTCCGTGACGAAAAGAAATGGTTGCAACTTTTAAAGTATTGCTTCGTAATTTTCAGTACAATATTTGTCTGGCAGGACAGGTTTTCAACGAACATTATGACAGATTTGTGAAGTACTCGGGAAAACAAATCACTATAATAATATGGATTGTTTCGCACATGGGTATTAATGATAATTGAACAAGCCCATTTCCCAGTCCGAGAAGTAACTAACGGGCATAAAGCTACCTTATGATAGTTGCTACTAATTTTATTGCTTATAAAAAGAAATTAATAGAAAAAATGGATAAACAACTGACTCAATAATCCACAAAACATTGAATCTGCTTTTCTCATTAATCTAAAATCTTTTGAGCAAAAAGTCATAGCTAGGCCAACCTATTGCACATAGAGTCTTACACATTCTTTTATTCTATCTTAGGAACTACCTTAGGATAGAATAACCACACCAAAGGATTTTGACCACTAAATATAGCTTCATAGTATGCTCAAATATGAGGAAATAACGATGCGGTACAATATATCAAGCCAGCACAATACACTCATTAGCAATCCAGAAATGATCTAATCTGTTTTAAATGTTCTACATTCTTCATTATTTCAAGAAAGTACATAATTATATATGTATTAGAATGTCTTTGTAATTGTATTAAACTTTATTAATACGTTTTTTAATAAATATATACAACGTTAAAACATTTACTTGTAGTTAAACGACATTAAATAAGCATTATTATTATTATTATTATTATTATTATTATTATTGGTTCACTGCATACTGCTACGTTCTCTGTCTCCATCTTGTGACGTCACTGACACGCAGTATTAAGGGGGATTCCCCTCTCTGCAGACCTCTATCTTGCGATTTCCGTAGCTCTCAAATCATTACCAAGGCTGAGTGGATTTCCTTCCACACCACCGTAACTTAAAACATTTCTAAACAGGTACCGGGTATCGAATTTGGGCCAGCAGCTAGCAACGCGCTGCCACGGGTGGCCAAGGTTGTTAAGGCGCGGACTCGTGAGCGGTAAGTCTAGGGTTCGAATCTCGAGGGACCGTCCTCCCTGACTAAGGTTTGTTCCAGGTTTTCCTCAGTCCTCATAAATGGCAAATACCGGGAAAGTACCCTTAACTTAGGCCTGGAACGTTTCCTTCCTTAAAAAAAATCCTTTCCCAATATATCATTTCATCTCATGCATCATCAGTGTTCACCGCCTGTGGTGTCTCAGCAGTAAAAACGGGCGTTAAGCATCATTCGAAAAAAAAAAAAAACTAGCAATGCTAATCATGAGTCGGTACGTTATATTTAGCTTAATTACATTATTTAATTGTAGTATTTTATCAGCACTAAGTTTATTTCTAATAAAATGAAAAATATTTTATGTTATTTTGGAATAATAAACCTTATTAATTTGAATAACATTTAAATCTCTTGAGCCGTAAGCTAAAATACTCTTAAATAGAAGGTTCTCTTTGGGAGGGGGGAGGGGGGAGGGAATGAAGGAGTTTTAAGAATAATTTCTACGTGAGTATTTAATTGTTCGGAGAGAAGATGGTTAAATAGGAAACTGATAAGTCGGTCAGGACAAATAATTTTCACTACAATTAAATGTAAGCGCTTGGCACAGAGAATGCTGGTAATTATCTCTGCTCCTGGACAAACCGCAAAGAATGCCTTTGGTTACGGCTACATGTTCCTCGACCGGATGAAGACAGTTTCATTTTTAATTCAGCAAGAGGAAAATGAATAAAGCGGTGTTTAGAAGACGGAGCGTGTTGGTTTACACTCTACACAATGGCCGGCGTGATTACCCCTCGAGGGTAGACAACCCCCCGTGTTTCGGTCAACAGCTACCTGCGTTCTTTTCCGGCAGCGTGTTTTTCATTTGGTAGCACAGAACGTTTCTTTTCCAATTCTTTGTTAACACTCCAGCATCGAGTTTGTACATCGTTTCTGCCTCTATGTACACCATTTGATCAAAAAAATGAGTCGTCCCCAGATTCTATGTGTCGGGGACGCTCATAAACGCTGTATTTACAACGTGCAAGCAGCGACTGCATACTGCGGTGGGCGCTTTGCCTCTAAACGTAATGGTCACAATCATAAGCATCTGAAAAGAAAGCGTTAGGGTCGAGCGGTTTAGATCTGTGTAAACTCCTGGGTTCAAATCCTTCACAACATTTGTTGTAGGTTTTATAAGTGTATACATATAGAACATCATGTTGCCCTAATGTAATATATTTTAACGTATGATTTGACTTTTATGATTATCTATACACAGACGAAAACGTAGCCGCAAACTTTTACAAATAACTAAATAAATACATGATCAGATAAATTTATTTTCTAAAATGAAAGCACACAGAAATTAACATAAACTAATATCGGGCATATGAGCCCTCAGCATTATAACTGCGTTCAATCTTTGGGGCATAGATGTCAGATTTCTACAGTAGTGTGGACGAGAGGCTAAACATTCCAGATGTCTTCAATCTGTTCCCATTAGTCACCTTATGTCCTTCTTGCGTGTACAGCATAATACATTTTGACAGAACAAATACTGAAGGAAATATATTTGCTATACATAATATACATAATCTTTTTTCGATTGATTTGTTTGTTTAAGGACGCTCTTTGACATCTCAGGTCATCAGCGTACCATTCAACCCAGGGCGTGAAACGGCCGACTAATTTTGCTCAAAAGCCTCTCTTTCAGGCTTGAGGTTTTTTTTCGTGCCGTAAATGTACGATACGACACGGGATCTACGGCTTTACTTCCCTTCCGAAGAAGTTCATACATAGGATTTTTACGCCCGAAAAATCCATCGGTCCTGGTCGGGAAAATTAGGGAAATTGGACTATTAGTAGTAGGGGTATACATGAAAACTGAAATTTAAAAAGTCCTCTTGTTTAGTTTTCCCTCTGTTGTTAAAATAAAAGGACAATTTAATTTAGCATATAAACATATTTATAACACTGAATATATTCTATATTTAATAAAAGCATAGTCATGAAAATAACAAATGTGAAATATAAATCTAATGTGTTTGAGAGTTATATTTGTAAGAGCGCTCTTTAATAATCTTTACAAAGCATGTTTTTACTACATTAACATTTAAATTTAATTTCAAAGCCAATGAAAATTGATGAAACTTTTTGTTTATTGTTAATTATGTATATTTGCTTAATACATGTAACTGTTTTTAAACAGTAACATAATTTCGTTTTAAACACACAAATTAACTCGAAACTTTCTGGTATTTTTTCTCTATATTAATGAATGTAAAGATATCAAGCGCTCAGTTCATAAACATGGTTTCATTTAAAAATATTTAAAATAACCACGCAGTATAGCTTTGTCCACAATGGTCATATATTTCACTTAATAGTATGCCATTAACGTTTGTGGTTTAACCTCAATTATAGTAGCAGTAGTAGTAGTAGTAGTAGTAGTAGTAGTAGTAGTAGTAGTAGTAGTAGTAGTAGTAGTAGTAGTAGTAGTAATAGTAATAATAATAATAATAATAATAATAATAATAATAATAATAATAATAATAAAATGTGCTTTCTCTTTTATAATACTTTTAGACTGCAGGAAATCTAATTTTATTCCCCTAATACTACACTAATGTCATAACTTATTTCCTTTCATTAATTAATAAGGCTATAATTTATATTTTATCTTCTTTTTAAGGTTACTTTTTAGGTGAGAAATTCGCTTAGTTTACGCAGCTCCTTCGTGACGGACTTGTTTTTGCATACTGTTCAGTTTTTGTAGTTTTCCAGGTTTTGCCTTACAACTTTCACAAATATAGCTGATAGAAAGTACATCGATCTACCTCTAACGCAGTATAAATATAAATGTCATGATATAAAGAAATGAATGTCATAATATAAACAAACAAAAGGCAGTAATTTCATTTGTAACACCAGATGTAAAGGTGCTTATTTTTATTCCGGTTCTAAAATCAAACCCCTGAAACCACTTGAGCCCTACCCACATTCTACAGGCCCATCAACTTCATTGTCGTTGTTTGTGCTACAAAGTGAAAGGTGAAGGAAAAACATAGAGCAACTTATTTAATGAGTGTCTGCATATTATAAAAAACGGAGCTTACTTAGTAAAGCAAACGGGGCCTTACTTTCTTCAAGTCCACTGGGAAATCATACACTCATACCTACCGTGTTCAAAACAGTGTACAAAATCTTCCATCAGTTGCACTGAGCGTAAACATTAGAAGCAGAATCAGGTTGGGTTCCGCGTTCTTTACAAGTGTAAATTTCACAGAACCTCTTCCTGAAATCCACTAGCACAGTGGAATATTCAGTATGGAAAATGTAGACATTGCCGAGAACAAATGCAAATGTTTTCTCCAAATCTGAAATTTTAAATAAGAAACCGAGACCAGAAAGAGGCCAACATAGTCTGCCGTTACAATGTTTATTCTTCTGGGCTTGCATTGTGTTACAGCAGCCAGCTATTCCTTACCCTCCCTCTGGAGAACCCTCCACTCCTCTTCCCTTTTTTGTTCTAAGAACGTTTAAACACATGCATAGAGAAAGATTAAAGATAAACAAAGAATCTGGCCAGGTTGAAACGAAACGGATTTTCCATTTTAAATTAGTTTCTTTTCCAAGCAGAGATCGCAGCTCTAAAACACATTCAGGTTCCCCGAGCGTGAACTCTTAAGGCAGACACTGCCTCAGAATACGTAATTTGTGCGTCATTACTGAGGAGTCATATTCACATGCATTAAAAATAGTACAATGTGCATGCAATACACAACAAAATATGCACTCTTAAATTTGAGAAAATTTCATTTTACGTCATAAATTAATCTCATTCGTAAATATAGCTATTCAAAACACACGAAAAAGTTTGAAATTCGTGTTACTTTACTAAAAGTAAAGTTTGCATAACAATAATAAAAATTCTGCCTTTTTCGAGTAAAAAAGGTCTTTAATATGTGCCTTTGTCCTATGAAAACACCATGTAGATCGATATTTTAGTGTTTACTTTTCTAGGTACTGTCACTGTCCAGTTATTTTAATTGATCAGAACATTATCTTGTAAAAATGCTTGGGGAATAATAACCTCCTTTCATCTTCTGAGCTGTCGCACTGATAGGACTCAAGTAAGAAGTTTCCGGGGGAAAGGGGCTGGTTTCGGTTTTCTCCTAGAAATTCAAGGAGAACTTATTACCTACTAAAGTGATCCGGTAGGTTATAGAGTTATAGATTTACTTTATCTGTTTATAATGTAAATTTTGTAAAGATTTCAATATTAATTTTCTTGAGAGAAATTGCAACATGTTGCTTGGGTAAGTTACTGGGCTTTAACATGATAAAGAATTGCTATCAAGAGTATTTAAGTGTTAGTGGACTTGTGCTTTGTATGTATGTACATAAAAAGTGTTGGCAACAGTGTTGTAAGTTCTAAAAGCTGTATTACCAGAGGAAAGGTATGTACATATCTTAAATGTAATCTCCTGCCATGTCTAGCGCCTTCTGAAACACGTGTGGAATGCATCATACTCGATCAGCGCGTCTATCTCTGTTAACGTCCCGAATTGACCGTCATACAGCATGGTAATGGCGTTTGGTGTAGCGAAACACCTCTCCTGAAGCGGTTCTTTTATTTCTGCAAATAAGTCGTAGTACACGGGCTCATATCCGGCGAGTATAGTGAATGTTCCAGTGTCTCCCAGCACTATCGACGTAGGAAATCCGTCACATTATTAGCAATGACCCCTCACGTCACGAAGGATTATGCGTTTCACTGCCAGAAGTGTCGTCGCTTTCTCCTTAGTTCTGGACGAAGCTAATGTTCCAATAGTACGCAACATTTACCTTTGCCTTTCAGGTACAGCATGGTGCAGTACAACACCATGAATGTCGTACACCGCAATGATCATCACTTTAGAACCATATTCAGAACCTTTGGACAAGCAGAGAATGCTTCCATTCATTTGCTGGTGCGTAGGAACGAGCCCAGGCTTCTCCATAGTGAGAATTCTACCAAGGAATTCGTCATCTTCTCTCAGCAAGCCCTGTGCAATTGCATAACGGTGCCATTGTTGCGCCTCGGTACTGACATGGGATACTCAACACATTGTAATTTTGCGCAACCCAAGAATGTCCTGCAAAATATGCAGTACGCTTTGGTGGCATACGCCGACTTCTGCAGCTAATTCACAAGCAGCCCATCGGCAATCAACTTCTAACAGGAAAGCAAGGAGGTGAATTGTATGGCTGTTTCCATCCATTTTGCTACTGTACGATATGCAACGCCCCACCACCACATCTTGACATAGTTCCTAATAACAATCTTGAGCAGCGCGATCTCGTGCAACTTCAATTTTGATCCAGGAACGTTGTTCAAGTTTCGAAAACATATTGCTAGAACGCTTGCACCATTCATATCTACTTCAAGACACTGCAGTACTTCAATGAATAATTGAACAATTGTCGCTACTAGCTGCTCAAGGTCATCTAACATTCCAGTATCGGATCCACACAACCCTCAAGAACGCGACCGCTGCGTGCTGCCAAGTTGCTGATACTCTTTATCCAGCCCTAGTATTATGTAATTTGATCTGCTACTATGTAATTGTACGGTTTGCAAGCTCAGTTAGGTAGCTTCCTTTCTATCTCATTTTGAGGTTATTTCTTAGTACACGAGACCTTCTTAGAAAGTTTAAAAAATTTAAAGGCTCATTTTAAACAGTTCTTAGTTCTTGTTTAATGTTTTAATTTATTCCATGTAAAATGTAATTACTTCTCAACTTAATGTTGTATCAAGTTACCCCAACATGTGGTATTTTAATTCAAGGTTTTTAGTTATTAAATGTAATAGTAAGCTTCTTGCAAATGTTGCTAAGCCTTTTTTTAGGCAGCTCACGTTCACGTTTCCATGGATAATCTAGGCCTTTTATTTTCCTTAGAACGTAGCAAAAAAGATTGAGTAGATGGTACCTCAACATGTTGATAGCATATCGCGGTTGTTAAAGATTCAAAATAATGTAAGAAACGCTCGCTAGAAGTAATAAGACCGCAACAAATAGATGCAATATTTTTTCTTCAGCCATTTCTTACACGCCACGTACATACATACTTGGCGGCGGAAGGATATTGACGGTGCGTAAGGTTCGAGTTTTCAGAGCTATCTAGTGGTTCTCCGCGTCCTATATTTTCAATTCACCACGTGTGTGCCTCTCTACCTTCCTTATAAACTCTATCTTAGGTCATCATTCTGAAGTAAAGAGGGGCGGCAGCCATAATCTCCTCTCTGTATGGTTTGGCATCCGTCTGTGGGTACATGGTATGCATTTCCGAGAAATACTGCCATATTTTAAATACATGTTTATTATTGAATACTTGGATTTAAACAGATAGAATTATTACTTTTATTATGCAGTGAGGTTATTTGAGTTAAGAGCCGGCAGAACAAATCTGTGTACTGGGAGGAGCCGATCGTCAAAGCAATACAATGTATATGCATATAAAATCTTGTAGTCAGTTTGCTAGCGACTTCGTCAGCGAGTAGTGAGTTCGTGTGTTACTCCGATTCGAAAAAATACTCTCGCAATTGGTTCCAGGCATAGGAAAATGTACGTCAACTTGTTAAAAAAAACTACCAGAGACCAGACACTCAATGACGAGAAACGTTTTACGAATCTCCGTATTCTTATGGAAAAACAGATGAAATATAGGAATTTCCTACGCAGATGCAGGCAATGTATTGCCGCTGAGGAGTATCATTTTCAACATCTCTTATAACATACGTTAGTGCTTATTATCATCAGTTTTATATATAGTATCATTTTATGCATCCAGTAAAAACAAAAAGAATACAACAATAAGAACACTAACTTTCCGCGCTGCGACTCTTATCTCCTTTTGTAGGTTACAGTGACTGTACTGCCCTAGCAATTACCCGCTCTAGTATTATTGTACAAATCAACACAACAGATTTATAAATGTTCGCAGCATTAATCATGTGACGCCAAGAACGCTCTTTTCCCTCCCTTCCAGTCCCATTTAGATGAGCATTAAAATGGTTGATTTATGAACGTCCTTTAACACCTCAGGTAATCAGCGTTCCATTCAATTCAGGGCGTGAAACGGTCGGTAAATTTTGCTCAGAGGCCTCTTCTTTCAGGCTTCAAGTTCTTTCTCCAGCCGTAAGTGTATGACATGAGACCCACGGCTTTACTTCCCTTCCGAAAGAAGCCATACTTAGGATTTTTACGCCCGAAATAATCCATCGACCCTGGCTGGGATTGAACCACGATCTTGGGTTTAGGAGGCAAGTATGGTTACCTCTAGACCACCAGGTATGCATCAAAATAGCTCAAAGTAGAGATATAGACATTTTTTTCATAAATGATAACTGCGACAAAACTATTTAATGACGTCTCAAAATATTTTTACGTATTATGTGATTATGATTGGTAGAAGATTCTTTTCGCAGATTAAAGCGAAAAGCCTAAATTACAGAAAATTTGGTCAATTTGCGAAAATGGCGAAATTATAGAAATACTTGCAAAAAAAAACGAGTTTAATTTTTTGTTTCGAAGTTTATACGAGTTAGCATATATTTATTTATTCATTCACAAAGACATACCTGCTGCTATGTTCTTAATCCCATAAATACAAAGTCACTTTCTCCTTACTTGCACACTGTAGGGTAAATGTCTATGGGGGTTGTAAGGGCATGCTTTAAGAAAAAACCGGAAATAAGTTCAAATGGACATAAACGATATGAAGTATGGAATAGAAATTTGGGGATATAATGATAGCTGGGAATTAGTAAATGGATCATTTTGTAAACCATTAGTGGGATCATCGGACATGTCACCTTTAGTAGAATTGGGTAGCAAAGATGGAATAATTTAAAGAATTATGACATACCTATATACAACAAATATGTTAGATGACAGACGGATTGTCAAGGAATGTCTTGGTGTGCAGGCATTTGAGCCTGCACACCTGTACATTTAAGCCTGCAGGTCTGGCTTAAATGGGTGCTTGGAACTCTGAATATTGTTTAAAAAAATGGCATGGTGGCAAATAAGCAATACAGATAAAGGGGATTTTGAAAAGAACTATAAGATGGAATTGAAGAAATTGAGAAAACAAGAAATCTTTGCGAGTTTTATACAGAAGCGTTCACTAAGAATTTATCAAGAAATTAAAAAGAGTTTGGGGGAGGAAGAAGTATCTAGAAATTCGTAATAATTTGGGGAGGGAAGGACTCGATTGGGCCAGCACAGGAGTAAGAAGTATAAGAGGACTGGGAAATGTCTGTGGGAATGAATTGTGTGATGAACCTGATGTATAATATTATATTGTGAACAAATGAATTGTGTGATGATCCTGATGTATAATATTATATTGTGAACAAATGAATTGTGTGATGAACCTGATGTATAATATTATATTGTGAGCAAATGAATTGTGTGATGAACCTGATGTATAATATTATATTGTGAACAAATGAATTGTGTGATGAACCTGATGTATAATATTATATTGTGAACAAATGAATTGTGTGATGATCCTGATGTATAATATTATATTGTGAACAAATGAATTGTGTGATGAACCTGATGTAGAATATTATATTGTGAGCAAATGAATTGTGTGATGAACCTGATGTATAATATTATATTGTGAACAAATGAATTGTGTGATGAACCTGATGTATAATATTATATTGTGAACAAATGAATTGTGTGATGAACCTGATGTATAATATTATATTGTGAACAAATGAATTGTGTGATGAACCTGATGTATAATATTATATTGTGAACAAATGAATTGTGTGATGAACCTGATGTATAATATTATATTGTGAACAAATGAATTGTGTGATGAACCTGATGTAGAATATTATATTGTGAACAAATGAAGTGGTGCACACTGCAGGTATAGAAGAGAAATGGAACCAATTTGAGGGGGGAAATTTAATAAGGAAGATTTTAAGAATTAAAGGAGATAAAATAGCTGGGAGAATGCTTGGACAAAGTTAGCAATAAAAACTGGAGGAAGATTATAAGTAGTACAGGAGAAGAGAGTTTAGATAGAGAGGATTATAAATGTTGATTATTAGAATAAGAATGGAAATGATTAATTCGATTATGGTACGGTCTCTTATACATTAAAACCTAAAGTTACAATGTATTGGGGCTGGAAACAGTCTAGGCAAGTGTCGATCCTGGTGGTGTACTAGTAACCTAAACCCAAGATCGCGCGTTCAATCCCGGCCAGGATCGATGGATTTTTTCGGGGGTAAAAATCCTAAGTATGGCTTTCTTCGGAAGGTAAGTAAAGCCGTGGGTCCCATGTCGTACATTTACGGCACGAAAAAGAACCTCAAGCTTGAAAGAAGAGGCCTCTGAGCAAAATTTGTCGGCCGTTTCACGGCCTGATTTGAATGGAAAGCTGATGACCTGAGATGTTAAAGAGCGTCCGTAAATAAATCAACATCAACAATCTAGGTAGGTTACTTTTAAATGCACTTTAAGATGCAGGGTATGCTACCTATTTCGTAATATAATAAATATAGTGTTGGTTTGCAATATAATTATATTGTGGTAATTAGTATTTGGTTCATTATGAAATAATGAAAATATGAATATTGTGATTTGTTGGAAATGAATTCATTCATTCATACTGTACAGTGAACAAACGACAATCCTTCAGATGGATGCAAGGCAAGGCGCAACAACATAATGTGTAACTACAGGCTGTGTTCAGAGAATGCATTCAAATTTGGATGAGCTCGAAAATCAAACAACAGTTTATAATAATTATAACTATTTCTGATGCAGTGTTGGAATTAGAATCTATCTCTTCATGCTCACATTTGTTAGTTCCTAAAATTACTAAATTAAAAAGTAGCAAACATAGCTTCCTGTCATATTGGTGAATTAGTTATGTTATTCATTAAGAAAAGAACCGATTCATATTTTGCAAAATATTGGTAGGTTGATTATGAAAGTAATTGTAAAGTATATGAAACAAAATAACGCCAATAAGTTATTTATATTTACGGATTATTTATTTCACTATTATAGAAATAATTTTTCTTAAATTTGTGAAAAATTATGAAATTTGATAAATTTTAGTCAATTTTTAAACAGCCTAACATTATGATTGGATGTCATTCTCTTAAATAGACGATTATGTTACAGAACACATTGGAATCATAAAGTTACTCCAGGAATCAAAACTGACACACTTGTAATTTTCCATGCTGTACTGAAATATCGTTCGGCTCCTTGTTTATCCATTGACGTTTTTCTTACAATAGTAAACGTCTATTGAAAGAGAATTCTAATGTGTGCCACGACCTGTTTTACAAAGTACAAAGCAAAAATAAGAATTAATTATTTGAGAATTACGAGTATCATTAG
The DNA here is from genome assembly GCA_030762175.1 of Metallyticus violacea. NCBI lineage: Eukaryota > Metazoa > Arthropoda > Insecta > Mantodea > Metallyticidae > Metallyticus > Metallyticus violacea. Next base: position 32,951,072 of record CM060833.1, read on the forward strand.
ATAATATGAATTATAATTTAGAAAAGTTTAAGTAATTTATTCATTCATGTCAGTTTTAGTCAATTATGTTAGTTTTTTAAATGTTATAAGATTTCTATAATATTAAAGCTATAAAATTAGTAAAATTCCGCTAAAAAACGCGAAAAGTATTTTTTCGTGAAAAAAAAATTAATGCGATAGAATCATACTTTCACCCATTCAATTTTTTCACCTGCTTTTGAATCGTAAAAATTTGCTCATATCCAGAACCTCAGGCCTAGAGAAAGTAGATTATTGTCCAAGACTAAAAGAGAGTCGCTGAGGGGTGTGTAATGGTGCTCCTTGGATGTTATGCGAAGAAGTCGAGAAAGAGGTCTGGGGCGGCATTGCATTGTACCGTTCCTTCATAGCTTCTCTTTAAGTGGCCTTTAGTATCCAGGCAATTAAAGATGTGCATTGGTTATGTCTGGGAGATAGTATTGTATTATTTTCTTCGCGAGACCACTCCATGTGGCAGCATTTGACCGAGCTCTGCATTTCTCGTCTCGTTCCCACGCTTTAAAGCTCGTCGGGGAGCAGGAGGGGAGGTTAGTATTAATTTAGCTCTAGGAACATACGAATATGTTTTTCGTGTTGTGTAACAGTGTATTTCTATTCATTAGGTGGTGTAATGCAGTGTATTAACTGCGTTAACATGAGTCAATTCATGTATTTTATTCCCCAAAGAGTATTTATTTACGCTTTACATGATCGGCTCGTGATGTACGAATATTCTTTCATGAGAGTTTCCCTTCAAATTCCAAGTCGAAGTTCGGTTCACAGATTGGTACAAACTTCGTGAAACGAAAAGTATTCTTGGTAAAAGTGTACACAGCCACGTACAGTGCTCGGTTAAATAACAATGGACATTCTCTGGAACGTTCCCTAAAAATCGCTTTTATGTCTTTCTCAGCAAACTGGAATTTCCCTTTCCATTGTTCGATCAGCTAAAAAGTTACTGAATTTAAAACCCTATAAAATTACTGCTGTGCAAGAACTTAAACCGGGTGACTCTGCAACCAGGAGTAGATAGTGAATGGATTTTGAATAGTGCACATCACGGAGAAATTGTCCTTATCTAATTTTCTCTAGGAACGAATCTTGGTTTCACCTAAGTGGATATGTTACGTTAATTCACAAATTAACCTATACTGAAGTTCAGAAAACCCTAACCTGCTTCACGAGAAACCCCTGCATGATCAAAAGATAGGAATGTGGTGCACTTTAGCGGCGAGAGAATAATGGGCCTTTTTGTTTTTAAGCAATAGCGATGGATATGTGCAAAACATTTTGCAATCCCCTTTTCGTGAATTAACAGTGAGGGAATGTAGGTTCGCAATGCTCTAACAGGACGGCACATACACCATGTGTCTCCTTGCTTGCAATTCATAAATATTTGACAACATATGTCCCCTCGGTTATCCGATTTAACGCCCTGCGATTTTTATCTCTGGTGGAGGAGATGGCATTAAAAGAAAAATTGTACAAGACAAAGCCACATACATTAGATGAAAAATAATATTCGTGAGAAAAGTTCTTCCATTTCTCAGAGGAACCTGCAGAGGGCAAAGGTTAAGCCGATGCCAGAAATACATGGAAATTAAGAGTGGCAGTTTAAGCTTCTTCTTGGTTGATAATGGGAGTAAATGTACCTTGTTAGCGTTTAAGCATTAGTAATAACTTACATGACAATCATAGCTGCGGACTTTCTGATTCCTGTCCACCGCGGTACCAGCTTGAACTGACTGACTGACTGGCCTTTGCACTTGGGGTTGTCCAATTAGGAAAATGCCGGATTATAACACGATTCCCAAATATATTTCTTCATTCTCTGTTTAACGAAAACTGAAATGCGGTATCAATATGCGCACAAACGCTGCACTTTACCTTTTCCTTTGTAAATAGTTCAGTCTGTTATTTCGGTTATAAATAAAATGGTTAATAGATATTTTTAAAGGGAGTTTTCAAGCAATAATAATGTTAATTTCAAATGAAACCACACCACTGTGGCCAGAGGTGTTAGCATTAATATACACACCTTATTCCCTCCACCTCAGCCCATGTCCAGTCATAATGCCTTACCCTCCTAGCAATTAGTGCGGAAGAATATAATACTTTTTGACAAAGCATTTCAGCTTTCAGTAGATATCGTTCTAGTTCGTTTATTAAAATGGGTAGCACTATCATATAAGACAGGGTTGTAAATATTTTTACATTTTTTCCTTTATTCTTACCATGGATTAGGGTCCACGTTCATTAAATGTCATACTCTTTATGATTCTCTGCAGATCTGCCTATATGTGCTACTCCCAAGTTTCACATTTAAATGACGCTGTTATTTAGAAATGTGACTAGAGCATTATTTGAATTTGATACTTCGGTTCTTAAAACCGAGCGTGCGAAAATTAGAAAAGCTAACCACGTACTGCCCAGAGACACAGAAATGTAAAATCATTGGCTGGGTTCTGGAACTACCTCCATAAATTAGGAAAGGTGAGTATTGGAGAGATAACAGATATCTGGCCCAGACAACCGCGCTTTAAATTACTTCAGAGATATCTGCCTTCACCTGGTCGTATTTCTGCGCGTAAATTGCGGGATGATATTAAAATGGACATTAGCAGGGTATGTTATGGAGGAGAATAAATTGGAATGACTTGGAAGCCTTGAGCTCGGTGTTAAGCAGGGAGGAAAGGGGGTAAGATAGGACCGTATGTTCGAAATAGAATGGCCCATCCTCTAACATATATGATTACTTTCTTGACATTGGTGATATTCCATTTTTCAGAGCTTAATGTTTGTGTCATGACGCTTTCAATTCCATTAATTTCAGTCGATAAAACTTCGATAAATTCAAATTTTACTTTACTATAACCATCGTCAGCATCTACGAGGGCTGGAAAAGTAGTGCAACACTGACGAGAGAAACTTGGAACGTGTTTATGCGGCGACTCAGCAGCTGGTGAGAGGCTCGTCATATCGCTGACAAAAACATATCATCAGAGGCATGACATCATCGGCATTGCAACAGTTATCGGGTTAAAAGGAATTACCCAATAGCAACGCGTTTTCAAGTGTGTGCACTGATCTAATTTTTCATATGCAAGTATTTTACCAAAATTTAGTGGTTTTTCTTTGTATCATTCGTCAAATAAAAGTGATTTCTTGGGTTTTGATAAACAATAATTCAAAGTGTTAAGATGTTTTAAACTTTGCCGTTTTGTTTTTGCATTTCTCGTGAGCATTTCGTTATAGATTTAAGGTAGCTATTGGCTTTTAAATGACTTCTAGGCGTGGTAAAGGCAAGGAGCATACGATAGGAAAAGAAGTAACATTTTAGAACCCGCTCGGGGGTTTGTGTGTGCTGTTAGAGAATATTTTGAAAAAGAAAAGGATAATGGCGGCTCTCTAATTGCCGTACAGAAGTTACTTGAGAGAACCGCTGCATAATTTGCATAAAATACTGTTGTAAATAAATAAATATATATATATATATATATATATATATATAGAAAAATAAAAAAACAAGAAGAATTAGTCCCTACAGCATTAGTTACCACTCATGGAAAAAATGATGATAATGTGTGACAAAATTAGATGAATTTAAGAAGGAAGCTATACGTCGCCAAGTGTAAGACTACTAGGAGAGAAAATAACACAAAACTATTAGTTTCTATTAAAAGCTCGGATCTCTTCATCGGATCGCCGTTTTTTCGCTAAGGAAAGTTTTAGAGGATCTGAAGTTTCAGTAGAACATATTCTCCAATAGAAATTGTCTAATGGAAAGGACAGATAGATGCCGATTCTTATGCAGCACACTTAATGGGTTATCTGATTCGATGAAACTTAGGCTGACACAAGTCACACTCGCATAAAGGTTAGGACAGATCAGTGTCAAAAAAAATCAGGTAAAGAAGGCAGACTTGTCTTAATACATGCTGGAAGCTCAGCCTACATCCCAAAATCTCTGACGCTGTTCTGATCCAGGAAACCATGGGGAGATGGATGGTAGTCGCTTTATGGTTTGAGGATGAGTCCTGTAATTATAATGGACAATGCATCATTTGGAAGTGATTGATAAGAAATCTACAAAGCGACCGCTAAAAGTAAATATAATTGGCTGCAAGTACAGCATCCTAAAGAAACTGGCAGAAGTGAATTGGAGCAAGTGAAGAAAATGGAGATGATGGATGCTATAAGCGTCAATTCCCGAAATACGTCATAGATGAGCTTGCTAAGAAGAAAAGTCATCTCTTGTCATTTTAACTCTATGGGCACAAGTAAAGGGCTGTGTTAGCCAAACACTTTGTCTTTAGTGAGGCACGGAACTTGCTTTTGGGTGTGACAAGTGAGAAATAGGGGAAAGTGCTGGAACATGAGAGAGATGTGCTAGAGAATACATACAAAGAAGATGCAGTGAAACGTTCTATAGTAATAATTGACTTTTTATGGCAGCAGTTTTAAAATACATACAAGTACAACAGTCGCATGGACAGTGATTTTTACAACGATTTAGATTACAAGCAAACAATACATGTACGGTTTGTAACGTAACATATTTCATTCATATGCCCTAAATACCAGTCAAATGCAGCTGAGGAAAGACGGCTACTTGTAGGGAACATCATGAGGGGTAAAGATGATTTTAGGGTATGGAATGAATTAAGAAATAAAATGACAGAAGAATATATAAACAGCATCAACCGAATAAGAGAGAAATCTAAGCGGGCGGAAAGAAGTCAGCTGAGAGAAGTAAACCGAGAACAAAAGGAAGAGAGAGAAGAAGGAAACTGCATTGTCAACACCATGGCCTAGCACAGCTGCTGCTCGAGACCGGCAGCAACCTCATTGAAAACCAGGTCCTGATGCCTGGAATTCCGATGGGGAGCAACCTGGATACCGAGAGACAGCAGAAATGAAGATTTTAGATATTAAATGGTATAAAAATGATAAATTAATCAAATTTATATGTAATAGGTACTGAGTACCAGTAGTAATTGTGGGTTTAATTATAAGTTATAATTTATAAATAGCCGGCATTGGAATCCAGCACTAAGGCTATTTTAACTATATTTATAATAGCCGTAGTGCTGGATTTCAGTACCGGCTTAGTTCTTTTAAGTTTTCTACTGGCTAGTGCTGGCTGTTTAAATTGTACATTCTGATGCATTTGTCAATTTATTGAAACACTTTTTTTTACCACGATGTAGAGCATTATAGTAGTCGTAGGTCAGTATGCGGGTCTAGTGTAATTTTGGTTTTGAAAGTTGTTTCGGTATTTAATGGAGATTTAGTCATTGACCCGATCGTTTGCGGTTTATAATCCAAAAACAGCGAAAAATAAGACTGCAAACCTACGACATTTTTATATTTATTTTATTCATGAGATCCATTTGCCCCCCCCCCTTTTTTTCATGTTCTGATTATCTTTAAGTGATTACAAACGGTTGTGAAAGTACGTCCGGAAGAGATTGATTCTCCCCATGCTTTCACAACCTTTCGCGCAATTTGCGCGGCAGCGTTTCGGAGTAGTTTAAGTATGCACATTCCTGCTTCACAAAATAATTACAAGACGCTTAATATGGAAAAAATGTGCATTTCTTTGTTCATTTCAACATTTTCTTAAAATAATGGTCAGCGTTGCTCACTGCTGTCCGGAAGGTCCCGGTTTGAGTTCCGGTACTTGCTTAGTAATATCTAAGTTAGGCGGACTGAAACGGAATCCACCTACCCTAAAAAAATAAAATTTGAAAGCTGTCTGATAAGAGATGCGGGGATTTCGATCTTAAAAGTTGTGTGACGACGACGGTAGGTTTCAGGTATGGTGATAACATGCCGCCTTACAATTATTCCCTCTGAGAATGATGTCGCAAGACGGATTTAGAGGACGCGGCGATTAGGCCATGACCCAAAATTGGGCTATCGCGCCAAAAATAGGATGATTTGTTTATTTATACTGTTAAATATTGTAAACTAGAGATAAAAAATTTACAAGATATAAAATTTAGAATTTTAAACGTTCAGTTAAACGACAAAGGTCCGTAACAGCGAGAAATCTTTAAAGGGAATTCAAGGTGGCAAAGTTGAGAACCGTTGGTCTATAGCATATTATGAATCTAAACAGCGCATATATGCACCCATTTTACTTCACTTTTATTACATGTATTAAAATGAAAACAGTGAAACCTCTGTAACCTGGACAGGTGTGGGGTCAATAAAAATAGTGTCCGGATTAACGAGGTGTGCATGATAGAGAAAAGTACATTTTCATAGTATGCACATAATTTAAATGAAATGACATTACACGTCAATGCTCAATATATGTAAAATATAAGTTACTAACTTATGCTTACTCATATTGCAACTTCGTTTAGAATAACAGTAAACGTTTGCACAACACCTTAACAGTAACACAGGACCACTTTACTTATTTTAGGCATGGAATTGTTTGATTCAATAAGTTTACAGTTATGTACAGTGTACTTTCTGAAAAATACTAACAATTTTACAATTTTTACATAATACAGGAAGCACAACAGAGAATAAAAGTTAAAGAAAACCCCACTTACATCAATCAAGCTCAAATAGGTGGCAGAAAGCCAATTAGGGAAAACCCCATCTTTTTGATGTTACAGAACTGTGTACTTGGCAGTGATGCATTTAAAGCTTTAGAAATAAATTCCAATCAAGCTTAAATAAGTTACCAGAATTACATAGCAGAAAAGAAAGTGTCTTAGTTATGACGATAAAGGCTGTCCAGCTTCCAAAATTCAGGGGTGTTCAGCATAGATGAAATACTGGACTGTTAAACTGTAGAAAACTTTCCTGTCAAAGAAATGATGAGCAATATAATGAGCTGCCTAACGTACAGAGGTTTTATTGTATTGCCATTGATATTGTCATAATTCATAAATGACATTGTGGTCGTCGATACAACGATAAAGGTATGTTCAAAGTTGAACTGTATAGCTCTAGCTATTCAAAGCTAACAATAATTTTTTTTTAAAAATAACGTTACAGGCTAGAATGGGAAAAATATAAAACTAACCAAAATATGACTGGCATAGAGGGCGAAACCATGTAATAAAGTAATGAAAATGTTATCTGGAGAACAATAACGTATGTTAAAACTTTAATGCCATTGAAACAATAGGGAGGTTATTATTTAGAACACTGAAATGATAAAGAAAACGAACAGAATTGTACAGTAGAGTGTGTTACCACAACAGGATGTTGATTTAATTAAATTATCAGAGGCAAGGGAAATCATGCAAGAGGAGAAAAATAACAACTGCTGGAAGTGAGGGTATTAACTTTGAACTAATTAAATATGCTCCAATCACAATGTTTAAACTTACTGAATTAATGCTGGCAACCGAAAGAAATGGAAAACATGAATCAATCGCAGGTCCTTTATTTAAGAAAGAAAAAACCGAGTTGTGTGACGGATATAGAGGCATTAGTTTTCTTACTGTAACACAAAGGATATCCGGGATAATTATAGCGGACGTGAGCTTGTCAAGATGCATTGTTATGTGCACGCACTTGAAGAATGCGCCAGTTAATTTAGCCACTCCGTCGTCCTAAGTCCATTTTTTAAATATTTTTAAATAGTGTTTAACGCCTGTTTTTACTAATGAGGTGGACACTGATGATACATGAAACGAAATATGTTGGAAAAGAATTTTTAAGGAAGGAAACATTCCAGGCCTAAGTTTGGGGTACTCTCCCCTCCCGACATGAGGACTGCCTCATGCCGTTTATGAGGACTGAGGAAAACCTAGGAAAAAAAAAAACCTCAGTCAGAGAGGACGGTCCCGGCGGGATTCGAACCCCAGATCTCCAGCTCACGAGTCCGCGTCTTGACGACCTCGGCCATCCGTGGCGGTCCCTAAGTCCAATGGTTGCCCACATCTGACACAGGTAAATTCTTCTCCTGAGTACACATATGCAGAATGACATGACAAATGTAACACAAAATGAATATAAAGTTAAGAGCAGCATTAATATATGAGGTATTATCAAAAAGTTTCAAGACTAGGCCTAAAACACTAAATCATAAAGGAGCACGGCGATCATACGTTGTGACTTTCATTAATCATTATGTTAAATGATGTCGTTCTGTGCTACACAAGTTATTCTTAACACGCGCAGTTTTGCGATTCCTTTATGTGTTGCAGCAGAAAGAACACCATGCCGAAACCTGTCGAGATCTTTGTAAGCAAGCTCTGCATTCTTGTCGAGAGACTTCCGTCTATAGTTACGGCCCGGAGACCAACAACAGGTTTTGTAGTGTGAAAGCGCAATATTTCCAAGACATATGAGGCGCGCAATCAAAATTACGCTCATTTCTGTTCTTTGACATTCGCGGGGTTATGCATTGTGAATTTGTCCCCATGAACGCAGAGGTGTACTACAATGCCCTGAAGCGTCTGAGAAGGATATTCGGCGTAAAAGACCTGAAATGTGATGCGAGAGCCATACATCCGCTCACAGAGCATTACTAACGAAGGGTTACTTGGCCGCAGTTGTACGGTCACCTTTATTCATCCGCCGTACTCTCCAAACTTGGCTTTCTACGCAATCTTCCTTTTTCAGAATGTGAAGCAGATACTGAAGGGTCGCCGTGAACGTGATCCGAGGACAGGATTTCTAGAAAGCTCTCTCAAAGTGGAAAAGGCACTGGAAACGATGAATCGCTGCACAAAGGGATAGTGTCTAAATTTAAATCATTGCCTTAGTCTTGCAGCTTTTGGAAAGGACTTACAGGGAAAGTGTTTGGGTTCGAACAAACGTGTGTGTATTTTTCGGTTATTGGACATTATCTGCTTCTGATTGTGATGTTGAGTGTCATCGCAAAGCTCTGCAAACTTTTACTACAGAAGTCACATGTTATCACTTATGTTAACTAAGAGGCTTGTCTGGGAAATAAAGATACGTGGTGCGTTTTGTTTGCTTACGGTGACTACACGCACACTTTCCTACCAAGTTTGTTTCGCAGTGCTATGTCCAGGTTTAACACGCTGGCAATTACTGCGACGATCAAATATGTGCAGTGCCCTGCTTGCGCTTTCTCAACGCCCAGCGGATTGTCACGAGGAAATTATGAGTCAACAAAATGTAACGAAGTGTGCCGTGAATTCTCTGAAGACAGGAGCGTTGTCAGTGCAGAACGCAAGCTCTTTGATAACCTTCTCCACAGAACCGACGAACAAATTGGTGCAAATTGGAATATGACAAGAACAGAATTGCACGACATCGTTCCTGAATGGTCTTAAAAAGCCATGACTCATACGTTACAATACAGAAAACTGTGTGCTCGCTGGGTGCCCAAAATGGTGTGCTCAACTTTCTTACACACTGCGCACAAAAAGAGGATATCTTTTTGGATTCCGTTGTGAATGGTGATGAAATTAAATGTTCTACCAAAAGGCTGAATCCAAGCAACGCTCCTAAGGTGTCATATTTTTTCTCCAAAAGGCAAAAAATTGAAAATTTCAATTTCAGCAAAACAAAAAACAAAGCATCGGTTTTTTGTGGGATGAGACACGAAATTTTTGTTGATTCCATCCTCCAATGCTGCTGCATACGACCAGATCTTCGAACGGCTTCGACGTGATATTCAAAACAAAAGGAGGGGAAACTGACACGTGGTGTTCCCCTACTTCATGACAATGCGAGACCGCACACAGCGAGTGTAACCCCAGCGCTTCGGGAACGATTCAAGTGGGAGGTTCCCGTTCATTCTCCGTAGAGCACGGAGAATGAACGAGAACGCAGTCATTTTCATTTGTTTCAGTACCTGAAGCAACATCTTGGTGCACAACGATTCGTCGAAATAAAGGAAAAAAATAAAGATGTAGTTCTAGAAGCAGGCGGTAGACCTCTTATGATACAACACTTGTACCCCAGACAAGTATAAAACCAGTAAGTTATTTGTAGTGATGTTTTGTCAAATAAACCTATTGTGACGTATTGATCTGTATCTTTACTTTCCAGATCGCGTCATATAAATGATCAAAAGCGAAATACGGATTTCGAAACAGACAATTAAGAGGGGGAGGGATTTGTTTTTTTATTTACTGATGCTCTTTAACATCTCAGGTCATCAGCGTTCCATTCTAATCAGGGCGTGCAACGGCCGACAAATTTTGCTCAGAGGCCTCTTCTTTCACACTTGAGGTTCTTTATCGTGCCGTAAATGTACGACACGGGATATACGGCTTTACCTCCCTTCCGAAGAAAGCCGTACTTAGGATTTTTACACCCGGAAAAAATCCATCGACCCTGGACGGGTTAGAGCGGGGGGAACCCAGCTAGTTACATGACATAATTTTATTTAAGTGTTGAACACCAGGATAATGACACTTTTTGAATTACGAAGAAATGAAACTATACTGAAATCCCCACCCTTTTTTCTCGTTTTCTTTCCGTGTATGTATGTATGTATGTATGTATGTATGTATGTATGTATGTATGTATGTATGTATGTATGTATGTATGTATGTATGTATGCATGCATGCATGTTCGTTAATGCTCTAGCGGTCGCAATTTTTGTTTTTTCTCAACGAAACTCGTCATATAACCATCAATTAACATTCGTCGAGGTTGTTAAGCAGCAAAATTGGATCATTGGCGGAGGAGGTTAACCTAAAACGATTTTTTTTTTCCAAAATTGAAAAATCTCTCTAACGGCCTCAATTTAATTTTTTTCAATAAAGATCGGTATATTTTTTTAAAATAAAATTGATAAAAATAATTTCCGAAAATCAGGACAATCTTTTACGCCGAATATCCTTCTCAGACGCTTCAGGGCATTGTAGTACACCTCTGCGTTGATGGGGACAAATTAGGTCATTAAGAGTGGAGGTATACCTGAAAAACGAGTGGAAGATTAAGCGAAATTTAAAAATTGCTCTAGAGACTGAAATTTGTAAAAAGTTTGAAGGAAACCCGTATATGCCACTGAAGAAACAATAAAAATAGTTTTTTTAAAAAAAATCAATGAAATCGGATTATTAGGAGGGGAGTTACCTAAAACCTAAAATTTAAAAATCGCTCTAGTGGCATTAATATATGGGTTTTTTTCGCAATAAAACTCCCGTGTATACAATTTAAATAGATTAAGAAAAACAGTTGCTGAAAATTATGGAAATGCGGCTATTAGGCGTGGGGGGTTATCTTAAAACCAAAATTTAAAATTCGCTGTAGCAGCACCATATTTTTTTTCACAACAAAACTCGGCATATTCCATTTAAATCAAATAATAAAAATAGTTTTTGAAAATCAGTAAAATAAGATTATTAGGAGTGGAGATTTACCTGAACCCCAAAGATATAAATTACTCTAGCGGCACCAATATTTGATTTTTCGGAAAATAGAATAAGAAAAATAGTTGCTGAAATCAGACAAATCGGGCCATTAGGAGTGTGGGTTGACCTGAAACCCAAAATTTAAAAACCGCTCTAGTCGCTACCAATATTTATTTCTTCACAACAAAACTCGATATATTTCTTTATATATTTCGGTATATATCCTTAAATAAAACCAGAAAATAGCTTCTGAAAATTAGGGAAATTGGATCATTACTTGAAAACCGAAAAGCACTCAAGCAATTAATTTTCTATGCTGTTTTAAAATAAAAGTTCAAATTAATTCATCATATAAACTATATTTATAACAATGCATGTTTTATACTTAGCAAAAGCATCGTGGTGAAGATAGCAGCTGTGAAATATTAATCTAATATTTGTTTGAGAATTATATTCGATGTAAGAACGCTCTGTAATAACCTTTAGAAAACGTTTGCCTTACATATGTTTACTATAACATTAAATTAAATGAAGATCTATGAAACTTTTTATTGTTGACTGTGCATGTTTTCTTAGTACGTTGTAATTGTTTTTAAATAATAATACGTTTTTATTTTAATGGAACACATGAACATCTTCTTAAATACATAATGTAAGTCGAAACTTTGTTATTTCTCCCTATTTTAGTGAATGTAAAGATGATATCAAGGGTTAAGTTCATAAACATGGTTACATTCAAAAATGTTTAAAAATATGCACACAGTATAACTTTGTCTATCACTGATCACATATTTCATTTAATTAATAGTACATCATTAATGTTTGTAGTTTCATTTCAACAACAACAACAACAACAATAATAATAATAATAATAATAATAATAATAATAATAACTTTTAAAAAGTGTGTTTCCCTTTGGTAATACAAATTGCAAGAATTTTAATTTTGTTCCCCTAATACCGCACATAACTCGTTTCATTAATTAATGATACCATATTTTATATTCCTTTTTAAAGTTACTTTACCAGGGAAGTCGCTTACTTTACCCAGCTCCTGCGTGACGAACATTTCAAGTTATGTATAGAAGCACTCTTGTCTCCAATACGTAAAGCAACAATGGTTTGTAAAGACCCGCAGATAATTTATTGTTGATGAAACAATGTAATTTCATAATGTAATTTTACTGCTGGTTATTGGAACGTAATTCAATCAAATCTATTATTCCTTGACACACACACAGAGGGTGCCAAAAGGTATATACACTTCAAAATACCTATCATCGGTGTCGATACACTTCTGAGTACGTTGAACTACTGATTGAGCAACGTTTGCGAAAGTGTCCTGAGTGATTGCAGCACATGCTGTTTCAATTTCTTTCCGAAGTGTTGTCAGTGTAGCTGATTTTCTACAATATACAACATCCTTAGGAGTTCCTCATAGGTAGAAGTCCAACTGAATTAGATTCCAGTCTCACACGCACATTGCTTTGTAGATTTCTGCGGTGAGTGCTCAAAACGTTCCAAAACCATAGCCGAGAACGCGGGGCTTGTTGCTGTGCGAGATCTCCCAGATCTGCCCTTGTGAATATCGCATACTACCATGAGTCTCAAATTTGTTTCGAATGCGTGCAATTGTTACTTGCGTTGGCGGTTCTGTTCTGTACACACGTCTCCATTGCCTCTGAACTTCAACAACATTCTCGGTTTTCCAATACCAAACTTCAAAATTGCTTTCCGCTGTTCCAACGATAATCTTGGCTCCATTTTGTTGTAGCCAGGCTAGCATAAAGTAATGTGAGTCACATCTGTTTACAGAACAGCATACGTAATCTTGATTTCGTTTGTTCATTGTTGATTTACGATAATCTTAGCTTCATTTGTTCTTTGTTGATTTACCTATGACGTAGCAACGCTTTCATAATGTATGTGAGTCACGTCTGTTTACGGAACATCATACTACACATTACTGTTGTTTTTCTGTCCAACTTTGAAATATATTAAATAGATATCCACTGTGAAAGTATGTATACATTTTTTTTTGCATCCTCGGTACAAAAAATGCAAGTCAGAGGTGGGCTTATTCAGTAATTTTTGATGGGATGATTTTGAAGCGGCGGGATAAGGATGGCATAGAGGCCTCTGAAGGACTACTGCAGAAATTTAGTAATTTCTGTAGATAATTCAAGATAATAATGAATATTATCTTGAATTACCGGGGGTAGAATTTAAATATACGGTCACTCAAAGAATAGTGTAATACTGTAAAGTACAATCTGATGCCGCAATAACTATCTTGTTTTTGAATGCTGTGTCTTAGGGATGATCCGGCAAACAAGCTAGAGGGTTTAATGTTCTCAGGAGGTTAGTGCAGTTCAAATTGATGAAACATGCGGTAAAAGCCAACAATCCAATACAATAAGAATGCATCTCAGTCACTATGCAGAACGAAAGGGGACCTATAACTTTCCTTTTACAGGATGATTCTCCGTAATCAATGGAATAACCTGTGCAGTGCCATTTTTACCTTTTCGAAAATGCAGTCAGTTGGTTGCTTTTTTAAACACACATTTTATGTATTTTATTCAAATTTAGAATTTGGGATTTTAATTGGAATTTGAAATCATTAAGAGAAATTGCAAGATAAACTGCTTCTGTACATGTTAACAATTGTTTGCAGCAATACATTTCATAATGTGAACCGTGCGTTACAAAGTTATGCATATTCAAGAATTCGGTTAGTAGTATAGTGCTGAGTGTGTTTAATAGCTAATTTCAATTATCATTGATTGTGAAACACCGCGTTAGTCTTGAAGATAGCAAAGAATATCTTGAAGTGCAACTAATTTATGGTGAAACGCAATCGTATAGTGGGTGCACTAAATGATCTGAAATTTGAGATGTTGAAACATCCATGATGTAGTTCAGTTATCTTGTTTGGAGTTTTGGGAGAATAAGGCAATGGAACTTATGCAAAGTTGGTTAAAGGCAAAGCAGGGTGACTTAGACTAAATCAAAAATAAGAATAACAACGTTATTAAGTATCTCTGTAAAAAGTTACTATAAAATAGTTGTTTAGTGACTTTCTCGTGTAATGTATACATTCGTTCCATTCGCCTACTTTTGTGTTAGACTGGTAATTTACTTTCTGTTAGCTACTCCTATATAATTTCATTTAAAAAGATATTGAAAATGTTCGCTTGAATAATACACATGGTCAGTTTCACTCATGCAAAGCGAATAAATCATCAGTTAAGAACCAATACTGTTTTATTGACATTTAAGATGAACATTGCTTTTCACGTTATTGGCTCGTTAAACAGACATCATTTTACATAGGGGAAGTTTTAACGGTTTAACACTCCCCAGAAGCAATAGCATTACGTACCAAGTGGAAGCTATCAAATGTAACACAGTTTCTCTTATTTGTCCATAGTGTGTACCAGTTGTTACTGTAAAGTGCATACTTAGGGCAAGCGATAAAGTTGTTTAAGATTGTTTAAAAATAAATAAATTAGCGTTTTCTCGACACTAAGTTTACCTATATTACATTTTTTGATATACTTCGATATTTTTATTAAATTAAGTAAAAAATTCTCTTTTTATTATTTTGAGAGGCTAATATATCAAATAAATATAAATTTATTTACCCATAAGTGTAGTTTATTGTGATATTTAACACCTCACACTTATTATTAGTGCTGTGAGGTCTTCCAACTTGTAAAAAAATCATTTTATAAACGGCTCAAATATTAGTCACAGGATCTAACAGAAAATCGTCACAAACTTCAAAATATCATCCGTAAAAGATAATACCGTCTTTTGTCACTTCATGACTTGAAAGTAACGAATAATACTCGTTTGGACGCGTGGTAGACTTAAAGCGAATTTGCTTGACACGGAAAGCATGCTGTTTGCTGGCTGGGTCGGATATTCATAGCTCCTTAAATTAAAGCACGCAGATTTCTACAACACACCAAATAGCTATTTTTGGTCATACAATGGCATTCGTGTACCACATCGAGCTTTTCTGCATTCCAGTATCTATTGTTTTGTGTCCCTACATGGCCATGTAAATAAAACCACGTAAAAAATTAAACATGGGTGAATAGAGCAAACTACCTAACACCCAATTTCAGAAAATAACTCTACTCACATTATTGTGTGGTTGCAATTTCTGCACTACTGTACTACTATAAAGCTAGCATACTAAAACTTACAGGGCTTTAATTTTAAAGGTTTAGTGGCGTTCCAAGCAGAAATTTTCGAAATTCTTGATTCCTGTGCAAGTTTTCTCAGATATTTCTTTGGACTTCGTTCTAACTTTTCTTCAATGTCATCGAGTTTTCCTCTGTAAGAACACGCCGTTTTACTTTCGGTTTCTTATCAAGAACATATCCCGTTTCTCTAAATCTATTCACAAGATTAGGAACCGTTTCTCTGCGAGGAGCACGAACAGAAAGGAATCTGTTTATAAATCGCAGTCTTGCTTCTCTACACAAGTTTGTTGTCACATAGTAAGCATACATGAACATTCTCTGTGCTAAAGTACATGAACTTTTTAGCATTATAACAGCACCAACACACTGAAACACGTGGTCTCACATCATCCAACTCCTATACAGCAAAAAGTCTTCGCGTAAGCACATGCGGTGGAGGAGGGACAGAACCGGTTAGAAATAAGAGTAGGCACGCGTCCAAATGAACGTTCTGTACTAGTAATGCTAAAGTATAATATTGTCGCAATATGATACTTTAGACTAGATTGTTTAATAGATCACATGATATGTTTACCAAAAGAATATTTTTATTACTGATCTGACTCAAAACCGGCATTATTTTAAAAGCGGGGCGTGGTTTTTCCATAATGCGAAAGTGAAAAACAGCCAGAGATTAATGCAACTTCACGTTTGAAAATAGGTAATTCAAACTGCAATACAGCATGTTTAATTGTTTTACTACGCAATTTTTAAAAACATTTGTAGATCAGATATGCTGTCAGGAAGAGGGGTCTCTCTCATTATGGAGTTGGCGGTCAGGATTAAAGGCGCGCCCAATTTTTCGGTACTAGTGCTAGTACCTGCTACCTACTATTTAGTAGCTTATGAGTGGGGCACTGGTTTCTTTTGAACATTTGGAAAGAGCTGTCTGACAATATCGATTAAAAAGTACTCCATGAGCAAACATACAGGGATACCGTTCGATATCGATGTCTCTTAGCATCTAGGGTATCCTAACTTTTGGTGTTGTGCAATCAGTGATATTAAATATTCTACAAAATAATATTAATATACAGAAAATAAAATAATAATAGAAAATCCTTTAAAGATAGTTTAGTACATTCAATATTAATGTTAAAGTGTCTACAATGCACAGACCCCCACTGTGGTCTAGTAATAGTATTCAGGCTCCTACGCGAAGGGCCCACTTTCGATTCCAAATTGCGTTAGTTTCCGGGGTTTTCAACCAGGTCTTAATGCGATTACCTGAGAAATGTAGTTCACAAAGTTCCATGAGATCATTCGGGTAAATTATCATCTACCAATTCCCCGGCAGTTATCCTTGAGATAACGTCGTTCCTTCCAAACATCCCACAAGTTCGAGTGGACATTTGTGGCCCTGAAAAAAAAATGTCTAAAATTAAGTAAGGAGATCAAGCTTTTCCATATCCTTGTAAACACATTTGCATGCCGTGTTTAACATTGCTAATTACATAATCTACACCCTTGTGCAAATAGGTGAGAACAAAAATATTATTCTATTATTAATATTAATATTTTTCTATTGTTATTAATCCAATAAAAATATTATTATATTGTTTTTTTAATTATTTTCCAAAATTTCATTTTTGTTTTCATTCAAAACAGTTTAATTGCCCACCCTTTGCCTTAATTGCCATTTTAACTCATTTGCGGATAGAGTCAATAGTTTCTTACATTATTCACTTATTCCTGAATCATGAAATCACACTTTTATAAGAACAAAATGATCTTTTCTTTGGTGGTGTAGTTCATTTTCCCTAACCCGTTTCTTGATAATCGCTCAAAGATTCTCTATAGCGTTGAGATCCGGTGAATTTCCAGGCCAGTCCACTGAAAACCTTGAAGTCTTTGACAATCTTTGATGCATGGCATCGGACAAGATCTTGCTGGAAAATCTGCCAGGGCTCTTCTATTTTGGAGCGGCTCTTTTCTATAAAATTGGAATGTACTTGTCGCAGTTCGTCCTTCTGTCAATAAGATTCAAACATTTAGTGCTTGTGAATGCAAAATATGCCCAAAACATCTTTTGTGAAAATTTTATCATCTGTTTGATGCATTTTGAAGAGATTTCCTCTCTATCGCTTCTCTTTACAACGTTCAACCCTGCACTTCATCAGAAAACAGAACCCTTCTCTTCTTGTGGCCAGTTCTGATATTTTCTTCTTTTTTCTTCATAGGACATGTCAATACCTGTATTCTGACTGGTCTTCGATTCTTTCCAGCTTATAGAAGCCGCTACGTACTGTTGGAGCATCGATTTTCACCCCTACAGCCTCAAATTACTTTGTAAATCAAACCTGTTCTTTTAAAGATTAGTTTGCCGATTCTGATTACATAGGCAATATCTTTCCTGAACGTTTTCTGTTTTCATTCATTACGTCCCTTTCTTTGTGGCTTAATTTACCCAATCTCGTTTTCCCTTCTAATTACATTATTAAAACACCCAAACTTACATTGCATTCAGCTGCTATCTGTCTCCAAGTCATATTACTAAATTCCTGGAGGTACGGCCTACTTCTCTTCTTAGGTGTGATATCCATTATGTATAAAAATATGCTTACTAAATAGAACGTTAAAACAGCAAGAAACACAAGCAAATTGCTTAACTTCTAGTACAACCAATAAAACCAATACTTACATTAACTATTCCAACAATGGTTATCTATAATGCGGTTGTGGACTTGGAGGGCAACATTTGTTAACACTAAAATACGTAAAAATTTTAATATATCCGTTTGTTTACGCAAAAGACTCTATTTCTTTTATTTCAGAGACCAGATTTGAGACAAAAATGAGTAATATATTTCCTATGTTCGTAATTGTACGACTTTTTGCTGGCTTAATGACAATTTTACAAGAGGTCTTCATTACGTATGCATTAGTTCTGTTTCAGTTTTACAGTGTTTATTATTTGTGTTTAATTTAACTTTGCTAATGTATTGCCCCATCAGAAATCATACAGCGTAAAATAAATTGAGGAATATAAAATGAAAACACAACAAATAGATACATCAGTATTCACGTACAGCTGAACATGAATCTATCAGATGCACCAACCGAATAATTGCATTTTTCTTTTCTATTGGATGTTGTTCTTTACTGTAGCGTAAAGATATTGAGAGAAGGATAGAAACGGGTTCAGTGTTGTTGCCAGTAATAACTTATCGATTACAGCGTCACTGATCATATGAAGGGAACGTCTCAGAAGAATGGATTTGAACATCCAAACATGGATACGAGCACACTGGAGTGGAAACTCACGAAGCTGCAGTAAGTGTATCCAATCAGGCTTCAAACTATCACCTTTCAGAGTGCACATTGTAGAATGCTCATCTCAGTAATGTTTAATTAACCGTGACTTCGCAACAATGCGATATAATTACTGTGGCTTACAGCTATCCTGTTTTGTTCCAGTGCACCTTGTAAAGTAGGTTTACATTGGACACTTTTGTACAGAACTGTGTATGACATTCTGTATCATACAGATTTGTTCCATACAAAACAAATGAAGAGTATTTACAATTAGAACCTTTGTTTAGGGCATTGTTGCAAGTCAATTTCAACAAGGAGAAAACTTCCAAGCGTTGTGCAGCTGCTGCTGTTATTGTGGAAGAAAATGAGAGGAAAAAAGCGAAAGACCACGTTTTTAGCTGAAAAGGAATTCATATTTCTCGTTCCTGCTTGATCCTGGAGTATTTGAATTTTTTATTTTCGTCAATTCTGTGTTATACTAGGATTTTAAGTTATGTATATTTTTTCATCTCAACTTTGAGGACAAGGGCATTTGCATGTATCCCTGTCTCTGAAATTCTTATTTTGAGAATCCCAAATACATTTCCTCACTTGTCGGTCCTGGTGGTATAGTGGTTACCATACTTGCCTCCTATACTCAAAACGCGGGTTCGAACCCGGCCAGGACCGATGGATTTTTTCGGGCGTAAAAATCCTAAGTATGGCTTCCTTCGGAAGGGAAGTAAAGCCGTGGGTCCCGTGTAGTACATTTACGGCACGAAAAAGAACCTCAAGCCTGAAAGAGAGGCCTCTGAGCAAAATTTGTCGGCCGTTTCACGCCCTGATTTGAATGGGACGCTGATGACCTGAGCTGTTAAAGAGCGTCCTTAAAAAAAAAAAAAAAAAATCCTCACTTACATTTTTCTATTAAACATAATGTTATTGCGACTGACCACTCCATGTTTGTTGTTTATGAAAAAATGGAGGAAAGAATTCCGTTAATTCTTTCTTAAGAAGAAAGAAAAAATATTTTCACTCCTCTAGAGATACCCGAAACGTAGTTCTATAAATATATGGGACTCATTAGTTTGTTTGAAAATGAAGGAACTTGTTCCATACTGACCAGAACATGTTCGGAACACAAGAACAAAAAGTTTCCAGTATCAAGCCATCCTTAGAACAGAAAACTCCCCCTAGAAATTGAACATTGGACACCATGCAGCTCTTATTGAAGTTCACCTTACTAGCACATCTCATGATGCCCTAAAACTTTATGGTTAACCATCAATGCATGTCAATTTTTGCTCTGAACTTTGTTCAAATACATCTAGAGTTTGTATGGTTATCCAACAACATAACGGCCGGATCGACGGATTATTTTCGGGCGTTATTCAGAAGGGAAGTAAAGGAGTAAGTTCCGTGTCGTAGTTTTGCGATACGTGAAATAACCTCAAACCTGAAAGTAGAGATCTCTGAGCAAAATTTATCGGCTGTTTCACGCCATGAATTAAATGGGACGGTGATGAACTGAAATGTTAAGAAAGAGCGCCTGTAAATAAACCAAATACACAAAAAATCACTACAAAGATTCCCTTTTCACATTATATATTGCTATGATAAAACAGAAACCAAGCAGCGGTGTTTAGAAATGTTACCGTGAAATGTTAATATTCAGTGAAAGTTATTGTCCAAGTTTAAGACACCTAGATAAGCGAACGTTAAATACGCGGGCTGTTCAATAAAGCGCTATACTTTGTGCCTACACTCATCCTCGTAATTTTGATGATTTTTCTCCGAGTAGACACCGTTGGATGCAATGCATCAGTTTCAGAGTAACTGCCAGTCTTCAAAACCTTCACCAGTGCTTCTGATAATGACAAATGCCTCCGTTTTTTCATTATGGAAAAAGTCACACAGGACTATATGTGAACTATATGATGGATGAGGGACATGCTTTATAATGATTTTTGTGAAATATTCAGCAACATCATTTGCGATGTATGGTGGTGCAGCACAGAAGTGAGGCTTTTGCATGTGCTGTGAGCTTGAAGATTTTTTTAGAACATCTATGTAGTACTGTCCAGTTACAGTTGTATGTACAGCTATGACATGCTGGTAAACAATTCCTTGAATGTCAATAAATGACATGACCATACATTTCCTTATGGATTTGCAACACTAACGTAACTGTGTTCAAATTGGTTGTCATCCTGTTGACAGCACACAGGAATACGGTTAAGGCAACTCTTGCATTTTCAAAAAATTGTCCCGTTTCCCTTTTGGCACCTACACTAATAACGCAGTTGTCCTATGCACGCGATTTTTGAATACATATAGGATGGACCATTTTCTTCAAATCATGGGACCTGACCATACAGACTTTTCTTATAAACAAGAGCCGTTTTTCGTATATTTTACTGTCCACAATTGATATTTGATGTTGTGCTGTTTTACTCTGTCTATTCAGTAACCCAGGTATTTTAATAGTGTTTTAACGCCCGTTTTTACTACTGAGGCACCGCAGGTGGTGGAAACTGATGATACATGAGATGAAATGATAAACTGGGAAAGTATTTTTTCTTTAAGGAAGGAAGTGCTCCATGCCTAAATTTGGGGTACCTCCCTGGCATTTGCCATTTAAGAGGACTGAGAAAAACCCTTAGTCAGGGAGGACGGTCCTGGTGGGAATCGAACCCCAGGCTTACCGTTCATGAGTCAGCGCCTTAACGACCTCGGCCACCCTCGGTCCCTCGGTCTTTTGTGTAACAAGGTTGTTTTAATAGTAAAGGTTGTATTTGTAAGGTTACATTAGCTACATTTTGTAATTTTTGTAAGGAAATGAACTCTCTTAGGACCTCTGTATAGACATCAAAATTTTGGCAAGAGTTTAAACTGTTATTTCTTTAAAATGAACGGCTTTGTTCAATTTTAGTGCTAGTAATTTGTTTGCCCAAGAGTTTATATACTGGCAGTTAAATGGGGCACCATTTTGAGATTTATTATGTGAGCCTTTGTTTTTTAAGATTTGCTTTTGAATGTCTTAATTTTGTTGTGAGGTTTCAGTATATTGTATCAAAAATTTGAATACGATATTCTCCTGTTGATGTTTGCAAACAAGAAAAGTAAAAAATTCCCAAGATTCAACAATAACTATTTGAATATAATTTGCCAAAAATCCAGATCACGAACAAAAATATTTTAAATTAGAAAGTGTAAAAAGCATCTTATTATTTTAGTAAATAGTAAAAGGAAAACGCATGGCAGCAATAATGCTCTAAAACTTTACACCATTAAGACATTCTAAAGCAAATCTTAAAAAACAAAGGCTCACATAATAAATAATTATTTAAGAAGTAAGCATTTGCTAAAAGAAAATGCAAGACTTGACAATGTTATTTTCCTGAGGGAACTCTGATACGCCTTATTCCTCGCATATTATATCAAGAAATATAAATAAGCAGATGGATAACTGTAATCTCAGTTCCAGTAAAAAAGAAGAAAAGGAGTCATTAAGGCTTTTCTTGTACTTTACAGTTTTCCTTTAATAATGAATATACTTAAAATGTATAGTACTATTGTCATTACTTTTGGTGCAACATATGCACATGAAAATCATACGATATCGTAGGCATTGCGCAAAGAATCTTTTAGTTTGAAACCATGTCCGTCACGTTCTTCTTGTTATTTACAGTCAAATGCTCTTTCCTTTGACTGTTACATATCATAGAGCTGCATGAAAAATCCTACGCAAGCATATATAACATTTTCTACAATTAAATGCTGCGAGAGTTTCAAGTCATAAATGACCTCACTGCAGTAAATTGTAGACGAGGCTTAATTGTAATATACGTAAGCAGGCGCATGCGCAGAAGCAATTTTTATGTAGTTAAAAAGTACCACGCAAAAATTAACGCTAATGAGTGCAGCAAAAAGCAAAGCGCAAAAGAAAGAGACGAATTCGTTTGCAAAATCTCTCATAAGTATTCTAATAAAATTAAAAGCATAGAGTAATGAAGCCTTCAGTCCTTACTTTTAATACTTGTAGTCTTCTCTCTCTCTCATAAGTATTCTAATAAAATCAAAAGCATAGAGTAATGACGCCTTCAGTCCTTACTTTTAATACTTGTAGTCTTCTATCGTCATCATCAGCACCATAATTATTATTTTCGCTTGTTCATGCACGCGGTTTAGCACACACACACACACATTTGCTTGCACAGTTTTGGAGTTAAAATCTATGGCTTGCTTACATTTGTACTTCAAATCTTATCGTTGATTACACCTAACCCAACAACCAAATTACCTTAGAAAGGTTTAAAGTAATAAATGTAACTTTCGACAAATTCTCTTTTACTCAATTTTACAGATGAAATGCAATGGTTGGTTATGGTGCAAAATTAACTTTTAGTTTACATTCATATTTTCAAGACTGAAATAACAATAGTGTTACTTAGTTCCCCAACAGTAAACCAGATACGGATGGGAACCACGGAACTTCTGTCTTTCGTGATCGGACCTGGTGGTCTAGCGCTAATACTACTTTTCCATACGCAACGAAGCCATCGGTGACTTCAGCCCCGAACGGTAGCGAACACTGCCGACTGGTTACGATTTTAGTAAGATGTTACATTAGGCAAATAATTTCCACTGCGAGCAGAAAGCTCTGTTGCTCAGTTCGTCAGAGCGTTGTGTTACTGATGTGGTCGTGGGTTCGATTCCCCATGGATTTTTTTAACTTTTAATTTTTTTTTCTTTCACAATTGTTCTAGTTTATTTTGTTTTGTTAGGTTTTTAATTTTTTTTTTATCGTCTTCATTTTTATACACCATTCTTTTCTTCAAAGGTTACATTAGTAGTTTAAGTTTAACAAAAAATAATGGAACATAAAAATATTATTCCATAATAACACTTTTCTGCACTATTCTTAATCCAATAATTGTTACTTTTTCATATGTTAGGTTAGATTAGCTTAGTTTAAGTTAAACAAAAAATAATAGAACATAAAACACAATTCATACTTTATATTAGGTTAGGTTAGTTTAACAAAAAATAATAGAACGTAAAAAATATTACTCCATAATACCAATTTTCTACCACGTTACTTTTTTTTATGTTACCTTTCATAATATTTCTGCGCTATTCTTAAACGAATAAATGTTACTTTTTAGATTATTTTACTTTAAATATAACCCCCAAAAATAATACAGCATAAGAAATTTATATTACGTCATAATAACAGCACTTCCATGCGAATCGAAGCTATCTGTTGCCTGCAGTCCCGAACTGTAGCGGTCGGCTTTATTCGCTACGGTTCGGCTTGCAGCTGTAAATGCCTTCTACGTGTATGGGCAAGTGCAATACTTGCCTCGTAGACCCAAGATCGTGAGCTTAATCCTCGCCAGGGTCGATGGAATTTTGGGCTAAAAATCATAAGTAAGGCTTCCTTCGGAAGGGAGGTAAAGCCGTGGGCCCCATGTGGTAGATTTATGCCTTGTAAAAGAACCTCGAGCCTGAAAGAAGAGGCCTCTGAGCAAAATTTATCGGCTATTTTACGCCCTGAATTGAATGGGACCCTAATGACCTGAGATGTTAAAGAGCGACCATAAATGAACAAATGTGCTGGCTACTGTGTCCTACAAGCACGGAACCGCTAACCTCTTTCATCTGATTCTAAAATCCCAGAGACCTCTCTAAGGTTACTCTACTGTCAGAGGTTTATTCCTCAATAGACGATTCATAGTGCTACGAGTACTTGTAACGCGTGCTTCTAATTTAACCACCAACATTACAGAATTAATTGATACATGGAGAATTGTATTTCACACTCTTCTCGTGTAGAGTATCAGTTGGAAAGGAAGAATTAGACTTTAAAATGCTGAACCCCTGCCGAGTTCGGGACAAAACTACGGTATTCTCCTCCAAGCACAGACCAAGAACACTTCTTCTCATTGGCACAGCAGCCCGATGTGAGTCTTGGCTGCCGCAGCAACATCTGCTTCCTCTATCTCCGTCTTACGACTTCATTGACAGAGGGCAGTATTGTGATCAGCATGCCGGTACTCCCCAGGTAGCGGCTCCCTGTATCGAAGAACGTCAGATCTTCATCAGACGGCTTTCCATGAATCTAGGTGACCCCATTGCAGTCATTCCCTAACTTAGAACCAGGTCCCCCGGCCATCAGTAAACACTATACCAAGTGATGACCATTCTTTTACAGTAGCCGTGTCAAAGTCAATGTCTACTGTGAAAGAACCCTATACTCTACAAATTATGTGACATCATAATAAAATCGACAAATGAAATGAAACAAAAATTTGAACTATGACCAATCACAATCCGATATCGCAGTGAAATTTTCCGAAAGTTTTATCTAATCCTTTTGCCAAGTGAAATGCATTTGTATTCTGGTCAGTGTAGCCACACTATAATTCCTGATCATCATACAGAGTAATCAAAAACATCACTCGAGTGTACTGAATAAAGTGCGGAATTCTGCTTTCACATCTTCATCTACTAATTCCAAAATGCCCTTTGTATTCAAATTTGAAAAAGTAAAAATTTTAAATTTAACTAACTAAATTGTATTCACCAAACAATTGTTTTTGCATATTCAACCAAAAAATATGAAATAATTTTGCAAATTATGCAACAATATCTGCCTAAGTAATCATAAATGTTAATAAACACGTTGTTCAGAAGGGTAAAACCTGTTCTTTTTTTTTTCTCTCTCTCTCTCTCAGCTGGTATTATTAAATCGAGTAACCGTCGACTTTTGTCTATTTCAGTCTCACAGTGACTGAATAAGTATAACATTTTATACAATTGTTAATATTCTGCGCGAAAATTTCAAATATATATTACTTTATTATTATTATTATTATTATTATTATTATTATTATTCTAAATAGTTCTAAAGCCTCATTTGGCTCTTCTTTATTGGCATTACTAACAATCGAAATTCATCTGTTGCAAGATAGCTTGAAAATCTAATAATTAATTCAAAATAAAAATATTCAATTACTACAATTTTGTATTGCAACTACAATAGGGGAGTTTTAAAATTCTTATTTTATTCATGAAATAATCGCAAAATAATCATAAGAGAGTCTGAGATTGCCAATAAATTAACGAACGCAGTGAGCTACTGCAGAACAATTTCGATTTAAATCAAAATCATCGAATTATTGTAAAAACTTTCAACTCTTGTTAGTTTATGATTAAAGGAATTAATTAAAACTATCATATCAACACCTGAACTAACACAGCAAAGGAAAAACTAAAGATATTTTAAAAATTGCAAAATTTTGAATGCTAAACCCAGTATACAAAGACATTGTAGTGAAACATTTAAAATTACGCAAATTAGAGCTTTTAAAGACATATATTATGCTACAGCTTATCTGGAGAAAAAAATGTGATATAATTTTGAGCTCTCTCTTTATTGAATGGTGTTTAACGCCTGCTTTACCTACTGAGACACCACAGCGGTGGACAGTGATGACACATGAGATGAAATGATAAACTGGGAAAGATTTTTTTTAAGGAAGGAAACGTTCCATGCCTAAGTTTAGGGTACTTCCCCGGCATTTGCCATTTATGAGGACTGAGAAAAACCTCAATCAGGGAGGACGGTCCTGGTGGGAATTAAACACCAGACATCCCGCTCACGAGTCAACGAGTCAACGCCTCGTGGCGGTATTTGGTTTCTGGCTGACTGTTAATGCATTATAAGTTTTGAATTTAATACTGTTATTTTCATCCATGGAAATGCCATTCTTGCCATTAATAATGTTGCAACTTTTTAAAAGGAATTGTATCAAATGTATTGAGGATCATATAGCACTTTTTCTGACAGACGTTACGTCATTGTCGAGTTCAGATGTAGCAGGTAAAGTACATGAAATGGAATGGAGAGATTATCAACCTTGTGTTGCTGTGACAGCGTTTCATAGGGTTGGAAAACATCAAGCAATCCTATAAGAAGTCGATCCTGTGGTGTAGTGGCAACCATACTTTCTTTCTAAACCCAAGATCGCGGGTTCAATCCCAGCCAGGATCGATGGATTTTTTCGGGCGTAAAAATCCTAAGTATGGCTTCCTTCGGAAGGGAAATAAAGCCGTGGGTCCCGTCCCGTACATTTACGGCACGAAAAAGAACCTCAAGCGTGAAGGAAGAGGCTTCTGAGCAAATTTATCGGCAGTTTCATGCTCTGAATAGAATGGAACGGTGATGACCTGAGATGTTAAAGAGCGTCCGTAAATAAAACAAATAAAAAATGCCTAAAGAGCTGGAAATCAGTAGGATGTTTGAATATACCGCACTACTGAGACCGTACACTGCTGCTGAACGCCCAGGCTATGTGATAAGATGACGTAACCCAGAAATCTTACAAAAACTTAGCTATGCACCTTTAAAATTGTCAAGGGAATAAAATGTGACAGTTTCGACCTTGCGTATACTTGAAATTAACTGTTAATTGCACAAATTTTGCGGCTACTGGCGAGGGAACAGAATTTATAAAGCAATTCTTATAATTTTAAAACAATTTATTCTAAAACAGATTTAACGTTTCAAATGTTACAGAGTATTTTCCTAACTAATTTAAAAGTCCGTTCACTACATAAGTATGCCAACATGACACTAGGGAAGTAAGTGGTGTTACCGTAATAATGTTAGATCCTATTGGTTTGGGGGGGATACTTCGATACTTAAGCATTGCTAATGGCTAGCCGTTTGTGCCTACTCCCGTAATAGGGTACATCCAGGAGTAAGGGATGAAATTATGCAGACACCAGGGCCCTGCTTCACAAAAATATGGTCTAATACATACAAGTGTATTGTGCAGTCCTTGTAAGGTATGGTCTTGCATCTTTCTGTTCCACGACAGAAGTGCAACATTAGTAACGTATCAGTAAAAAGTTACAAGTGACGTCATATAAGAGCAAGATGGAGAAACAGCTGTTTGCCATACTCGCCATACCTTGGATTAATGTCCACTTCTTTGGGCTTTTAAGAGCGGATTGCTGTAATTTCTGCTAAATGGATGTTGTATTTTTTCTCGGGTATAATGATAATTGTCATTAATTTATTGATGTTTAAGCGCAATAATCCACTTTGAGATAACGCTCTCATTAGGCTACATTTAGGAGCATCAATTTCAGCCATCCAGAGATGGCAGAAGAATCGAGCTTCCCATAGCTTGGTCAATTATTTCATTAGTCCATTTGAACATTTATATTTGTTTATATTGCTTGACAATAACGTTTTCATTATAAGCAAAAAACATTATGCCAAAAGAGATTTTGAAGGAGAATGAAAAATGAGAACAAATTATTTTCATGACATGTTGCAAGAACGCTAAAAATACTTTAACTAAGATTCTGGTCTGAAATATGCATTTGAAAAAGGGAACGCCAATATTTCATAAGCCTATTTTACATGCACTTAACCTAACTTTATCATTGTACACAAATATTTATTTATTCTTTTTTTATACATATTCCTACTGATCATTATCGCTAATATTTGGCACATTTGGGTCAAATGATTCCAAAAATATTGAAAGTATAACAAAGTTATGCTAGTATTTGAAGTTACCAATGTTTATACACTTGTAGAGAAATTTATACAAATTACCAGTGTCCCACTAATACTAATACTACTGTAGAATAGAACAACGAAAAATCACTTGTACACTTGTAAGTATGGAGTTGTAAAGTACAAGAATAGCATAAATCTTTGTGGAACAGAATTTTACTAATAACTACAAGGTAGAAGTCTACTCTTGTAATGTATTAGACCATACTTTTGTAGGCGACCAGGATTCCCAGGCAGTGGTGGCGCGGCCGTAGGTGAGGTCCCTAACATGTTTCCAGATAAAACGCTCCAACGACGCTGTGGCAAATACCTTTATAAAGCACAATCCCCCATCACACCTCGCTCTGGAACTTTCGACCCTATAACATAGCGGAAATGATATGAGGTTGAAAGTAAAGATTCATCTAGTGCTCGCCTAGGCAACCACGAAACGACGAAAAACCCAAGGTCAATATGTTTGACCTCGAAGGGAATTTGAACCTGGGACCTCCCAAATGCGAGTGATAAATGTTACTGCCTGAGCTGGTTGACTACAGAAAGTAAGCTAATTTAGCTCCCTAGATAAGTAAATATAAAAAATAAATCCCAATATATTCCAGAAATTATTTATTTATTTATTTATTTATTTTAACCGTTGCATAAAATTTGATTCTTAAATTTTAAAAGCGCCCTCAGTTTGGGATATTTTGACACAACATTTTTCCTTACGAAAATAGCTGTCTTCAACAATGCAGGGGTCGTTTCGGCTTGAGTATGTGAACGGGATCCATTTCTCATAGGACTGTCTTTCCTGAATGAGGTATTTCCAGCTTTTCCTCGGTCCTCATGCAACCCAAACTTAGTCCTGACGCGTTCCTTTCCCAACTTATTTCATCTCGTGTATTGCAAGTGTCCACCGCCCGAGATGTTTAAGGGAAATGACGTGTTAAAACATTCAACCACTACCTTGCCGGATACATCAACACTGTAGAAGTTTCCCAGAAATGAACCAACAATAATTGTTCACTAATATTGATACTGCTTATATTATACCAATGCTTACATAATTTGTAGGTATTTTCACATCTCTTCTAGCGAACTCTGAGCGGATGTACCTACCCATGGTGCCATTTTTTAAAAAAGTTCTTAGAATCTCCATCGATTCTATCTACTAGACAATGAAAAAAAAAAAAATAGATATTTATGCAGTGGGGGTGTGTGTGTGTGTGTGTGTGTGAGTGAGTTAACGCTCTAGCGGTCGCAATTTTCGTTTTTTCTCAACAAATTTCGGCATATAGGCACCAATTAACAAAAGATTCATCTAGTTCGTTAATCAGAAAAAGTAAACCATTGGAGGGAGGGGGTTACCTAAAACAAACATTTTTAAAAAATTAAAAAAATCGTTCTAGCGGCTACAATTTTTAGTTTTTCTAAAGGAAACTCGGTACATTTCTTTAAAATAAATTGATGAAAGTAGTTTCTGGAAATCAGAACAATCGGGTCATTAAACTGAAATTTAAAAATCACTCTAGTGCTGCAATATTTTATTAAATAAACCTCCATTGCCATTGAAATGAAGTAAGAAAAATATTTTCTGAAAATCAGTGAAATCGTACTATTAGGAGGGGGGTTACCTAAAATCCAAAATCGCTCTAGAGGCATTAATATTGGTTTTTATTCACAACGAAACTCCATGTATACCATTTAATTAAAATAAGTAAAACAATTTCTGAAAATCAGGGGGTTCGGGCCATTAGGAGCAGTGGTTTATCTGAAACCCAAAATTTAAAATAGCTCTAGTGACATTAATATTTGATTTGTCGCAACGAAACCATTTGAATAAGAAAAACATTTTTTTTTTTTTTTTTTTTTTTTTTTTTTTTGAAAATCAGAGGAACTGGGTTATTAGTAGTAGGGGGTTTACCTGAAACCCAAAATTTAAATTTTGCTCTAGTAGCGCCAGTACTTGTTTTTTCACCACTAAACTCAGCATATACCATTTAAATAAAATAAGAAAAATAATTTCTGAAAATCAGTGAAATCAGATAATTTGGACTTCTGGATTATTAAAAATGTATATACAAAACCGCTGCTACTTGTACGACAGCTGTTCAATAATGATCATATTTTTGTAAATGCATACATTTTCGAACTACATGTGTTACTGTAATGCGTAATATAAATCTGGTATTAGTTTCACTGTTATCATTTCTGCTTCCCCCTGTTAGAGGCGTGCAAGACTGTTCGGTGGCGCTTACAGCAAATTAGAAGTGACAAGCGACGAACAACATGCTACTCTGAAATTCTGCTTTCGTCTTGACAAATCTTCAACTAATGCGATGTTACAGAATGTCTATGGAGAGTTTGTACTTCCGTATTGCACAACTCGAAGATGGTTTCAAAAGTTTAAAGATGGCAGGCAATCAATTTCAAAGGAAACTGCACTCGGTATGCTCTAAAGGAAGAGCATGTTAACACAGATGCTGTCATTGTAAGAGAGGATCGTCCAATAACATTAAGAGGTTTTCAAAAATTCAGAAAATTTCCCGAGTACCACTCACACTCTAGTAACTGGAAAGTTGCACATGAGATGTGTATGTGAACGGTGGGTTCCAAACGTTCACGTACACGTTTTCATGCAGTTGAAAAGTTTACAGGCAGATACGACATTTCTTTCAAAATTAGTTACTGTTGATAAAATTTCGATTCTGAGAGCAAACAGCAAAGCACTCAATCTCCATCATCAATTCCACACATTATCTAATTTTTCGATATTCAAGGAACGGTCTACCAACATGTAGTACCCGTACACACAGACACACCTTAACTGGGTAATATTACAGAGATGTCATATGCAAAAAGTTACATTTTCAAGCAACAAGCTGAATTTACTGCTACGATAATGCACGCAAATTTTGTTGCTGAATATCTCGCACGAAACAAATGTTCAAATATGTCAATCGCACACTTTGTCTAGATATAGCCCCGTGTGACATTTCACTTTTCCCGGTATAGAAGAAACACCTTCGCGGCAGGTGGTGAAGGCTGCGGAGGCATTTCTGTCAAGAAACGTCTGCAGACATCTTTGAACATTAGCACAAACGTTGGGACTAATGCATTGCATTCAACTGGGATTGCTTTGATAAATTATAAGCATGAGTAAAATAAAGGTGACAAAAATTATGATAATTCTTCTGTGAACAGCCATCATATATTTCTTAGAATGTTTTATTTCCTATATAAATACTTGTTAAAATAAAAGTGATTTTATTTTAACAGTGTTTTCCGTAAAATAAATTTAAATTCATCACGTTTTTGGAATTTATAATAAATATATTTTCTTTTTTTACAAATCTATTATTTTGATTTTGATTTCATTTAACATATAAGAAATCAATATTTTAATATAACTACAGCAGTACACTATAGTTTCACTAATTTATCTGGGGCACAACAGTAAACTCAGTTGTACGATTTGCACCAATAATTAAATATTAGGGATCACTTCCACAAGATCTTGTGATCAGGATTGTGTTAAAAACCCACACTTTATCTTACGTTAGCTTTGTATGCATTTTGGAGAAGGTTTCTGCAATTCGGTAAACCGCGCTGTTTTAAAATTGAGAGTCTTTGTAACATGATAAACAAAAGAGTTAATTATATTATGGAATAAACCTACTCCTGATCATCATAACTAGTGTGAACCATCACGTTAGGGAGCGGACTCGAGAGCGGGAGGTCTGGAATTCGATTCCCGCCAGTACCACCTCCTCTGACTATCCCCCCCCCCCTCCCCAGGTTTTCCTCAGTCTTCATAAATGGCAAATTCTGGGGAGGTACCCTAAGCTTAAGTCTAGAACGTTTCCTTCCTTAAAAAATGTTCCCAAGTTTATTTCATGTATCATTAATGTCCACTGCTGTGGTGCCTCGGTAGCAAAACTGGCGTTAAACAGAATTAAAAAAATAACCAATGTGTATGAAACAAGTTTTATCTGAAGATTCTGGTTTCTTCCGCTTCCCCCCTACTCCGTATTGTCTAGTAGACATTCTACTAGTGTTCTTCACTACTTTATTCCACAAAAGTAACTAATTAACTGCGGTCTTCTTTCTTTTGAAGCTCCCATCAAATTGAGATTTTGTTTTAGAAAGCAAGCCCCATTATTTGCAACATAATTGCATTCATTTTCATTATATTCAGCGCGCAAATGTTCGTGTGCATTGTTGACATTTGGAATTTACAGCATGTCGAAGCATTTCAAATTTGTAATATCGAAAAGAAATAGGAAACAAATAAAAATGAAATTACAAGCACTTTTAACTAAGTTATTGAATGTAAAAATAGACAAATATTTCCCGAAAAATGTTCCAAGTTTGTTTCCCTAAGTTGTATGAGAGAATCCGCAATCTGGCAACCCTGCTTCCCTTAAAGCATAAACTTTTTACATAAATATTTATGTCTATAAGGTATAATTAATAACCTTTCTGGTTTGTATATTTTTACGTGGAATTGCCTAGTTCATTCACAGTAATTAAGGAAACATCCTAAGGTAATGCCACTATAAATAAATATACTTATATACAGTATTTGATTTAAAGCTTCGGAAGAGGTGATAACTGTGTAACATTTAAACACTATTTTTGTACATCAACATTATAAAATGATGTTAATAAAATAACATTAACATTGTATAATATTTAATGAGTTACTATGGAGTCAATTTCTTATAACGCCATTCTATCCATAGAGATTATTCATTTCATTTTTCTACTTTAGCAAATTCCGAAGGAATTAAACTATTGTGGTTGTATCCTTGGAAGGGTTTTTGAACAGTTTTTCCAAACCGTGCCTACTAGACACCAAAATTGAGAGGAAAAAATAATAAAAATTGCACCTATTTATGCTCTAATGGTCACAATTTTGGTTTTTTCTCAACGAAACTCGGCGGCATATAACCGTAAATTAACAAACGATTCTTTCAGTCCATTAACCAGCAAATTTAGATCATTTAGGGAATCAACCTAAAGGAAATTTTTTTTAAAAAAATTGAAAATTTGCTCTAGTGGCCACAATTTTTGTTTATTCACAACGAAACTCAGTAAGCTTCTTTTAAAATGTTTGATAAAAGTTGTTTCCGAAAATCAGGGCAATCGGCCAATTAGGAATGGGGTCTAGCTGAAAAAACGAGTGGAGATTAAAGCGAAATTTAAAAATCGCTCTAACGGCAGCCATTTTAATTTTTGTAAGGAGATTCGATATATGTCACTGAAATAATACAATAAAAATAATTTTTGAAAATCGGTGAAATGGGAGGAGGGGGGTGCTTACCTGGAACCCAAAATTTAAAAATCGCTCTATCAGTACTAATAATTCTTTTTTCAAAGCACTCAGCATTTTCAATTTACAACAATTAAGAAAAATAGTTCTGAAAATAAATGATATCAGATTATTATGAGTGGGGGTTAAACCGAAATTTATAAAACGCTCTAGCGGCCGCATTTTTACATTTGAAAAATGTAGTATGTTATGCATTTGAAATAAAATAAGAAAAATAGTTTCTGAAAAGCAGAGTAATCGGGTCTTAAAAGTGGGGGTTTATCTGAAAGTTAAAATTTAAAAATCGCTGTAGCAGCACCAATATTTTTATTCGCAACAAAATAAGGTATATAACATTTAAATAAAATAAAAAATAGTTTCTGAAAAATAGGGAAATCGGGTGTTTAGGAGCAGAGATATACTTAAAAACTGAAATTTAAAAAGCTTCTGGGATTTAATTTTCTCTATATTGTTTCAAAATAAGAGGACAAATTAATTCAGCATAAAATTTGTATTTATAACGTTGCATATGATTTCTATTTAACAAAAGCATCGTCATGAAGATAGCAAATGTGAAATATTAATCTAATATGAGTTGGAGAATTATATTTGTATGTAAGAGAGCTCTGTAATAACCTAAAGAAACGTTTGCGTTAAATATTTTAATATAATAACATTTAAATTAAACTTCAAAGTCACTGAAAATTGATGAAACATTGTAACATTTAAAAATGTTTAAAAATACCCACGCAGTATCGCTTTGTCTATCAGCAGTCATACATTTCATTTAGTTAAGAGTATATCATTAATTTTTGTGGTTTAATCTAAATAATGATATAATAATAATAATAATAATAATAATAATAATAATAATAATAATTGTAAAAACGTTGTTTCTCTTTTGTAATACTTATTGGTTGCAAGAAGTCTAATTTTGTTCCCCTAAATCCCACATTAATGCCATAACTTCATTTCATTAATTAATAAGGTCTAATTTGGATATTATTTCCATTTTTATTAAACGTTATTCACCTATGTGAGCAATTCGCTTAGTTTACGCAGCTCTTGCGTGATGGACTTTTTTATTGTTGATAACTTAGGTGGATTTACTGCAAGAAATTACAGCCGAAGCTGAAAAGACTTAAAGTCACTAATAACAAAAAAATCCTGTAATACTTATCGAAAGGAAAGAGATTCCTTTATTTAATGAAAAGTAAAAATATTAATAATATTTCAGAAACTTTACTGCTAGCATGTTAACTTATTAACTTTTTATTAATTCTATAATTATGTATTTTGCAATGAAAATAAATTATTGATTCTGTTTTCAATAATATATGAAGGAATTATCACGTAATATTCAGTTCATGACAGCATTTTAGCAATGAAAAGAATTTAATGATCTATGTAACTATGGTAATTTCATTCACCTGTGTCATATGTAATATTTTGTTGAAGATTTTTTACCCCTAGCTAAGATTGTTTATCGTGGATTTTAAGGACGTAAAAATCCTATTTATGCTTCTTTCAGAAGGGAAGTAAAGCCGTTGGTCCCACGTCGTAGATTTACGGCACGCAGAAGAACCACAGGCCTGAAAGAAGAAACCTCCAAGCAAAAGTTATCGGCCATTTCACGCCATGAATTGAACGAAACGGTAATGAACAAAGCTGTTAAAGTGTCCTTAAATAAAAATAAACGTAAGATTCTGGACAATGCTGTTTTACAACGATTAATGTTATTAACATTTTATTAAAACTTACTATAGGTCTCTAAAATTAATAAACTTTTTTTTTTCATATGGTCCAAATTAAAAATTTTGATCTACCAATTTAATGGCTGATGTCGCCTGTTTTCACAATTTGGCGGTAAAATAAGTTGACATATACATGCAAAGCTTAACTCCGATTAATTCATTATTCGTTAAATGAAAACTCTCAAGGAGAAAGGAAACAAATGAAGATGACCACAATAAATAACAAATGCTAGTTAAACTAAAAAAAAAAAAGAAAAAACTGCTCGATTTTACGCTGTCTTACAAAATATTAAAAATAATGTGTAATATACTGTAAAGAACTAAACATTAAGATACTTTTGACATATACAAAATCTTGGAATTTTGCTTATGAAATAAATATTTAAGCTCCATCATAAACAATTCGAATATGATATTTAATTTTGTTTAATTTGATATACTTGCGGGTGTGGGCACTGCATTTATAAACTAAGCGAGTGTTTTTTTTTAATTCTCTATAAATAATTTATAATTAGCTTAATTTTAAACTTTCAAATATTTAGTCTTAAGAATGCATAATATTTCTTTGCTTACGTTATTCATCACAGCTACACATTGAGCAGAAATTGAAATGAACATAATGGTAATTTTTCTGCGTGCTGTTTTAAATGCTGTAATTAAACTGTCAGGTCTTAACATCTCTTACAAATTAAAGTTGGAGTTAACAAGAAACTCACCATATTCTGAAGGTTATCTCCACCACGCGAAGATCATCTTCCATTCAGTAAAACACGACAGCTGAGGTTTTGCAAACTTTCATTAAGTTTCCTTTCAGTTTTTGTGATCCATAGCACGTTCTGCACGGCCAGTCATCTGTTAAGGTTAAAGGAAGGCGAATACGTGCTCTACATGACCTTACGACGTTGCCTGGAAAATGGCGTTATAAATTTGAGAAAAATCTGTCCCCGTAAATGGAGAAAGGGAAGGAAAAGAGGGTGGCTTTATAATGTGCTATAGGAAATGCGGATCACGACACGGCGTGAACAACATATAACTCCAAACTAAATCTCTTTTAACACAACAATACACTTGCAACACTAATTGTTGGATCACCTAACTAACAACACGTCAAAAACGTAATCCGCGACACATTGTCTTTCTAATGAAAAGCGCTCATCATATCCTCTGTTTCAGACACCCATGTGTCACTATTGTAGCACGTTAGAAAATCTTCCTCGCCAACAAAAACTTCATTTTCCACTCACTCAAACGTCTCTGACACCAGGGAAATTACTTTGCGTCATTTC
Organism: Metallyticus violacea; assembly: GCA_030762175.1. Classification (NCBI taxonomy): domain Eukaryota; kingdom Metazoa; phylum Arthropoda; class Insecta; order Mantodea; family Metallyticidae; genus Metallyticus; species Metallyticus violacea. The sequence continues at coordinate 32,987,823 of CM060833.1, forward strand.
GGGGAACATCGCGGCCACACACACACTCTCACACACACACACATACAGGCAACACCCGGCTGGCCGAGGACGGAGGTTTGCTTTCGTCAGCTAGGTCTTGTCCGTCCCGCTTCCAGGGCTGGACTAAGGATGTGGCGACCGACTCAGTCCCACGAAGCGCAACGGATTCCGCCGGGTTTTCGCGAATTCCTCGCCCATCGATCGCCGTATACTTGCAGCAGAGCACCCAGCATCCTCCGTACAGCCTCACCAAATCACGCCCCTTTCATTGTTTACTTCCCATCTCTGTCCCTCTCTGTTCGCTACTCTAACTTCTACAAACTTTGCGTCTACTTGTTAACCGCCTTCTCGCACTTCCTTTCCTTCATTCTTTCTTTAGTTCCTACTTCGCATCACACACCACTTTTAGCCCAACACCCACTTTATATGTCCATTATCCTCACGACACTGGCAGTAGTTAAGGCGCGCGCTACCTTTGCCGTGGAACTGCAAAATGACGAACGCCGGGCTTGAGGGCAAAGGGCCTACTTTCCAAAACAATTTTGTTTTTCTTGAGAAAAATCTGTGAGAAAGCTTTTAGTTACAATGTTTTGAAGACAAGAGCTAATAATGATCGGACATAGACGTTTTAAAGTAGCCTGGAAAGCAAAGCTTAACCTGTGCCGGGTGTCTCCTGCCCTGCCCTCTTGCTCCATCTTCTTTCATTATAATCTGATTCTTCCAATTTTTCTTTCAAGAAAGATTTGGTGCGTTTTAAGTCTTTAATTGCAGATACTAATCTACTGTGTATTTCATGGTTTTGTCTCCGTATCTCGGCAGACGGCGGGTATGCAGTCAGAGTGTAAACTCCGGTGAAGTGAATGTAATATCAAGTTGTCGCAATTACAGTAAAAATAAGCACGAACCTTATGACAAGAGGTGTTCTGCTACATCCATACATTTCTGGCATATTTCCACCCGCATCAATTCTTCTTCCAAATTGGGTCAATTTATATTTGAAATTTTACAAGATCGCTGTTCAACACGAATCCACATATTTAATTGGATGTACCAAAATGTCAATGACAGAGTAGTTGATCTCTGCTTAATATTCTTCACTGATGAAGCACGGTTTCATGGCCATGTTCCCGTTCATAAAATAACCAGTATTGGAATAGAGAAAATCCGATATTATACACGAAAACCCCTTGCATGACGAGAAAATCTAGGTATGGTGCTTATGCATACAGAGCATTAGGTCTATTTTTTGCGAATACCATAAATACACAAAGATATAAAATGTAATAATTGCATCAATTTTAACAATACTAAATACGTATCTGGGTATTTCTAACAAGACGCGTCGTGAGAATGACAATTTTCTAAAAAGAACCCAAAGTACAGAGCCCTCATTTGGACGCGTGGCCGGCGTAACGGGGTTGCCTTTGGAAAGCACGCTGTTTGACGGCGGAGTCGGATATTCGTAGCCCCTTAAATCCAAGTGCATAGATTTCTGTAAGCATTCACAGCACACCAAACACCAATTTTGTTTATTATACAAGGGCAATTTGTATAAAGATTGGGGTTTTCAGCATTCCAGTATCTATAGTTTTGTGTCGCTACATGACCATGTATAAACCATGCTTCGTCCGTAAAATAAATAGAGCAAACATTAGCATTATCCAACACCCAAAGACAGAAATTAACTCTACTTACATTATCGCATGGTTGCAATTCCTGAACTACGTCCTATAGGTTTTGCTTTTAAAAGTTTAGTGGCATTCTAAGCCAAAGTTTGCGAAATTGTTGATTACTGTGCAAGCTTTCTCAGAGATTTCTTTAGACTTCGTTCTAACTTTTCTACGACGTTATAGATTTTTTCCTCTGTTAAGAACCAGGCGTTTTACTTTCAGTTTCTTATCAAGGACAGATACCGGTTCCCCAAATCTATTCACAAGCTGTGAGGCGCACGAACAGCCGGGAACTGTCTATAAATTATCTACATTCTCCATTCGCTATTCTCTACACGAGTTTGTTACATAGAAATCATACATGAAGATTCCCCCCCCCCAAAAGAGGTTCTTGTGACGTTATAAGAGTACTAACATACTATAACATTGAAACACGTGGTCTCGCAATGTTCAACAACTGCGTAACGCAAAGTATTCGCGTCAACTGAGGCGGTGCATGGAAAGGCGGGAAAGTAGAGGGGGAGCAGAACTGGTCAGAAACAAGAGCAGGCAAATCCCCGTTAAGCCGGCCAAGCATCCAAATGAAGGCCCTGTATGCAGATGTGGGACATCGCAAGTGCTTATTTTCAGTGTAAGTGTAGTGCTAATTCCGATAACTTGAATCAGTTGCACAGATAATACACCCACTTCATCAAGAGTTGCCGCTTTGACTGCAGACATACAAAGCTAAGAAATGGACGACAAAACGTTATTTCTTTTATATCGGGGGAGACTAACTATGGAATGTAGATATTTAACTATTATCTCTACTTATGAATATATATATATATATATATATATATATATATAACTATCGTTAGATATTATTTTTAGAAATGCTACCAACCAGTGTAATGTTTCATTTTGAAAATGTATTCAAATGGAAAAAATTATTGATTAAATCACACTTTTGAAAACACGAAAGTATTAATGTTCTGCGTTCCCTTTTAGAAGTCATTTCTCTTAAATTTTCATGTTCACTCAATGCCTACTAATGCTAAATCACCTCAATCCGGGAAAATATATGTATATAAATATAATGTACAAGCAATGTGTTATGAGTTATGACAATTTTTTATTTTCCCCTCGCGAACAAGAACTGCACGAAATATCTAAGATATATGATTGAAAGTGTATGAAATAAACTTTCGACTGAAGCTACCAGATGGTGTATGTGAGCAGAAGTGCACCCCGGAGTTTAGTTATTCTGCGTTTCCCCGCGGCAGGAATGTGCGAAAATGCCACACAGAGGTACGGGAAGCAATGGATGCGCATGCCATACCCTATGGGACAGTGGTGAGGTGGACAGAGATCTTCCCATCACTGTACTTTGACTGCTTCTTCGTTAGAGGGTCACCTACATCCAGCCTTCCGTTGGTGGCACCACTCGATAGTAAATTTATTTATTTATGGACGTTCTTTAACATCTCAGGCAATCAGCGTTCGATAGTAAATGTCATATACTTTCAATCGTATATCTTTGATTTTCACCTATCCTATGTATATATGAATGATAGCGTACAGCCACATTTCAAATTTGTTTAATTTTGTAGGTTCACCACTCGGCTAAGTTTATGTAAGCTTGTTCCGCTAGGAACCTTGTCTTCCTTTCGAATATTCGAAATTTTATTTTCTTCTTTTACCGCTAGGTAGCTACATGGTTTCTTATCCCTTTTCGTTGTTGGTCTACATGGGAATCGACTCTCATTTTTTATGTATGTGACTATTTTTGGACTCTGGGCTTGTCCTTGCTCGGCTCACTTTGAGTAGTTAAAAGGGGGACTAGTCGCCACGCATTTATCAAGGTCTTTGAGTTCAACTGAAGAGCGAGTCTCTTGTCTTACCGCACCAAAAATATATTAGGTTCAGTCAATAGCAATTTAGGATTACAGCAGACAAACCTACAGTTGCCGGAGAGTTGATCAGTGTTATTGTTGAGACGGTCATATTCTTTATATCGATGGGCGTACCATTAATAATTATTTATTGTATTTTTGCATGCACATTGTGTAGATTGTTGTTGTGTATTCGTATATTATATGGTGGAAAATCTCCGTTAAGCAGAATGATCGTTATTAGCGGTTCGTTGTCAGAAATCTCTAGAAGCAAATATTGTGCTGTGATCTGATTGGTGGTTGGGAGTTCCGACCTATGTAGTAAGGCATGGGAAACGATAGGAAAGAGTTGGGATCAGACACTTATCCTTGCCAACAGACTGATCTTGTAACGGTTCCTTTCACAAACGGCAGCGGAGAAAACCGAGCCCAATTCCAGGTAGTGTGACTTCAACATATGAAGATGAATAATTACCATTATCATGTGAGCCTGGTAGCTCAGTTGATTATTGCGTAGTGCTACTAATAGGAAGGGTGAGGGTTCGATCCACCCCAGAGCCTAACCTTTTCTTTAATCTTCATAATTTGATACAGTTCCAATTTAATAAATGGTACTTTTTATGTTAAAACTTATAGTGTTAAAAGAATACATAGGTTGCAAATTTAGATTAGGTTAGCTTAAGTTACAAAAAATAATATATGCAAAACTTATATTGCTAAAAGTGTGTGGCTCTTCCCCTTTATTTACTTTACTTGTAATATTGGATCCACCCACGGTCTAACTTTTTTAAGCTTCATAATTTGCCTACACTGTTATAATATAATAATTGTTACCTTTCGTGTTAAAACATAGTGTTAAAACAACGCACACGTTGCAAATTTAGATTAGGTAAGATTTTAAAAAAATTCTAAAACTTAGGTGTTAGCCTTTTCTCCTTTCATTATTATTTATTTTACGTGTTACATTATTACATTACAATTTCCCATTTCATTTCGCTGTATACTCAATGCGATTAACTATTAATATGCATCGTAAAACGCTAATTTTGGGTACTTTTGTTGTTTACGTGCGTTTCGACTGTTCCATCCGCCTGCATTTGTTGCAACTACCACTCTGTGTTGTCAGTTGTCGTTCGAGAAAGTGACCATTGCACAAGTTCTCTCTGTTCCTGTGAATCAAACCATCAAAATGGAAATGTCTTATGCCACAGTATGGATTTTGGTTACCGTTAATCCTTCCGATTATCTGTAGTAACCAATTTTGAAAGATTAAAATAGTCCGTTATGCACGCAATAGGTCTCGAAACCTAATCCTTATAAATCAATGCTGATTTATTATCATTTCATTTTCTTGCAGAAAGTTATCATTGCAATTGCTTGTAGGTTTTAAGGCTGGTTTATTCTTGTTATGTTCCATATTGGAGATATTTCCTTAATCAGTTATTCCACCATGTTTGGTTATATGGGGAATATCGTAAGAGCATGTTCTATGTTAAATACACTATATTAAGACAGTGATTATTCTTATTCACTTATTATCAGTTGTAATGTTCGTAAAATGCAATTCATGCTTCTTTCACTTGCGATTAAAATTAATAATATATTATTTAAGTGCATTTTTGGGATTATAGCATAATTTATTCATATGCGACTTGATTATCTTAAAGTTGAACAGTAGCAATATTGCAGCGAATTATTATTTTGAGATTGTTAAATTCTACTAAATATATTAAATAAATACAGTGATTGACTTTATATGCCATAATTTATATTTAAAATGAATCAAACAAGAAACAACTACAGCCTGCATGTTACTTAGTCCTTTGAACAGTTCCTTCTCTCTTATATAGCTTGTTTAAATGCATCTTGGCAACTTCAATCGATAGCATATCAATTTATTAAATATAATATTATATATACAGGAATAAGTCATTAGTCGTGAAAATTATTTTTCCCCCCTCGCGAACAAGGGGCAACACGAAAAATGTAAGTTATACAATTGAAAGTGTAGGAATGTACTTTTGAATGATGCCACCAGATGGTGTATGTGAGCAGAACTGCCTGTCTCATCACACCCCATTGGATTTCAATTGGTGAACGACAGTGTCAGAAAAGGAGATCACGTGCATATGGGAAAACAGCATTTCTCCGCTGCAAAAATGCACCAGAATGCCAGACAAAGCTACGGGAAGCACTGGGTGCGTGTGCCCTGCCCTGTCGAACAGTGGCGAGGGGGACAGAGGCTTTCCTATGGCATCGAACTGTCGATATACTTAGTGACTACTTCGAGACTACTAAACACCGTGAATTGCCTGGAATACCCGTCCTGTGTCGCATTTTTATATAGATCTAAGGCTGCGGAGGCGACTCGAAACATTTGTGCAATCTATGGAGAGAATATCATTGGAGAAAGTGCGACAAGAAAATAGTTCTGTAGTTTCAAACAAGACGATGAAAAATTCTGAACCCTTTAATCCATGATTATTCACGTCGGTCGATCCGATAATTAACAGATGTGATGAACTGTGGTCAGTCAACCACCATGCGGCATTTGCATTCCATGGATATGGTTAAAAAATCCGGAATATGGGTACCACAATTTTAAATGAAAACAACAAAAATCAGCGGGTGACCGTTTGTGCATCTCTGCTGCTCGTGAATAACATCGACAATTCTTGTCCGAGATTCGCGTTGGGACAGTCATAGCGTAGTGGAGGAGAATATATTACTGATTAATTTATTTATGCTATTCATTTCAAAACGTTTATCACAATCAAAAAATGCTGCAACTTAATATGTTTCAAATAAGCAATGGCACAACATTTTCCATTCTTTTGTGTGCCGAGGTAACGACGAATATTTCTATAAACTATGGCAACAATGCACTACCAAAAACCTGTGCATGTGCCGTTTATGGCCGATGATAATTTTAAAGGAGGTTGAGGGTAAGAGATAACTAACTACAACATAAAGGTTAGGGATCTTTTTTTTTTTTTTTTTTTGATTGATTTATTTATGGACGCTCTTTAACATTTCAGGTCATCAGCGTCCCATTCAAATCAGGGCGTGAAACGGCCGACAAATTTTGCTCAGAGGCCTCTCTTTCAGGCTTGAGGTTCTTTTTCGTGCCGTAAATGTACGACACGGGACCCACGGCTTTACTTCCCTTCCGAAGGAAGCCATACTTAGGATTTTTACGCCCGAAAAAATCCATCGATCCTGGCCGGGTTCGAACCCGCGTTTTGGGCGTAGGAGGTAAGTATGGTAACCACTACACCACCAGGACCGACATTAGGGATCGAGTCACTACACCAGCTGTGTGGGGTAGGAATATGGGCTACTAACTTTTGCACATTTCTGCTCATACTTGAATTTATGATCTTTTTTATTCGCGTGAACTTGTAACTATTTGCACTTTCATATGAATATCTAAGTATGTGTAAAGTTTCGAATTTCGAAATGAGCCACTTGACAGGTCCCTTGTTAGTATTGATTGCTCAATTTATGAGTGTTATTGAGATAATGTTGAGTTTAAAAGTCAATTTTTCTAACTGAAATCCTTCCAGCCTATACACTATAAAATTGATTATGTTAGTCTATTACACCATATTATAATTGAAGGGTACACTGCTAAAACAGCCAGAGTTCACTTTTGATTAAATTTGAGATTATAGTGCTAATGGTTTGGCAGGGAAAACCACATATGGTCCACAAAAAATCATCATAGAAAAAAATAGTGCCTAGGGGAAAAACGATCAACAGTCCCCTGTAAAACAACGAGACCATAGCAAGAAATGGCGCTGATGAAGTTGCTGCAATGTTGTTTGATTTTGACTTTTATTTATTCATTTATTTACGGACGCTCTTTAACACCTCAGGTCATCAGCGTCCCATCCAATTCAGGGCGTGAAACGGCCGACAAATTTTGCTGAGAAGCCTCTTCTTTCAGGCTTGAGGTTCTTTTTCGTGCCGTAAATGTACGACACGGGTCCCACGACTTTACTTCCCTTCTGAAGGAAGCCATACTTAGATTTTTACGCCGGAAACAATCCATCGATCCTGACCGGGTTTAAAACCGCGACCTTGGGTTTAGGAGGGAATTATCACTACACCACCAGGACCGACAACTTTTGGTTCCATCACATGGACCCATCAGTTAGAAATTTGCAAAATGTTTATGATTCGTGCCCCGGCCAAAATAAACATTATACCATTATTAGCTTCATTCATGCTATGGTTCATAAGTACAACAAACAGATTTGAATCGGTTAAAGTGACTTTTCTCATCAGAGGCTACAGTTATATGGAATGTAACAAAGGTATGCGTTTAATAAATCAACAACCCATGCTGAAACACTCGGCGATTGGAATGAGCACATCAGAAGATGCCGCGTGAAACCATCTCGCTTCAATTTCATTGAGTGTTTCCAGCATATTTTTGAATCGTTGTATCTTTATTTCTTAATAAAGAATGCAGAAACACATATCAAGAAGATAAAGGAAATACGAGAAATTGTAGCTGTCGAAACCTCTTATAGAACTATAACCAGTCAAACAATCTACAATGACTCCTGGGAGTTTCATGTTATTGTTGACAAAATGTATTGTACACAGATTGATGAGCAGCCTGCCCTTTTCCCATTCAAGTTTAATTCCACTGTCCAAGACCAAATGTGATGACCTACAATGCCTGAAGAGATTCTGTTTCGAAAATGCTCAGGTATATTTTTCAAGGTTATCTGTGATTGACAATGAATCATTTTCATTGAATGATTATTTTAAATAGTGTTTCATTTATGTTTACATCTTCCTCAGCAAATATCTATATAATTTGGTACATTCCATAGTATAGTTAGTGGACTGTGTTTATCTACAAGTATATGTAATTTGACATTTTATTGTTAATTAACATGAACCAATAACACATGATATTAATTTAAAAAGAAAGGTCTGTTAGAAAACTACCTTAAGGATTGTTCTAAAAAAATAATAATTGTTTAATTTTGTAGCATTTTTAAACTTCAAATTACATCCTTGTAAAAAAGTAAAAAGTGGACTTTGTTTTCCCTCGTATTCTTCAATTGTATATTCCATTAATACATCTCTAAAGACCAATATACCAGGTTACTCTTTAATTCTTAAGTGTTTTTTGTTTTGTCTTTTAACTTTCAGTTTCACTAACTTGACGGTTAAGCCCTAAGCTACCGTTAAGAGGCAAATGACATGAAATTGTGTTATTTTACTAAATTATTACCGTTAGGTTTTCCTCTCCCAGATTTGCATGAGATACCAAAATGTTTGCTCACCACAAGCCAATCGCGGCAGTGTTTACTCGTGTAAAATGAGCGGAACACAGCAGTCGTGACCACGGTCGTGCTCTTGGTACTGCCTCTCTTGAATCACAAATGTGAATACTTACCGTCATAATTACCTACTGCATGCTCTGAGCAATTAGTCAATTGTATTTCCACACAGGATATCCAGCCTTCCTTTTGCTAAAGTATTATTTAGTTTATACTTTAGGGCTATTTTAAGGTTTTTGTTAGAGACCTTGTGCAAATTGAATCTGTTGTTTTGTTTCATGAACTGTCAAAAAATTGTTATAAAAATCCCTAATAATTATCAAAGTTTCTTCGTTTAAAGCTAAAACTAAAACTGTCCAAAACATCTACCAGGTGTATAAAATAACTATTCCCAATTTTCTGATGTGATAGACAATATGAAAATAAACATTTTATCCTAATAAAGGAAGGACCAAAAATGCTTCGTTTTCAAGTTAATAGAGTATGAAGGAAAATATGAATGAATATCACTTTTGAAGGTTTCTTTATGTACTTTCTATGGTTACACAGTAATTTTTATCTAATACATTTAATAAATGGTATTGCGAATCACATCCAAGAAACGTGTCGGACAAGCAACTGGACCTGATCTCCCTATCCAAAGATAGGAAAAATGTACATTCGACAATTTGAGTTGAAATGTGTGGGTACACTGTCGTGTGTAATTCTCCGAATATTAATAGGAGTATTAAAGCAGCTCCAGAAACATTTTCGCGAGCAAAATGCCATAAACGGATTCATTCAATTGTGCAGGCATTATATATCCCCATCAAAAGGTTGTCAGCAAATGGAACTTAAATATTTACAGAAACTTCCATTGGTTGCGGAGATTCTCCACAACTTTACATTTAGTGTCACTCCAAATGTGACTGTTGTGTGTATTAAAAAAGCCATCACTGCTAACTGATAGGATGTACTAGAACTTTTGTACTGAAAATTAAATGCTCTTTCCATTTCCGGGAAAAGTACATCATTGCATTTGAAAAAAACAATTTGTCATTAAAATGATATTGAGAATGGCATTTCAAAGACGAGTTAAAGTCACTATCTTATGTCCCCCTAAGAGTACTTCAAATTTTGTGTGAAGCATCCCCCCCCCCCGTTCGTTTCGGAGTAAAATGGCCGCGACACTCTAAATTCCTCAACCTGTATATATACGTTTTATTTATGTTTACTGATTTATAACACCAGATGGTGAAACAAACAAAAAAATAAATTATAAAAATATCGCATTTGTAATGATCCAGGGCACATTTTCTTCACACTGGGGGATTAAAAGCGGAAGTTATTAACCCCCAAACAGTGTGTTCAGTGTTAAGGGGGTTTGGAATTAGAAATGCTAGTGCCGACATCTAAAAAATTGTCATTTGTGTTCCGCGCCCCGTAAAATCTTCAAATAAAAATAATCATTGAACCCAGAGGATATAAAAATGTTCACCCCTTTTGGCGTCTCCCTTGCTCTTCAGATCACAAAAGCAGAGGATGTGCTGTGATATTCGCTTGGTTATAAAGAGCAAGTGCGCAGTTTAGTGCACTCAAAGTAGGACTTGTATTTCTGCGTTTGCGTATCAAAGGGAATAAAATCCATGGAGCGGGTGACTTGTTTTGCTTTTAACACCTCCATAATTCCACGTAACATATAACATTATACTTATGGGGTCGAACCGATTTTGTTTGGCGATGACTTTGGCAGGCTAATGAAGATGGAGTCATTGGTTGGATTGTGATAGTGTACCCTTTTTTCATTACGCGTAACAATTCTCGTCAAAAATGGGATTCATGATAAGCTTACAGCAGATATCCTTTTGCGAAGAATATCCGCTTGCCTGGTTTTAAACAGTATTTGTGTCAAATTTTGTTATAATTAAGTACATTTATTTGTTTGTTGGTGTATTTGTGCTACCTTCTACTATTACCATTTAATTTATATTACGTTCTTTCATAAGAAATGTCGGTTATTGGTTTTAGTGTTTTATAAGATTTTAAAAAAATTTTATGCCATGGTTATTATTGTGTATACTGTATGTTGGTCTTCACTTGTTAATACATAATCATAAAATGGAGGTAACAAAGTTTGAGATTAGAGTTCGATTATAAAGCTATTGCGGCGCTTGGCAGATGTGAAGGGGGGGGGAGAAGGTGTTGTTAATGAGCGTGTAGCACAACGGTGTTTCCAGCGTTCCAATAATGGGGAAGAAAACACTAAATAGTTACCGCGTCCTGAAAGACCTAAGGTATGGAACATTGAGAATACATGCAGAGTTTTGGAACAAAATCCACAAAAAAAAATCGTAGACTGTCAGAAGAGCTTGGTGCATCATAAGATACCATACCTAGCCACATTAACACCTCATACAGAAACTGCAGATCTATATCTCAGAATTGGTAACTGAACAGACCCTTCGCAAAAGGATATCCGTGTAAGCTTATCACGAATCCCGTTTATGAGGAGAATTGTTACGCGTGATGAAAAAATGGTGCATTATCACAATCCTGATACCTCCAACCAATGGCTCCATCTTCGTTAGCCTGCCAAAGTCTTCGCTAAACAAAATCGGTTCGACCCCATAAGTATCGTGTTATATGTTACGTGGAATTTTGAAGGTGTTTGTTCCAAACGGACGTGAAGTCGATGCGAATCTTTATTCTCAACAACTGGAGCAAGTTCATGAGGTCTCGAGACAGAGCTGCCCTGTAATTAGTTGATCAAAATAGTTTCCTTGCAGCAAGACCCCATATTGCTCGAACAACCATGGAAAAAATTCAGGAATTATAAGGGCTCGAAGTGCTATGACTTTCAGCAAACACCAACTGTTTTGTTCCATGGCCCATTTCGTGCGTGAAAGACTTTAATTTGTAAACACTGAAGGCGTGGACATGGGCATCACCGAATTCTTCGTATAAAATCTTGGCAGAACACAAAAAGACATTTATGTATACACTGTGTTCAACATAAGCGTTGTAGTTATAAAATTACTAAACGAAACTAAATGCTCATTTTGTCAAATCTCATTACGGAAGGAGGATCTTTCAGAATGCGTCATAGACATTTCTTCGAGTCCTGTAAAGCGGGCGCGGGGGAATTCTAATATTTTAAATTCAATGCCCGTTCACACATAACAAAAAAAAAATGGAGAACAGGTAACTAATATTTTCATTTATAAATTAAACCATAATAGACCGGAACAACTTACCTAGAGACTGTGCCAGAATTCTCCAGCATTTAAAGTCAGGCTTAAGAGATCCACTTAAATTATGTATATTGGTTGTACCTGTAGAGTGTTACACCCAACTTATGCAACTTCCGTTATCACCGGGCTGATGATATATAAAGAGTGTCTCAAAAGCAGCGTAAGATTTAAATTGCGTGCTATTTTGTTCTCGTTGGGTTGGCAATGCTCTCTGAAGCACATGTTATAGCAATCACATCCGGTTAGTATTGATATGGTCGCGATGGAGAAATACACGATGTCAGAGCGCATATCCATCGTGAAAACGTATTATAAACACGGAGAATGTTGTGCTGAAACCGTGCGCAAATTATGTGTGGTATGTTTAGGCGGAAAAACGCCTAAACTGAACGACTTTAAATAGAAACTTGTATTATTGAAGAAGTGTCAATTTATTCTCAACGAGTGACAGTTCGGGTTGAACCTCGACTCATCCGGAAGATGGAGGGCCGGAAAAGTGGAAGTTGCTTGGAGCAAAGTCGGGTTATAGGGAGGACGCTCCACTACTGTTATGTCCACCCCAGATGTTGACAAGCAACGGCAAGGCGTGCTTGCTAACGTTGCGGGTAAGCAAGGGACCTCTGGCTGGTCTTCTAGAGCTGATCTGTCCTCCTTCAAATCTCCTTCTCACTGTTCTCACATTGGCATTGCTTCTTATTGCCTTTCCAAGCGATTTTGAGCTTCTACGGCTGTTATGTGACGATCACGTAAAACTTGCAGCACCAGAAATGGATCATATCTGGCAGATGTCATCCTTCTGCGACCTGGTCCCGGTCTCCTGCTAGATACAAGTTTTCTGACCCTTTGTATAATAGAGACATTGACTTGTAACACCTGCGCAACATAACGCATACTCAGTTCATCTTCCAACAGAGCAGCTTGCTTTAGCAGCTTCCTCTCGACTTAACGGCATCTTCACCTCATAAAAGTATGTGTTAAACTGTTGGAAATACATCAACAACAGAATAAAACTGATATACGGTACACATTATCATACGCATTATATTAAAATGTATGAAAATATTGCATAGTGTTTTCGTTATTATCTACGTTGTATCATCTGTCGTTTGTAAGTTGAAGTGTTTTGCTTGTCAATACGCCTTGAACTTTGCAGATTTGAAGAAAGTTTGCGCTGTTTATGAGCTGAAATATGCGGGGGGCCAAGTGGAAAGAGAGAGAGAGAGAGAGAGAGAGAGAAACCTTCGGACTTTTTTTTAAACAGAGGAGCAATATGATTGTCGAATTTCAGGTGAAAATGAACTAAAAATTTGTCCTTTTATGTGGAGAGGAAGAATCATGGACGCACATCCTAGCGAGCTGTAGCAGCGGTGAGGTGCTGAGAAAAAGTTTCTGCTGCATTCCTTTACTGACTCTAACAGAACAAAAGACATGTTGGGCTCTGCTGGCAGGCAAGGATGAGGAGCAGATAGGCAAATTCATGTCGAAAGTGAGACAGCTCAGGTCTGAAAAGGCTGAAAACATGGGGAGGGGCGGGGTGAACTAAACTGAATTTAAAAGTGGATTTTTTTAAAAAACAAATGTATGTATGAATGATATTGTGTTAACTTAATCCACTAACAAAGGAGAAGGGGTTCCATATTCTGTATGTGTATATGAAACTAATATTGAGATGATTATTATTATTATTATTATCATCATCATCATCATCATCATCATCATCATTATTAAAGATATTTTAACTACACTAAGCAATGGAGATATGACTTATTTACATTTTATTTAAGTAATGTACCTTTTGTGAAATATGAAAGGCACGTAAGGTGGACCCGTGAGAAAGTTATTAGTATGTATGTTAATTTAAAATACACTACTCACTCATTCATTTCAAAATGATTGTCGTTTCAAGGAGAGCCACTTTGACGCGAGTGATTCACCACGTTCAGGAAAGTTACCGGTCTTTGATGGAGACTTTTGAACTCTTTAATTTATGATTACACACGTTAGTTAAACCCGAGAATTAGCAGATGTGATGTCAACATGGTGTAGGGTACCGCACACTCTTAAGTGAAGAAAACAAAAATCAGCGGTAGCCATTTGTGCATCTCTGCTTATCGTCGATAAGGCTCGAAGTTTACGTGAACACCAAAAAAAAAAAAAAGAAAAAAAAAGAAATGGCCCAGTCCTCTATTCTACAACGTTCGAAGGAACTTCTTCATTAAAGATGCTTTACAAACTTGGATTGGCAGCTCCCAATCTCTATGCGAGAAATTTATAGATCTTTTTGTATGCTATTTATCTAAAAAGCTTTTATCAAAACAAAAACTGCTACGAACTTACACATAAATGTATGGTGCCTGTATTATCTAACATATAAAAAGCTTTGATCAACTAAATGCGCAGACAGCAGAGAAATATGGCAAAAAGATTATAGATCTTTTATTAACTATTAAATTACCTGTGAAATAGTAAGAGGAGAAGATAATAAATGCAAATAACTGTACGTAATCCACGTAACTAATAAAACAGGTTCGTTTTTAAAATTTAAATAATGTACAAAATTGTAACTGCTAGACTGTAAAACGGATTTTTAAAATACATATCGAGTGTATTTTACTAATCGATAAAAGTACTTAAATACCAAATTTTGTGCTTACTAGAGTAAACAGATGTATAGGATGTTTCGAAAATGCTTTTGCAAATTTTGGTGGCAGTTCCTCACATTAAAACAAGAAAAATAGTCCATATAAACATATATCCGGAAATCCTTAGTTTTTTAATTACTAATGAAAGTGTACGACTGAGTTAAAACGACCATTTCTGTTACATCTTCAATAAGGTTATTACCAAATCACATGAATGATTAAACTTCAACATGCTATTGCTGCATTTTACGAATAATATTTTTTCACATAAGTAAGCAATGCTGACTTGTACAGATATCATTCGAATACTTAACAAAATGAATTTTATTTTCAGTTAAGAACTTACTCATATTGCACCTTGAAATGCGTTGAAGTAAACTGTCATTAATAACTAAAAAACGAAGGATTTCAGGACATATACTTGTACGGACTTTTATTTTCTTATTTTGGTGAACTTTTATTAATAAATCAAAAACCAAGGATTTCCGAACCTATGTTTATATGGAAGTTTTTCTTGTTTTGATGTGAGGAACCCGCCATCAAAGCTTGTGAAAGTATTTCCGAAACATCCTGTATTATAATATAGCATTGTAAATTATAGTATAATTTACAAAAGTCACAAATATCTGAGTTAAAAATCTGGACATCGGTCTCGAGGTAGGTCCGAAACAGTGCCCATATTTTATTTATATTACAAAATGAATAGAGTATGCGCTCTTGTTCCATCCACCGCAAATTGTATATGTTAACATTTAATGACGATGCAAAAATTGATTCGCTGTTTGGTTGAGTGCAGGGAAACATAACAATGAGCTCGAAGTTTCCCATCTACACGTGGCGTAAAACTGTCATACGCCATTCTGCGTTCACCTTGACGTTTCTATTCGTAGTCATTCCAGTTTAAACGTCAAATTACGGGTTTTGTTTAAATATGTTGAGAAAAACGGAAGTACAGTAAGTTATTAATTATTATTAATACCTTACTGGAACTTTTAAAATTGTTCATTTATTACCAACGTCTGCATACAATTTTTGTAGGGGATTGAAAAAAAACTAAAATCATTGGTTTTAATATATACGAGGGTTAGTCATTAAGCTACATAGAACTTAAATTTCAGCACTATTTATTTTTCAACATTTTTCCTCTGTACATTGAGGCATTTGTCCCATCATTTCACAACCTCCTCAAAAATTCAGCATCGTAAATTCTTTGAGCTATTGTCGGAACCAAGCAGTGAGCTATCTTTCTACAACATCATCGGCAAAATAATCACCCGAAAGATAGAAGGCCGGACAAGTGCAGGTCGCTTGGACAAGGTCGGGTTATAGAAAGGACGCTTGAGGACTTCCTGTTCAAATTTGGCAGCGTCTCACTGTCTTGTTGGCAGTATGAGTACGCGCATTGTCATGCAAGACCAACACGCCTTTGGTGATAAGTCCTAGTTGCTTACATTGAATGATCATACAAGTTTCCTACGGAATTACAGTAGAAGTCGACATTTAAGTTTTGTCCTCGAGGCTGAAATGCGCTGAGCAGTATGCTTTCGTGATTCCAGAAGACTATGAACATTACTTGTGTCACTTTAAAGTTGTTTCGCAGGCGACGCATGCTTTGTCTCGGGCTAGTAATGGTGAACCCAAGACTCGTCACCCTTGACAATTCGGACTACAGTATGTCCTTGAGGTACACATGCGGTGATGCCAGATTCATTCTTTACATTTTGTGTTACGAGGTCAGCATGCGCGGCTCCATAGTGCACAGGCTTTGTGAAGGCCGTGCGATGTAGCTGCTATATGTCTACAGCTATTCGCCTGTCCCCTTGAATTAAGTATTCGCCTCTGTGGCAATCTCCGTTGTTCGTCTTTGATACGTGTCCGCCTTTCGAAGAATTTCTGCACCCAATTGTAAAACAGGCAGTTCTCACCGTAGATGTGAAGCATTTCTTTGTTAATATTCCGTGGTTCTATAGCTTTTGCACACAAAAATTGCACAATGAAGCACTGCTCGTGTTATACACGCATAGTCGTCGGCATCTTGCAACTGCTTTTTCGCTATTGTAAACAGCGATTGCATCGTGTCGAATGTCATCAATTCTCACAGAACTAATGCTGGCATATACTGGCAATAGTCTCATTGAAACAACAATACACCACATTAATTTGTAAATTACTTACCCTCGTAATATCAATTAACTTTAATGAGGTTATGAAGACATTTAAAATACCTCCATCATTTCAAAAGTATTAATAGGCAGGGCTTCATATAGTCGTGGCACGCAGAAAGTGTAATTTAAAAAAATGAATGCAGTGAGTTAGACAGTGTACGACACAGCTATTACCGCATTAAATATAATATATATGTTTCAAACTTAATTATCACAATACTTCATGTATTGTACTTTTAATGTAAATATCATATATGTATAATACGGCATAATGCTAACATGTGAAGTGTACGTCCACAAAAGAGAAAGTACGGGTTGAAGGCCAAGAGGATCATAAAACTCCCATCAGAGGAGGAAGAAAACCCAGGGTCGAGTACTATGCCACTTTGCAACTGCGCAAATGAATACCTCCTTTTACTGTACCTGGAACGAGGTCCGTTAACACACAGAGCTGACACTACGTGCTCGGTGCTACGTCAAGCAATGAAGTGAGCAATATAACAAGAGGACTACGTGGTATAGGAGGACCACAAAACATGAACCTAAAACTAAGAGTAGTTACAGCATTCCCACTGCATTTAATCAGAGGTAAAGGCGAATGTTTACCTACTTACCGAACGTTAAGCAACTGTTCTGTTGTGGGAGTATTGCCACAGGACAACTATAGTGGCATAGTGCAGAGTTGTACACAAGATCTCTAACAAATAAAGTAAGTATTTCCGACCCCATGTTCATATAACATATTTGCACCCTCTATATGCACGGAATGTTTCCGATAGTTTTGAAATGCCTTTTTATTACATCCTGTGTATTATCATTGTACGATATGGAAGTTAACACTGGAGAAACTTCTTTGAACTCCACAAAAGTATTAATATATCTCTTTAATGGAAAATCTAATCTGAATCATGACATACTTTGCAGTTACATAAATACCCAAAAAAATCCAATATTAATGTCGAATTGTTCTTATACGCACAAGAAACGCTGGTTGTTTGTACTGTTACAATTGAAACGCCCTATGCCTTTTGTTAGCACAGAGCCTGCAGTAACAAGTAACAAGTTGGCTTTGGGCACTGTTACGTAAGCAGAACGGAAACTGCGTTCCTGAAGTTGAAATCACAAAAGGAGCATCTACCAGCGTCTTGTTCAAGCACAAGAAAACATTCAAAGCCACACACACACACACACACACACACACACACCGCAGCAAAGCCTTTTGCCTACTAAAGCATGAAGTCGCGTCGGTTCAGAAAACAAAAATGTGACGTCATTTACCTGCAGAAACCGTCGCTCTCTATTAAGGCACAGAAGTTGCCGATCTCTCTCTTACACATGCATAAGTCTGCTACGACGAAAACTTTGAGGAAATGGACAATGTAACTGAAAAACAACTTCAAAACAGGCCCTGCTTTTTTATATATAACACAATGATGTCGGAAAACTGCGACTATAAAACATTACTAAATAATCTTTAATGTAGTGAGTGTTCATTTTCAAATAATGTGTATCTATATGTAAATATCACTCTCTCTATAACCGCCACGGGTGGCAGAGATGGTTAAGGCGTGGACTCGTCAGTGGAAGGATGGGGTTCGATTCCCATCTGTCCTCCCTGACAGATTTTTCCAGGTTTTCCTCAGTCCTCATAATTGGCAAATGCCGGGGAAGTACCCTAAACTTAGCCCTGAAATGTTTCCTTCCTTTCCCAGTTTATCATTTCATCTCATGTATCATTTGTGTTCACCGTCTGTGGTGCCTCAGTAATTAAAACGGGCGTTTAACACCATTAAATAAAATGCGATCTGAAAACACATGAATCGGCTCTGGTGTTGGCGGAATAGTTTCATCTTCATTTTGCATTTCTCCTCTTGACTATTGCAACATATCTCTCACAAGCCATGGGTATGTACACGAGCGAAAACTAATGGTGTCATGGGAGTAGCCATTTGCTGGTGTGTGGAAGCATGCGTGCATTCTAAACAACAGAGTATCGCGGCAGGGTGCACATTTTCACTACTTCTACTGCTACATATATAGACATTGTCTCATATATAAGGTCGATTTTTAAATGTGTTCTGATAAGAAATGAAAATAATCTTCAAAGTAAAAATCATAAGATTCGAAAGTCTTGAGTCGCCTTACAGCGAGATTTGAGGTCAGATAACACGTGACGGTACCAGTTTCTGGATTTTGATGCGAGAAATTCGGTGATACCCATTTCCGTAGCTTCAATGCTTTAGAAATTTAGAAAATGCGTCATGCATTGAAACAGATGGTAATCTGAAGGCGTAAGATGTTTAATGTGTTAACAAATTAGCAATATGCAGATCCATCTGTAGGTATGTTAATTTCGTGACATACGCACTCAGAATTCAAGCTCGCGAAACACCCAAGCCGTTCCTACTGTACATACAGAGAGTCCCATAATGAGCGCAATTTTTCATTGAGCGCCTCTATCTGTTTATTAGGTTTCCAGTCTGTTACATTTCAAACAGACTGTTATTGCGATTAACGATTATCATTTGGGTATATTGTTATGAGCTAAAATGAAACGACACCGAAGCATCAACGCTCCATAATGTGAAAATGCATTTTAAGTACAGTGAATGTTATGAGAAACCTCTCGAAGACTTCGTGTAAGAACATCAAATCACCTGGACGTTTTCGTCGATCCGTAGCTCTCGCAGACAGAGCGCTGCTATGAAGTCGATTCGCTGCTGTTCTCAACAATTAACCATTCCGAGAAGCAACTTGCGAATTTTAGCAAAAGATATGCATTTACATCCTTTTAAGATCGAACTAACACAAGAACTGAAGCCGACGGACTATTTTCAGCGTCGAACATTTGCCTATCTCAACGGCGATCAAAATTGACCTTGTGTTTATGTGGACAATACATTAACAGTCCCTCAATTTAGACAGAATGTGGGGCAAAGAAGCCGTGGAGGACATTTGGCTGATGTTTTGTTTCATGTTTAACGACTTAGCATTTTTCAAATAAATGTTTTTTATTATTAAAATAAAAATTGCGTTGATTATGGGACCATATATGGCCTATACTATATTCTAGAGTAAATATCCCCGTTAAGGTATTTTCAATGCATTAAATTGAAAATGTCGGAGTGTTTATTTGCACATTATAGTTACGATCTGTACTAAGCCTATTCGTTTTGCCTTAATTCTTAATTAATTTATTGGAAGAGTGAAGTTTTTTAAATGTGCAGGCTTTAAAGAATAAATTTAAAAATGCAAGAGCATTGCGCTGGAAATCTTCGTTTTCTTCATCCGTGACATCTGATAGAAATATCTTCCACGACCAGATCCTGGGGAGGGGGGGGTTACCAGTACGCTTCCTGTACAGAAAAAGAATGTGTAAAACTGCGCGGCAGTAGCGGCAGAATGGCGCTGTACGTAGAACCATAAAATGGGGTAGGTTAACAAACAGAGTTTACATTAATGTGAATGCCAACATCACAGAAACTTTACCATAACGTAATCATTTACGTCAGAACTGAATTCCCTAGAGAAGAACAGGTCATTTCGTTGCGCACTGTGAACGTAAAGCATGCCACGTATGAAGGTCACACATCAGCTATGATAGTTCTCGTAAAATTGAATGTACACTTGCAATGTAATTATAGTGTACAATTTGTATTAATTCAGATACATGTTAACTGGGCTACTGCAATGGTAGGATTTATGTTTTACAAAATAAATTATTATTAACCATTACCTAAGTTTCTCAATCTGTTAATAATTTTATTTTTCAAATCGGGGTCCCGCGAAAGAAACGTCACTCAATATATGTAAGAAAAGTTGTTTATGCGCCCCGGATAAGGGTAGATAAAATAAATTAGCAGGAATGTAGAAGACATTCACGTGTTTATGCATTAATTTGTTACAGAAATCGACACTCCAAGGAAGTATATGTATAACATAAAGATCAGTCTACGCTACTTTGCAACCAGTCCCTGTTCCTTATTGACCCAGGGGTGGCAGTTGTCGTTAAGACGCGAACTCGTGAGCGCGAGGTCTGAGGTTCAAATCCCACCAGGACCGTCCTCCTTGACTGAGGTTTTTTCCAGGTTTTCCTCAGTTCTCAAATGGCAAATGCCGGGAAGGTACACTAAACTTAGGCCTGGAACGTTTCCTTCCTTAAAAAAAAAATCAAATACATTACCATTGTATCGTTTCATCTCGTGTATCATCAGTGTCCACCGCCTGTGGTGCCTCAGTAGTAAAGACAGGCATTAAACCCCATTCAAATTGTTGAATAGCGTTTAGCGCCCATGTTTACTACTGAGGCACCACGGGTGATGGGCACTGGTGATAAAATGATTTTATATATATATTAAGGAAGGGAATGCTCTAGGTCTAAGTTTAGGTTACCTCTCCGACATTTGTCATTTATGAGGACTGAAGGAAACCTGGAAAAAACCTGTCAGGGAGAACGATATTGGCAAGAATCGAAATCCAGACCTCCCGCTCCGAGTTCGCACCTTAAAGACCCGGGCCACCCATGGCGGTGTCCCTAACCATGCAGAGAAATTTTAGAGTAATGACAACAGAGCCGTGTTTCGCTTTATAATCATTGCCTTTCGTCAGCAAATGAAATGTCATCCACGAAACAAGCGTGCAAATGTGACGCAGAAAGCTGCTAGTGGGCGTAATAGAAAGTTCGGGAGAGCGTGGTCTCCTAGTCACACTGTTTTTAACAGTTCCGTTCATGAGACACTTAAGTTGGAATTCTCCTTGCCCTTGCTTGCTCTTCACAAATCGGAGAGGCAAAAACGCAATATATAGCCAATATATGGTATTCATACCATGTTATTAAATATTAATGAAGTTAAGAATAAATACTGCTAAACTACAAGGCGCTTAATATATGAAGCTGGTGATAAAAGGTAAACGATATGAAAAATAATACAATTTGGTAACAGAACTAATAAAAACAATATTTGGTGACATTTATTATTATGAAATATTCAATTAATATTTGTTAACTGCAGCTGACAACTGTTTTAATGTTGCTGCATTTGACCTAATGCAGTGCCCAAAAAGCTAATCATAACTCCATTAAAACTTTAAACAAATATTTCATCAAATAGCAAACATTCCTAAAAGTATGATGGAATAAGCACCAAATTGAATTGTTCACAACAATTATGAGCGGCTCTCGGCAACATTTGCAATCATTATTTCTTATTGGGAATATTTCCAGAAAGAGTCAAGCAAGATACAATTAAGACTTTTTACAAAATGTAGAGTTGCAGGCGACTTTGCTGTTAACTTATTCAAAGGTTGTTGATAGCACTATAAATTATCCAATACTCTCTCATTTCGGATTTAGAAGGTTATTATCAACTAGCACTGTAACACTTACCTCCCTACTGCAATATTATCTGCTCTATAAAAATCTCTAAGACTTTTGATAGCATATATTATGAAGTGTTATTACAGAAATTGAATTTGTATGAAGTTCGTGAAAAACTATTTTTAAAACGGTACACCTAATAGTACCAAAAAACTATCATCTATCATCTGCTGGAGTTGCTAAACTTGATGTTCCATAATACTCGTACTCTTTCTAATATTTATCAGTGATTTACTTTCGGTCTAAGTAATAAATCTTAATAGTAAAACACTGTGTTTAACACCTGTATTAATATATGTCTAATTACCTGTTTATTTTATGATATGAAGTATTTCTTTAATGTTAATGCAAAGTAAAACTCAGTACATGGCCTTATTATTTTAGTCACTAACAAAAATTCCTTT
The DNA here is from genome assembly GCA_030762175.1 of Metallyticus violacea. Lineage (NCBI taxonomy): Eukaryota > Metazoa > Arthropoda > Insecta > Mantodea > Metallyticidae > Metallyticus > Metallyticus violacea. The sequence goes on from CM060833.1 coordinate 33,010,488, forward strand.
TGCTGTTTGACACGCTCTGCATCCTAAATCCTTGTTTAAAACTGTATTAACAGAGCAAGGTTACCAATAACAAATATTTTTAGATACCAATTGTGTTTATTTATGGGGAATCATATAACTTTCAAACTTAGGCACAAAGACACTTGAATAGATAAATGTTTAGCTTCGAAGGTAAAAACGGCTTCATTTAGTTTTTAAATAAATGTTATTCAGTTTAGGACTAAAATACCCAGGTACCATAGCTTATTATTAGTTACACTAATTATACACCGTAAGGAAAGTACTGGGTGATTTTTCTTCGCGGGACCGATTCAAACTGGTGCAGCGCTTAACGGCAGTCAGGAAATCCGCGTCTATATCGTCGCGTAAGTTACTACCAACAGGTAAACTAAGATTTGCAACTGCCTCCCTTCATTGTCTATACATTTCTGGCATTGGTTTATCTGTTACCCTCTGCATTTCTCTGGAAACATTTCTTCACGAACGCTATTTTTCAGTTCATCTAATGTGTGTGTATTTGTCTGATACACTTCTTCCTGCAGTGTATCCAGAGAGGACATTCCCAAGGTGTTAAAGTGGGTGACGATAGGGCCAATATTGCTCATGATGATTCTATCGTAAAATATTTCATGAAAAAGTTTTCCGTTTGCAAAAGTAAGCAATTAGAATAATCTGTGGGAGGAAAAGAAGAGAATCGTGTGGGCCTCTTTTCAAAAGCCCAGTTATGCTCACTCTCACAAATAAATATATCTGACCCAATGTGTTATGTTGTAGAAGCTCAGTACAGCTAGCTATTCTGCAGTTCAGATATACAATAGCCCTCCCAATATAATTAAATTATTATGTAATTAAAGTAAATTTGAATCGTTCTTCACAGCTCTAACATTTTACAGTATGAATCAATATTTTACACTTAATTCATTTTAAAAATACTTGTGTAAAAGGCGTATTACTCTGTAAAGGAATATAGAAAAGACAATGCATTATACTGTTCGAAATATTGTAATGATTTTATATTTGTGCGACTGTGTGAGTGTTTATTTTTTCTTTTTATGCTTTACTAGTTCTTGCTGGTTTGGCTAAATTGTTCAGAAATTACTGAATTTTCCATTTTTATTGTATACATTTATATAAATATACTGTTTGTTTATAAAATTAGAAGAATATGTACCATTGTAAATGACAAATTTTAGGAACTGAATTGAATTTAATTATGTACTTAAGTATGTTTCGTTTTTTCACTGTTTTATATCCTAGAGCTCTCACTCAAATCAGGAACTACAGAAGAGATTATGTTTGATTTAAATATAAATTAACATGACCTATATGATTAGCTGAGGACTCGCATATAAATTATATCTGCTCAGAACTTGCTACAGTAATACCTTATCGGATTAAAAATTGTGTTGTTAAATATATATTCTTAATTTGGATCTTTGCATTCCAATCTGACTTATGTAATTCTTTTTATTGGGAAACTCAACAGGCAGTAAACAACTATGTATATGATATGCTGTTATTTCTCATCAGGAATTTTGCAGGGATCATTTCAAAAGATTAAATATGGTCACAGTTCTAGGGATTTTTATCTACGACTCCTTAGTTTTATAAAGGGAAATCAGCACCAATTCCCCTCTCAGCTGCACTATTCATAACTACATATCAAATCATAGATATGCCAATCTCATTGCTTTCTAAATACATAATAGTTACAATTATTTAGGTTTAGATCTATCTAACAGACTTGCAAGCACCGTGTGTTCACTTACTATGTAAAGTTAAGATCGAATCATAACTTTGTATGTGCTAAGCACAGTTTAGTTTAGTTTAGTTCAGAGCTTGTAATGTATATGATTAATTAATAAGAATAGGAGGAGGGGTAGGGGAGATTTGTCTCTGAACTGCCAGAGTTGCAGCTTCTTTCATTGATAAGAGGTCAGTGTTTCTGCTTTTTGGTCATCCCAAGGTGGGAATACTGGCCACTAAATAAAGAAGATAAAAGATTTTATAGTTTACTGTTTGTCAACTTAATAATTGCAGGTTGTATGAAATATTTTAGTGGTTTATAGGAAAAGTTGCTAGGGCCGGAATCTACAGATTTTTTCTTCTTTTGTATTTTCTTAGTACTTAATAAATGTTTTCTTCCAACAAATAAATTCAAATTACTTCTAGATAGCTATTTGAAATCTAAAGACTTCTGCTCGAATAATTTCTCGAATTTTCTAGTATTTTACTTGAATGAGTATAAGAAACAGAGTTGCTTTGTATATTGTATGAATTATAGAATTGCTATTGTATAAATACTGCATACTTTTTCTACATGTTTCCATTACATACACTTGTCTTGTAGAGCTTGTTATTTTGGGATCCTATACAATTAACACCCAGGTGACGGTGTATCTTACTATATACCTTATTTATTTCATTACATCCATCTTTATATTCTTTCTTTGCTTTAATCACTTTCCTCCAGCACTTCTCCCTTACTTTTCCTACATAGTTACCAATTCTTGCTACCAATTACAAAAATTGCAATAATTATTGTTTTAATTGACTATATGGTACTCACATGTACAATCGGTCCCATCAATATAATATAATCGCTATATAACATTTTTATAATATACAGAATAATAGTACAACATCTATGGGAGCTATATAGAGAACAGATAATAGGAATAGATATTTAAGTAATTTAATTTAAGTAATCCAACTTTTTTACTAGAAGTACATATTCTCTAATGAACGTTTTGCTATGATAACTTTAAAATGAACCCATCTGTACATAATAATTACAACACTAGGCATACCACTGACTTGAATACACCAACTAAAATATTTTCAATAGCAGAGCAAGTAACAGTCTTCTGTTTCCTTTAAATTGCTATGTAAATCACAGAAGAATATTCAATAAAAATTAAAGGAACATTTAAATACTCACATTTTTTATAACTTCACTCAAAGTTTTCTATAAGGACTATTGCTCTGTAGTGCAAGTATGTAACAGCCTTCTAGTTTTCTTGAATTTTTAAGCAAATCACAGAAGAGCAAAACTTTGAAGAAAAAATTAAAGGAATATTTAAATACTCACACTTTTTTTAAAATTCACTAATTTTTTTGCATAAGGACAGCAATTAATTTGTAGTACAAGTATGTAACAGCCTTCCAGTTTCCTTTAAATTCCTATGTAAATCACAAAATAGCAAAACTTTCATGAAAATATTAAAGGAATGTTTAAATGTTAATATTTTGTTTAAAATTCACTAAAAGTTTTCCATAAGGACAGCTATTGCTCTATAGTGCTAGTATGTAACAGTCTTCTAGTTTTCTTGAATTTTTTATGTAAATCACAGGAGAACAAAAAAAAAACTTTCAAAAAAAATTAAAGGAATATTTAAATACTTATATTTCCTTATAATTCGTTATTTTTATAAGGACAGCAATTACTTTGTAGAGCAAGTATGTAACAGTCTTCCAGTCTCCTTTAAATTGCTATGTAAATCACAAGAAGAGAAAAATATTAAAGAATAAAATTAAAGGAAATAAAATTAAATATTGGCATTTTCACTAATATGGATGAATATTTCAATTCCAGCACAGTTTTTGTGCTAAGTTATAACATACTGGTAATTTCTTAAGTAAATAGTGATAGCTACACGGCTTATTTAGTAGTATATGGTATTACAAATGATGGTGCTTCGTGGTATTATTATTTCACCTGTTTGAAAGCTTTATTAGTTGCATAACGTGTCCATTTTCTCCGAGTTTTGCTCGCCATAGAAACTACAGAATGGGACCCCACCACCACCACTACTGCACTTCATTGTACATTAAATATTTGCATATTAAATACTGCTGTATAACTTTTTGGATCATATATTATTTACTTTGTTAGTGTGCTTCTTTATAAATAAATTTTATTATAATCAGGGTGAATAGTGCAGGAGAATAAAATGCCTTACAAATGTATGTAGTGAGGTCCATTTGAAAATATTCCTCAGTCTGTGCTTTGAAGGGAAAAACGATGCTGTCTGTATACTAGCCAGAATTAAGGGACAAGGAATTTGTGATATGTTGCATTTAAATAAAACATTTAAAAAATAAAGCAGTTACTTACGTCTTCCTGGATCTAGGGAGATTAGAATGATTTGGACAGATTCCTGCCAGGCCTTTTCGCCGCAACTTACCCTAACATACTTCAGGATGAAATCGGCCATCTTCCTCAAAGCAGGTCGAATATGCTTAACTTAAAATCTGCTATTACTTTTTTGAGCTGTAGTGTTACTTTAACTACTTACACTTTTCTTTCACGAAATAAAACACTGCAGCAATGTAAAATTTTGTGATAAAAGCATATTTGGAAGTTCACATTTGCTTTCACACTAAAAGAAATAAAACTTCAGTACTGAATGACACCGGCCGCATTTGACTTGACGCTTCGTGAGTCTTGGGGAACACCATGAAAGCTGACACACGCAACAGTTTTCGTTAATTACTTTCGATAACACGAACACTAAACGGTTTCTTTCACTTAACTCACCGCTTCCTTTTTGTACAATGCACGAACGTTAACATCGCAACTTTTCTTCAATCATTTTGCCTCTTGCACGACAACCTTCCCGGTCCGGGTCACTGTACATACGAATTCAAGTCCCAACGGTTCCGTCTTGTAATACTGGAACGTCTTGTGATCGTCGCCTGTTTTCTTTTAGTAGCACCAACCTAAATAAATATCACCATAAATATTAAGAGACGGTCAAAGTGTATTAATAATTTAAAAATAGATTAGTATGTTTGCTCTGAAAATAAATAACCAGTTGAAATAGAAAACTAATGCTGATATCGTGAACCTAAAAAGTGGAGACATTGAATTCGTTAATTATTAAATCCTACTTCATTAAAGACAAAGATGGCTTGTTTTATCTCTTTAACTCGACATAGAAATACAAATGGATTATATTTTGTGTCATTTACTTTAAAGTAAGCATATATTAGTATTTCAGGGAAAATACAAATGGAGTATGTATCGGATTATTATTTTTTTGGAAACTAGAGATATTGAAACTGCTTGCGAATATAATTTATATTTTGACTTCTTATATACGATATCTATTCAAAAAAATAATCGAACTTTTTAACTTTTTAAATGTTGACTTATTCCTTATGAGCTTTGTCTCTTTCAAAGTTATCTCTGCCTCTATTGATACATTTCTCGCAATGACGTTCGAGTTTCTGAATGAATGAATGGTGTTTAACGCCCGTTTTTGCTACAGAGGCACCACAGGCGATGGACACATATGATACATGAGATGAAATGATAAATTGGGATAGGATTTTTTTAAGGAAGGAAGCGTTCTAGGCCTAAGTTTAGGGTACCTCTCTGGCATTTGCCATTTATGAGGACTGAGGAAAACCTGAAAAAAAATCTCAGTCAGGGAGGACGGTCCTGGCGGGATTCGAACCCCAGACCTCCCACTCACGAGTCCGCGATTTAACGACCTCTGCCACCCGTGGCGGTTAGTTTCTGAAAACAGTCCTTATACGCTCTTTATATATATTACATTTCGCGTAATTCTGTCTGCGAACTTTGTGTTATATCCTCGTCTTTCATTGTGAATTTCAGCATTGGAGACAATAAAATCTCTCAGGTGCTAAATCAGGAGAGTATGGGTGTTGGATAAGAACACGCATCGATGAATGCTCTGGTGCGTTTTTGTCCCTCCACAGTTCAAGCCTTTTACTTCTCAGGTTTTCTCTGAGACATCTGAGGGTTTCTTGATATTACCAGCGATTCACAGCTTGCCCTCCTGCAGAAATTCTTGATGAATAACACCCTCAACATTGAAGAAATTTTCTTCGGAACTTTGACGTTTGACCTGGTTTGACGAGCATTTCTGGATTTTGGTTAACACTTTCAATGTGATATGGAATAAAAGTTGCTTCCTCATTAATGTGATCCAAGGGCTCTTGACAGATCGCGACGCGGTTATCTTTCTGTTTTGTTCATTTTCCAGCCCCAAGAATGAAGAGCTCTGCTTGTTTTAGTTCTAAATTGAATAAAATTTGTTTTGCCACAATTTAACAAACACTTACTAACTTCAGTCCAGATATTTAGTTCTTTCAACGCCTTTGCGGCTAAGTTTGAAGAAATAAACGCGTTATCATCTGTCTTAGATTCGTTACACAGATTAAAACGTAACTCAATGATAGACCTAGTGCGGAACACCAACCTTAACATTCCAGCAATTGACTCATGCAGACTCGCGACTCGTGCATTGGAACGTTAGTTTGCTTTACAGGAAAGATACGAGGGTCGCTCTGAAAGTTTTGGGAATAGACAACAAGGACTTGTAATAAAGCAATGCAGGCCTACCTAGCTTTAGCTTGAAGTTTAGATAGCAATATGTGCAAGTAAGACAGCACTCCAACAATGCGTGGTGTCAGCACTTCTGTGTATGTGTACGCTGATGTTTCTGTGCCAGACGCTACGATGGATCTCAAACCAAGAGTATATCCGCGACATGATTCACTGCGACTTTAAAGTAGGTTTTTGGGGAAAGAATGATTTGAACGATTGCATCATGCATTTGGGAGTATTTGTCCTTCACAATGCACTATTTATCGATGGTGTGCAGTTTTAGGAAGATAGAAATTCCTCGAAGATGAAGACCGTCACGTAACAACAAATAAAACCGTGGTGAAAGCAGAGAAAATGTTGCGGAGAACATCATCGCTGTACATATTATCAGATTCAAGAAGCCCTGAATATTGGATTGGCAGCGATGAAATCAAGCCGCGAAGATAAACTTCACATCAGGAAGTTCTGTAGATTAGCAGGAAAAGGCAAATGTGGATTGGAGCCATAAAATGTTAGAAAACTTTGATGGAGGAAGGTCAAAAAACACATTTAACATCGTAACAGGTGACGAAAGCTGGATATATGATATGATTAAAAAACTAGGCGACAGCTATCGCTCTGGGTCTTTCCAGCAGACAATCCCCCCCCCCACCAAAAAAAGAGACGAACGAGAAGAGTTGTCAAGAAGTTAATCTGTACTTTTCCAATTGAGGAACAAAAAACCGTCACTATCAAATAGTACACCACTAAATGCTTGCCCCAGGACTTCGGTGTACTGGAACGAAGAGGTCAGACTTACCTGTGTAGAATCCTTTGCACCTCTGTCCATACTAAACTGCAAAAAATTCAACTTCTGCAAGTCAAAAATAAACATTTGTCCCATCCTCCCTACAGTAATATGGTCGGATGCGATTATTTTCTATTCCCCAAAATGAAAGAAAAATTTGTGGTTAACAATTTGAATCACCGGACACGGCACGGAATGTATGAAGAATGCAATTGCACCCTATCCAAAGAAGCTTGGTGCTCAGCATTTACAAAATGGTTTGAACGGATAGGAATGTAATGGAAAATAGTTTAAAAAGATACAAAGATCAGATCGCATTTTTAAAAATGTTATTGCTTTCATTCTCAAAACTTTTAAATTGACCTTCGTATAAAAGCAAAGGACCAATTGGAGGAGTTTACAGGTAAATAGAAAAGATACACAGATATATGTATATAGCAATTAAATACACGAATTTTACTTCCAACACTGGGCAAATGAAACAGTTTTTGTACCAATAAAGTGTTGGTCCTAGTTGTCTAGTAGTAACTATACTTGCTTTTAGAATAGCAGGTTCAACCTCTCAGTGAATTTTTAGAATATAAAAACCTTATGATAAGTATAGCTTCCTACGGAGGGGAAGTAAAGCCGTGGGTCCCGTGTCCTAGGCTTACGGCACATAAAGGAACCTCAAACCTGAAAGAAGAGGCCTCTGAACAAAATTTATCGGCTGTTTCACGCCCTGAAATGTTGGGTTGCCAATCACCAGAGATGTTAAAGAGCGTCCTTAAGAATAAACAACAAATTAATGGATAAATAATTATTTCAACAACATAAACCTAGCAAAAATGATTGACACTTTACACTTTGGCCTATATATTTTCTTTGAAAATGGCTGTCACATGTATTAAGAATGAAAATGTTTTTTGAAATAATAACCAAGATTTATAGTGTAGTACCAAAGACATTTATGTCTCGGTGAACTTGAAGTTCCATTGATAAACTATAATATAATTTTGATTTTTTTTTTACTAGTCAGAAATATTTAAATTAAAATTCCTTTTAGGAATAACTATTAACATACATAAGTTGGCGATTCTAAAAACATCGACAACGTTTAATATGTTGGATCGGATGGCAAACAACATTTTTCAAGAGGGAACTCATTGTCGGAAATGCACGTTTTGGACGCTGTGTGGCGTTAATGGCGCTTTTGAGAAGAAACATCCTCTAACCCAACAAGGTCATTACATTGTATATTTAACTACAAAAGGAGTTGGAAGTTTCAGTCTTCAACATGATTACAGAGCGTATATCGTTGCAGAGACTGGCGCACAGACTTGGGGTTGTGTAGAAAGGTTTATATGTGCACGCTGCATGGATCCGTGCGATAAGGTCTTTCATTGATGTTACAGAAGTATCGATACGGCATCGTGAACTTGCACAACTTGCATATGCGGGATGAAGAAAATTCAACAATTCAACAGGATCACAATCAACACAGGTTCAGTGCTAACGTTTGGACTGCAGGAGGAGAGGGAAGAAGAGGTGGAGGATCTTATCGTATGTGTCGCATACTTCGCATACTTCACATATCGCATACTTCGCATACTTCGCACACAACCGCAAGTCTTTGACCTATGCGCCAATTTTTGCACCGCCGATGTACGTTCTGTTATCACGTTGGAGGTCGACATTTTGAAACGGGGTCTGTTCTCGATAAGAAACCGATAGTAAATCGCTGTGTGCCCACCGAGGACAAAATTAACGATATTGTAAAAAGGTCGCAACGAAGTCCAAAGAAATCTCTGCGAAAGCTTGAACAATGAAACAGGAATTTCGCAAAACTGACTTGGGATTCTACCGAAATTTTACAATTAAAACAGTATAAAATAACTGCTGTTAGGAATTGCAGTTACGTGATAATATAAATTGAGAAAAGTTTAATAATGTTAAGAATTACTGTGTTTACCAACATTTAATTTGTCATTTGTCCAGGATAAAACATGGTGACCATGAAGCGACAAAGAACAACAGATATTGAAATCCTATCTTGTACACGAATTGCTTTTGCATGATCCAAAGGTATTGAATACGATGTATGAGTTTAACACAAGGACATGACCTTTTAACTTCTTATGTGACAAAGGTAGGTGATTTTTACAGTTTGAATGAGCCGGCAAAGAACTTGGCATTCAGGCGCCACGAGGGCCCTGCTCTCACGGGTGAATATCCATTTGAAAGCACTGTGCTGATACTGGCTTGCAGTTGTTTCAGAACCTTGACTTGAGGATGCGAGTGGGAGAAGCTGGTGCGGTGGTTTCCTATATCAAAGATGTGAATTCTGAAAGTATTAAGTCGGAAAGGTTTTAAATATAAAAACAAAACACAGACATCCCGATTTTTCGTTATTACTTGCATAAAGTTGATCTTTTTACATGTTTGCTTTTATATAGAGAAAAAAACTACGTTTCAAAGAAAGTGTTTTTCGAGCTTATGGGATATATTTAATAAAAGCTGATTTAATCCCACACGCGAAAAACGCAAATCCCTCTTCGCTGTCGAAAAGACGGTAGCAGGGCTGCTTTGGACTGAGGATCGCGACTGAACGGCTTCTGGGCTACTGCCAAAATTTTATTTCTGCTGCATTTTGAAGCCAGCGAACTGAAAAATTCTGCAGACACAATGGCTAATAACATTCAGCACATTCGCCAGCACTGAGTTCGATGTAAACTTCTCTCTCATTCAGGTCGAAGAAAAAAAAATTAGAAGATCTTTCATGATCGTTCACTCATGCCGATCAGGAGAACTGACGGGAGTGACGTGTTGCAACTCCTAGAGAGCTGGTGAAGACATTAACGTGCAACAAGTTATTCCCCAATATTACTTTATGAATAATCTACAAAAATGTTAAATGTTTTGTTACAGTAGGTAAGTGTTATATCATTTCTAGTTTGACTGATTTGTCAATAAAAGCTGTTAGAGCTGTATTCACATTCAACGAGTGATACTTTAAAGGGATAAGTCGTAAGTAATGGTAACTATTTTATTTTTTCCTCGCGGAAAAGGGACAAACCATAAATTTAAGATATATGATAGAAAGTATATGGTATTTTCTGACGAATGGGCCACCAACGGAAGGCTAGATGTTGGCGGCCCTCGTAGGAAAGAAGCAAAACACAGGCAACCGGATAACATTGGTTTATTATGGCATAAACAAAAGTTACACGCAACTATTTACACAGAATTGCATATCCGTTAGAGGACAGGTCTTCCAGATAATTCACGGTGTTCAGTAGTTTTCGAAGTAGTTTTCAGTTTCAATGACGGTTCGTTACCAGCAATAGGGAAGGCTCTGAACACTATCTGCTTGTTGTATGTCAGTTACTAACATGAGTCACTTCGCGTCGAAATGCTGTTAAATGTCTGCTTTGTTAGCAAAATGTTTCCTACGCAATAGCTGCCTAATTTGGACAATGAGATCATAATCACAGGAACTGACCGCCTTAGTGGTGTCCCAATGGTGAAAACGGGCGTTAAGAGATCGGTCGCATATGGCGGGTGTGAAAGAACTTCCATTCCCCACCTGTAAATACACTTGACACTGTTGGCTGTCTGAGCGTTATCTTGGTGTTGTTAAAAAGTTGTGACGGTTTGGTGCATGGTGCGTACTGCACACCGCAATTGCGACACAAAAAGGATCTGTAATATTGGGCATTCACAGTCCCCTCGAAACTTGTGTTTGCGTGGTAACGCAAGGCGACGTTATTCACTAGACTGTTGTTGAGTTCTGCTTCATATACCCTTGCATGTGCATCCAGTGCTTCCCGCAGCTCTTGATGGTAATCTCGTGCATTCCTGCCGCGAAGAAATGCTTATTTAAAACACGCACATTGTTCAATCTTCCTGAACTTCATTCCTGACCATTCTCGCTCACCAACTGAACTTCGGGTTGTGCTGAGATATCACATATACCACCTAGTGACTTCATTCGAAAATAAATTCCAATCGTATATCGTGTTGTCCCTTATTTACGAGAAAAAAATAGTTGCCAAGACATATGATATATCCCTGGTATACGAGTTCTATATTCAATTCCAACTCAAGTTTCCCTCAATGAGTAATCGGATGAGTGAACGCTCATTTTAATAACAGCTACGATACCTATTTAAGTGCTACTCATTTGCAATGTGTTTGATTTCTGAACAGTTAGTTGCTCTTCAGGAAAAGTATAATAACTTCCTAGAATATGTCGAATTTTGTGCTGGACATAACTGCGCAAATCGTTACATTAGGTTTATGGAGAGTAACTTAAACATATACAGAGTGACCCAATGAACTGTGAACGAAATTACCGTGTTTTGTCTACAGGTGACACGGGCGCTCGTTGCTGTCTGCGGGTATCGTACAGTGTCACTGACATCATAAAACAATTTTCTTAACTTTCTAAAATGATTTGTTCACCTATGTACATATTGAAGAGAGAAAAATATAATTACCTTCGTTAGAGAATATTACTTGACACCGAGCAACTGTTCGACGCTTTTTAAAGCGCACACTAAATAACTCTGTTTAGAGCCAAAGCACTTTTACAAGACGGTTAAGAAAATGATACTGAAGTGGGCGGAAACTCGTGACAACGCATATAGCAAGTTACACAAAGAATCAGACTTGAAACATTCGGATAAGTGTGAATTCCAATCACGGATCTTTAGTCTTCGGGGCGGACCCTCCACAAACTGAGCTACCGTGTTCTCCTCTGATTCTGTAGACCTCCTAAGGTTGCTCTACTATGAGAGGCGATGCTACCAGAACTTCTAATTTAACCCCCAAAAATATAGGAATTACTTTTCATGTAGAAGTCGTTCTTTCTCACTAACTATATATAAGACATATGTACTTACCAACTTTGTGAAAGAAGCCGCTGAAACAACTATCACATGTCACATACTTTGGCAACTCTTTAAAAATAACTATCCATTGCTTGCTTCAGTTCACGTTGAGAAACATTGGCTTTTTATTGGCGGATATTTTATTTCAATTTTTGTAGGTGTGTAGACTTGTCTTACATACGGTAATCTTTAATTTACTCCAGAGATAAAAGTCCGTAAAGGTCAGTTCGGGGGACCGAGGGGGCCACAATTCCTTACAAATAACTTCGTCGTTCTGAAACACATTTTCAATTTCTCTCATCGAAATATTCGCTGTGTGTGCTGTGGCGGAATCTTGTTGAAAAATATGCAAAATAAAGCACCCTATCGGTTAATTTTCTAAAAAGGGGCAAAATTTTATTAATGTATGTGAGGGCATAAACTGTAGCCTAAAAAAATTTTTAAAAAAACAAAAAAAAACTAACAATCCTTTATTTTATCCATTCATGGCGCACTATATACGAGGCGTATTCAGAAAGTAAATACCGTGTACAAATATTGCCGCTGTATCGCTGACTTACGTTACCCTGTCGGTCCTGGTGGTGTAATGGTAAGCATACTGACTTACCGTTACCCACAGAAAAATTCTCCGAGCTGCTAGAGCGCCAGTCCCGAGTGACAGCGGAAAGAGGCGAACTCCTCAGTCCCGAACGAGAGAGCGGAGTAGGTGTTCTTTTCTGTTTGCGTGGCCGCTTGTATAAGTATAAACGGTGCATGTATTCATTTTTTGTTAAACGTAATGTAACCTATGCGTTGTCTCCGTAACTTTCTGGCTGCAATTTGCTGTTCCTTATTATAAAACTGAGTTTTTTTACTTTTTACCATGCGTCATCTTATGGGAATTCACAATTAATTCATATATATATATATATATATATATATATATATATAAATTAACAGTAATAATAAAAGTAGAAAATGATAAAACTCTTAGATAAAGTCACACATGAAATATAGCAATTTCAAGTGTGACTTTATCTTAGTGTTTTATCCTTTTCTACTTTTATTATTATTGTTAATTTGTTACGTTGTTAATAGCGTTACTTTATTTTTATTTTTATTTTATATATATAACCTCAACGCTAACCTCGAGTAAATCCTAGAAACCGGTGGACCCAGTGGTTTGCTGCGACTCGCTTCGACCTGACGGCCTACACTCGCCCCCTTTACGTAAAATATAAGTTGATATGGCCGGGTAAAGCACTGCAATTTTTAGTGCCGGTTGTCTTACGTGAATTCGCAATATGCATATACACGCTAACCTAAACACTAAACCTCGGGTAAATCCTAGAAACCGATGGACCCAGTGGTTTGCAGCGGTTCGCTTCGGCCTGACGACCTACGTTCGCATGCTTTTCATAAATATAAATTCATAGGGACGGGTAATGGTGGCAAATCTCCTTTTATTCTAGCAGGAAAAAAAAACGTAAATATCAATTTTTAGCGCATTGTATGCGTGGTACTATGTTAGGGAATATATCACTGTAATGGTGGTAAATATCATTTAACTCTGGTAATTAAAAAAAAGGATCAGTATGTAAGGATTCGAAAACACTAACTTCACAACTATAGCATTAGGCTCTAACCGTCTGAGCTATCATACCACTTCATCGTAAAAGTTACACTACCTCTGGCTTTCTGTGCTATTGATCGGGAGAGACTCGGAACTGGAGCTCTAGGAGCTCCGAGAACTTCGCTGGGGGTAAGCAGCAGTGCAAGAATTAAATGATGATGGGGTACAGAAACTGGTGCCACGCTATGACAAATGCTTTAATAATGGTGGAAAATATATAGAAAAGTACTTAAAGATCTGTAAAATGCAATGAAAATAAAAAGCTATGAAAAATACACTTTATATGTTAAATTACTTGGTAATTACTTTCCAAATATGCCCCGTAACATTTTTTTCCCCCTGGGACACTTCATGAGTCAAAGATACAACAATGTACACACTTGGTCAGAGAAAAAGTATTAAATTTGGGTTTAATCTCCGTTTTATAGACACTAATCATATTCCAGTCACAAAATGTGCGCCTAAGTATAGGATCATCTGGTATGTGATATCAAGGTGTCACTCTGCTTGTTCACAGGTCAGGGGTGCCGAGGTCGTAAGGGAAGAACAAAACTACATGATCAGAATTAGCAGCTGATTCACGGAGAGGAAAGCGTTGATGGAATAAAATTGGAGAAATGGATAAACTCATAAAAATGGAGAAATTCCGACTTTGATTAGCATAAAATGTTTATTCGCAACACCGAGATTCGAACTCGGTCCATAGTTGTAACAATTCAACCCTGTGGTCAACAGAGCAGAAGTAAATCTGTCAAACATTTCACCAAATCCTAACTTGCCAGTCGGTGAATTATAAACTTTTTTTTTCTTGTTCACAGATTGACCCCATACTCAAGTGAATACCTGGGCTGAGGCAGAATGAATAAAACACATTTCAGTTTATTTTCGAAAGGGAAAAGAAAAATACACAATTGTGTTGCGCGAGGTGGTGTAGGTCCCGTAGGGGCGGAAATTGAACTTTGAACACCCAGCAGGACTCGTCACGACGTGCTACTGAAAACAATAGAGCGTCAAGGGGCTTCCTGTTTTCATTTACGTCTTTAACATGAGGATTTAAAAAAAGGTTTGCTACAGCGTAAATACATGTTCAGAAACATGCTTGTTAACGTTACTTAAACAGAGAGAGTATGTGATTTCAGTACTTCAATAACAGAGACCATAATTTAGACATCATACATTTTAGAAGTGCTTGCATTGTTAAAAAACTAATTTATAAGAAAATTAAAGAAATCAAACACATTTCAAATGAGAACACTTAAACAGGTATCGTAGCTCTGTTATTAAAATGAGAGTTCACAAATCTGATTACTCATTGATTGATTGATTTATGGACGCTCTTTAACATCTCAGGTCATCAGCGTCCCATTCAACTCAGGGCGTGAAACGGCCGACAAATTTTGCTCAGAGGCCTCTCTTTCAGGCTTAAGGTTCTTTTTCGTGCCGTAAATGTACGACACGGAACCCACGGCTTTACTTTCCTTCCGAAGGAAGCCATACTTAGGATTTTTACGCCCGAAAAAATCCATCGGTCCTGGCCGGGTTTGAACCCGCGTTCTTGGGTGTAGGAGGCAAGTATGATTACTCATTGAGGGAAACGCAATACGTTTGGGCAATCTCGCGCTTGGGGAGGGGATGTCGGGACGGAGTTTCTCTGGTCGGCTGATCTAAGTTGCGGGACTTTTAATCTGCTATGACGTTTGTTAGGCTGTTCAGAAATTTTGCACATTCCTGAATTATTTTAGACATCTACTTTTTTTGGCATTTTTCTGCAATTTCATTGAATTATTTTCTAAGCATTTGTTTTAACTGAAGTGCATATTCTATTGAAATATTGTATACTTTACTCTCTTTCGGTCTCTGAATTTTAATAACTTTCAAATCAATAAACGTAATTCTTAACATGCGCACGGAAATAGGTGAATGGAAGTCGGAAGAACATGGCGTATACCCTTTGACTATTAAAAAAAGGTTACCTCCAGACGTATACCCTTTGACTATTAAAAAAAAAAAAGAAGGTTATATCTAGATTCTATGTGTCGATCGGGGAACTTCGGGGACGCTGCCAGTAAACGCTGTATTTACAACGCGCATGCTCACCTGTACCCTTCCTCCCGGAGATTCCGCCACCAGAGGCCTAGGTACAAACGACCAGCCGTTGAGCAAGACTAAAGTAAATAATTATCCTACTGTTTCCTTAGCAATCCAATCCAAGCCAAGCCGTGGAGTATTAAGAGAATGTCGTGCGAAAACAAGACTGTGACACCCAACGTGTTAGTGAATACCTTCCGTAAACATGTAGCGTTGTTCAGGTGTGCTTTAATACTAATAAAACGCTGAGATGATAAAGCGCATCTTTAAATTTAAATAAATAAAAAACCAATAAAATCACTTTGAACATTTACTATGAGCTCACTTTGCTTTTCATACGCCAAGGTAGGTCCGTGTCAAATATCACTGAATTACGTTCATTCGTTTGAAAGTGTTAACAGAAAGTTAGGGGCCGAGAGTGAGTGAAACTTATTAATTTTAATTTCAGTATAGAAATATTTGCATAGTAATATACCTGCCTTTATCTTTTCACGTGAGACTTTCACAATAATACGATTGCTTCCTTCATTAAATACTTCAAGGGATAGCATTTAGTTTTCTTTGCCGATACGTTTTTTCTGTTTTGTAAGAAAGGCTTTACAACCTATAGGTAGAAGCAGTAGGATTAAGACCAGCCTATGTTTACGCAAGTAGGAATACTTAAGCAGTTATATTTAGTTACCCCCACCCACTCATGAGGCGTGCTAGTTCGCTGAAAAACCTTTAATGATTCTTTTAAATTTATGTATGCATAACAAGAATTCTCCCCATTATATAACAGGCTTTGCTTAAACTTAAATTGGTTTTCCTCCTTTATTTTTATTTATTTATTTTACAGGGTGGTTCACAAGTTCATACATTAATACACCTCTTTTAAACACAACATATATTATTTAATGAAACATTGAACTTCTGTTCAATATTATCATCGCTGTACTGTCCACAGTACATTGTGTTGTCCGTTGTTCATGAGAAAAAGAAATAGCTATCATGACTTATTCGTCGTATTAAATAAAAATTTAAAATCTTACATAGAAAAATGTATCAGAAAAAAAAGATTAGATTCATTTTGTTACAATGCATGTAATTATTTTTTTTTTACCTGCAGTAGATTTATTAATTATATTGTTTTATTACTATCATAAATGTTCCTATTTCCTTCATAGTATTGTTACGGTTTTTAATGTTATACTTTGCTTGATTCTTTATTTCAACTCTCAGGATTTACGTAGTTGGTATATATATATATATATATATATATATATATATATATATATATAAATTGTCATTGCCGGTGCTTGTTGTATATGTGTTCTTTTATTTTCTATTTTTTTCTTCTTCTTAAATTAATATTTTTCATGATCCATATTTATATATTAGCATTCATTTATTTATATACATGACGTTTTACAATAGTTATATGTGTACGAGTATTGCCAACTTTACTGACAATGTTGTGACTGTATTATTGTTGCTATGTAATTATTATTAGATTGGTAGAGCGGAAGAGAAGGCCAAATGGCTTTAGCTATACCAGAATAAATAAATAAACTTTTCCTGTTCTCTATTGTTGATAATAAATTATACAATGTTGATCTTAACGCTTGCCTATTGGATATTGTATATTGTACAGAATATTCCACAACATTCACAATTATAAGTAAAATACCTATTTTGTAATATGATATATAAATTCCTTTTATTTTGTGAGCATACATATAAAAGTTGAGATGATATTTGAATCTGTTTTCAATTATATTTTAAATGTATCTGTAGGATGTAATATTGTATGAAAAGGAGTATTTTCCAAAATCTAATAAAACATGTTTCGCAGTTTTATTTAACAACATTGCTGGCACATGGAGAAACCAAACGGATTATATTTAAACACAATAAAAACAACTATAATTCTGTTTTATATTGATAAATCCAGATTTTGTTTTTGTTTCTATTCTAAAATTAGTTTATATGCAGATAACTGGTTTTCAAACTCGTCGATTTAAGTAGAAAGAAACACTAAAAGTAACAGAGTACCTGTTACATATGCAAATAAGTAAAATATGAAAATGTGTTTCTCAATCACCCTATTACCTTTAATTGAGTCGGCTCTGCTCTCAAAATAAAACATTAAGCATATCAATACTTGCAAAATTTTTTGTAAAAAACAGAAACGGGGCCATGCTGAAACCAAAATGTTTCAATGGAGCAGACGCCATGTAGCTCCTGTCCACTAAGGCCAAAAACAAGATGTCTGAAATCGAAAGAACCCAGGCCGGCTCACCCGTTGTAGCAAAGGGAAATATGAAAGAAACAAACACCACTATAATAAAACACTAGACGCCCAAAATTAGAACAGAACATGTGGTTGGTTTGGGTAGGAAATGATATCATAGGATATGATAGAATATACAATAGGAAAGAATATATATAAAAATGAAGATGTACATTTATTGCGATATCTTCACATATGTGTACAATTTCGTTCGCATGAACCTTTTGAAGATATGCAATTTGTTACAAAAGATGTACAGAAGAAAAAAATATTCCACGCTAGATGAAGTATATATATCATTTTACATGATGTAATTCCTTATTCGGAAATGCATGCATGGTTTGGGCGCAGTGTGGCATCGAAGTTTCTTCGGTATCCTAATTAGTTATGCAACCCGTTGTTTTTATGGTGTTTAACGCCCGTTTTTACTACAGAGACACCACAGGCAGTGGACACTGATGACATGTGAGATGAAATGATATATTATGAAAGGAAGGAAGCTTTCGAAGTCTAAGTTTAGGGTACCTCCCCGGCATTTGCCAGTTGTGAGGACTGAGGAAAACCTGGATAAACCGCAGTCAGGAGGACGGTCCTCGCGGGATTCGAACCCTAGACCTCCCGCTCACGAGTCCGCATCTTAACGACCTCGGCCATCCGTGGCGGTACCGCAACCCGTTCACCGACAGCGTATGGTGTATGAGCGGACTACGCCTAAAACTTTCCTGTGCATGCGCTACCTCCCTCCATAGTTCAAGGTTCGTAGCCAACGTATGCGCTTTCACCCGAGGTGTCATCGTGAACATGCACGACATGTACTCGACAGCAGACAAAAATTCTCGTGAGGTAATCACCTGTATCAGTGCAGCGTTTACCTATGGGCTGGGATTACTTTGGCCAGATCAATGGATCATTCAGACTAAGAGGACCATCTTACTAATTTTGACTACCCTATTGGATGTGGCACCACTATGGTTTCGCCAGGTAATGTGGTCGCAATATGACAGAGCTTCAGCTCATTTTGATGAAAATGTATGTCACAACTTGCCACATATCTAAATCGATGGATTGATACAGAGGGGTCTGCTCCATGGCCACCACTGTCAGCAGATCTTACTCCTCTTGACAGTTTTCTGTGGAGTGCAATGAAGAATCTGGTGCATCCTCTTCCTATCGCAGAAATCTATGCAATGACTGAAATACTGAGCGCACAACTACCTTATTTTATTCTGTGCATGCATCTGTGCACCGCTGATGTACTCCGCACTCAAGTAGGAGGTCAAAAGTTTGTAATTTACTGCACGATATTTTTTTTTGGTGAGGGGGGGGGTCCTTGACGAAATGTAAAACGCACACTCATTACTATATTGGAACCGTTCTTGAACCTAGACGCAACACCGTGCCCAAACCATGCAATTCCGGACAGGTTTCTCTCTTATAGAATGCTCAGTTTGCCGTCTCGCACAACACACTAAGCATTGTGATTTAAGTTTTGATACAGGATATGCAAGTGAGCGACATCATACACAAAGAAATCGCTCACTTCAACAAATCCCTTCTAACGAACGAGCTTTGGGGAGAACAAAAACCATCTCTGGTCAGTTTTCCCATTCAAACAGATTCCAACATGCTAACCTATCACTATTCTACTTAACAAATATAGCTCCTAGCGCAGTCAACCTCCACTTTCCTGTACCTGAGCAGCCCATTAGAATTTATTTTCAAATTTCTTTGTCTCCACACTAAAAGCATATATTCTGAATAAGATTACATACATCATAGAGTAGGATACTTAAAATAGATAGCATATCATAGGAAAGCATATGATATAAAGGACGGAATATTCATTTCTTTTCCTCACAATTTTTATGATATTTTTGAAAATAGTCCCCGTTATATGCAATGCACCTCTCTCAGCCTTTCTGACCGTCTTCAAAGATATGCTGGAAACCACTTTTTGACAGTCCTTCAGAATCACCTTCTCAACCTTCACCATTACTTCTATAATGAAAATGCCTCCCATGAAGCTGTTTGTTCAATTTGAGGAAAAGGAAAAAGTCACATGAAGCTAAATCTAGACTATATGGAGGATGAGGGACATCCTTCCCATTGATTTTAGTGAGATATTCAGCAACAACATTTGCGATGGGAGGTGCATTGTCGTGATGCAGCATTCAGTTGGAAATGTGGCCTTTTGCATGTGATATGGCCTTGCAGAGTTTTCAGTACATTCCTGTAGCAGTTAGCTGTGTGCAGTTACGACATGCAAGTAAATCATTCCTTGAATATCGAGAAATGAGATGACCACAACCTTTACAGCAGAAGTAACAATTTGTGTGTGCGCGTGATGGAGATTTGCACATAGAACATTGCTGTTTCCTCTTATGATATAAATGATGCAGCAACGTTTATCAACATTGATTATCTTCAAAAGAAACGCCCCATTTTCAACTAAGTGGAAAGCTGCACCCCGACATCCTTTTGTTCAAGAATCAGCAGTTTTGAAACCCACACGTCTCATGTGCAACTAATCAGTTACCAGCGTGAGAGTGGCTCCCAGTGTAATTCTCAAGTACTGCTGAAAGTGTTCATAATGCTGTTCAACAATCCTGTCAAACAATGACAGCAACGGTGTTAATGTTTTCTTCCTTTAGAGCACAAACTGGGTGCGGGTCCACCTTACACCTTCCCCCGTTTAATATGCCAAACATCTTCGTTGTACTATAGGAGAGAACAAACGCCTGTAACATCTCAGCTGAACATCTGTTGTAGTGATTATAGCAGCATGGTGTTCGTCGTGTGTCCCGTTCATTTTGCAGTTCGTGAAACTGAACAGTCTCAACTTGAACACCTATCGCAAGCGGCAATCGGAAGTGTCAACAATGATAATGGTACATTACTTATAATTGCAACAATACTGTAAAATTAAATTTTAGCGTGAGAAATTATGCCTGTGAAAAATTATGATCATTATTGAACATAGGATATGATATATGATAGGATAGCACAGGAAGGACATGGGTAGCGTAGGATTGGAAACGACGATTATATATGTCATAGGTAAGGGACGAGGAGATTTCGACACCGCGGTCACGTTAATGAGCCTTCTCATGTATGCCCCCAAGGGGGGTGTCTTCCGGAATAAAGGACGAGGGACCCCCGAGTTAGCGATGCGTGGACGTAGTCAAGGTCTCTCAGGTTTACTCATATGGTAAGTGTGCTGAACTTGAGGCGTCCAACGAGACCACTGGCTAGAACCTGCAGTCGCCAGGTAGGTACTTTCCCCAGAGTTCAATCTACCGCAACGCCTCACATCAGCAGTCCGTCTTACACTTTCGGTCCTGTCAGGACTGTAAAATTAAACATGACATGAAATAGAAGAGCTGAAAATTCGTAGAAAGGAAATGTCTATCTGAGTATTTCCTTAAGTGACCAGGGGAAACAACAAAACAATCTCAAGGTTGGACCCTGGACCTTTCAAATAAGATTCTCAAGCGTTGTTGCCTGAACCACCCCGCTAGATGACATCCAAACTCACCAGGGTCCTGTTCCACAAAAGTATGCTCTAATACACTACAAATGTATGGTTTGTAACTTGTAGTTATTAGTAAAATTTCTGCTACAATTGTGCTTTACCACCCTGTACTTACAAGTGTACAAGTAATTTTTGTTATTCCGTTCCACAGAAGTATTAGTATTACTTGGGCAATGGTAATTTGTATGATACAATTGTAGAAATATTGGTAACTTCAAATACTAACCCAAAATTTATTATCATTTAAATGATTTTGGGAGCCTGTTGACCTAAATATGCAAAATATTAACGAAAGTGGTGATAATGATGAGTAGGAATATGTATAAAAAAGAATAAATAAGTTATTTATGTACAATGATAAAGTTAGGTTGGATGCAAATAAAATACGGTCTATGATTGATTGATATTGGTGTTTCCTGTTTCAAATGCATATTCAGATCAGCATCTTAGTTATGTATTTTTAAGGTTCTTACTACATGCCACGAAAATAATTTCTTCTCACTCTTCATTCTCTTTTAAAATAATATTTTTGACACAATTTTTCCAATTTTTTGCTAATAATGAGAACATGATTGTCAAGCAGTATAAACTAATAAATATAAAATATCAAATGACTAATAAAATAAATGATGAAGAGCAATTGTGAAACTCGATTTATTTGCTGTCTCTCAACGACTGAAATTGATGTTCTCAAATGCAGTCTTATAGCACCGGGGTCTCAAAGTGAATTATTGCACTTGAATACAATAAATACATAAAAATATTTAAATTATCATTATATCTGAGAAAAAATCAACACACATGCAGCAGAATGACAATAGTCCGCTCTGTACATTAAAAATTCCTAAGGAATGGACATAACCTAATTCAAGGTAAGACGATGTATAGCAAACAATTTTTCCTCCATCTTGCTTTTAAATGACGTCATTTGTAACTTTTTACTAACACTTTACAAGTGTCGCACTTCTTTCGTAGAACAGAGAGTTACAAGACCATGCTTTACAAGAACTTTTACTAATTCACTTGTGTGTACTAGACCACACTTTTGTGAATTAAGATCCAGAGTGAGCCTAAAATGAAAAGGATGAATTCAGCATATGATTAGAAAGGGCAGTAACGTCACTCTAATGGCACAGTATGCAAAATTTTACTTCATTAAAAATATTTCGTACCTAGGCTCGATAATTTTAAAAAAATATTAACTTTTGTTCAACACTCAAACGACATTTATCTGTTAGTGTGTGATTTTTTTCCCCGTTTCCATAGATATGACTTTAATTACTGAGTCCCAAGCATTCAACAAACAGCTGAAGTACGTTGTCATTTCATATCCGAACTGTATGTTCTACTATAGAGCCTTATCTTATGTAGCATTAAATCTCTCCATTGAACTTTGCCCATTATGGTGGAAGTCGCCCTTCTCCCCTCAATTTCCTATTCCTGTGCCAGCTTTGATATCGTTGCATCTCCCATTCTTTGCACGTGGCCGTACATTGCAATCTTCTTTGTCCAGCATCAGTTATTTCTTCTTCCGCTTCCATTAGTTTCGTATTTCTACATTTTGTACTTTCCCCCCTTCGATTTTCTGGCCGAATTTTTCCAGAAGTCCATTGTTAATGTTTCTTATTCATTGTCCGTGGTTTGCTACATGCAAGACCATACTCTCAACGATGATAAAAATGTCATTCTTTTGATTGTATTGTACCATTTCTATTCTCTTCCTTTTAACTTTTAACTGTTTATTTATGTTATGGTACATTTTGAAACTTACTGCTGTTTCGTTAATGTTATATGCCGAGAAATGCATTCCATACAAATATTCCATTTTTAGATCCAAGTTTTGAATATAATTCCTGCTTTATTTCCGTTTGAATTGCGTAAATCGAGCACTTCCGGTGCTAATACCCGGAAGAAAAAAAAAAGACGCAATGTATAGAGGCGGGTCACAAATATGTGAGGAGAAGGCAATGCGCTTCCTGTTTCATAGAAACCAGATCAAAATCTGGGGTACAGAGGAATTAGTAAAAGGCACAGAAAGTTAATTGAAATTGGTATAACATTGCATCAAAAGGGCTACGGTGGCCAAGTACAAGCGAAACGAATGTTAAATTTGTTCGTGCCGCCGCGCCTCCAGGCAATTGTTGAGTATTCGCCGCCAACCGCACACAAAGTTGGATAAGCGTTTACATTGTATGCTTATAAAGTGCAGATACTACAGATCAGTGAGTCAAAAGATGAACAGGAGCGTAATGAGTGCTCTTCGCATTCTATGCAGTGTTTTATTCAGCAATGATGCAGCGTTTCGTTTCTCCTTCTTTTTCCATTCCTTGAGCTATTATGTGTGTTCTTCCGCATGGATGTACCACGTGATTGGTTCATCAGACACTTCCTTTCTTATCTTCGGTTAAGGCGCAGCTCAGGTGGTATGGTACCTTACGGCTTTATAACTAGAAACCTTCTTCACTATATTTACCCAGTGACCCGGGTATTTTGTACGAGAAAGGGTCATTTCACTGTTTATAAGCATTACTTCATTTATAATACGACCGCCAGTTTCTAGATGAAACGCCGTGCTATACGTTATTGTTCACCAAATGATCACCGATCAAGGCAATTAACAGAAAGCGAGAGAAAGAGATTTGATGCAATATATGGGCACATAATAATAATTTAATCACCCATTGTTTTCTTAATTTTCCCGTGATTTGTGTGAACTAATAGTATTTATAAAAATAGTGGTAGTATTTCTATCAATAATAATAATAATAATAATAATAATAATAATAATAATAATGTTTGGGGAAGCGTCTCTTTCTTTCTTTCTTTCTTTCTTTCTTTTTTTTTTTTTTTTTTTTTACGACTATGCCCCTGCTTTGCAGTGAAGTTAGCTTGCAGTTGATTAGTCTGTTTATTTTTTATTAAGTTATTTTACGTGAAACATAGCACAAATTTTAACTGTTAAATGCTGTAAATCCTTGACAAGGAAATAAAATTACTCTTTCGCCAAAATAATCGTTCAGCTAATTGGTTGTCAGAATTTAATAAAAATTCCTTTTTATAGGTAATTTTAAATGTGCAAATAGATAAAGATACAAAGGAACTAAATTTGGTGTATATGGAACATGTGGAATCGACTGTAAATAAATCAATTTTGAGATTTTAATAGAAGATTTGTGGCTGGAATGGGAAAATTTCACTTTTTTTCATTAATACATTCTCAATTTTGTTTACAAACTGTACAACAGTGCTTCATACTACCCTACTATTGCCCTTTTTCCCGAAAGTCAATGAATGTTATGCCACGTGCGTCGCAGAAAAGAGGGCTCATAAGCTTACAAACTAAAGGGGCGGGTTTTGCTTTCTTTGGTGCATTGTTTTGGTTGCTCTTTTGTCTTTGGTGTGTAATATTGGACAGTTGTGAAAGGAAGCAAAAACTCTTTTGGATTATGTTTCAACAGTTCTAAACAATGCTTTGAAACATTCTATCTTTCAAGTTTGTTAACAGATGCGTCACCCATTTCTCAGATGACTTTCTCATTTGTACATGCAAAAAGTAAAAATTGTAACAAGACAACAGGAGACATCTCAGCTCTCTCATACATCTTCGTTCCACGATCGCTTAAAACTTTTGGGCGGAATTCTCAATAATTTCTGAACTTGTAAATCATGGGTTCATTTCATAAATCAAAAGCGCAGTGTTTCTATCCCCGTTATACAGATGCTGAAACTAACTCGTCTTTGATATCATTATTTTTTCTTTAATCAATACTTAGGATAAAGATAAGATCAAAGGTCAAATTTTGAAAAAATAAATCCAATTTTAGTTTTTAGGGTAAAAATAATTATTTGGATTTTTCTGCTTAATTTGGTATATAATTTTTGAACTTTTTCAATTATAAGTGTTTTTAATAACGTAATGCGTTTTATGTGACAAACTACTTTTTTAATACCCCACACTATTACTTAGTAATGAAAATAAATTTGCTGCCATTTGTTATAAAAAGCTGTGGTGTGATGTATTTTTAGTTAGATTAATGTTTCAAATGTCGATAACATTAATGGCTATTAGTTGTGTTTCATTTTTTACGCATTTGGAAAAGTTTATGTTTATTTTTATTGTTATA
The DNA here is from genome assembly GCA_030762175.1 of Metallyticus violacea. NCBI lineage: Eukaryota > Metazoa > Arthropoda > Insecta > Mantodea > Metallyticidae > Metallyticus > Metallyticus violacea. The sequence continues at coordinate 33,036,132 of CM060833.1, forward strand.
ATTTTCTTTCCCAGTTTTCTTTCCTAAATACGTCTAATATAACGCCGAGATCCACCAGGGTTTATAAAATATGTAAAAACAAAGAAAATATATATAAACGTCATTTAATAAAGCACGTATTGAAAATAATAGGCCTATTTCTGAAAATAATAATTCAGCGAAAGATAATCCAATTACTTACACTACCCCTAGTGCTTCCAATAAAAATTATGTGTGGTAACCATATGGAAGATATTGAAGGCAACAAAGGAGGTATTAATACAGTGAATGATACTTGAATATTTTAATTACAGTGTTAAGTAAAACTGTCTCCTGTGACGATAATATTACCTTGCGTCAATATGCAGGTGCAAGAAATGGATTGGAATGTAAATTGACAATTAGCTGTTTTAACTTTAAGACTATTTTAGTGTTAAGTGAAACATTTTCAACATATGTGCCCTTTTCTCACAAACTAATGAAGATAGGAACATGAAATTTTTACAGCTGATTTACATTAATACATTCATTGTGAGCTCTGATTTCAGGTCATTGGCATAATAACTTTTTGTACAAGAATAATAATATAATTTATTTGTATTAAAATGAGTGTTATAACTGTTATACAATTTATTATTTTTATAAAGTACATTCTCTAAGCTAGAGTTCAGAATTTATTGTGTAATGAAATACTGTAATACTTTCTGAAAAAGTACATACAAAGGAATTACTTCGTATTAGTAATATTGGGGCCTCTTATCTCACTTTAAGCGATTATTGAACTGGAAATAACTTATTAAATACATCATTTTGTTAATTTGTATTTTAAATTCTGTTTTTAATGGATATTATTCAGTTTTCCCTTATACGACAGAGTTTATAAAAACCTATATGGCCGATTTTGCTGGAAATATACGCCAGCACAGGTGGTCTTGAGATGCCAAGAAACGTAGCATCAAAGAAACAGCGATTAATTAACCGATCGTTAAATCCTTTATACCAAGTAACTGCCCACTTCTTCCCCTTAGATACGCTCTGCTTCAGTAGAATGTGTTCAGATGTTCCTTCTTTAACGAGGAACAAGAAAGGTTTGCCAAGAACTGGAAATGTATTTGCCAAATTAAATTCTGATTTATATAATGCTGGTCTGTTGTCTAGCGGTCACTTCCATAAAAAATTGTCGTTAGAGGAAAAATGTTCAGAAAAAATGTTGCGAAATTAAAGTTTTTGTGAATAGACATTTTTTAGTTTTTAATGTTTCAATATTCTTTATCCTGCAAAAGAAGGTTACTACATGAGGAACACATTTTTTTTTTTTTATTATTTCTGTCTTATTTGCCGTTAATCAATCAACTACATTTACTGTCAACTTGGTATCAATCAATTTTTCTATACGTATTTTTTAATGTTTCATTTTTGTTGCTTTGACTGCATTGTTCTTCTCATGGCATCTGCAGACTGCGCCTGAATACCTTAGCTGTAAGCATTTATAGATCTTGTGGGCACTTAATAATGCATTTCGTCTGTTAACTCTGCTATTCTGTTCGATATTTTATAAAGTTCTCGGATCAAATTTAAAATATAACATTTTGTTTTTATCTGAGAAAAATGGCATATAACTTGATTATTTTACGGTTATTTTTTCATTATAAAACTGTATTTTATTAATATATGTATGTACATCGCCTCTTTCCTTACTAGAATTCCTCAATAGCTCTGACTCTTCTTGTAAATATAGCATTGCTGATCATGAAGGAAACGAAAGAAAATTTAAACAAACATTTCTACCGGAAGCAATTGTGAATTTAGTTAGATCAATTTATAGAGACTTGGCATATCCTTATTTGTTAATAAAAGGTTTGTTTCAGGTTGACGCATATGTTTCTAGCCATTTTTACTTGTGGGTTGTTATTTTAGATGAATAGCATATAGAAATTAATATATTCTTCTCCATTATCTATGAATCTCTTCCAACGCTAATCTTGGATAGCAATGGTCGATTGTTTAGGAGCCACTCTATCAGATTGCGTTCAATCCCGGCCAGAGCCAATGGATTTTTTCGGGCGTAAAAATCCTAACTATGCCTTCCTTCGGAAGAGAAATACAGCCGTGGGTTCCATGTCTTACATTTACGGCACGAAAAAGAACCTTGAAAGAAGCTTGAAAGAGGAGGCCTGTGAGCAAAATTTACCGGCCGTTTCAAGCTCTAAATTGCATACACAAAACATTCGCCAACAAAACCTCATTCAAACTGCTACAAGCTACTACCTGCAGATGCATTCTCTGCCATGACTGCTGTCTTCTCCCAGTAGCTGCGCGCTGACTACTTTAAACTGATAAACATGTTACGGAAAAGGTGATGCATTTCATACCTCTCCACCGGCTATATTCAGAGCAGAGTCAATGCAAGATCCTAGTTTCATGTTTATGACCTTGATAAAATAACTGCATAATTTAAAGAACTTTAACGTTATCTTAAATACCGCTACGAATTTCATTTAGACAACAAGAGATGTCTTGTTTTTCCGGAAGATTTTCACTTGCGAATGAATTGATACCTCCCCGTATGTAGCGACAACTTCTTGACGTAGCCGTCTGAAGGAATGCATAACCTGCAGGGGATTCTCTCACCTCAGCTGCTTGTCATTCTTCAGAAACTTTTCCCGGAAGTAATGCAGATCCTAGGCCCACTCTGCAGGGAAATTGGTTTTACCAATGGGAAGTTACTGCTTAACGGCCTCACCACCTGCCGAGGAAAATCATGTAGCGCAGTTGGAACTGATACCGCACATTTATGTATTAATATTATACACACAATCATCGAAATGCCAGTCTCCGCTGTGAGATATACCTGAATCCTTTTGAAAAAGAGTATGGTATATTGGAAGGAATTCATTCTGCCGGGTATTGCAAACTGGGCGTTTTATTTAAGCGCTTCAAGATCACATGGATTGTTGCGATGCGTTTGTTTTAGTTTTATATACAATTAAAATCCCACGAATATGAATCTGTGGGTTTAGGGAGCTCCAAATACGAACTAATAACTGTGGCATTCCCATTTTCCTTTTCATACACGTCGCACAATTCTGGAAGAGTTTCTAGCGATGTGTGAAGTATCCCCGTCTAGCATAAAATATACATACTCTTCTATGCAGGTGTAAAATTAGTATAAAAGCTCGCCCAGGATTTACACTACTCCAGTAGCCCCTAATATTTTGCATATTAATACATCGTGCGATATTAAAATAAGCTTCCATTGTGAAAAACATTAACTTACGTTCAGTAAGTCCCTGAATAAAATGGCTACGGAACCTCACTCATTTTGTCGTAGTCCAAAAGTTTTACTTTAAGTACAGCAGTAACTTTATATAGTTAAAGATGCAGCAGCTGAGAGGCTTTATACGCACTGCCGACATATACACCAATTTGAAAGTTAATCTTGTCAAAGACTTTCTAGAGGAGAGGAAAACGCTTGGCCCCGAATTTCGTTCACTAGTCTGAAAATTGCACTACCTGATGGAGATGTTACTTCTGGAAACATAACAGGAAAGTCTTTTCTGCGGTACTCGTGTGATTTGTTTTGCACACAACAATCTTTAATAAATATTCTTTGTTCTAGCGTACACATGCCACTATCTTGACCCTTCCACAATACACAGACACAAACGAAAAATCAACAGCACTGCCTACAGAAATGTAACTAAAACAGTTGGCTTGATAAACACGACTGAGCATGAGCAATTGCCTGTGTCAGAGGAACTTTTAACTCCAGTCTTACTGGGAATCGCTCATCCACTAAAGCTCAACCGGTCTCCGCCAGTGTACATAAACTACGATTGCGTAAGGGAACAAGGGCATATGTCGTATTTTAAGTCAGTGGTATGTTTACTTTGGGGATATTGACATGTTCGGTAATTTTATTATTGATAAAGTGTACCTGTATGTTTAATCTAAACTGATTGCAGTCAATAGTGTAACATATGTAATACACGTTTCAATTAGGATGTTAACATATTAATGGAAACAATTTTAATATGCTCTGGTTTTGAAGTGAACGTTTTTGGGTTCTTGTGAGCATGCTAATTGCAATTTTTAAATTAATATAAAGTTTAGTTTATTTTTATGATTATTACGTGTGTAATTATTTTAAGCTACATTAGTTTTCAACGATCACTATAACCAATATTATATAATTATTGTTAAGTATTTAACAATTCTATATTTTTGCTTTATTTTCTCATTTTTTATTGGTTCTCAAATTTTCCTCTCAGTGGTAGTAATAGTATTAGTAATGGTGGTGTTGAGGGTGGTAGTAGTAGTAGTAGTAGTAGTAGTAGTAGTAGTAGTAGTAGTAATAGTTGTTGTTATTGTTGTTTTGTTGTTGTGTATTAGTTACAAAATATATTTGTTACAAATCCAATTCATCCATGTCACACGAGTCCTAGGATCGTGCATGCTTTCCCAATACACTAAGAAATACATGAAATTGCAAAACCAATATTTACCTCTTAAAAGACACTATATATATTGAAATAAATAAATGGAAAAAGACAAAAAATATATGAGATATTTTGTTTTAAATATATAAATAAAATAAACAGAAAAGAAAACATTACAAAAACAAATAAACTTACACTTCCTCACATATGTGTATGTGTGTGTGTATTGTATATATATATATATATATATATATATATATTCTGATTCATTATCCCTACCCCCTTTTTCGGTTGTCTGCCTCTTCCGATCTGAGTTGTTTCACTTTGTTTAACATTTAACTTACTCCCTCCTCCTCCTTCCCACATGCCAGTAAAGTCCAGCATTGCCACTGCCCTTTCCTTCTGTTAACAAACGGAGTCGGTAGATATCTGTTTCTCCATTCTTCCGTCCTCTTGCAGTATTTCGGGTAAACACCAGCGCAGAAAGAATTATGGTGGCCATGTTCTGGGACAGCGATGGAGTAATCCTTACCCATTGAGTTCCAAAGGGCACTACAGTGACAGGTGCATCCTACGAAGATGATTTGAAGAAGAAGCTCCTTTCAGCATTACGTACCGGAAAAGGCTGCACGTGTGCTCTTTCACCAAGACAACGCCCCAGCGCACCGGGCATACGTGACGCAGCGGTTTCTTCAGGAAAACAACTTTGAAGTGCTCCCTACTCACCTAACATCACTCCAAGCAACTTTTGACTGTTTCCAACGATAAAAGACACTCTCCGTAGTCGCATATTCACTAGCCGTGCCGCTATCAGCTATTTTCCAGTGGTCAAAATAGGCTCCTACAGAGGCGTTCGCAGCGGCCATGTAATCATGGCGTCTACGTTGTAAAAATGTATGCGGCTACAGGGAGACTACGTCGAGATGTGACACAAAGTTCATAGTTTTCGTGTGATTAGTTAGTGAGAAACAAATCGGACCTCTTAGGACGGATCCTCGTACCCTACTTGTCTGCTATTTTAGTCATCCTATAAGCGCCTAATCTGACTCAGGTGAGCCCCTGTCCTCTCAGTAAGTTAAAGGCCTTTACTACGCCATAATATTGGCTCCTTAATCGTAGTTCCCTTTTCCAGTTACTGTACTTAATCAAGTGAACATTATAAATCAATATCTTCTTCTTCCTTTTCAAAAAGTTCTGAGTGGTTATTTGTTTTACATGTGTCTGACAACAAAGGCCTTATAGTTTCAAATTATATTATATTTTATGGCAAGAAACAAAATTTACATATTCCATTTAATAACATTTAAAATATCTGAATGGTTGTTTCGGCAAAACAGATATTTTGCTGTAATTATTTTCCTTCTCTGAAATTCCACTAACTAAACCAAAATAAATGTAGTGTTAGGCTTTGAAATGAATAAATTAACAGCATTGATAACAATTCTTAAACACAATTCCAGTCCACATGCCAGTTTTGCAAACAAACGTCAACTCCGGGGAAACATCGTTGGATGAGAGGAGAAAAATTGGTTGCCTGTGCCATCATGTGTGAAATAATAATTGGGAGCGTTCTCCTTCTGTAGAGACGGAGGAGGAGGAGGAGAAGGGGGCATTTGTGAACAGTAAACAAGTCAGGCTGTTGTTACAGGGAGCTGTGCACTTTAGTCCACCTTTCGAAAGGGAGAGGGAGGAAAGTGTCAGCACTCTGAGTGTCTGCAGAGTAAGGTAAATATTGACAACGATTAGCAGACCCATAAGAATGACAATGTAAATAATGCAAGTAATGAAAAGCTAACGTTCTGCATCTTGTTCCAACCTCTAGATCTTAGATCTATCTCAGTGTATCTTTGTATGACTACGAGCCAAAAACCAAGTAAAATATGGCGGTCGTATGTCAGCTGTCATATGACAATAAAGAACAGTGTGTGCTATTGCTTCATCCAACAAAGAAAACAAATGTCATTACAGAAAGCGGTGTTTCGTCTTCTGGCTGCTGATCGTGTTTCAGTTTTCGAAAATCACAGACGCATGACAAACGTGGCCGTGTTCGCTTGCATTTCGCTTGAAGGAGTGCTTCAAACAATGCTGAAAAGAATTGCCTTCACTTCACAGCCGAGACAAGTAAACCGTATGATCATGGAGATGCCCAGCCCAGGTTGACAGAAAAGGAAGTGAGAAAAAGTACTTGGGATTCTCAAAGTAAGAATTTCAGAGATAAGAACGCACGCAAAGATTCTTTGGGTGAAATTGCTTCTGTCTGGATATTCGATACATAACTTAAAAGTTCAATACAATAGGAAATGACGAAAATAAATAAATCAAAAACTTCTGGTTCCACCCGAACGGAGTAATTTGGATGGAAATGCTTGCGGCGAAATACTATTACTTTTATGGTTAGGGACTATTCTAAAGTAAAGTAGGATACAAATTTAGAAATATCGCCCAAAGAGGAATAATTAACATAGTGTCGTTGTATATTTTCAAAAAGTCCTGATGTTCTCAATTCCAAGCACGAAAGTGGTTACAAAATTAATTAATTTCTTATTGGGATTTTTGGGTTTGCATTGAGAGTGTCTGTTTCTTTGTTTTCCACTGGGGTGATACAGGATTGTATACGGAAGGAAGAATATTTTTTGTTTTTGAAGTTTTGAGCAAGGTTTTTAGTTTTACAAATATATATTTAAATGTAATTTTAAACTACAGGGCGTGCCGCACTTTGTACTACATTAGTGGATTTTCCATTCTAAAACTTCCACATTACTTACTCACGAGTGACAGTAACACGCACTATAATGACTTTAGCCATGTTAAAAATGGTATCCATCTGTATTAAGACATTCCTGGCATCTTCGGATGAAATTTCCGAACCCATTTGCTGTATAACACGTCTTAGAGACTTCTTTGGAAAGCATTCGAATGATGCACCATTTTCGTAAATTTGTTTCCTCTGTTAGAACATTTCATTTTCGCTTCTTAGGTTTAGGTTTAGCGATCCCGTTGTTCTAAACTTATTAACCAGATAGCTAACAGTTTCTCTACCTGCAATTGGGATACCAGGAAATTTCTCCTGAAATTCTTTACATGATACATATGTACCGTACATAAAAATTCTTTGTTCAACCGTGAATTTCTCGGTAGGCATTTCAGTGAACTAATACAAATAATCTAATGTAATTCACACACAACATTCGTGTCTTGAATAAAATTTCACTTTTGAGGGCACAATGAACAAACTCTAGTCTTTACAGCTCGAACAGAAGGCAGCAACTGACACAGCATAACATCTGATAAAAGTAGCATTTAGCGGGTCATTCATCGCTAGTGCACTACTGAAATAATACCGAGGTCACTGCAGTGCATGTGAACTGAGCGTGTATGCGATCTAGGCCGGCTATAATTGGAACACATAGTATTATTTCAATTACTTTAATTTAAGGAACATTTTCGAAGTTTGAGTTCAAATGACAACGTCATTTAGAATTAAGAGTTTAAAGAAATACTATTTAAGTCATTTATATTTATAATTTTTATAACGTAAAACTCAATACAAAATTTTAACCAAAGTATTAATCCAGTAAATGTACTCATTACAATATTTTTGGTAGAGCTTAGCTTTTCAGTTTTATTTTCCTTTACAGTTTGTAAAATTTTCTGATCTTACTGCTGTTGTAATTGGAATTTGTGTTCTGTAGTTGCAAATACAGACATAAATTCACTTAAGACGCCGCTTAGAGACGCTGATAATACATTGATCGTATTTCAGTCGAGCTTGCAATGCAATAAACTGTTCAGAAGTACATTTTAGCCCTTCTTGTGCACTATCGGCTATAGCAGGACGTAAATTTAGTTTATCGGTCTTCCAACCAACTGTGCATCATTGGACATACGAGGCTCAAAGGATTGCATCAGAATACAGCTTCCGATATTCGCAAGCCCCGGGGCGTGTGATAGAGATGGGAAGGCTAGCTTCATGTTTGCTGCCTAATTTCAGTTACAGGTACAATCGCATATCATTTGGAATTTCTACATATCCTTGTGAACAGAGAGAAAATGTGGAGCGTGGCTAGCCATATTAAATCGACATTTTTGGAACAGGCTGTATTTATGATCTATGCTGTTACTAAACAAATCTTAGTCATGTATGATCTTTAGGTTTCTGATTTGATATTTCAAATCATCATAAACTGAACAAAATAATATCTTTAGCACTAAATATAGTCACCATCGCTAGCGAGGATTTTCTGCCTATGTAATGCGAGAATACAGGATGATTCAAAAGTCCTTCCCTGGTTTCGAGGGTCGTTAGAACAGTACCCATGACAATCATAATGGAAACGCTATAACAAAGGAATGTACGGAGTGTACACAATGATTATAGCGGATTTAAACCAGTACTTTTTCTCTGTATTATACAATATAATTTTGAATCATAACTTAAATTGAAGAGTAAATGTGGAAGTTTTAATTCTACGTGCGCAGTTTTGTAGACATTGTAACGAAATAAACAAAATACAACTCGCTTGCAAAAACCTTTTTATATCTTGGAAATCGTGAAACATAATCCAGTCCAGAGGGGGTATAGGCGAAGATTTGGTCTTAACGCCTCTTCTGGTAACAACATTCGTATGTGATACAATCAAATCCAAACGACGGTGTGTCTCTGTAAAAGAAAGAGTCCCGAACGTTCGCGTATGTATATGAGAATGTGTAGTCAAAATAGTTTTCGCGCGCAGTTCTAAAAAATCTGAGTAGCAGGGAGTCCAGAACTAACAATTTCAACAATGACAGTGTGGAAGGTGTTAAGAAAACATCTCCAACAGAGACCATATTGTCTACAATTGCTAAAGGTCCCTACATAAAGGCAAAAATTCCCCATCGTTGGATTGGTTGTCATGATCCGAACGCCTTGGCTTTTCTCCGTTGGTCTCCGAGGTCCCCAGATCTGACCCCCCCCCCTCGTGGGGTTACATAAAAAATTGTGCATACATGCCACCGCTACCTGCAGACCTAACTGAGTTGAGAGGGAGGATTATTGCAGAAGTTTGATCAGTTACACCAGACAGTGTGGCAAGAAATGGACTACCGGCAGGATGTATGCCGTGTCACAAATGGCTCCCATGCTAAATACTTGTGATTAGTGTTATGGTAATTTCCACAGTTTTTCTTGAGTTTAAGTTATGATTCAAAATTATATTCTATACACAGAGAAAAATGTAAGTTTAAAACCTCTAAAATCATTCGTGTATACCCCATAGATTGATTTCTAACTTGCCCCCCAAAACATTATTTATACAATTTAAACAGAAAAATAATAATTTATATCATATTTAAATAACAAGCTTATATCAGTGTATTGAGTACTTCCCCAAGTTTTGTACATACCTACATGTCCTGTGTTGATGACGCGGCAGTGCACATCCGAACATCTGACGGTCGTTATCAGCGTTATCGTTATCAGTGACACCACGAGTTATTCTCTATCGCATCTGTGCTAAATCATGTGGTAAAGGCGGCACTAACACAATATATTTGATATAATCCTATAAAAATCTCATGGGGTTAGGTCAGGTGACCGTGGAGGTCATAAAGGAAAGTCATCTCGAGTAGTACGTTAAATCCAACGACGAGGAATTTCAACATCGAAGTTTTCACGGACGTTCATAATGGAAATGAGGTGGAGCCCCATCTTACTGATAAATAAAGTCATGATTATCTGCAAGTAATTGTGGCATTATCCACTGTTAAACAATATCCAGGTACACTGAACCAGTAACAGTTTTCTTCGCAAAGAAAAATGTTCCGTACACGTTTGACAAAGAAGTAGCACAAAACACATTGAGTTAAGCGGAATCTACCACTTTGCTGGACACATAAAACGCGGTCTTATTGCTAAAGACCTGTTCCTCAGTCAAACCGTCTTCTTCTAGCCTCTCTTGAAAATCAACACAGCGATGAGTGTGATCCTCTCAGCGCCTGCAACAGTTGTATTCAGCATGATTTCACTTTAAATCGTTGACGTTTATAAACAATACTAATGCAATAAATTCTAAAAAGGTCGGTCTTGGTGGTGTAGTAGTTACCATACTTGCCTCCTAAACCCAAGATAGCGGGTTCGAACCCGGCCAGGACCGATGGATTTTTTTCGGGGCGTAAAAATCCTAAGTATGGCTTCCTTCGGAAGGGAAGTAAAGCCGTGGATCCCGTGTCGTACATTTACGGCACGAAAAAGAACCTCAAGCCTGAAAGAGAGGCCTCTGAGCAAAATTTGTCGGCCGTTTCACGCCCTGAGTTGAATGGGACGCTGATGACCTGAGATGTTAAAGAGCGTCCTTAAATAAATCAATCAAAAAAAAATAGTCTAAATTTAACAATATAACCAACGTTAAAACGCTACCTGCGGAATGTGCAATTTCTGGCTTGCGCGACTTTTAGGGCTCCTAACAATGCTTCTCGCACGCGCTCAATGGTCTCAACCAACACTCTTGCCCAGCGTGTTCGTTGTCTATTACACAAGTAGCCAGTATTTTCAAACTTTTGTACCATGCAGGAATTTTTTTCGCTGTAGGTGGTTCTTGCTGATGTTTCGCAAAGAATCATCCTCGTTCAGTCACAATGGGCTCACATTTAGCAATGTGTAGCACGCGGAAAGCTTTGTGTGCACCAGTGAACGCCATGTTTTAGCTATGACTGCCCTCTACAACTACGCCATAGCGCCTAATACGATTGCAAACTTAGAGAGAGATGCTCTTTCCATTGATATAAGTGTCTCCGTTATGTCTGTCGTGGTTCCTGTTTTATCGACTCCGAAACCAGGGAAGAACTTTAGTTAGATTCCTCGAATATTTTGAGACTTTCTTAGGACGAGAAACAAAATAATTCGTGCACTACAGCATATATTCGGAACTTCTATCATCAAAGGTGATTGTCCAAGGAAAGGAATAGGCGATAATGTACAGGTGCAATATCTGTAGAATAATCCCCTAAATAAAATGCATAGCGCTTCGCAGGCCAACTCAACTGTATGGGATCTAGCATTGTCATGCGAAAGAATAACCCCTCACGACTCACTATTTTCAGTTTTTCATGTTTACGTTGCACCTGGTTGGAATACCAATGACATTAATAGTTAACCTGCCAGTAGTTAACGATGCACAATCCACCAAACACTTCCTTTGGTGAAGCGGTAGTTTCGGTTATTTAGAGATAGATTCCTAATGATAGTGTCTTGAAGTATTGTAGAGGATCCAATTCTCGTCTCGTTTCACCAGTTTATAAAAAAAAAAGGATTCTTCTGCTGACGTGATAAGAATGCAAAGCAGGCGCCAACACTTGCCACCTTCTGAGATAAGAGGGTAGGTCCATAAGTTTCCGGCCCCGCCAATAAGGATTATCGCCTTCACAGAAGCCTTATCTGGTGTCATACTTATCTGTTAACTAAATAATTGCAGTTGTAACTTCCGAATCATTTGTTGTTAGCCATTTTTGGAGGAGCTCTGCCGTGGCAACGAGAGAGAAGTTCTGCAAAGCATTGTTACAGGAAATGAAACTATGGTCATTTATTATTATCCGAAAATCAGTGAAATCAGATTATTAGGAGTGTCAGTGTACCTGAAACCTAAAATTTAAAAATTACTCTAGCGGCATCGATATTTTTTATTTTCGCAACGAAACCCCATATATATATACCATTCAAATAAAATAAGAAAAGAAGTTTTTGTAAATCAAAAAATCATATCTTTAGGAGGGGAAGTTTCTCTGAAAACTAAAATTTAGAAATCGCTCTAGCGGCACCAATATTTTTTTCTTCATAACAAAATTCAGATTATACCATTTAAATAAAATAAGAAAAATAGTTGCCGAAAATTAGGGAAAATGGATCATTATAAGTAGGGATATATTTGAAAACCGAAATTTTAATCGCTATCTTGCGCTTAACTTTCTCTATATTGTTTTAAAATTAAAGACAAATTAATTCAGAATGTAAACTGTATTTATAACGATGCATATGTTTTATATTTAACAAAAGTATCGTCGTGAAAATAGCAACTGTGAAATATTAATCTAATATATGTTTGAGAATTCTATTTTTATGCAAGAACGCTCTGTAATAACCTTCAGAATACGTTTGCGTTACATGTTTTTTACTACAATTACATTTAAATTAAATTTCATTGCCAATGAAAATCGATGTAGCTTTCGATTGTTTTTATGTTGGTTGTGTATATTTGCTTTACATTGTAATTGCTTTTAAATAGTAATATGTTACTATTAGTAACATAGTAATAGTAGTAATATGTTATCGTTTTATTGAAATATATGAACATCTTACATACACAATGTAACTGGAAACTTTGTTAGTTCTCTCTATTTTAGTGAATGTAAAGATGATATCATGGTTCAGTTCATAAATATGGTTCAATTTAAAAATGTTTAAAAATACCCATAAAGTATAGCTTTGCCTATCAGTGATCATATATTTCACTTAATTAATAGTATACCATTAATTATGTGATTTAACCTAAATAATAATAATAATAATAATAATAATAATAATAATAATAATAATTTCTCTTTTGTGATATTTATAGGTTGCAAGAATTCTAATTTTGTTCTCCTTATACTACATATAATGCCATATTTTTTTTATTTCATTAATAGATCATAATTTGCATTTTATATTGTTTTTTAAAGTTACTCCAATTTTGTGAGAATTTCGCTTAGATTAAGCAAATCCTGCGTGACAGGCTTTGTTGCGCATTTGCCAATGCTTCAATTTGTGCATTGTGAAAAAATCGACAGAACTTTAATGGTCAACTATATAATTATTGTACCTAAAACCCTTACGTGTAAACATGTCTTGAATTTGACCGATAATTAGAAATATCAATTTAATCCATTAGCATTTGAATGTAAAAAGCGCTCTCCGTGAGTATAAATTAAGGAATACTTCTTTCTGAAACAGTCTGTATTCCTATCTTCAGCACTGAAGCACTTGCATTCTGAACGCCTGGAGAAAGCTGTAATTGTGAAAGTTATAATAAGTAAAGTTCAAGGAAAGCGAGGTAAAACATCTTTTTCCGTGAGCTTATTAAGAAGTAAGGAAACATCGGGGCAAACGTCATGAGAGATCGTCATTCAGATGTAATCTCTTGTGACAGTGTTTTGTTTCAACACAAGCGTACCAACCACAAGAAAATTAGCTCATTAAACTGATTTATAAACTAAAACTTCCCATGAAATGTTTGAATTTCAAACTCTATATGTAAAATAAAAAATTAATAAGACTTGAAGTAGGCTTTAGTTAAAAATGTGAGTTATTTTTTCTTTATTTGCATTATTTAAAATACCTTTTATGGCAGATCTCAAAATTACTCAGAATATTATATCTTCTAATGAAATGTTGCTCATTTTTAATAAAGTGCTAACTAACCCTCCCGAAAACTTTAATAGTTTTAATTGGATCAAATATAAGCACTTATATGGAAATAATAAAACATTTTTTCAACACTGATAAATAAATCAATTAATTAATTAATCAGAGTAAAATCCACAGCAATTATGATAACGTGTGTATAAACTTCAAAATTCACCTACAAACTTCATTTCGTTACTCTGGTATCATTCATATAACCTTTCCAAGGTTTAATAACGAAAACAATGTGTCGTTTTCAAATGTGTGTACTATAATTAATTTTAAAATTTTCTGTTTCATTCACATTTTAAGCTGTAAAAATTGAAGCCTATTCCTAATAAAGTTACACATAGCTTAAAAAACATTTAATCACGTGCTGAGAGATCCTGCTCAGAAGTTCTTTGAACGTAGAACACGACTATCTTTCATTATACAACGTATATTCTTTAAAGTGATATATACATCGCATAGTATGATTCATTATTTATGTGCCATACACAGTATGTTGTGCTATATGAAATATTTTCCACATATGAAACCATTATAAATGTACCTAAATGCTCATTCATACGAAAATTCTAGTTATATCTGTTAAAAAATTATAATGTTCAGTACCTCGTCAAAGTATATGCAATACATAACAGCTATATTTTATAAAAATAAGAAAAACCCCCCACAGGCGCTGCATGTCATTAAGGCGCGAACTCGTGATCGGGAGGTCTGGGGTTCGAATCCCACTAGGACTGTCCTCCCTGACTGAGGTTTTTTTTCAGGTTTTCCTCAGTCCTCGTAACTGGCAAATGCGGAGCAGGTACCTTAAACTTAAACCTGGAGCGCTTCCTTCCTTTAAAAAAAATTCTTTCCCAATTTACCATTTCATTTCATGTAATCACCGCCTTTGGTGCCTTAGTAGTAAAAACGGGCGTTAAACACTAACACTAAGAAGAAGAAACGAATTCATTTATAGATTCTTTTACAGAGTAGCAAGTCAAGTTCTGTATTCCCTAAGAGTAGATTTATATTTTTGTTCTCACTGGAAAATAATTCGGTTTGAAATTGTTTGAAACAGTAAAAATTAATATTCTCACTCGTTCATAATTGACTCCCTTGTGGTAACCAATGGGTCTATGAACGTTTATTTTTTGTTCCGTATTGATATTAAGTGTAAAGTATTCTTTGTACAGATAGAAAGTGTATAATTATTAGGAAATGTCAAAATATTATTATTTTTAAATATACTCTTAAATGAAGTTCTGTTGTTAGCCCTGTTTTAGCATAAAATTCTGCTTGCTTTCAACGAAATTACTCCTAATGAGTATATGGAGGAAGCCTTAGAACTGCTTGAAGGATATGGATAGATAGTAGATAATTGCGCAATGCAGGAAAATTATTTCGCTAGAATTACACCCGGGGCTAAAATCAGAGTAGTGGGTCAAAACAGGGACCAAATTCACTAGCCAGGGATTCGAGTGACTCAGACTAGGGACATGGCGGATGATTAAGGTCGCCGACGAAAATGAGCTGAGAATTTGCTACATCCTTAAGGAGGGAAATCATGGAGCCAAACAGAGCCAGATGGGAATGCTGGGCTCTGCGAAGAGGCGAGAATAGGTATAATTTTTAAGCTGAGTCAGAAGGGGCTAAGCAGAAAACCAGAATTAAAAGGATTAAAGTTATGTTGTTATTGGATTGCAGATAATAGATGAAAGGTATAGGAGCTACAATTCGCCTTCTCTCATTACGCATGTCACTCAGTTCTTTGCCTACCAGCGGTGATTCGTGGCTTGTTTTCTTGCTTATTTGTATTGGCCTAGTGGGGTGCGATCAGCGATGCTTGCTTGTTGACTTTTCTGACTGTCGTAGTCGAAGCGCAGCTGTTCCCGAGTATGTGTGTGTTGTTCGTTTCTTAATTCGACGCGTACACATTGGGACACGTGTGTTTACAATGGCACTGCGTGCCTTTATGTATACGATTCATATGTACGGATGAAAGAATCATAGAACCATTTTTTTGGCAAACAGTTGATTCTATTTCTTATATGAATACTATGTGACTTTTTTCAGGGAATTAATCGAGAGGTAGCGTGGTAATGTATTTTTTCAACAGGACTCTGCCACTGCTCACATTGCGAATAATTCCATTAGAGCAGTTCACAATGTGTTTCCACAAGACAAAGTTATTGGTCGGGATTTGTGGCCTCCTCTGTCCCCGGTTTAACAGCCTGCGATGATTATCTCGGAGGTAAATTAAAAAATACCGTGCACAAAGGGAACCATATAAGAACTCAAAGGTAATGTTCGTCAGGAAACTTCGAATTTCTCAAACTGAACTACAGCGAGTATAATTTCCTTAAGAAATGCCAAAAATGTATGGAGAATGAAGGCGGGGAGTTTCAACACCTCATTTTGATAATTTGGTAAGTAATGAGGCTCTTAAATTGGTTTGCTTTATTGTTTTATCCTTCCGCTAGTAACCGAGACGCGGCTGGCCGGCTAACCGGCTAACGATCGGTGCGCCAGCCCATTGGCAAAACACTTCGGGGGATAACAAAACTGATCGCACGGTATTTTTATTAAATAGATACTTCTAAATTTCTGTCAAATTCAAGAAATGTTTACATGTAAGGATATTAGGTACGATAATGATATAATTGACCATTGAAGTTCTGTCGATTTTTTTGCAATGTATAAATTGAAGCATTGGCAAAAATTAAATGCGCAACAAATAAAAAGGGGTTCCGTAATCTACGCGAATTGGATGTAAGTGCTTGATAATTCCGATGTCTTTTGATAACAAACGAGGAAGTGAGGGAATGAAATGCTTTGCAAGTGTGACATTTCTAATGTTAATAAATTAATTCTTTTCGTTGTATTTACTTGTTGTTTTATTGTTAATATATACGTTTATTATATACGTTATTATAGAATATTTAATATCAAATCCCATATCATTATTAAATCGAACAAACGGATTTATTGTGATAGTGTTGTTGGAAATAAATACACCACTATGACTTTGACTTGCGACCTCTAGGCACATAAGGACTCTTCTTCTAGGTGAACTTTACATTGTTGTTTTATTTACAGACGCTCTTTAACATCTCAGCTCATCAGCGTCCGGTTCAATTCAGGGCGTGAAACGGCCGACAAATTTTGCTCAGAGGTCTGTTTTTTTCAGGCTTGACGTTCTTTTTCGTGCCGTAAATGTACGACACGGGACCTACGGCTTTACTTCCCTTCCGAAGGAAGCCATACTTAGGATTTTTACGCCCGGAAAAATCCATCGATCCTGGCCGGGTTCGAACCCGCGATCTTGGGTTTAGATGATAAGTATGGTTACCACTATACCACCAGGACCGACAGGTGAACTTTACAATAAGCCATTTTTACAGATTTCTAAATTAAATGCTCTAAAGATTTGTGTTTATAAAAAAGAGTGATTTTAATTAAATAGGGTAAAATGGCGAATTTTGGCATGAAAGTTATTAAGCCTAGGGACATCATATTTCACAAAAAGGTTCGTGTTTATACGCAGTATGTGTATAAAATATATTAAAATTTTAAAAAACGGTTTTAATTTTCCATGCAATTTCATGTGGAATCGCCCATTTGTAGATGTTATCAAAGCTGCAACCTAAAGACAGAATCACCAGGCTGTAAAAAAGAGTAATTTAAATATAGAATATAGCCAATGGAAAATAAGTAAATGTGTTGTTAATTAAATATACTGCATATTAGTGCTAGAGCTAGGGATATGCTTCAGAATAAACTGCAAGCGTAATAATGGGAGCCATCAACACGAGGAGAAATACTGCCTTAAACTGCGAGTGTCGCTAGTTAACGAAAAAATAAAATCAATAAGCTTATAATTTATTTAAACACCTCTCCAACAGTAAATGGCGCTCCATTATGTCATTAAAATTTCAATAACAATGAAGCACATGTTAATCTGCCCTAAGTCTCAATAAATTGATTAGGGAGATAAATGGAGGTGCCAATTATTTAAATCTATGGAAAAAAACATATAAGTTTTTCCCCTAAAAGTGTCCCATTACATTAAAAAGCTCTACAGATTTTTTTCCCGTCAAATTATATATTAGGTTCTCTGGGCTATAACTTTGGCATTTTGTAAGATTTTCATTGTTTTCTCTTGCACCCAATGTTATTTACAGGCTGCTATCGTCATTATTATGTGCATTGTCAGTTGCAATACATAATCATAAAACGGAGGTAACAAAGTTAGAGATCAGAGTCTGTAGATTATAAAGCTGTTGCCGCTGCTCGAAGAATGTGTGAGGTGGAGGTGTTAGTGAGAATATAGCACAATGGTGGTTTCAGCATTTCAATAATGGAGAATAAAACACTAAAGAACTAACGTATTGAATATTGAGAATATATCAAATGTTGGAAGAAAATCCACATAAAAAGACTCGTAGGCTCTCATAAGAACTTGGTGCATCGAAGGATGTCATATTCGACACTTAAAAACCATACAGAAACTGTAGATGAATTAACGCAAGCACAGGTCCAACGTACAGTGGAAATCTGTCGTCAGTTTAACCCAAATGCCATAAATGATAAATTTATCAAGAAAATAGTCATGTGTGATTAAAAATGGCCATATTACCGCAATCCTGATAGCAGTTTGATACTAGTTAGCCTGTCAAAGTCATTGCTAAACAAAATTGGTTCGATCCCGAAGTAATGTCATGTGTCTGGTGGAATTTTGAAAGGGTGAAGTACTGGGAGTTTATTTCAAACGGGTATGCAGGTGATGAAAAGCTTTATTCTTAACAACTGGAACGAATTCATTAAATTTAGAGACAGAGATATCCAACAACAGAAATAGAGTTCTCTTGCAGTAGGACAAAGCTGAACCTCATATAGCGCAAACAAACGTATAAAAGTCCAGAAATTGGAATGGATCTAAATGCAGCATTTAATCCTGTTCTTACCACCTGTTTCGATCCATGGCTTCAAACAGATGTAGAATTGCAACTCCCATTCGTGTAATACTCTGGATGATTTTTCCTTCGCGGGACTGCTCCAACTGCACTTGGCCGCAGTTGGCTGAGCTGTAATTCTCGTTTCGTTCCCACACTTCAAAACACAGGGGAGCCAGAGGAGAGGTCAGCACGAGTTTAAATCCAGGAACGTGTGGACGTGTTCTTGTATATTTGAATTAAGTGTTCATTAAATGGGAGAAGACATTACGTGCAATAGTTGAAAATACTTAATAGACGTTCGCGAGATAAAGATAGGCAAAATACTGATACTTAATGCTCAGAAAAGATATCGCTTAATCTGCAAGTTCAAATAGAACATGTTTGCGGGGGGGGGGGGGTTATCTAGATGTCTGTGGGAGAGAAGAAAGAAGTGGTCTCGCAGGGTTCAGATTAGAGGCTTGAAAAGGAAACAAAGCAGTTAAAACTCTCGGGAAAAGAATTTACCCATTGTGCGATACCTGGAAGATATTCTGGCGGAATGAAAGGAAACACAGATTTTAAGAAATGAGCATTTACTATCAAAATTTCTGGATTACAACAGAAGTTTCAATGTCTGCATGAGATACACACACACACACACACACAAGTCGGGAATATTTCTAGCGAAGACACCACAAAGAATTTTAATGGCTATAGTGAAGAAAGAGGAGTTGGGGAGGGATGTAAGTAAAGAAAAGGGGAGCTTAGGGGTAAGGATTCTATTCATGTATGTATATATTTATGTAAAAGTACTCATAGAAAACGTGCGATGTAAGTACATAGATACGTTTGTATACATGTGTATATGCATGTATGTGTGTATGTATATTTTAATTGTTACAAAGACGATATTACCATGTATGGTTGTAAGGTCATGCGACAGTTGTAATTACTTGTGTGTACATTAAAACTGCTATAATAAAACCACCACCACTACTACTACTACTCTACTACTGCCACTACTTACCACCACCACCACTACACTACCACTAAGTGTTCATTAGAAGGCGTAACAAGTATGCTCGTGATATATGGAAAGTGTTTTAAGATATTTAACTTCCAAGCGCAGCTCAATTCACAGATTGGTAAATAAATTTCGTGAAGTAGAAAAT
Source organism: Metallyticus violacea (assembly GCA_030762175.1). Taxonomy (NCBI): domain Eukaryota; kingdom Metazoa; phylum Arthropoda; class Insecta; order Mantodea; family Metallyticidae; genus Metallyticus; species Metallyticus violacea. The sequence continues at coordinate 33,056,059 of CM060833.1, forward strand.
ATTCTTGAATGAATACGCACAGTATACATAACATTAGACATGCTCTGGAACGTTCCCATAAAAATCACTTCAACGTCTTTCTCAGCAAACGGGAAGTGCCCATTCCTCCGTTCGAACAGCTACAAAACTCCTGAAGTTAAAACCCTATAGAATTACTGTAGCGCAAAAACTTAAACCGGCTGACCCTGCACTCAGGAGCAGATTTTGTTAATACATTTTAAATAGTGTGCATGAAGGAGAAATTGACCCAAAACTAATTTTCTTTATTTACGAATCTTCATTCCACCTAAGTGGGTATGTTAATCTCAAAACAGGAAAATTAAAAGTTGGCACCTGGCAGCTAATTTTATTATATTATATTTTTCTGAGCATATCCTAATATGAATAAGAATTAACATAGTCATGCTTATTGAACGACCTCTAAATTATCACTTTTTGAACTTGTTTTAATAATGTACACGAAAAAATATTAATAGGATCAGCTTTACAAATGATTAGATATAAATTGTATATTAGCAATTTTAAAAGTTCAATTTTTGGTAGAACGGTAAAAAATACACAATTATCAGTTTAAACAGGCTCGTTGTCAGCAGTATTGAGGTCGTGGCTACTTCAGTCCTCGCGCGGTCGGCTCGACCGTGCGCACTATTGTTTCATCTATGAGTAAGAGTAGCTAATATTTTACTGTTAGCTCCTCTGAACACATTAAACAACTCCTCGTCACGGAATAATACAAAACACGTATTTATGTTGTCGCCACAAAGAGACTCGAGAAACCAGGGGCAAAATGTACACTCCTCAGCAGGTTCCTGTCCTAAAGTTATGTATGGTTTATTTCAGTAATTTGTCGCTTTGTGTGTGACGCTGTGCTAACTTACAGACTTTTGTAGCGAATGGTCATGAGTCTCCTCTAATAAAACGTAATGCATTCGATTTTATTACAGTTAATACCGATCGCGTAGTTATGAATTTTTAAACTATTTTATGAATTGTATGTTTGTTAGAAGTATCAATTTCAGTAAAGAGCTCCCAAATGATCTACGACACAGAACAGGTGATTGGAGTTTTATAAAGTTTAAACAAATGAAAAATATTTGTTGTGCAGTAAATTATATCATGATTCAAGCGCTCAAGAAAGTTGTATCATGATTCAAGCGCTAACATCTGAGCAACATCACAGACGCATATCCACTGTCATGTACTCGGATGGATGGCCTTACATACCGAACTTATTGCTAACTGTTAAAAGGGCGCACGTGCTATGTGTGACCGCGCAACAACGGTCCAAGAAGAGCTAATACCTTGCTCTCTACAGATAGGTTAGAATATGTAATTAATTGTACTGGGGAAAAGCAAGTTAAAAACACTGTATTGTGGTTTATAATGTTTTTATTGTTTTGTTCAGACAAAATCTCGGTCTTCCAGAATATGTAAAATTTGAATGACTTTTGAACCAAGTCATACTTTATATCTATAAAGTTGATATTCCTGTTCACCCACCTTAAGCAACATCGATGTGCCACGTGACAATCTGCATTTCGAGGTATTTATTTATGTCCTGAAATCGTTTCGACGAAAGCTGGTACCAGGTCTTTCAAAAGGAACAATGAATCGCCAACATCATAGTAGAAGTGCCACATTATCTCCTAGACGCAATCTGTCCAGACAACGTGAGGATTACGTAATTAACACCCCTCCCTATTAGACCGCCTCAGAGTGACAATTTAATTGAACGGACTTAACTCGCTGTCTCTGCCTTTTTCTAAACAAATTACTCTCACTCCCATACTGGAAGTTGCATCTTTCAGCAGAATCACCTCATACTTCATTAGAGGGTATACAAATCTCCTCTTCAAAAACGCAACAGCCTTCCCCAGACTCCCAGAAGACGCACCTTGGCTTTTCTTTAATGTATAAATATATTAAAAGTCACGTGGATTCAAATCTGGACTATACAGAGGAAGGTTAATAATTTGTGCTCCCAATTGCTGTCATTACTTTTAGAGCAGTGTGTACAGAATAAAACGTATTGCAAACAGTGCTATAAGGCGGATTACCTTAGTAAGAGCTGTTTTCCTATATACTTCTCGAGCGGAAGAGACACCATCTTCCGGTCTTTGCCCCAGCATCGCTGAGTATTACTTGACACAACACAAATCGCCTATTCCTCTCTCTGATTCCGGGTCTAGCTGATATATTCAACTTTCGTCATCGTGTCGGGAATTGCCATTTTTCGAAACGACAGAGCATTTCCTGGCACCGTTCCACCCTTACTCCCTTTTGTTCTTTGAGGTTATGCAGTACCAAAAGGAACAAAGCCTCGGGTGCAGGATTTCAGATCTGTGAGAGACTGTAGGTCACTCCTGGATTGCTCTTTATCAAGATGAGCGATGTGGCCATTGTTACCGGCGCTGTATGTTTCATCTTTCACAGTTGTTCTTCCTATGAAAATAATTCATAAACATTGTACACGAGAGTGTGTAAACTTTTCAGATATTCTCATTTGTTGAAGCTGAATTCTAAAAACACTCTCTTGTATTTCTCATAGCTTTTCTATACAGTGTGATGCCTAAGTCCCTTGAATTAAGGAAAAAGTGTCTCTATTTTGCAAATCATAAACAGATATTATATACTCATTTACGCGAATTCAATGCGCACCCCAAATTTAAAACTTAACATCATAAAAAAAAGATTTTGGCTTATTGTTGTACGGCGTCTTAGAGATAAGCCCGACTTCTTCATAAAAAAATCACTAAATAGAATTTATAAGTGAACTATTGTTACATCTTGGAGCACGTAGGACAAAATTCATCACTCGTGCTGATGCCAGGACAGTTGGCGTAGGTAAAAGAAGAAAAAGTTATTTCTTATGATGTCACTAGTCGCACGTTTTCTGTTCATCCTCCTTTCACGTACGAATTCCAAAACCTTTTGTTCAATGTCAGAATGTCTTCCTTTCCGAGGACCAGTGAATTTCTTCCTACTAGCTTTAGTTGCAAATAATGTCAATTTCTGTTTACGCCACAAGCGAACTTTACTTGTGAACTCTCTTCCTGCCTATTTTTCAGCATAAAGAATGACTTTATACGTGAAAGTGGTATCATAAGATGTTCTTTTCAGTTTTCCCTCCGTGACTACCTACTATTCAAACGCTCTGCACAATAATAGGTCAGCAATAAATGTAACGAAATTGAGAATTGCAGCAATACACTATGACATAGTAAACGATAAATTTGAATGAAGTTACTGGCGAACTACGGAATAACAGATTATCCATTTAACACAATAAAAATGTTCCAGCATTTTTATAAACCAAACAATATAGAAGATGCATTCAGCCTGATTTAAAGGCACTAGAAACAAACGAAAAATCCCAGTATAAAAATAAAATTACAAATCTTGGGTTTATTGTAACGCATCTTTCTCACCGCCTGTCTCATTACATCTGCTAACTGACATGTGATCCTAATATAGAGTTGCACTACTATCAAAGTGTGAACCTTGAAGTCAGAACAAAGCAAATATTTGAAGTACAGAAAGAAAATCTGTGCCAGACCTTATCGAGCTACGCGTGACCTTTGGCAGAAGGGCCAGTTTGGTTAATGGTCACACTCTCGATAAGATCTCGCTTTTGTACGGGTCATCGATGACCGTATTGCGAAGTTTGTCATAAAACATCGATACCGCGGTCTGTTTGCCAAAAAGCAGTGCTGATTTCACGAAAAGCAGTCAAGCGAGCTGATAAAAGTAACCAATTATGTGGAAGCGAGAACTTAATGAAACACACCGCTGATGCAATCTCTAGCCCCTGAACCTATTTTTATCAAACGTTCTAATTGAAAGTTGCAGATTTGAAACTTTGGCAGTCAATATAGTTATTATTAAAATACTTACGGAGAATTTATCACATGCCACTAATAAAATAATAATTTTCTTTTAATTCGCTTCATAAATACCACGCAAAGTTGGCATATATGTTTACTTTAGTTTTGTTTTTAAGACATCATACAATAACTGAATAGTGAATTTGTAACTTGTTCATAGTATGACGGTTTTGAGTCAAAAGTGTGGGGGCAATTTGTAGTCGAAGAGATGTCACTGTAGACCATGGCTACTGGGCTGTTTTGCAGCAGAGGAATATTTGTTTAACAGAAAAAACAAATTAAGTTCTGACCGCCTCGCCTCTTAATATTTGCCAAATCTCGTGTCTGTTTTATGCCCTCCCGCGCCAAGAGGTAATAATAATGCAATCGACGAGTTTACCGCTTGCTCGGACTTGCTTTTGACAAACGAAACTGCTGTGCAAGGCGAACCAGTTTCAGAAATTCCCACGCGTAACGTCTCAAAGGCATATCTCTCCACACTGCTCACAGTAAAATTATATTCTGGTTCATTACTGATACTTTCTTTGTAATTTTAATAACAGGTTATCTAAAGTTTGCATTAGGAGTTAATGAATATGAATGGAAAGGTTTTGAGAATGAATATAAATGTAAATTTATTTCTTTTCACTTCCACATTTTCTGTCAGAAGTTTTGTCTTATAGATACTACGTATAATACAAAGTATAGTTTGTAAATAGAACAAATTATAAATTATTGTTGGAAACAGGAAGTAATGATTACCACTTGCCTCCGTGATAATATTAATGTATAAATAGTAAATATTTTATTATAGAGTTTTAATTAATGCTTCTATTATTACGCATACATTCTAAAGTATAATTTTAAAAGAATAATTTTTCATATGGTGATTTTGTTGTATAACTCAATTTTAGCATAGGCTCCGGTGGTCTAGCGCAATAACACCTCGTAGGCACAAGAAAGCGGGTCAATCCCCCATAAAGTATGGCTTTCTTCGAAAAGAAAGTAAAATCGTGGATCCCGTGTTTAATTTTACGGCACGAAAAAGAACCTCAATCCTGATAGAAGAGGCCTCTGAGCAAAATTTGTCGGCCGTTTCACGCCCTGATTTGAATGGGATGCTGATGACCTGCGATGTTAAAGGGCGTCCGTAAATAAACCAAATACTAAAATCAGTGCTAGTAGAACAAAGTTTCAAGATGACGAAATAGTAAAATGAAACATAAGGTGAACACAAAGGCAAGCTTTGTGTCAGTATATTTTGAAATTTTAAGGTGTCGCGGGTAGTGTGCGCGTATATCTGTGAACCTCATCAACGTCAGTGATCACCACCATGTGGAGGTGATTTTTCTGGACAGTATACAAAGAGAAAGTTCTCCTTGTTTCGACCCTTCCAAGTATATATATTAAAAGATAAGTTGCTGATAGATCATTTGATTACAAAAAAGCTATATTTTGTAGCGAGATCAGTAATTTCATGTGCCGAGTGAATAACATAAAGTTTTACGAATCGTAATTAGAGGGCAGGTGACCTGAACGCGAGGACGAGTGCAGATAGTCCTAAGACCAAAGTCATATTCTAATTAGTAACTCCGCCCCAAGGTAATTTTGACGAGGCTGGGATGTAGGCCAGGTTGCTAAACCGAATCTGCAGTATGTTTATAAAACACCAGCTAATGTAAACAATGTAGTTACGACTAAAAAATGTGTAGTGAAAACGTTACGCCGTGTAATTCTTTAATGAAAAGCATCCTCTCCCAGAGACTGGGCTCAATGAAATACAGCGAAAGACATCCATGATATTCTGTTGTACATAAGAGTAGGCAACAGGCCGAGGCAAGTAACTGCTTCAACTTCAATAACACAAAACAGCTTCAAACAAAATCAATCTAATTTGTGATAGTCTTCCAAAGTTTGTGAATGCCGTTTAGGGTTGATATAAGGGTAGTTCGTCCGTGGTTTTTGATCGAATTAAAAGGTTTTTAATTAAATTAAGCCACGTACAGAATTTTGTTAAACCCAATTTGTGTTAATGCAACAAAAATAATTGTGTACATTCCTAATTGAATGTAAGCCTTTAATCAGAAAGAATGAACGCAGCGTGTAACGAATGAATTTGCAATAATTTAGTATTCATCAATGACATCTTCAGCTGTATTAACATTCAAACAGTTATGTGCTGCTGTGACAAATCAAAAGCCGACATATGTCGCCAAAGGGCATGAGAAAAATGAAATAGACATCCCTTTGTAGTTGCATTAGGAAATACCTCCCGTGCGGCAATCGCATTCAAAGTTCAAAGTCCAGCGTGAATTCACAGTGATGCGCAGTATTGACCTGCTGGCATATTAATACGTAGTTTCAGTTTTTTCAGAAGTTAGGGTATGCACCAAAAGCATGTTTCATATGTAGTAAGTCGAAACATTTGTAAGATAGCAATCTTAAAAGTGTCATGGAGAAGATAAATGTTACTGGCTCCAAGTAATCTCATATATTCTGTTGTAGTGAAAAAATGATACCTTCGTCCTGCATACCACAATCATAATAAATCGATAGTGATTTAATAGGACTTGCTGTTATAAACTAATCATAGTAATGTCCGGCAGATGTAAAGGGGTATTTATTTACTGTGTAGGCTAACCTCGATCTCAGCCTATTTCTGCTTTCTTCTAGCATTTTGAACAACTAGGATCCCAACTGAAGGACTAGTATGCAGACGATATCAAATTTACAATATAGCATTTCTACTTCTGAAACGACTTTTATTTTACGAAGGACAGCAGACCGTATGACAAGTTGGTAATTGTTCATTTAAAGATGTTTTCCTTCTACTTCTATTTATTTTTAACTGCAGCAGAACAGCAAAATATCTTACTAAGAATATAGAGGAATGGGCGGTAGTCACTGAAACGTCAAGAATTAATTTCAAAAGCATATGCCATATATTTTCGAGAGAATATCTAACCGATAGGCGTGGCGGTCTTCTGTTTTGCCTTAAATCCTTTAATCTGTTTAATTTCCAGTATACGTTTACGGTCAATATCCTCTTGCCTTATGTAACGGAGCTATTCATGTTACCTCCGTTATCGTGTAACGAAATGGTAAAAATAACACAAATATACTGAAGTACTATTTGCGCCACTTTGAAATTATAAGCTATTCATTCCATACTTACGTTCTAAATATTCCAATTCTTTATGTTTTATAAATAATTAATAAAATTAATTACTCGGTATTTACATTTTGTAAACATGAAATAAAAAAAGTTATATCAAAACGGAATGTATTTGTTTCATCTATATATGGAAATGGTTCTTGCACGCTATCCGGTGTAGGATATCCAGACCTGAATTTGGATAGTATGGCCCATAACTGCAAAACACGTCGGTGACGAAATGTCCCAAAATCCATTGCCGGATAGTACTCGAAAACAACCAGAATTACATCTGTCGAAGCTTTCCTCACCTGGAACTTCTTTAGAGAAGAATCGAGTAATACTGGACTGGTTTGTGCATCCCCAATAGCAAATTTTAATATGAAATTTGAATTTAAATACGATCTGATCTGTTCGCTAAAAGCACTCAACAATAACAAGCTATGCTAATTTTATTACATAAATATTTACTTCTCTTGTTTACCTAACATGTCTATACTTGCCGGTTCCCCCAAGGCAAGCAAAAATTCCATTACTTGCGCTTGCATATTTAGTTTGGCTGTTTTCCTTGAATCAAAGCAGACATGGGAAGATCTGCTTTATAGCATTACATAGCAACAAATAATTGGGAACTGAAGCAGAAAAGACACTTATAGAATGTCTGGAACCAACAACGGAAGTGCATTTGCGACAGTGTTTTGCTAACATATACAAGAACAAGTTCAGTTTGAAGATATTTCTCCCTAAACCAGATATTTATAGAATCACAGATTTTTCTTTTTTTTTTTTTAAGGGAAAAAAGGCATCTCTATCCTCCTTCCTTTGATACCCTCTAAAAGAACCGTTCACCAAGCTATTTACATGTTATCGTTTTATATTTCCTTTACTTTTCACTTAAAGCATATGGTAAAAAGAATAAACATTACTTTTTTACTTACAATAATTTAAATAATTTTTCATGTTACTTTATGACATGTGCAATTATAAAAAGGAATAAACATGAATTTGTTAGGCCAGAAGGAAAAATAAGATTTTTGGTCAAATGATGTTACTGATTAATTAAACTCTCTTGCAATCAAGTTTTTTTGTCAGAGGAAAATATGTATTTTACAGGGCGGACCTGCCAATAGTTTATCTGCTTTTACCGAGCAGAATGAGACACGAGATAACGGTAAATGAGTCAACAGTCTCCCACACTCATTTCGCTCCCTCTCGGGGGGGTAGAATGTAATAAATATATTAAGTTTAATATTTATAAAATGTTTAATATTCGTTTCCGTTTCATTTTCTAATTTAACAACAAAAACCAAAAAATTTTTGCTCAAAAACAACAGGAATTACCGAAAAGAATATAACACTAGTGGTAACTTATTATTTATATTTTTCGTGACACTCTCCTAGTTTTCATTGTCTCAATGGTTCATGATTGCTACTGTATATCTTCTTTATATTTTCCCACAGTAAAATTGCACCTATTGATCAATCATCAATAAAGAATTCACATAGCCTGAAGAAGAAAGTGTAAAAACAAATGCTTACAAATTGGAAGAACTCAAGGAAAACATACGAAATGAAAATCAGAAACAATACAGTTGTCGAACTAAATCGTGTCAATCGGAATGTGTTTAGATGCTACAATGTCTGTTTAGCTGAGAGAAAAGGCCTATTTCAGCATTTGCTTTAAGGTAAGGTTTTATATATATATACATAGTTTTAAAAAGCGAAGTCAGAGAACAGGCGCAGTCGGCTGTGGCATATCCAGTTGCCGAAACTCAAAACCCGTGAGAGTGGTAAGGGTATATTCTGTAAGTCCTGTATTTTATGCTTTGTAATAATTGTTATCGACCGTTTTCGTAAATAATATACTTCTAACATGTACGAGGTCTGTTCAAAAATATCGCGAATTTTGTGTTTTTTCAAAAAGTATTTATTTATTCATGAATATCTATTTTGTCCCCTTCAAAGTAATCCCCACCAGATATTATACACTTGTGCCAACATTTTTTCCAATCCTCGAAGTACTTTAAATAATCGTTTTTTGTGATCTTGTTCAGCTCCTCCTTCGAAGCCGTCTTTATCTCCTCAATCGTGGCGTAGCCTCGTCCTTTCATGGGCCTCTTCAGTTTTGGGAACAAAAAAAGGTCACAGGGACCAGATCTGGGGAGTATGGTGGCTGCGGCATCATAAGTGTGTTGTTTTTGCCCAAAAATTCACGCACAAGCAACGATGTGTGAGCAGGGGCGTTATCATGGTGCAAAAGCCAATTTTTGTTCTTCCACAAACCTGGCGTTTCTGGCGGATTGCTTCGCTCAAATTGCGCATAACTTGCAGGTGATATTCCTTATTGACCGTTCTACCCTATGGCAAGAACTCATAATTCACCACGCTCCTGCAATCGAAGAAAACTGTAAGCAAAATCTTCACATTCGACCGAACTTGGCGCGCGTTTTTCGGTTTTGGCTCGAGTGGGAGCATCCATTGATGATTGAGCTTTAGTTTCCACGTCATAACCATAAACCCATGATTCGTCACCAGTTATGACCATCTGGAGCAAATTTGGGTTGTCGCGGACAGAGTTCAACAGCTCCTTAGCAACGTTAATGCGATGGTGTTTTTGGTCGAAATTGAGCAACTTTGGTACGAATTTTGCGGCGACCCGTCTCATGCCCAAATCATTGGTAAAAATCGAATGGCACGAGCCAATCGATATATTTAGGTCCTCAGCAACTTCTCTAACGGTGATTCGACGATTGGCCAATACTATTTTCTTCACTTCTTCAATGTTTTCGTCTGTTGTTGGCGAGCTCGGGCGTCCGGGACGCTCTTCGTCGTTCACATCTTCTCGACCCTCTGAAAACATTTTGTACCATCGATAAACGTTGCTTTGATCCAAGGTAGCTTCACCATATGCCACAGTCAACATTCGGAATGCATCCGCGCACTTAATTTTGTTTTTCACACAAAAATTTATACAGATTCTTTGTTCCATTTTTTGGAATAGGCAAAAATCGAAGACGAGCCAAAACACGTCCAAGCATCAACAATAGCTATCAACAATTAACTGAACGTTCAAAATGGCCGAGCTTGTCAACATAAGTGAGGGACATGAGTACCAACATAACGCTACAAAACAATCGAAAATCCAATATACGTAGCGCGCGGAAATTCAAAATTCGCGATACTTTTTGAAGAGACCTCGTACATATAATTCATAATAACTGTTACTGACATGTTCAAAGCGTGCCTGGATATTTTGGGGAGGAAGTGGAACGGAATGGGACTGAGAGACAGTCACGCGGCTTCCTGCTCTCCCTCTGAAAAAGGTGTAACTCTTAGCTGGTCCGCATTCAGTTAAATAGGGTTAAGCATTATGAAGTATAATTTACAAGTTGGCATTGGTGGACATATGAAAATGGGCAGAGCACAAATATCTTGATAGGGCACGACAATTTGTAATCTATGTACACTTTAGTCAGTACGTCTATAGAATTAGCAAATAATATAAAGAGAATTTACTGATAAGTAAACAAAATATTAAATCAGAAGCTACTCTTATAGTCACATTCTTAGTAATGAAGTAAATAAGAGCATTAATAGCCTGGTGAAAGAGTATCAATGCGTATTCCGTAAAGATTAACTTGTTATAGATGCTGTATTTAAACAAACCTTAGAAAAGAAAACTAGATTCAGGCGGAACACAATTCTTTCATATTTTGGCAACAAAAAGTACATACACAGGTAATTAATGGAACAAGAGTCATGTATAAAGAAATAAAATTCAGCATAAAACCAAAAGAAAAAATATCACAAAAAACGCATGCATGCTTTAATAAACTGGTGCAGTATCTCCTTTAATATATAGAGATGCGAAAAAAAAAAATAAGTACAAAAGAATTCAGAATTCTCAAGAATGGGAAAAAATGGTTTGCACGTTTCATTACGTTAATCCCAAAGCTACAAATGTATGTTCAAAAGGATTGTAAACACAATAGCATACTCTGAACAAATAATGTATTCTGTTCAAATGTATTAACTGAAGATCAAGTATAATGACCGTTCATAAAACTTACCTACAGTATTCCTCAAAATGGCGTAACACTTCCACTGAACCTGTCACACCTAGTGACTAAGCTAGATTGAGGTACAGTCTGCTACGAACAAATGTCACATCGCAACGTACCTACGACGTTGATCCATATCGATGCCTGCAGCTCCATATTGAAGAATATGAGACAGTTCGTTTCCATTCTCAAAATACTCGTAAATTCTTTATACATGTTTTACCGCATTCTGTATATGAACCATGTAATTAAATTATGTAAACACATACAAATGGAACACCTACAGGTTGGAATAAAATTGTTTTGTTGAATGATTAAGCAGATAATTTATAAAAAGCTTACTCATTCAAATGATGTAATATAACAAAAGCATGCGGTTTAAGATAATGAAATGATATGAAATGAAATGAAAAGAAATATAGAGTAAATATCTGGTAATAGAACAGCTACGAGGATCTAAATATTACGGACTGAAATAACACATTATAGAAAAGAAATGTAAAGGCCTATACAAATTTTCATTAAAATAAATACAATGATGGTAGAAAATTTGACAAGTCGATAAGTAACAACACTCATTAATAAATCTAGTGGTGAAACTGAATCACAAGAGAAGAGAATAGAAGCTGTCCAGAACAGATTTTCACTCCATTTTGTTTTAATTAAAAATCATATAAGGAGTGAAGTAATAAGAAAGAAGCTAAAACAAGAAAAAAAAATTGTTTAACAAATGAGGAATGTAGGCAGGAGCAACTAACAATCAAAAAGGTATCTATTCCCTCCTCTTTTTTGCTTCTCAGCAGATCGCAGTTTGACCATCTCCCTCTGATCCATCCAGTGAAAGGCCGTAGTAGATACCTTTCCCTCGTATGGAAGAAGGTTAGAACAAGGCTAGAGGATATCAGCAGGCAGGAAATGGAGGCAGAATGCAACACGAAAGTCTCCTTGAGCCTATCAAATGAAATTAAACTAACCTGGGGTAAAGAGGTACACGTGCTTACTCTAGGGAGGAAGGCGAGATCTGGAATGACCTGTTTAGACTGGGAAGTTGGAAGGATAAAAAAAAAACGGACAGTTCTGGTAGGAAAATCTGCCCATTTTGTGGAGGGGACGAAGTCTGGCCGAATGTGCCCAATGGGAACACCTGAGAAAAACCCTGTTTCCTGAAAATGTTTAAGACATAAAGGAATATATATATAATACAACACTAGTTTGATGATAATAATAATAATTTAGGACGAGGACTATGTTATGGGTCATTCAAATTATATTTCACTCGAATAACTGGAACAATTATCTATTTCTAATAATAGCAATAGTTTTTATAGGATACGTTCTACCACGAGGAGCAACTGTCATTAACAGCGTATTATCAGTAATCGCTCAATTAGAGGTAGATTGGCATGCTGGAACCTGCTTGCGAACCACACTAATTGGTTGAATATGAGTATTTTCCTAGCCCAAGTGCGCGAAGCTACAAGCAATTTATTTTCTGGTTAACTGGTGTATTTATAAATAATGTAATGTTTCCTTTCATATATCTGTAAATAAATTATTCCCATTTTAATATTTATTTATTGTTGTTGTTTCATTTGCACTATTATTTGTTCCTCTCTCTAATTGTGTATTATACTCAATTACTACATAATATTATATTATGCACGTCTACGACCCATGCATAAAATATATTTACAATGTGTATATAGAATTTTTTAGCAATAAATATACACCTAGTACTATTACTTTTCCCTCCATTTTCCGTGCCTTTACATTCAGTTCAGTATATTTAATCACGATTCCTCTTCATAAAATATAGCCACGCGAGCTTCTTCTAATGAGCTTAGCCCCTCTTTTGCTGTACTGCTCTATCCCCAATTCTGATTTTTGTCCGATCGCGCTTCTAGGGAAAGTATCTCTCTGCATTACACAATTGTCTCTAGCCTATCCATATCCCTCAAGCGGTTCTTAGCCTTCCTCCATGCGCTCCTTCTAATCCCCTGGCCTGTTATTCTAATGGAGCCCAGAACTATCGTTTGCAATCCCTGTCTTAATTTGGATACTCATATTAGCTATTTAGCATGAGTACTTCTTTAATCTAATTTTAAATTCATTGTTTCTGCGTAGTCCCAAAAACCTCGGCCCCTTTTATTCTCTTTTAAAAAGCGTGTTATCGTTGAAATGAGATCTGTCGTCTCTTCCATAACCCATATTTCTGCCCTCTATGTCAGCATTTCTTACACATAGATTGCGTGCACACAAAGCGCTATGCAGCATGAAGGCATAACGCTGATATTTGTCGGTTAATTGTTTTATAATCCAAGCGTTGACACACACAGCACTCCCTGTGCTATACGCCTAGCGTTAAGGTAACGTGTAGCGTTGGTTGTTTGCTCGGCGTTTCCAAGCTGATTGCAGAGCATACTGGAAGAAATTATTAATGCAACGTTCCAAAAGGAAGAAATATAGTACCCAAGATACAGGTGTGCCTTATGAGCCACACCCCTCTACCTTTAACCCTTTGCTAGAAGATGGCCGCCTACTGTACATGTAGGTTGCTTATTAGAGCCCATGGTATTGATTTTGTGACAATCACTTCCATCTTTTAAAAGTTTAATGTTCTTTATCGCCTGTCTTAGGTAATTAAGTTCATATTAACTGCGTTGTTGTATATGTATTCATAGATATGAAGGCTTCTGTTCTGCTGGAAGCCAGAGTATCAACACTGTGCAGGTTTATACATGTTTAAAAGTTGCATTGCTATTTGTAAGCAGAGAGCCAGTGTTCAACATGCAGTGTAACTGTTAGTTAAAGTACATAAAGTTTAAACGTTATATGAGAGTGAATACTTCAAAGTAACTTATGAAAAACGTACATTGCCTGATTCAGAAACGTTTGCAGTTTATGATACATTTAAGCAAATCGGATATGTTCACCCCGAGTGGCCAGGCACATATTTAACGTATTATACTCCCGTCCAACCAGATATGCGGTGTGACAGCTTGAAAATCTGCAGCTCTGTACACTTGATACTTTCCAAAATCTATACAGGAAAAAGTCCAGTGGAGCAATACAGTTGGATCAGTGATGCTTTCCCCCGCGGGGGCCCATGAGACAGCCTCTACTCGTTTGACAGGCCGTGGAGAGGATAGCCTTATTTGTTAATCTATCTGCAATCGCAATCATAGCACAACTGTTCCCGGGTGTGTGTTATGTTGTTTGTTAATTCAATGGTATACAAAAGTACATTATGCCTTGTGTGTTTACAACGGCACAGCATGTCTATATGTACAAATTCATTGTGTTAACAGTTCGAACACTGTTTCGAGCAAGATTCCCGGATGTAGACGCTCCAGATCGCAAAATAGTCCGTAATCTGTATAATAAATTTCAGGAAACTGCAAGTAACAATATTATAACTCTTAGGAAGAATTTCATAATAATTTTATAAAACCCCTGCATTTAAAAGTCGCCAGCCATTAAGCAGTGTGGCATAGTGAACAGGGAACCATAGCAAAACAGGCAACAGCTTACTGTTACAGTTTTGTTCGTCTCTCTAATTAAGAACGCGCTGAAAGGAACAGTTTGTTTAATTTCAATAGATGTCTGGAAATATCATTAAAATCAAGAGAGTGGAAAACTGGAGCCAACCGAAACCCAAAGTTTGTTTTTTCACCGTCTGTCGTCAGAGCGCCATCGGATCCGAGACAGTTCTGTATCCTTCCGCCAGCTGGCAGCACAGTGCTAACAACATTAATTCCACTCGGAGGTTCCATTAAACTTCACGCGTGTTTTAGCCCCCACTTGTCTGCGGCGGGGGAGAAGCACAGCTTGTTTGATGTTCCCCCAGCCGTGAGTAAACCTTTAGCCTTCCCAAGGCGTGGCACTGCGCGGTTTTATGTTTCAATGTGATGCTACGTGTGCTGACGTTCATCTTGTTGGCAGCTCTCGGATCTCAAGTGACCGCGTACCTATACTTTCCAGTCACTGAACCGCTGTGTAAACTCTTAAAACAGAAAATAAACATGTTGATCTTTCATGTGAGAATGTCTGTAGATAAGTTTTCGTATACACTACAGATTCTGGAAAATGTTTAATCAGCAGAATGCACGTTCCTTTATTCTGATTATGTCGTTGTGTGGCGTTATCATGCAATTTTCTATCAATGGAATGTAACAAAATTAAGAATTACAAACATCACAGACGCATATCGCTGTAAACGTATCGTCATTTTTTACGGTAATCGTTTTACTGCATGGACGTCCGTGCTTTCCCAACCCCATTTACTATTTCTCATGTGTTCATTTTATTTAAAAAAAAAAACATTTAGAACTAGAAGAGATTGTTTTAGATATATTTTTGAATAAAAAATATATTTTTTCAAAAATCCAAATGTATATAATTCACTGAATTGTGACTAATTTGAGATATGACAACATGAGGGGTAACAGAAAAAGAAAAAAGCGGGGGGGGGGGAACTGGATTTTCTTAAATTAAATACGTAGTTTTAGGGACAAGAAATTTCTATAAACATTGTACATAAATAATACGAAAATTTATATGAATGTCAGAATTATTGATGTAAGCCTGTTTCGCGCGCGCGCATGTGTGTGTATGGGTGTGATTGAGGGTTTTAAAAACAGAATCTAATTTAGGATAAGCAATATTCTGAGAATCCTGGTTGATGGGTTATTCTGTATATTTAGAATTGAAGAATTGGGCGTCCTCATTAATGTTATTGATTTCATTTGCTGTCATCAATTTAGGAAATGAAGTATTTTATAAGAGCGTGGAGGGTCTTGCGACCCATACGACTGTAATGTGCATTATATGTATACACAGTCTAAGTGGAATAATAAACACTACTACTATTACTATTAAAAATTAAGAAGCTCTTTTATTCGCTGTTAATAATGACGTTTTAATAATTGTTAATTTAATTCACGTGTATCCAACATATCTGAAATAATTAATTATAAATAACATTGTTCGTGTAATTTCTTTAAGTAAACGATTAAAGATTATGAAAACGTACTCTTTCCGTAATAAAAGAGACAGTAGACGCAGTTCCACATTTGAAAATTTAAAACAATGTTTTACGAGCATAACCCATTGTTTTGTAATTACAACAAGTATCATTATTAACAGCCATCTTCAAAGCATTTGAAAAAAGCTAATGTTCAAAAGAATATATCTCCATCTAGATAAAGATAATATTTTAGCAAGGGAACAGTTTGAATTTAGGAAAAACAAGTCAATCAATGATGCCTTTTTCAAGTTAACTAATGAAGTCCTCATAATTACATACACCAGGAATAGTCTTATATTAATCAAAGCAAACGTTCTGATAAATCCTTCAGATAATTATAACATACCCGTAATGGTCAGTAGTAAAGCGCGGTGTTTCTCAAAATTCTGTTTTGGGTCCATTATTATTTATATTAAATATGAATGACCCCTCCTCAGTAATAAACAAACATGATTATTTGCAGGTGATACTAGCATTCTTGTTAAAGGACAATCATTCAGATTTACCCAATAATATTACTAATACTAAATAACTGATCTGACAGTAATAAAATTCATATGAACTTTGAAAAGACTAAATGCGCTAATTTTCACACACAAAATAAAAAGGTTGCAGACCTAAAACCACAACTTGAAAACAATGAAATTATCAAATCTAGTGGCATAAAATTCTTGGTTTTCTTTAATTAATTTTTAACACCCGTTTTTACTACTGAGACACCACAGGCGGTGACACTGATGATACGTGAGGTGAAATGATATATTGGGAAAGGGTTTTAATAAAATTCTTGTCTTATAATTAACCACATTAGACCATGTTGATTACATCTTACCAAACTTAGCTCAGCATGTTTAGCAATAAGATTATTATTTCATTTTATAAATAAGAGTATTCTAATAAAGTATATAATGATCACTTCCATTGGCTAATGGCTTATAAATAATGTTCTGGAGAAATTCAGTAAATGCTAAAAAAAATATTTCTGATACAAAAAGAGTAACAAGAATAATGGCAGGGCAAAACGATCAACTCGTTGTAAATCATTGTTCAAAACATTTGGAATGTTACATTCTAGCTGTGCTTTTATTTATAGAAGACAACTCAGAAGTGTTCATTAAAAACTGAGATACGCCCAAGGAAACCCGACATAGGCACCACTTGCACACAACATGTTATAAGCGGCAGACACTGAAAAAGGTGTTTACTACAATGATACAGTATTGTTTAATTTGCTTCTGTCGTCTATAAAGTAATTGCATCCTAATAAAAATACGTTTATGTTAGCATTAAAGAGATACCTTATCACTCACCCCTTCTATACAGAGGAGGATATCATACAATTAGAAAATAAGTGTATAATTTTTCTCCATTGAATTAATTCAACTTGGTAAATATTCTAAATGTGAATAATTTATATTACCACTTTTTAAGATGACATTTTAATGTAAAAAAAATAACATCTCTGACAAATTCTGCCGCTAAGAATTAAAATTTGTAAATATGAAGAGTATGACAATTTTATAAAATGTACTTCTGACGAAATTTACATTCTTGAGTTACACAATTTTAGAGCTGGCTAAACTCATACGATCCACAGATTGAAGCAATACGGTATGTGATAGAAATATTGAAATGAATCAAATTTTAATAGTACAAATATACCTAATGATTTTAATACTAATACTAAGAAGGTTAATAGCTTGACAGTATGAAAAAATAAATATATTATTTTATTATTTTGCACAATTTTTATATAATCTTTGTCCATATTTTTACAATCTTAGTCCACATGTACGAGGGAAGATTCATAAGTTTCCGGCCTCGCCGATATGGATTATCGCCTTCACAAAATCCTTATCTGATATCACGCCTTATCTGTTAAATAAATACTTGCAACTGTAACTTCCGCTCAGCTACGTTCACTGGTTCAGATATAGCTGCATAAAGAAGACTATGTGTAAAAGATTGTGACATGTTCAAAAAGGGGAATCGAAGCTGTTATTAAGTTCTTCACGAAAGAAGGACTTAGTCCAAATGAAATTAAACAGCAATTGAAAGGCGCTTATTCCCATAGCATCCCCCCGCATATTCTACCGCAAAAGAATGGGTCAAACTTTTTTCGAATGGGTCGAGAAAGCATTGAAGACAAAGAGCGTACAGGTCCCTTGGAGGTGCTCACTCCTGAAAACATCGCTCTTGTAGAAGCAGAAATTGTGGAAGACCGGCGGCTCAAAGTTACAGATATAGCAGCAAGGTTGGTCCTTTCTAAAACAACAGTCCTTTGAATTATCCATGAACATTTAAACATGAATTAGGTTAGTGCAAGATGGGTGCCTAGACTTCTTTCCTCAGTCCAAAAGCAGCAATGAGTCATTTGTTGTCAGGCATTTTTGGAGGAGCTCTGCCGTCGCAACGAGAGATAAGTTCTGTAAACCATTGTTGCAAGAGATGAAACTATGGTCCTCTACTATGATCTCTTGTCCAAAAGAGAATTAATGGAGTGGCGTAAACCTGTCGAAGCATCGCCTCTAACGGCCAAGGTCACTTTGTCAACCAAGAACATCATGGCCACAATCTTTTGAGACTGTAAAGGAATACTCTTCATTGACTTCAAGGAGAGGATCATCACAGTAAATGGGGAGTACTGGCCTACTCACAGACTACCTGCTTCCAACAAAGAGAAAAGGCGAAAAAAACTGAGTGATGGTGTGCGCCTTTTTCACGACAACGCGCCTGTGCATACAGCTCTTGTTGCAAAGGAACCTGTGAAGAAATGTGACTTCAAAGAGATCTACCAGCCAGAATCTAGCTCCCAGTGACTATTTCCTCTTCTCAAAACTCAAGAAGGACCTTCGAGGAAGGAAATTTAAGTGTGACGAAGAAGTGATGGATGCTGTTTATGCCCATTTTGCAGACAATACTTCTGACTTTTGGGGGGGGGGGGGTTGAAATGTTAATTCAAAGATGTGAGAAACATATTGCAATGAGGGATAACTATATTAAAAAGTGATACAGTTTTTGTCTTTTATCATACCTGGAAAATGATTATGCCGGAAACTTATGACCTACCCTCGTACATATTTAACCATGTTTATTATATATGAAACCTAGCCCTGGTTATAACACTAAGACAGAAATAATAACTGCTCTTGTAACAGCACACTGCTATTCACATGAAATCATCGGCGCGAAAACTATTAAAGCAGGCAACAGGCGTGACCTTGGCTCAACGGGCTCTGCGCTGAGCAGTGAAGGCACCCCCAAAATCAACTCCCGCTACAATTATATAATTAAAGCGTTTTCATCTATCGATGCAGGCAACTGAGCTCTACCAATTGATGTTCTACCATTTACCCACAATTCGAAGTGCGTGGACATAGTTGTGATTGTCAAATTATCTTCATCTATATATGTACTTTATTCTAATGTCGTTCGGGACACGCTTGGGACATCCATTCAGCAGATCATGGGTTCTAATCCCTTGAGGCCGCTATCTTGACCTTGAGTTTATACTGGTTTCCCTTGGTCGCTTAGGCGAATGCTGGGCAGGATCTTTATTTTTCATGAATTTTCCGCCCTCTCATTTCATATCATTTCATTCCGTTGGTTTTGTTACATGGTTGAAAGTGCCAGTCGAAGTGACCTGATGCGAATAACATATGCTGAGTAAGTAATGACCCTTTCGTTACGTGCTAACTGGCATGAAACTGCGCTAAACACTTACGAATATTCCTTTATTGACAGTGGGAGCTAAAACCGTGTGAATGGACGATACTTGTAGGGCTATAGATGTGGCAACTGGAGGAGTAGATTTCTTTGTATCGGTTAAAACACATAACAAGTGTTTGTGTGAAACTTTGAGTACCTTACATTGCAAATTGCTGCAGTGACAACAAACTTTCCAAGGCACCTGTACGTGTTCTGATGGATAGCCGTCAGGATGCTCTTGGCAAACACGGGTTTTTCTTTGAAGTTTCCCAGATCACATGCAAATGGGGAAGCATGCGCCTTCCCTCGCGAATGGAGCCAAGCGGAACTACAACAAAATTTGCTTTACATATTTTTACATATGTTTTACATTCAGCGCCAGGATATGCATGTGCAACGATTTCGGGGAAAGATAGAAAACGTAGCGGCTTCTGCATACTTCGCACTGTGTTTACACGTGCATTTGATTTTCAAATGCTTCAAGAGAACGAAACTGTTTGCGTGTATCCTACTTCTGGTCAAGGGCTTCCGCCTGGGATACTTTAGAAGGCGTAATACAACAAACACGAAAACGATATGAGTTAAACAGCGTTGAAGCAGGATCAATGATAAAAGTATATTTATGTTCCACTTTGTTATCTAAAAGCATAGAGCATCACTTTTGTTTTGATTTATTTTGTACAGAATTTATTAAAAGTATAATTAGCAATAACGGACATAGAAACAAAGCACTAGAAATACAAATACTTTGATTGCAGAAGCTTTATCTAGCTGTAGTAGTGGCTAAAATGTTATATGTAGTAAGGCTGGGTTGAGTAAATGTGAATTTAATTCATAGGAATTCATTTGTAAAAAATATCCACCTTGTCAAGATCTTCACCAAACAGAGCTGCAAACGAAACTAGAAAAGTTTGGTAGTAAAGGGAGAAAAATGGAAACAGTATCGATACAGAGTGAGTAACGAATTTAAAGGAACAAATTTTCTTATATATATTTTTTTTTAATTGTACAGGAAGGGATTAATTAAGATGAGACTTGAGTTTAGAAGCGGTATGGATGGGTGTTGTTATAGTTGTCGTCATTGTTGTTATTGTTAGCCCTGCGTTGGGCACCAAATTTTGAAGTTGTTTAGAAGATTGGTTATAGGTTGCTTCAGTTTTGTTGTCCACGCTTCAATTACAACAATTTTTCAGGGTGAACTCGGTTATTATTTAACTGGTACTCGACGGAACTGAGAGAGGAATTCAATGGTGTAAATGAGTACTCGATGTGACATTATATATTAGCACTTTATTATGTTTAAAATCTTTCGCGTCCTCTGGTGTTTAGCTAGGCCGATACAAACTTTTTTACCGCGTGTGAAACTTACAGATGAATGTCGCGGTGCGTGAAATAAAAAGTCGAACTTATAATAAGTACTCGAACTATGTGTATCTTGCCGCGCATAAATCTTATAACTGCGTAATGCATACTGAGAACTGAAAAATTGCTTGTCTCTAGCTGCGTGCAGGTGTTACAACTGCTTCTGCGAACTGCATACTGCCGTATCTTGCCGCGCGAAAAACTTAAACTGCCTATTAAGGAATGAGTGCCCCAACGGAGCAACCTCTTCCTTATATATTAAATTCAAATCAAGCAATTGTTGGTTTTAACGATGTCACAGGTTTGCAGGTATGCGCAATCTTCGCACCTATCTTTAAAAATTCAAACATACATTTTCCATTACCTAGTTTAAATTCACCCGCACCACGTTTCATTCGCTATTTTTGAAAGTTTAAAATAATTTGTTGGCATTGACTCGTTTGAAATACTAAAAGTATGACAGTCGGTCGGAATGAAAGTCCTAAACGGTTTAAAAAAAAACGATTTCACTCTGCGATGTTTTGGTTACTTTCTCTGATTAGAAGTTTTATAACCCTTTTGTTGGCTTTTCCAAGCTTCCGTAACAATACCAAGAAGCTTTCTCTTTTTATTGGCATTCAACTCTTAGCATTATGCCGTATTATACATACATAATTATCTACATTATTAATTACAATATGTGAAATATTATGATTTGACTTACAAAATTATACTATATAATCATATTTCAATGGGGGTGGAACGAAGGAACCGTTACAGCTAATAAGATAAAATAAATTTAAAATAAAATTGGTATGGAAGCAATATGGAGGGATGGCAAATTATTTTCGGAAAGAAATTAAATTTAGAATTGAAAATAATAAACAGAAAAGATTTGTTAGCATCAATAGTAAAACATCCTTGAGCACATATATTAGGGCGGTGAAAATGATTTACAATAGCGGCGTTTTACAAATATCACCCAATCTATGAATACGGGGGTAGGTCCATAAGTTTCCGGCCTCGCTGATAAGGATTATTACCTTATCTCTTAAGTAAATAATTGCAGCTGTAACTTCCACTCCGCTGTGTTCAGTGGTTCAGATATAGTTGCATAAAGAAGGCTATGTGTAGAAGATTGTGACTATGACATGTTCAAAATGGAGAATCGAAGCTGTTATTAAGCTCTTCACGAAAGAAGGACTTAGTCCAAATGAAATTAAACAGCGATTGGACGGTGTATATGGGGAAGTATCCCCCTCATATTCTACCGTAAAAGAATGGATCAAACTTTTTCGAGAAAGTACTGGAGACAAAGAGCGTACAGGTCGGCCCTTGGAGGTGCTCACTTCTGAAAACATCGCTCTTGTAGAAACAGAAATTGTGGAAGACCGGCGGCTCAAAGTTACAGATATAGTACCAAGGTTGGGCCTTTTAAAACAGTAGTCCTTTGAATTATTCACTAACATTAAAACATGAACAAGGTTAGTGCAAGATGGGTACTTTGACTTCTTTCCTCAGTTCAAAAGCAGCAACAAGTCTTCTGTTGTCAGGCATTTTTGGAGGAGCTCTGCCGTGGCAACGAGATAGAAGTTCTGGAAACCATTGTTACAGGAGATGAAACTATGATCCTCTACTATGATCCCTTGTACAAAAGAGAATCAACGGAGTGGCATAAACCTGACGAAGCACCGGCTCTAAAGGCCAAGGTCACTCAGTCAACTAAAAACATCAGGTCACAATCTTTTGGGACTGTGAAGGAATACTCTTCATTGACTTCAAGGAGAGGAATACCACAGTAAATGGGGAGTACTATGCTGGCCTACTGCACAGACTACCTGCTTCCATCAAAGATAAAAGGCCAGAAAAGCTGAGTGGTGGTGTGCGCTTTCTTGAGTCTTTCTTCCACTTTCCCAGGGACAACTATGAATTCAACTTAAACAATGCAATGGCATGGTATCAACCTTTTGAGTATAGTACTTGTTAAATGCTGCACTCTCCAAATATTTTTTTCGAGCACTAATCGAAATCAGGGACTTTCAAACTATGGTACGCGTATCATTGATGGAATGTGAGCTAAAGCCGGTTGGTACGTAAAAGTTTTAGCAAATAAGATAAATTAACATTTGTTTTACAAACAAGAAATGTTTAAGTTCTAGTATAACTAAACGGAAACAGTAGATTTTACATTATCATAAAATCTTTGTATGATATTCTACATACAAATATAATGCGGAAGCTCAATCCTGCAAGAATGACAGAGTACAACTGGAATATATTTGATCAGACAACACGGGGTAGAGTTTGTCGTTTGTTTAGCTGCGAGACGCATTTACAGTTAGGAAATCAGTGGAAGTACATTATTGCTGTTGAATGCAAGATTTTATTTGCTAAATTGTCAGATTAGTTGGGAAGAAGTAAACCAGAGCATGGATAAATTGTTAATTAAAGAACTCTGCTCGAAAAACTCAAAGGGGGAAAAAGGGTAAATAATTCCACTGTTCAAGTTGTCACTACTTCTAATGCTAAGCACCCAAAAGAGAACCTCGTTGTACAAGAAAGCAACAAACGTCCCTACACGAACAATGCGTAACTACAATATAAGATATTTACCATATATTGGAGACGGGGGAGCAAACCATCCCAATACCGATTTGTTATGAAACACTTTCAAATCATTCGATGAGACTTTCCTTTTGAAATGTCATTTTGACGCCAAGTCTGGTAATTTGAAACACAAACCGCTGGGATATTTTCAGAGAAAATATCAGATTTGTCATCAAAGAAAACAACATATAACCTCATTTGCAAGATTTAACATGAAGGCTCTGGAGGTATCTTATGAAGTCAGTTTAAGGATAGCTAAGGCGGAAAGAGTGTCATTAATATTACCAGCAGCAACAGATAGACACGGTTAAAATAATGTTGGGGTGCCAGGCAACAAAACAACTTCTCCGACGAGTATCTAATTCTAAACACTAAATAGAAGAAATAACTAAATAAATCATAGTATTGTCATAAATGTAGAGAAACCCTTGTATCACAAAATCACGCATTTCCTTCGTAAAATTTGCTTACGGGTACATTTTAATATTCAACGTTGACTGTAATGGTAGTTCAATGGAAAAGGTTGAGCACCCCTGCTCTAAATTGTCGTTGTAATCGGCAGTCCTTGATATGAGACGGTAGAGAGTTCCAGAGGTGAGTAGAGTGACAACTGCGAAGGATGTAGAAAAGAGACAGGTTTGGTGTAAGGGTATAAAGAGAATGGAATCGCTGTTCGATCTGTGTTTAAATTATGATGAGACGATAAGAAGTGGCAAGGGCTCGAAAGATATTGCGGAGGTAATAGAACTCGATACAGAAGAATGAGGGAGTGCAACTTCCTTCTAGCATTCGCTCGATACAAGATTACAATTTAAAAGCTGCAGTGATGTTATCTGATTTACGTAGGTTGCATACGTAGCGAACGCAGGCATTGTGTACACGTAGTTTGTCTAAGTTCACGAAGTGGAATATTCAAAAATATTGTTTTAAAAGTTTATTTTGCCATTTAACATTACCATCAAAATAGACACGAAGATATTTTACAAACGATTTTATTGTCACTTTTGTTTCATTAAGTTTTACGGAATGAGTGCTGTTTGATTAATTTTGTTCAGGAATCAATTATGTCTCATTATGATTGTCTGTGACTTTGCCGGTGTTTTGGTTAGTCAATGTTCATACTGAGTCTAGATTTTCGTTAAGTCCAGCTATGAGTTGGTAAGTCCGGTCCAGTGCCAATACAGTTTTAGTTGTCAGCATACATATGGTATCTGCAATGCTTAATGTGGTTCGTGGCGTCATTTATATAAATAAAAATAATATTAGTTCCCCATACTGGCCCTTGTGGCACCCCACACTCTTCTGACCTAAAGCCCTCTACAGACAAGTATGGACACACTTTGCGGCGGAATTTGCCGACAACCGAGCTTCGTGATTGACTCGGCTACATTCTCAGCTAATGTCGCTGTGTTGTGCCATATGTTTATATGGAGAACATCTTAGCAAATTATTTTAATTGAGTTAACATGCCTGGGTTTTGTGCATTTGGTAGTACAACTCAAAGAAAGAAAGCTGTAAGGTTCATTAAATTCTCCAGGAAAATGCGATGTCGAAAGACGAAATACTTGGGTTCACAAAATTGAAAGAAAGAATTGGATTCCATCGAAAAACTCTCGACTGTATTAGGTAAGCATACATTCAAAATAACAACTTATGTAATGTAATAACACATGACTGCGTTGTATTTAGCAGTGACTATTACTAAGTGTATTATTCTTACAAAATTACTACTGTATTAGAGTATATACTCTGTGTTTACTCTTGAATACATTTGCCATAGCTTTCCAAAATGAAATGAATGTACGTAATTCAAATTGGTGAAGGTATTTTGAATTTATTTACATAAAAATAGTTTGCCATAGTCATGTAGTTCATTTGCAATGTCACTATTGCCGAAAAATAATTTTAAAAATGCAACATGTAATTGTAGGATAACTAAATGCAAGCTCATAATATGGAAAAAAAATGGGAAATGCAGGTGTATGGATATATGCATAGTTCAAATTTTCAGGCATATCAATTAGCTCATTCATTTCTTATTTTCGCTCACCAACTAAATCGAAACCTAAGGTTTCTGGTTGTTACAGCCATTCTCATTGGATCAATTTAGAGAGAGAAATGCTAAACTACATAAAGAATGTGTTCTAAGTTTAATTTGGTAAGAAGCCCTCTAAACCCTATTCCTTCTAAACTGTCATGTTAACTGTAGGCCTTATACAGTTCCTGTCAACACTGATATAATAAATGCAATACAACAAACATTTAAATTAGTGAATAGCAAAATAAAATGTAAATTCTTATTTTAAGTTTCCCGTGATGAACGAATGTAAATAAAAAGGCCTACTTTTGATAATGCGATTTCTGTTTTAACTGTTGACAGCCTTTTCCTCTGCCGGCAAAAGACCCGTCACTGGCCGCTAAGTATGAATGCCGTACTAAGCGGAAGAGACGTTAACTATAACTGACATATTCTCAAAAGTATGCATTTTCTCTCTGATCTAGGTCTTCTAATGTAAAAAGAAAAACGCGAGCATACGTGAAAGGTATAACACAAATGTTTTAGGAATTAACTGTACGACAATCGAGTAAAACGACAGAAACTTAACAAATACTCTTATGGGAGTTAAAGACGGTTAGGCATTGAATTTCCTTTTTTTTTTTTTTTTTTTTTTTTTTTTTTAGGACGCTCTTAAACATCTCAAGTCATCAGCGTCCCATTCAATTCAAGGCGTGAAAAGGCCGACAAGTTTTGCTCAGATGCCTGTTCTTTCAGGCTCGAGATTCTTTACCGTGCCATAAATGTACGACACGGGACCCACGGCTTTACTTCCCTTCCGAAGGAAGCCATACTTAGGATTTTTACGCCCTAAAAAATCCATCGATCCTGGCCGGGTTCGAACCCGCGATCTCGGGTTTAGAAGGCAAGTACACCACCAGGACCGACTTAGGCATTGGAACGTATTCATACTTGTATATAGAGAGTTTTACACTGACCTGCAAGGCAAAAAGCAATCTTCTAATGCAACAGACTGTAGTCGGCCGGAGAGATAGGAGTGAAACCTTTCGATCGAGTTCTAAGTTAAATACAGGGATTTAAGTTAAGTGAGTCAAACTCTATAGAAACGTCAACAAGAGTTAGGACCGTCAGTTCACTACCATCAATAGCCTCACGGATGTGCTCAGTAACGTTAAGCAAGGCAGTTGCCAGGAATTCTGACTGCTAAGTGTCTGTTAGCTGTGCTCTTTATAAAGTGCGTTACTTGTCAAACGATTCGCTGCAGTGCTTTAGGTATAACAGATAAGATACAGTATGTTTGTAATCCTGAGGGGTGGAGAATAAACGCTCAAATGCATTTTTCCATAGGACACGGTCTGTTACTGATATGAAAAATACAATACATATGTGCATCAGAGTTGGTAAAATAATATCAATGGTTTTTATTATGAGAATAATGCTGATTTTGTCTATTCCTGTAGCTTTGATTTAATCTTAGTGCATTTTGTACATCCCCGGAGTAAGACATTTTTGTCTGGTGGGGAGTCGGTTAATTCGATTCGTTTTCTGGTCTGAGATAATAGATTTGCAAATGGTAAAATGTTCGTTAAGTTTTACAACAGGGACGTAATCTTTTCTATCTGGTCTTTTGTTTTTCCGAGACCCATTTTCTTCAGATTTCTCCACATTTTTGGGATCTAGAAGTTTATGTGCATGTCTCAACGTGGCATTTCTCTTGTTGATTTGTCTTGTTTTATACTCGTTTGTATTCATGTAGATTTGTGTCACTTTTGTTGTTTAGATAATTGCGAAGTGCCAGGTTTCTTTTCAAGGCTCGTTTTGTTCTCTTCGTTTTGATGGGGACAGGTCGGTCATAAAGTTGTACGATGATGTCATTGAACATTTCGATTTTCTCATCAGCTGTCCTTATGTTCCAGCTAGTACGCTATTCTGTTTGTAACGCGTTATTTAGTACTCCTTCGTCTTATGTCTGATTTCTGAAGGTAGCGGCTTTAGGCTGCAATTCACGTCTCTGTAAGGTATAAGCAACATTATGACATTCAAGCCTCGTACAGATAGCTGGCCATGAGTCACCACCTGTCAGGAATGATTGTTAAAGTTAAGTCTACAAAGTGGATTTATGATGAGTAAGATTTGGGGGAAGGATTGTCATCGCAGCCCTGGAATAAAGTTCAGCGCAGTCGGTTGTGTTCGTCATGAGTTAGAATATTGAAGTCTCCCATAAAATAAGGTATTCATAATGTGGAAAAAATTAACAAGTTACTTGAAAAAATGTGCCAAACTAACCCAATTGACATTACTAAACAGTATAAATGTAATTGCAAGTCATAACAAAAGTAACGTTAATCCTAACATTGGTTAAGCTACAGTATTTAAAACTTGTGAAATACTGATAGTAAAAAACAGGAAATAGAGTAATACTATAACCACAGCCCGGAAGTAACAAGATGCCTTTTCTATCTGGGTGGATAAATTTAAGAGTCAGATAGAAATGAACATGTTTCCATACGTTTGAGGTCGGTAAGACTAATTTTTATTTTTTACCTTTGTGTGTGTGTGTATGTGCGCGCGCGCGCGCCTTTTTTTAACTTCTGTTGCCTATTTTAAGGTTTAAAACATTTTTTGTCTGTTTTCGGTAGTTGTGATTTCTTCTGCGATTATTTATGCATTTTAAAAAGCACATCAAAAGTGAAAAAAATTATATAAATTAAATGGCATGTTCACCTCACAAAAATATCTATTGAAAGTCTTGTTATATATTCAAGTATTCAAAAAAAATTCTCCTCGTCCCATTCACTTAAGCTCTTTAAATAGCAGAACTTTCATTAGTAAAAGGAACGCACCATTACCCCAGCATTACGAATACTAGATTACAGAGAGGATGAGGGAAGTACTGTAGTTTTGGATAGTCCTGGTGAATGACTGCATCGATCTGTGCGAGACAATTTTAGGAAATTTGTAGTGGGGATAACTTCTGAGCTACATAAATGTAACAAACAATTTCAAGCGAGAATGATGAGAGTGGTATAGCAGTGCAATAAACCGTCCCTATAATGTGTTCAGTACGGACGTAAGTGAGATACTAACCTGATTCCCATAAACGGAAAGTAAAATCTACTAGAAACCAGTGCAAATCTTTTACTCATTCGCCAGGACTATTCAAAATTACTTTACTTTGTCTTGATCAACTTTTCCATGATGTCCTGAAATGTGCATGCTCTGGTGTGACTGGTAGGAATCCTTTGGAAATATCTTGTTTTAAATATCTCCAATCGTTTCAATGAAGTAGAAATGATAATAAAAAAAAAAGATTCTCTCTGACAAGCAGCTGACTATGACAGTTGATACCTTGAGAAAACATCTTGTTGTTGCTTGTAACCAAGAAAAATAAGCTTAAGTGCTTTAATTGTGTAATAAAGAAAGGATTAAGTACTTTAAATACCTTTTTAATTAATAATCAGTGATAATACTCTCTATTTTCACTTTTAATAATGTTCACTATTTTAAGTGCCATTTTGCGTGCCTATTTTAATCAACATAAATGCCTGAGCTTCCGGGCTCTGATTATAATAAAAGAGGAATAAAGATTATACAGAAAATAAAATTAATATTATAACAAAAGAAATCAATATTACTTTCAAAAGTAAAATAATTATAGTAGTAATAATTAGTATTTAAATAAAAAATGTCTAGTTGTGACCCTAGATATTAGTTAAGTAGTAAATGCTTCACTATAACACACCGTCGTGAAAACACCGTGGCTTTTCGAAGAAAGTCATGTATTATATTAGAGAGGCCCTCCCTTATTGTAATTCCGCAACCTTTCAAGCTGCGTTTATTGCGGAAAACCTCACTCCGCTTGCGGTATGAAACAAATTTCACAATGACAGCTCTGTGCCGCCCTCCATCAGTTCTCCTCCCCACACGATGGCTCCTATCAATATCACCAACCTCGAGGGAAACGCCAATTTTTTCCGCCACTTATCGCGATAGTTTCGGTGTCTTCTGCCTCTTTAATATTGTTCAATATCGTCTTCGTGTTACGTTCCCCTAAAGTACTTTTTAAGTTCATTAACAAGAGCCTTACTTTGTAACAATGCAGGACCCAATTTTACAACCGCAGCAGCTACCGATTTCTTGACGAGGTTGGCAACAAATGACATCACGCTGGTATCTGCCACGCATTTCAAACTGCTTCCATATCTTCTTTGTTTTCTTTGTTAGGTGCCATTATGCAGAATTTAAAATAAAATTAAAAATAAACTTTGAAATGTGGATTATTAAACACTTTGGGCGACTAGGAACTTCAGCACACAACTAATGAGGTCAGGAGCGATGCGCGACAGGTCTACCAACTTTCCGCCATTACCTAAAATATTCACATCATTGAAGGTTCAGGGTCTACCAAGGTAATCTACGTGTCAACTAGAGATATACGTTGGGAATTCTTAAAACATAGAATTTTTAAAAAATTAGAAGCATGAGGTAATGTGAATCATGTTTGATGGCACCGCAGCATGTATACGAGAGTGCAAGGTCTGAGGTTCGATTCCTTCCAGGACCGTTCTCCCTAGCTGAGGTTCTTTTCAGGTTTTCCTCAATCCTCATAAATGACAAATGCCGGGGAAGTACCGCAAAATTAGGCCTGGAACGCTCCCTTCCTTTAAAAAAAATTTTCCTAGTTTATCACTTTATCTCATATAACATCAGGTCCACTGCCTGTGATGCCTCAGTTAAACAGGCGTTAAACACTATTAAAATTGATGGGGCTACAATTCCAAAAATAAAGTATATTTCATGACTAAAACGTCTACAACTTCAAATAATGCAATTTTAAAAAATAGCAATAGAACAAATATTATATCACATGTATTAAAATATATAAAATAAAAGTATTATATAATAATGCTTGTAAAAAGTGTTGAGTTACTAATTTGTTAAATTAAACTAATATGAATTGGCATAAGACAGTGCTACATAAATGTAAGTTATTCATGGATTATTGCTATCACTGTTTAAATCATTATATTATCTTTTATTATATTACAGATAGTTAGAATGTATAAAAGAAAAACAAAGCGGAGAAGAGTAAAATATTCAGTTTGCTAACTAGTCATCCCCCCCCCCCAAAAACTAGAGCTCACAGGACGAAGTAATGCTTAAAGGAAGTTATAGGATTCCAGAAACAAAGAAGATTTCCAATCATAAATAAAAGAGAGGATTACACAGTAGAAGTTGAATCCGAAGAAGAAAATATACCTTGTGGTTTCTGCTGCAAGTATCACGATTCTAGATATGTTAAGAAAGTTTTTTTATTTGATTTATTTACGGACGCTATTTAACATTTGAGGTCATCAGCGTCCCATTCAATTCAGGGCGTGAAACGGCCGACAAATTTTGCTCAGAGGCCTCTTTTCTTTTGATTCTTACAGTTCGTGATGCAACGAGTTTCGTCAGCATGGAACGCTGTAACTGATCGCAAATAGATCTATATGAAGATAGATCAAAGACAAGTATACCTGTTCTCTTGTTTTCTTAACGCAGGACGATATATACCAAGAATAAGTGTATTAATGAATGCGCCATATAACACACTACACATTATGAATAACCTGTGTTAGAACGATATATGAGGCTGATAAAGTATCTTCTATATATTTAATTCATTTATACAACGACGGATCTCGCAAAGGAATACAATCGGCCTATATGGTCTATCTCCAAGGATTAACTTTAGTATAAGCCTTGGAAAATATTGCACAGTTTTTCAGGCAGAAGTATTTGCTACTCTGAATTGTGCTTTCAGAGCACTTGAGAAGGGTTATCACCATAAACATATTCTCGTCTTTTCAGACAGTCAAAGCAGCCTGAAAGCACCTTCCTCCGACCAGAAGAAATCAAAGCTGGTATGGGAGTATTGAAATGACCTGACTGCCCTGGCATTTCGCAACAGGCTTGAACTGAGGTGGGTGCCGGGTATCGGGGCTTTAAAGCAGATCAGCTGGCAAAAAGGGGTGCTGATACACCCTGTTTAGACCCTGAGCCCGCGGTTGGAATCAGCAAACGCACTGCCAAAATCGCGGTTAGAACATGGATTGGAGATAAACATCAACTAAGATGACCAACCTATCTTGAACAAACATAGGAAATTCGTCCTATGTCTTAGAATGCTCTTTTCACATGTATTCTAAAACTGAACAGAATAGGAACAAGGAAAGCAGTTGAGTTAATTACTGAACTTGATCACTTCAGGAAACTTCCACTACGAAAAGTGGGAATCTATAAAGATGAACCCACTTGTAGACTGTGCAGCCTGTTTGAGTGTCCAATCCTGGCAAGAAAGAGACTTACTCTCTCTCTAACCGAAGAAGACCTGGGGACGGAAACTGACATTGGAACCGAAATACTGCAACTTGTTCAAGGAACAGATATTAGGAAGCAATGAAGGCGTCCCTCCCAATGAGATTGTACAATAAGCCTCTCTAAATTTGCAACAAAATCCTAGATGATCCATACAAGATGGATCACTGCCGCGGACCTTATTCCTACAGTCAATTTTTACGCATTCAACTGTTGCGTAAAAATGTCCGTTATTGTAAAATGCACTATGGCTCCGTTATCTATCATTTAGAAAATGTTCCATTCTAACCGGCGCTCAGAGATGAATTAAGAAGGCTCTAAAAACGTGCTTATTCTTATTCTTATCCTCTTAGTCAGTCAAGTCACTCCTAAAGCACAATTTAAATTTAAGTTGATGTGGGAATATTCTTCAAACTATGGCAACTCTGCAGAGTTATGTTGGGTGCCGGGTCGTCAGGGATGAAGAAGAAAATAAATTAAGCTAGAAGAGAGCACATAGCGCCTTTATTGGGCCCAAACCTGTCAGTAGCATTAGCAAATGGTTTGGGAAGAACAACGGAAGAAATAGCCAATACTTCAGCAAAGTTCTTGCCAAACGCTCCAGCTTAGGTCTCCCTGGTCCCTTCTACACTAGAGGAGGATACTGAATATGGGCAGTTCAAGAAACTTTGGCACAATATAGGAGACCCGAACTGTAGAGGAATTATATAACTGCTTGAGTGTGGGGTTCTAGAGAGAAAATAATTCAATTCTTTGGTGCTTCATCATTGGGCAATATGAAAGATTCTCCCATAGGAGAGTAGTGCTAGAACTTGTGAAAAATAAGACTTGGGTTGAGTGCTAGGACTTTGATACTAGAACTATCTATCATTCATCTGAGCGAATCGTCTCGTTATGTGCGAATATGATTTGAATAAAGATTCCCAGGTATTTAATTTGCAAATGATCCTTAATTTAGTAATAATACAGCCCAGGCATTTTATCAAGTGTATCACTAACAATTCTTGCTAAAATCGATTGTTTTCAAAGCTGTGAAGCCAAGAGGCAGTGTCAAGTAAAGCAACATCCTCGCAACTCAGATTTTGGTCTTCTGTTTGTTGGAACTGACTGTTTTTTTCTTCTGAGCCACTTGCCGAGAGTCATCTTCCTTACTGGAGGTCATCATTTGGGAAGACTCAGGTCCCTTAACCTCTTTGATCTCAGGTCATATTGTTAGATTCAGCTTTTGTCTACTATAAGATATCGTGGCCATGTAGGGACTGCCACTGAGGAAACGACGAACCATTTCCTAGCACAATTCCACTCTTGCTGACTTTTGTTCTTCTGTAAGCTTGTGGAGTCCCGTCGAAAACAAAGGTTTCTCTAATAGGATATTTTTGCAGTGCTTCCCTTTAAGTCACTCCGAATTGTACTTCACTATGGCTTCTATATGAGCGAAGTTTTCATCTGTCACTACTGCTGCGACGCCTTGTGTGCTCCTTGACTTTCAAGAATGTTCTTCCTCGTCTAAACTCTGCAAATCAATTATGGGAAGGAGCAGAGTTGAAAATTTTCTCTATAATTTTTTCAGCCATTTTTGTTGACTTAGGCCGTACTAATAATCGAAGAAAATGCCCTCGAGTCACCTCACATACAGTGAGCTCGCGACCAAAATTAACATTTTATTATGTTTGCAACAGTGAGTGCTGAGCATTAATTTTCACTATAGTTAAAAACCAAGAAATATTCTTTCCAGTGCTGACAACAGAAAACTAATTTATTTTCTTATTTATATTTTGAACATTACACATTTTCCAGTTACAATGTTCACTTAATCAGATACAACATCCTTACAATTTACAAGAAAATGAAATACTAAAACAAAATAAAAACAAAATACTATAAATCAAATATGACAAAAAGTTACAAAAATTAATGTGTTGGTACATGAAAGTTAATCAATGTATTCTTTGTATTAAATGATCACAGGATAAAGCGAAAGTGTACACATTCATATTGAATATATCAATAGTTAAATAATTTATTATAGCTCTCGTGTCTTCTTCAAATTTCTGTACAATCGAAGTTCGGTACTACATATAGAGTAAGTAAATATGGAAGTCTTTGTATTCAAATTGGCATTGCTTTTATGCTTCGGGAACCTCTTCCACGTATAGTTGGTTGCAATTAACCGAATTCTGCAGTTCTTCCCTCGTTCAAACACTGGAAGATAGAGGAGAGGTCAGTACGAGTTTAACTCTAGGGACGTACGGACATGTTCTTGTGTGTTATGTGAAAGTGCATTTAGTATTTATTAGGCGGCGCAAATTTATAACGTTAATGTGGCTCAATTCAGGTATTCTATTCCCCAAAGAGTATTTATTTACGATTGGTACCTGAGTACAGAACTGGTTCGTGATGTACGGAGATTGTTTAAAGAG
This sequence comes from Metallyticus violacea, assembly GCA_030762175.1. NCBI lineage: Eukaryota > Metazoa > Arthropoda > Insecta > Mantodea > Metallyticidae > Metallyticus > Metallyticus violacea. The sequence continues at coordinate 33,090,616 of CM060833.1, forward strand.
AGGTTTACTGATATTCAATTTCTATCGAAGTTGGGTTCACAGATTTGTAAATAAATTAATGAAGCGGGAAGTATACTTGATAAAAAGCGTACAGTATTCACAAAAGAAATGATAGAAGGTATAGTACTTACTCGGGAACGTTACCCTCAAAATGATTTCTCTTCTTTCTCAGCAAACAGGAATGTCCTATTCCTCTGTTCGAACGGCTACTAAGATTCTGCAGTTAGAACCCGATAAAATGACCGTAGTGCATAACGTAAACCGGGCAAATATGTTTTGTGAATGGATTTTGAATAATGTGCATGAGGGAGTAATTGACTCAGTAACTTTCTTTACGGACGAATCTTGTTCCACCTTAGTGATTAGGTTAATTCACTAAAAAAAAGCAATTGTGGAGTTCAGAGAAATGTGACCTGTTTCACGAGGAACATAACCAAAAGATGGTTGTGGTGCGACATTTACCGCAAAAGAATCACAGACCCTATTTTATTTTTTTTAAAGAGGCAATAGTTATGTATGTGCAGAATATTTTGCAATTCTTTTTCCGTGAGTGAACATATGACTATCCAACAGGACTCTGCAACCGCACCTACAGCTCATGTCTCCAATTCATGAAATGTATCACTAGCAACTCACCCGGTTTAACGCCCTGGGACATTTATCTCTTGGGGACATTACAGGTAAAAGACAAATGCGCACACATTAGAAGAAATGTTGAGAGGGTAAGGGTTCAATTCAGAAGTGCATGCAAATGAAGGGAGGCAGTTGGAGCGTTTTCTTGCTTGATAATGTACATTTTAAATGTTTAAGTGTTAGTAATAACTTGACGACAGTCATAGCTGCAGACTTTCTGACTCCTGTTCAGCATGAACCGACCTATCGTCTCATAAAGGAAAATATGTAGGGTTATTTCGTCTTAGTATTTACAATCTCTACTTTTATTATTTATATTAATAACGCGTGCCGCCGCAGCTACAACCTTATTCACTATGGTTCAGAGCAATGTCCGTAAAAAACTTCTGGTCGATTATTTCAATTAATTTAATGGATTATATTCTTATTATTAAACTAAATTTCAATTATGTCATATTATCTTATAAGTGGAGGTTGGAATCACATCTCATCGCTAAAAGGGAAAGCATATGATGGTTTGTGTGTTGTTTCTATCACATCAACTCATCCCCACAGAGTGCAAGTGCAAATAGCCCGACGTTTTGCTCTGTAACAATCCGCCAATTCCCAAACGTCTGATGCAGTAGAGGATATGAACTATTTCCTCTGGTCTTGTTAACTGATATTTTACCTTCAACTTGCTGAAAGACACGAAAGTAAAAAATAAATTTCGTATGGAGGTACGTGAGAAAAGAAAAGTTGAATGGCAACTTTCGTCCTCTGTGACAAGTTACGACAACCTCTGGGAGATTAAAAAGCGCACCACAAAAGTCATTTTGACCCAGTTTAGGTGGAAAGAAACATTTTCTACAGAGAATCACGTGTTGTATCGGAGGAGTACCTGGGGATGGTAATTATTGTGCTCTTTCTTGCCTTTTGCGTTATTCAAATTGGCAGGCAGGGGTACCAACATAAAGGATCGTGCCACATTAAATATGAATACTGCGCAGCCGCAGCCCCTTACCACTCGAGAGATCCACGCCTCTCCATTTGCATTCACCAAGAATATCGTTCAAAAAGAGGGGAAGAGTGACGTCTTATTCCAGCCTTTTGCTTTACATGGTCATGTCAGGGTGCGAATTACATTTTCTATCCCTTCTTATAAGTTAAAATATTTGCGAATTAAACGATTACCACTGATATAAAGAAAAGGATTATTACTTATTTCAACCATTATTACATATCTCCTTATATGTCGGTCCGGGTGATCCGATGGTAACCATACTTGCTTCGTATGCCCAAGATCGCCAGTTCAATCCCGGATAGGTTCGATGTATTTTTTCGGGAGTAAAAACCCTAAATATGGCTTTTTTTCTGAAGGAAAGTAAAGTCGTGGGTCCCGTGTCGTACATTTACGGCACGATAAAGAACCTCAAGCCTGAAAAAGAGGCTTCTGAGCAAAATTTAACGCCCGTTTCACGCCCGGACTTGATTGGGATGCTGATGACCAGAGATCCTTAAATAAAAAGATTATACATTTTTCATATAAATCTAATAAACAAAGCAGCTTGATATTACATAAGGATATTGGGCTGAATCAGGGGCCTAAAGCATGTATTTAGCATAAAGTTTGTATATTCATTTTTAAACAGGGTTTTCTTATTTCCTGTTTAATGATTGCACATTTAATTCAAGAGGCAGTTTTCATCAAGTATGCTGCAGCATTTGAATATTTCTCACTCACGGGTGGATGAGGTTAAGCCGCATACTACAGCGGGAGGTTTGGGGTTCGATTTCCTCCAGTACCGTCCTCCCTGACTGAGGTTTTTCTAGATTTTCCTCAGTCCTCATAAATGGCAAAAGCCGTGGAGATACTCTAAACTTGGATCCGAAACGTTTCTTCCTTTAAAAAGTAAAATCCTTTCCCAATCATAACATTTCATGTATCATCAGTGTCCACCGCCTGTGATGCTCCAGCAGTAAAAACAGGCTTTAAATGATATTAAAAAAAACTCGGAACATAACACTTTAAAGTCAGCATTTATAAATTGTGCTCTCGTTTTAGGATTGGTACGTTCTAGTACTTTGGAAGGAAAATTAATAACTTACCTCCGAATTTTTTAAAAAAAATGGTAATATGGTACACGATGGCTTACATGTAACCATATGGTAATCACATTTGTTTTGTATTAAAATCTGATATACTGTAGATGATCTTGTTGATTTGTTTTATTTACGGACGCTCTTTAACATCTCTGGTCATCAGAGTCCCATTCAAACCAGGGCGTGAAACGGCTGACAAATTTTGCTCAGAGGCCTCTTTTTCAGGCTTGAGGTTCTTTTATGTGCCGTAAATTTACGACACTTTACCCACGGCTTTACTTCCCTGATTTTCATGCTGGAAAAAATTCATCGATCCTGACCGGGATCGAACCCTTGGATCTACCAGGCAACAATGGTTACCACAAACCACCAGAACCGACATAGATGGTCTTGCCCTGAACTGGTTCAAACAAAATATTTAGCTAGAGGCTGTGAAGCTCTACAATGATAAATTTCGTGATGTAAAATGTGTCATAAATTCATTTGCAAAATAATGTGTGCTATCTGTCTGTGGGTGCAAAATTACTTGGTCACCGGAAAGTAGAAACTTTGATTGCATACTAAGAGAAATGTATGCATTATTGCTAATATCATCAATAAATTAGAGAATGTAATTATGGAAATAAATTCAGCATTTCCTCGCAGTGTAGAGAATTCTCAGCGGAAAAGAACCAGATTCTCCTTTTCATGTCGTTTCATATGTGATCACCCTATCGGTGTGCAATAAAAGTACAGGAATTCTGCTTCTAAGAATAAAATTTCTCTTTCTAAACTCTTTTACCTTGGAGCACAACCTGACTTGTGAGGAAATCGTTTACATATGTAAAACCAGATCTATTTCTATTCATATAATTAACTTCTATATTTTACAAATCATCATGTTCAACAATATATTTTTTTAATAATAAGACATTTAGATTTTCATTTTAAAGATTTGAGAACTATGTCTCTATAAAAAATGCTAATTTTAATGAAATTCGGTAACTTTGGAAAAATTTTCAATGAAAAATCTTACATTTAGACGATTTTTCACAAAAACGTTCGTCCTCATAGGATGCATTTTGGGGATAGTGTCAATCAGCAACCGCCGAAAGAAGTCTCCCGGTTATAAATATTTTCATAATCAGAAACCCACGTTGGTTTCCTCTGGTTACGAAGCTCATATACAGGACCGTTCTAAAGTAGTTACCCAAAATTATTATTAAATAAATGTACAAATAAAATTCTCAAAATGTTCAGTACTCCCACATCGTCAGATGTCACTCTACTTTCTCTCCTTCCCATTCCATATGACTAGCCATTCTATCAACGTGAAGACATGGTGATACAGAGCGCAGTGTTGTCTCTGGTACCACAAAACACCATCAAGGTTTATGGCAAAGCTCCACCTCGGGCAAAGTCCATCAAAGCGCGGCATGATCGATTCGTCAAAATAGGCTATGGAACGACCCCTATATAAGATAAAGTTGCGGGAGCTGTAAGGGAAGTTCAAACAAGTCTACAGCTGAATGCTGCACAGTGTACTATACGTCACAGAGCGACAGCGGTGTAAGTCACATAATTACACCTGCTTCAGGCGTTAAGAGACAGTCACAAGCAAAAGCTTCTTTAGTATTGCAGTGACGTGATGAAGATTTATAAATATGACTGTATTCAGTAATGAGCTGACATCGGTTCTTCGAGCCCTAAAATATTAAACAGTTAAATATACATAGCAAATGACAATGGGACACTCATGTTGCAAGAATGCAGAATAACAGATGGACCTACAAGATCTCCATGTGGGACCTCCGGATAGGAAAAAGGACACAAGGCAGACCCAGAAGAAGATGGACAGACCTCTTCAAGGAATATGCAGGTCCATATTGGTTAAGAGTAGCAAGAGGAAGAGAAAAATGGAAATTTCTCGAGAAGCAACTAGTGCAGTGAGAAATGGAGTAACCAAAGAACAAATCAGTCAAACAGCGTACTAACAACTAGCGTGGAATAGATCACCGCGTTAGGAGAAAGCGAGTTTTCCCTACTTGTTAGGAGGTCTTTGCCCTCAAGGGACACAATAGCCTACCTTTACCTTTATCTTTCTATCTATGTATATATAAAGAGTGAGGCATTTATAACGTCACGGCCATTTTCCTCCGAAATAAAGGGGAAAACCAAAAATGTTTCAGGCAAAATTTGAAGTGCTCTTAGGGGATCATAAGATAGCGACCTTAACTCGTCCTTAAAATGTCATTTTCAATGTCATTTCTAGTCGATTTTTTCCCCTCCCCAAATGGAATGGTGTATTTTCTTTTCCGGGAATGGAAAGAGCATTACATTTTCAGTATAAAAGTTCTAGTAAATCTATCAGCTAGAGGTGATAAATGATGAGATATTGGATGAATAGGACAGCAAATGTTTTTTCACTCACTTTCACTTCTCCATCTTTTGTTTTGTTGTTGTTATAAGGAAATTCATTTGTTTATACGCAGATGCTCATTTGTTGACATCGGTACACAAACGAGTGCTCATCATTGCCAATTCAAACCTCAAAGGACATTATTCTCAGTCAGTTTCACTTCATTTTCAATTATGGATGTTTGATACACGATCAAGAAGAAGATCGATGTGATTTACATTTATGGCGAGGCTCATAAGAACGCTAGAGCAGCTTGCAACTTACACGGAGATCGATATCCTGAAAGGAGGCAGCCATCTGTTTCAACGACTTGCGAACTTATTCTCCAAAACGGGAGGTGTCGCACAGAAAAAACAACATCGACTGAGAAGTGCGACTGGGGAAAATCCGGAAGTCACTGTATTCCCTGCAGTTACCGATAATCCTCAACGAAATTCCCCTCAACAGAAACTTTTTAAATAGTGTTTAAAGCCTGTTTTTACTGAGCCGCCACAGGTGGTGGACACTGATGATACATCAGATGAAATGATATAATGGAAAGAATTTTTTTAAGGAAGGAAACGTTCCAGGCCTAAGTTTTATGGTACCTCCACGGTATTTGTCATTAATAAGGACTGCAGAAAATCTGGGATAAACCTCAGTCAGGGAGGACGGTCATGGCGGGATTCGAGCCCCAGACCTTCCACTCACGAGTCCGCGCCTTAACGACCACGGTCACCCATGCCGGTAACTCGAATGTGAATCGGGAATCTCTCAAAGGAGAGGGATTAAACGTCACAAATATCATCCATATCACATTAGCCAAGCCCTTCGTAGGGATGATTTTCAGAATCGTGTTGAATTTTGCCAACGCATGTACTACATATTCAAAACGGTAACTTTTCTAACATATGTAAATTGAGCCAGTAAAGAAAAATTGAGTGAAAAACATTTGCTATCTTATTTGTCCAATATTACATATCACCCCTAATTGATAGATGAACTAGAACTTGTATGCTGAAAATTGAATGCTCTTTCCACTCCCGGAAAATAAAATATACTATTCCATTTGAAAAATTAATTTGACCTTGAAATGATATGACAATGGCATTTGAAGGACGAGTTAAGATCGCTATCGTATGTCCCCCTAAGAGCACTTCAAATTTTGTCTGATGCTTCCCCCCCCCCCTTCGTTTCAGGGTAAAATGGCCGCGATACTATAAAGCCTCACTATGTATATGTATATATATATATATATATTAATTATAATAGTAGAAAATAATTATAATAGTTGGCCACAGAAGGACTTCAAGAGTTCGAAATATAGCGATCTCAAGTGTGACTTTTTCTTAGTGTTTTATCCTTTTCTAGTATTATAATTACTGTTAATTTGTTACATTCTTAATAGTGTTACTTTATTTTTATTTTTCTTTTATATTATATATATATATATTAAATGAAAATTAAATAGGTTCCAATTTTTGTTATATAGAATTTATGAAATACGATTTAAATAGGAATAATATGTGATGTTTACATATGAGTATTATGTTTCTAAAACTAAATACTTAAGAAGATGGCGTTTGAATAGTAAGTAGTCACGAAATGGAGGGTAAACAGAGAAGAACATCTTATGATGCTACTTTCAAGCGTAAAGTAATTCCTTATGCTGAAAAAATGATAACAGAAAGGCAGGAAGAGAGTTTAATGTAGCTAAGAGTAAGGTTTTTTGCTTGTGGTGGCAACATAAATTGACATTATTTGCAACTAAAGCTAGTACGAAGAAGTTAATTCTTATATTCAACGTTTTCAGATCACTGGAATGTCTTTACAGCTTCTTTTAATAAACATTAGTGCGCATTAGAAATCAATAATGGAGAGGATAAGCAGTAACTTATTCGTATAGTTCTGAAATAAATAAATATGTAGATACACCGCATTGACGCAAATCTTGTAATGCATGGGGACTCCTGGTCTGAAGATGTACTGTATGGCACCTTTCCAGGTTTAAAAAAGTTCCTTGTATGTCTTCGATTACTAATAAAAGATCACATTTCCACATAACAATATGACAGTTTTAAATATCGTATAAGCTTTTGATACAAAAATGGTTAATAATGGAGGTGCAACAATGCTCATCTTTATTTTCTGAAAGCTTAGCTTCTGGACTTATATCGTTTCCCGCGGACTATTCAAAATTATTTACCCATCTTGCTTTATCCAACCTGATGATTCCGTATATCGCCAAATATCACAATTAGTCGTAAATACATTCTTTCTTAATATAAATAAGACCGTTTATGGTGATTATTTAGATCATGAATCATACAAATCCGGTGTAAGAACACAAGGAATTGCAAACATCACAGCTACCTATCACTGTGCTTTTATCGCACCGACATACAATTGTATTAACATTGTGTGTGCTTGCATGTTTTTAACATTTTAGGAGGTCATAAACATAGAGCCCTACTGATGTGTGACGCACATGATATTAAGACGCCGGGTTTAGTAACGTAAGTATGCGTTCTGTTATTATAGCAACGCTTAACCAGCACTTTTACTGCAACCAATTACAGTTGCTCTCTTCTTCCGTTCTAACGGGCTGGGCGAGGTTGCGCATAATGTTTTGCAAGTTGTCGCACTGTACTAACGGTTATTTCGTCATATCAATTCAAGCTAATTTTTTTTAATAAGTTAAACGTTCAATATTATAACGCCAGAGTTTCTGTTGCTAAGACACTTTGAAAACCAGTGGTTTGAAGGTTGATCATTATCTTGCCACAGGAGACAGAAATGCTCTTTTTCGCGGTGCAATATTTTGAATTGGGGCCTCCCCTCTTTCCACGCCCCTACCCCATTGATGTCAGTTGTGAGAAAGAGAATGTTTCCTTCCTCTGGGTTATGCTCTTTAAAGTCAATGGACTGTAACCATGCGGTTCCAAGCTCTCTCCCATCGTCAGTTTAAAGATGTTTTTTATGTCTCATGGTAAGTACTTACCACATATTATGCTGACCCCAAAGATGTCTTCCATCGCCTACAGTGTCCCATTTGTTCCTAAAGACCTACAAACTTTTTCCCTCATGTAAACCTTAGATAAAGGTAAGAATGCATTGTTCAGTGTTTTTAATAGCGTTTAACGCTCGTTTTTACAGCTGAGGCATTACAAGCGTGGACATTGTTGATATAAGGGAGTAAATGATAAATTTAGAAAGGGTGTTTTTATTAAAGGAAACGTTGCCGGGATTAAGGGTACCTCCCCAACATTTGCCGGTCATGAGATTTGAGGAAAACCTTGAAAAACTCAGTCAGGAAGGATAGTTCCGGTGGGAATCGAAACCCAGACTTCCCGTTCACGAGTCCATGGCTTAAAAACCTCAGCCATCCATGTCAAGCTGGATTTTGTGTGTGTGTTTAACGCCCATTTTAACTACTGTGGTGGACACTGATGAAACATAAAATGATATGATAAACTGAGAAAGGATTTTTAATTGAAGAAAACGTTCCAGGCTTAAGTTGCATTTGTCATTCATGAGGACTGAAGAAAACCTGAGAAAAAACCTCAGTCAGGAAGGACGGTCCTGGTGGGAATCGAACCCCAGACCTCCCACTCACCAGTCAGCGCCTTAACGATCGGGGCCATCCTTGACTGTATATCTGTATTCATAGTCAATATATTCTTCTCTGAAGAAATATGACTAATATTTTGGGATCTAGATAGTATAAATAAACACTTTTGGGTGTTTTTAGAAGTACTTTTACCAGAAAGTTATAAAAGTTTCCGATTAACCGCTTGAGGTGATGAACTGTGTCATTTTTCTAAATAATTCCCATTTACTTTAATACTAGGAGTTAGTTACTCAGTACACTAAGGGGTTTACGTCCAAAATGCAACATTACGGCCTCATCTTCAGCGTAAAGAGCAGTTAATAACCGTTGGGTATTAGATCTGGACCACTAGGCCTGCAAACTCACAGTTCTTCAGTTCAGCTGGAACACTTTCATGAAACAGACTCATGATGAAGTGTAGTCCCCCAGTGTGATGCTGCTGCTGAAAATATTCATCTGTCCAGTATTACCCTGTGGGTGTTATTTATAGGAAAAGAGTGAAAATCAAGAAACAAAGTTTTTCTATGGTGGTGCACTTTATTTTGTATTCCAACAAATAAAAGAAACTTTGCAAATCTTTTGTAACTACAGAAGTAGCATCACAGCCGTGCAAAGGTTTCTTACACAATCAAGTTCTTACTTGTTACTCGGGTACAAAAATGTCGGTGCAAAATAAATATCACAGATTGCCGTAAGTGGTCTAGAATTTGCCCTTATTCACGTAAACAGGAACCTTCCTCTCGACGGTGAAAGGGACAGGCTTCTCCACAACTCTCTCGACGGTGTACGGTTTGGGTACAGACACAGGGTAGGGACGATCTACGGGCACCTTCACCTCTACGGGATACGGTCTGGGTACAGACACTTTCTTCTCCACAGGGTAAGGTTCGGGAATGGGGATCTTCTTCTCGGAGTACACCGCGTGTGGCTCAGGAATGGGCTCCTTAACCTCCACCTTGTAGGGCCTCTTGACGGGAACCTTCACTTCAACGGGATAGGGTTCCGGAACTTCGATCTTGTACGGAACCTTCACTACCACTGGGTATGGCTTTGGGATTGGAATCTTCTTCTCCACTACCACGACATAAGGGCGGTCAACAGGAACCTCGACGTTCACAGGTTCCACTTTAGGGTATGGATAAGCGACCTCCACTGGGTAAGGATGGTTAACGGCTATTGGATATTCCACGGTGTAGGGTTCTGGGAACAAGACTCTACTTTCAACGTACACAGGGTAAGGATGGTTTATGGGGACGGGTACCTCTACAGGGTGGGGCTCAGGATAGGGAACAGACACCTTGTTGGGATAAGGCTCGGGACTGCGGAAAGGAACTCCCACTTCTACAGGGAAAGGACGTTCCACAGAAAAGTGGCTCACTACGGGGTAGGGTCTTCCTATCTCAAAAGCTTCTGGGACAGCATACGGTCGATCTATGGCGAGCGCTCTGTCGTATCCGTAACCTCCAGCTTCACCGCCGTAACCGTAACCTCCAACTTCACCGCCGTATGCAAGACCGCCGTATCCGTAACCTCCAGCTTCACCGCCGTAACCGTAATCTCCAACTTCACCGCCGTATCCGTAACCTCCAGCTTCACCGCCATACGCAATACTATCATAACCGTAACCGCTAGTCAGGTCCGAGCCAGCATACCCTTCTTCGGCGCCATAGCCTTCCTTTAACAAAACCTCGGAGCCTAAACCTCCAATTAGGTCCGAGCCGTAGTTGTCAAAGTCGCCCAATTCTTCTCCGCCTACACTTTCGTAACCGCTGTCGATGGATTCAAATTTGTCGGTGCCCCAGCTGCCTATAGACCTGGTTTCCAAGGAAGCCTCTTCTTGTGATGGCCTTCCAAGGGTCGCTGGTATCACCAGTATCATCAATAGCTGCACAGAGATACATAGCATTTCTGTTGTAAAATGTCAAAATCATTCAAGCAGTGCAAGAAACGTAAGTCACTCTAAATAAAGTTCAAACAGCTAGAAACACAAAAGTTGTCGTATTTTTCAGCAGAGAACTCAAAATATGCATAACAGGTCCATTTATAGCATGTTCGTGGATTCTCAAGTAAAATACGGCTCACTATATCGTACCAGTGATCATTTTAGTGATCGTCTACTCATTTTCATTCTCAACAGTAATGTGGTTTTCCTGAAGGTTTATGGCAAGAAAGAAATCAAACATTCATTTGTTTTTTTTAAAGTATTAAGTAATGAAACAATTCATTTCATTCTAGTTCTAACCTCAGGCTGCGTATGTACTGTGCGTGGTGCTGACTGACGCTAACATAAAATAAAAAACAGATGGCTAAATTCTTTCCATCACCAAAGCACCGCCACGGATGTCTGAGGTCGTTAAGGCTTAGACTCGTGAGCGGAAAGTCTGGAGTTTGATTCCCACCAGGACAGCTCTCCCTGACAGTTTTCTTTCTGGTTTTCTTTATTTCTCATACATAACTCATAAGCACCCCAAAACTTTCCTCACTTAAAAATAAATGCTTTCCCAGTTTATAATTTCATCTTATATACTAGCAGTAACTACTCCTGTGGCGCCTTGAATACTATTTAAAAAAAGTACCAAATACCAGCTATGAGTGAAATGCTTATGAAGACTGTGCAACTCTTAACTTGAAAGAACGGAATACCTTCACAGAAATCGTTTAATTACGTCAAATTGTGGCATTACTTGTTCGAAACCAAATGGTTATTTCAGAAGAAATGTCGGTTTTTAAGTTTGGTATTTTGTAAGATTTTAATGGTTTTCTTTGGTTTGGCAATGTTATTTACAGAATGCCACGGTTATTATTGTGTAAGTTGTGAGCATATAGGTCGCCAGTGGTTAATAATAATCATAAAACGAAGGTAACAATGTTTGAGATTGGAGCTTTTCTGAAGCTCTGTAGGAAACAAGATTATAACGCTGTTGCGTGACTCGAATAATTTGTGAAATGGAGGGAGAAAGTGTCGTCAGTGAGAGTGTGGCCCTACCATGATTCCAGCGTTTAACAGTGAAGAAGAAAACACTAAAGATGAACCACGATCTGGAATACTAAGGTGTGCAATTTTGAGAATATACGCGAAGTTTTGGAAGGAAACCCGCAAAAAAGTACTCGTAGGCGCTCAGAAAAACTTGATGCAACGAAATACACCATATGTCGACACATTAAGACACTTGAAAAATCATTAGATCTGTATGTCATGAATTGACACCTGAAAAACCCAACGCAGAATGAATATCGAAAAGCCTGATAAATTTATCAAGAGAATTGTCACATGTGATGAAAAGACCGCAACTTTGACCTTTCAAAAAAGTGACTCGATCCCCATCAGCTTGCCAAAGTCATCGTTAAACAAAATCGATTCGGCTCCAAAGTAATGTTAAGTGCATAGTATGTTATTCACTAAGAGATGGCTCCAAAAGGGCGTGCAGTCGATGCGAATCTTTATTCTCAATAACCGGAACGAGTTCATGAAGTTTTGAGACAGCATTAGTTAATCGAAATACAGTTCCCTTGCTGCAAGACGATGTGAGACCCGATACCGGTTGAGCAACCATGGAAAGAATTCAGGAATTGGAAGGGATCGAATTCTGACACACCCAGCATATAGCCCTGATCTTGCGCCTTATGATAGCCTACTAATTCGATCCATGGCTCATTTCCTGCGTGGAAGAAATTTGGAAAAATTTAGTCTTGAAAGAGGATATCGCTGAATTCTTCGCATCAAATTCCAGAGATTGGAAAGGGGGTTCAAGAATATAGAATACAATATCCTTTGCTATGAAGATTAGTTTACTAAGAAGTTTAAAACAAATCCCCAGTTTATTAACATTTCCATCTGTTTTTAAACATTTATTCCTCTCTCAGAAAGTTGTGTTTTGGAATAAATGAATTCAACTTGTATATTCGAAGATAGTTTTTTTTTTTTTGTTTTTTTTTTTTAATTTCGGGATTTGAAGAAACTATGAGAGATATAAGTTTAAGTGGGTAACAGTAGAAAAGAGCGTGTGTTGTTCAACTACCATAGCGAAAGTTAGCATGGAGTGAATACTCATTGTTGTAGCTGCATCAAACTGTTAATCGTAGCAGTTCCCCTGACTCGAGAACATTTTCACTAAGGAACCTCATCATAAAATCCACCGATAAAATGAAACAAATTTTTTGAATTTTCACTCATCATAACCCGATATAACGGTGAAATTATCGTAACATTTTATAAAATCCCTTAGCCGCGCAAAGTGCGTTTGTTTTCCAGTCAGTATAGCCAACCCTATACCTTCACTATATTTCCTTTGCAGGCAACACTGATCACTTTTGTTAGTAGGCGGTGGGAAGGTATTGATAGTAACAACTTTTTTTTCATATTTCATATTTTGCCAAACAATCTGAAATCATTTTATAAATTATGTAATTGTCTAAGCAATGATATATTTAATAAACATTTTGCTCAGAATGATAAAATGTTACATTTGCTTTGGTTTTCTCAGTTGGTATTAGTAAATCTGACGGCAGAGATTGTAACAGCTAACTCTCGTTTATTTCAGTCTCACGGTTTCTGATTAGGTAGGTATTCATAAATAAGTATAGCATTTTATACAAATGTTAATATTCTGTGCGCGAATTTCAAAGTATATATATATATATATATATATATATATATAACTTTTATTCGTATTCTATTCATAAAATAGTCCTAAACTCGTATTTGGCTTTTCTCTATTGGCATTCGAAAGCCAAGTTAAGGGAATTATTTTATTCGTGAAATAGCCCTAATAAATATCACTCGAGAGTCTGAGCTTTCCACTCAATACGCTCGTGAGTTTATCGGCAATGTCAGACTCTCGTGTCATATTATTTGCAATGACTTTTCACGATTAATAAGTACAACCTGAGGTTTTTCACGCTCTGCTACTTCACGTACAAAAGTGTATAGCTGTTTTTCAGAGCTTAAACAAACGAAAATAGCCTTGATAAACAAGGGGCATCCAGTAACCGTAGTCACAAATGAAAACATTGCTCTTGTAGAAGCCATAGTGAAGAAAGAATCGCGAGTGACTTACGGCAGTGAGTGAAGTCTGTAAACATCCATTCCTTGCAGGTATCAGAAATTGTACACAAATGTCTTCGTGTGAGGAAGATTTGTTGTTAGAAAAATAAAAGACAAGAGAGGAATGGCGCCAGGATTTTTTAATGAATCTCCTGCTGAAGCATCAAAAACTGTGAACACAAATGATATGTGAAATGAAATGACTAATCGAGATTTTTTAAGGAAGGAAATATTCCTGGCCTAACTTTAAGATACTTGCCATTTATGAGGACTAAAGAAAATGTGGAAAAAAGCATCAGTCATGGAAGACGGTCTTGGCAGGAATGGAACTTCAAACCTCCCACTTACGAATGCGTAACTTAACGACCTCGGCCACCTGTGTGGTGTGTTGCTGTTTCAACAATGATAGTTCAGCTGTAGACGTGTCCATGAAACCTTCACAGATGACGAAATACGATTTATTAATACGACTATGAAGTCGATAATCCTGCGCCCCCTCAGTGAAGTTTAGGCGATGTAAGCCTGTTGCAGTTTCTTCTCAGTAAGAGTTCACCATTCCACTCCAGAAACAAAAGACAGTCACTGCCAACTGGTATAAAACCACAAGTTCTCTCCCTAGGGCCATCAAAACACTAACAGAAGAAGAATTATTGTTGCTTCGCCAAGAAAAAGCCTATGTAAATACTGCTTTGAAAATAATTAAACTTCTACAAGAATCGTAATTAAGACTGGTGAACCCCCACCATACAGTCCAGATCTAGCTGCTTGCGGCTCTTTCAAATTGAGGACCATCAGTTTGGGAATCCGGATGTAGATGTTGCGTCCTACAAAGAGATTGGTACAATCTCTAAGAATGGCGTGGGTACTTCCATGGTAGGTTCCAGATGATCCAACTATGTATAGAAAAGCCGGGACACATTTCGAAAAGAAATAGATAGAGTTAGTGGGGTCTTCTACTTGGTAGAGTTCTAAAAGTTAAATGGCTACTCTCATATAGTACAATGTAAGTAGAGTGACAGAAGTTCTGTAATATTAGTTACCCAAAACATAGGACGATCCGTTTGGGTAAGGATAAAATGAAAACATTTTGAAACTTTGTGTATACAACATTGAAAGCTGGGAGATTTCTCAGAACGCTACATGGCCCCCATTGCGCACTCTCACACACAACTCATAACGGTGATGCAATTCAGCCCATGTCCGTTGAAATCAGAGGAGAGATTTTTTGGAAAGCTTGAGTAATGTATCATCAATGTTGCTGGGTTTCTATGAATAGACAGTGTCTTTAACAAAGACCCACACGAAGAAGCAAGGGGGAGTTTAGGAGCTAAGAAATTGACCCTTCACGACAACACCAGATACAATTGAAAGCGGTATTTAGAAAATTACGAACCTCCCATGCATTATCTTGCTGGAATACAATCTTCCTCAAGTTTTTACAAAAGAAACATCTGCAACATATCCAAACACGATCCATACGTACCGTATTTTCTGCAAAGAAGAATGGTCCTCGCTCACGCTCACTCCACATAATACATTAACTTTTGGACTTCATCTTTCAAGCTCGTATTTAGGTATGCACGCCATACTCAGGTCGAAATTCTCTTTGAACTTGTTTAATACTCTCAAATTTAGCATACTAAAGAATAGTTGTGCTCGCTGTTGATTGTAGTGACCATTTTAATCATCTACGATTTTCATTTGTCATTATACACTGTTGATTTTCATTCTTGCCATATACGAAAACTGCCATCTTTTAAGCTAAATATTACCAGCAAGAAATATCTCCTTTAATCATATTAACTTCCATACTCAAACGGAACATACTCAAGTTTCTTTATCCCACAACTGACTTATTTTTTATTCTATCCAAATTCAAACAACAATAACAACAATCTAGGTTAATGTAGAAAACAAAAGAAGTTATGGCAATTGAATCCTCTGTAAGTATTTAGGGTTGGAGGGGCATTTGAAATGTCAGTGAGAATAAGGGGATAAAACCTAAAACCTAAACTTCTCCCAGTGCCGATCTTATGTGCGGGGTGCATGTACATGCATGTTTAACACGCGTGGGAACGACGTTACACATACTACCTAGCACTTGCGCTTGCTCAATGGGTTTTTCATAAGTGACGTCACATTGCTACGAGAGACACTGGACTCGGAAGTTTGGCACAAGCAAAGGAAAGGACACTTGAACTCGAAAGCTGGGGACACCTTTTCTTACTTCGCCCGCGGGAACTTTTCTTTCTAATTTCCAAAATGTTGATGGTTGTGATTTAATACCTTTCGACTCAAAATTCCTCCCGAAATGCCAGGATTTAGCTAATTCGGAAATCTCACTCTTTGCGATTATAAATGGAAAAGGACGTTATGTAGTTTGCTGGAGGGAAATGGGGCGTATTTTGAATACTTGTGTCTTTCCCCTTTTTCTTCTTAATTCGTAATTATTACATATTATATCGCACACTGTATGCACTGTTTTAAAACTGCAGTGTTAAGCCATAAGTTACGTAAATATTTTTTCTCGCGAACAACGGACAATTTGAAAAATATAAGATATGCTATTGAAAGTATGTGGTATATACTGCCCAGTGGTGCCACCAATGGAACACTGGATGTAGGCAACCCTCGTAGGGAACAAGCAAAACATACACAACCGGACGACATTGGTTTATTATAGCACAAGCACAAGCTACCTAGACAACTAAATTACAAATTATAGGGTTTTAAATCCATCACAGACAATAGCCTGGCAATTTTAAATGGCTAATATAACAAAAAGGTATGTCAAAACTTTGGGGAAACATTCTTCAAATATACAGGATAAAAAGTATAATTTGAACATGGATCCGGAAATGCTTATTTCCTTGTTAGAGCCCTTTGTCTACAAAAGTTCCATCTACACGATGTGGTATGCAAGCTAAAATACCACCATAGCTGTCCTGTATCAATAACTCCACAACGGAACATTGTTTAATACGCACAGTTGGTAAACGTTCGCTTTTATTTCTGGTTAAAATTTGGTGAGCTATTGTAACTACTCTTAGTTCCTAGCTTCACCTTTAGTATCGCCGTCTGTACCACGTAGTTCGCTTGTTTTGTACTCGCTTCATTGCTTGACGTAGCACCGAGCAAGTAGTGTAAATTCTCTGTGTTTATGGATCTTGTTCCAGGTACAGTAAAATGAGTTTTTCAAATGCAGAGTTGGTAGATGCTCATATGATCTATGGACTAGCCGCAGGTGTAGAGAGTCTTTGGGCTGCCAGATTACACGAGATACTCCAGGGTACATTAGTGCATCAAAAGAGTTCATGCGACGGCGGGCTGTTGAATGTATTCGTACTAACGGAGGACATTTTCAACATTTCATATGTTTCACACATTTCTGTTCTTGAATATTCTGCAATGTGGTAGAGATGTAGGAAAGGGGGCTCTAATAAGTAAATAAAGAAATTTCTGGCTCATGTTCATATTCTTTTATCATGGAAACACATACGGCATTTGTTGATTTAGAAAAAGCATTTGATAGAGTAGACCAATTATTATTATTATTATTATTATTATTATTATTATTATTATTATTATTATTATTATTATTATTATTAAAAATATGCAAAATGTTATATCAAACAGGACACATCTAATAAAATCATAAAAAGCAAAATACGATAATATAACATAATAATAGATGGAAATAGGAAGCCAGCAAAAGAAATTAAAACAAGATGTGGTCTAAAATAAGTATGTAGTCCCTCTGGAATATATATGAATGACATTCTTAAAGACTGGAAAAAGATTTTACGTACAGGAATAGAGTTAGAACAGAATGGATCAGTAAATACTTTGCTATTTGTAGATAATACAGTATTGTTTTTTCAGTAGGAAGATAGATTACAAAAAGCAATATACCAACTAAATAAAATAATTATGGAGTGCAATATGATAATTTCAAATATTAAAACAAATTAAGCTTCCCGAGGTAAATACCCAAAAGGAACAAAAATCGTAATAGATGAAAAATAATATCATAAGATTCACGCATTCAATATTTACGTGTGTTTTCACATATTACACAAGATCAACATGTTAATATAAAATTACAAAATTTCCAAGCTACGTGTACAACAATTAGAAATAGTTAAGGAAATAGTTAAGCAAATAGATAAGCAAAGTGAGAAAAGTTAAGATTCTACACAGTTATGGTCTTACCAGTTATTCTTTGTGGAAGGAAGAGAATTAAATTCAAAAGCAGAAATATTCTAATTCAAGGGTTGCACAAAAGAAATCCATATAAGAAATGAGGATATTAGAAAAGAAATAGAAGCGCAATCAATTAGGGAATTATGGACAAGAATGGGTAAAAATATTTAAAAACAATCACAGAAAATAAGAGTACCAAAAAATTTGTTGGTTTACAACCCCAAAGGAAGATCAATTGAAAGAATAAAAAATAGATAAAAATGGATAGAAACAAAAATCGTAACAGACAGGCCCTAATCCATGAAGGAAGCAGAAGAGGAAGCTAATAATAATAATAATAATAATAATAATAATAATAATAATTCTAAAAAATGTGGTTTCTCTTTTGTAATACTTATGAATTGCACGAATTCTAATTTTGTTCCCCCAATAACCACACAGTAATGCCATAACTTATTTCATTTTATTAATTAATAAGGCTTAATTTGAATGTTATATTGGTTTGCGTTAAAAGTTATTCAACTCGGTGAGGAATTCGCCTAGTTTATGTAACTTCTGAGTACCACCACGGGTGGCCGTGGTCGTTACGGCGTGTATTCGTGAGCGGGAGGTTCCTCCCTGATTGGGGTTTTTACCAGGTTTTCCTCAGTCCTCATGAATGGCAAATGCCGGAGAGGTACCTAAACTTAGGCCTGGAACGTTCCTTCCTTCAGAAATATTCCTCCGCAATTTATCATTTCATGTATCATCAGTGTCTACCGCCTGTGATGCCTCAGTAGTAAAAACGAGCGTTAAGCACTATTAGAAAAAGAAAGAGGACTCCTCAGTGACGTACTTTTAGATCTTGACCATGCTATTCTTTTCAGTTTAATGAAAAATTCTCTGTCTAGTCCATGGCATAGTTAATTCTCACAACTTTATTAATCTAGGACGTAGAAATATTAAACAAAAAACCCAATAGGTTGGTATCACTAGTATAGCTGGAAAAACTTGGCATAGTTAATTCTCACAACTTTATTAATCTAGGACGTAGAAATATTAAACAAAAAACCCAATAGGTTGGTATCACTAGTATAGCTGGAAAAACTTGGCATAGTTAATTCTCACAACTTTATTAATCTAGGACGTAGAAATATTAAACAAAACCCAGTAGGTTGGTATCACTAGTATAGCTGGAAAACTTGGCATAGTTAATTCTCACAACTTTATTAATCTAGGACGTAGAAATATTAAACAAAACCCAGTAGGTTGGTATCACCAGTATAGCTGGAAAACTTGGCATAGTTAATTCTCACAACTTTATTAATCTAGGACGTAGAAATATTAAACAAAACCCAGTAGGTTGGTATCACCAGTATAGCTGGAAAACTTGGCATAGTTAATTCTCACAACTTTATTAATCTAGGACGTAGAAATATTAAACAAAACCCAGTAGGTTGGTATCACCAGTATAGCTGGAAAACTTGGCAATGCAACACAGAACTTTTAATGCTTGTGATCTATGGGCATACATAACATATGACTCTAGCCTGTGTCGATAAATGAAACTCGCGTACGCCACAAAAAGTGGGGACATCGCATGCCCTCTATCATACTCGTATACCTACCTGGTGACAGGCACTTGTTTCCGTTAATTTACACGGTGCCCTATAAAAGCTTTAAAATATATGTACAGTCACAAATTTTCCATGACACTACAGAGTGCATCTCACCTATTATCGCTCTCTTGCACACGTATACCTGTAAATGTAAAATCTTTCGGGGTCCGTTTAGAGGCGACGAATGTTTAGAATCGAGTGCAATAACTCCATACCCTTGAAGCAGGAGTATCTTGCCAGGACACTAACTAAATAAAACTGAAATAAGGTTTACTTTCTTGTTCATTACATTTAACGTACTTGCTATTGAAAATATTGAAGTTTCAAAAGACTCAAAAGTGAGGAAATTGTCTGTGTCAAATACCTGACTGCAACGTTCGAGGTATCAGCAGCTTGTAAACTAAGGGTACACATAGACAGCGGTCTGAAAACCGAGGTTATTGAGGCGCGGACTCATGAGCGGGAGGTCTGGGGTTCGATCCGTCCTCCTGACTGAGGTTTTTTTCAGGTTTTCCTCAGTCTTCATAAATAACAAATGGCGGAGTGGTACCTTAAACTTAGGCCTGGAACGCTTCCTTCCTTTAAAAAAATTTTTTAAAAATTATAGAAATCTGTTCATTCACAAGTAGTTATGTTTCGATACGTTGTTGATGGTAGACCGGAATAGATATTCTCAACACTTGACATTGTAATTGTAATTTGTTAAATATTTCACTGCCTTTAAGAAAGGGTCCCTGAATTCTGAGATACAAGTCTTATTCTGGAAAAAAAAAATTAAATGGCACAACCTTGTATATCAGTTACTGGTCAAGAAAGTTATGGACTCAGTGTTTTGTTTATTAGATAGATTAGATCGTGTATTTGCTTTAATATAAAGGTATACCTAAAGGAATAAGGCTTCATCAGTAGTAATTGATATTCAAAAACAAAGATAAAATAGAAAACAAACAAACTGATATTGTTTTAATCAGCCTCTGTAAGCTTTTGGAGTACCGCGGACCTCCGCCTTGCGACATCACTGACGGAATTCTGCATGTCCTGCAATATTATTATAATTTTCCATTATTTCCTGAAGATCCAATTTATTTAATAAAAATCAAGAGGATAACTAAAGACTAAACACTTAAGTGGGCAGCCTATCTCACGTTTGAAATATGTGCTCAGTTATTTGTAATTGTAGTTAATAGTTTTAGTGACACATAGGTATCACCAGTTAAAATTGCAAAATTTATCAGCAAATTTAGAAATTGTAGATAAACTACCGAATGTCATTAATCACTTTGCACCTGGACCGGTTAAGGAAAAGCTCAGTAATGTATTGCAAAAGAATTGTGCTTATTTTGAAATGTAATCCATAAGAAATATACTAGCAAATTGGGCAATATTAAAATTTTAATGGTGTGTCCTATTTTTAATATGCATTTGCTGTACGTGGAAAGAAGTTTCAATATGAACAATGTCTTGCAACAGTGTAATTATTGCATATATATTGTAGCACACTGCAATATACCGCCGCGGGGACCGAGGTCGTCAAGGCGCGAACTGGTGAGAGGGAGGTCTGGGGTTCGAATCCCGCCAGGAACGTCCTTCCTGACTGAGATTTTTTTTCCAGGTTTTCCTCAGTCCTCATAAATGGCAAATGCTGGGGAGATACTCTAAACTTAGGCCAGCAACACTTCCTTCCTTTATAAAAAAATCCTTTCCCAATTTATCATTTCATGTCCAGTGTCCACCGCCTGTGGTGCCTCAGTATTAAAAAAGAGTGTTAAACATCATTAAAAACATTGCAAAGTAATAACGATAAGGGGTTATTAATGACTTTTCTTCCCTTCTGAATAAAAATTGAACTTCTTGAATTATTAAATAGCACCGTTAGATTTGTTTTTAATATAAATGTGAATAATATCTATTAGCAATCATCATAAAAACGTATTTGTATTTCAATGTGCCAGTTGTGAGCATAGCGAGACTGTAACAACAACAGAGCAGCATACACCCCGAGCCAGTTTTCTGCTTATGTCTTTATCCAGCCACAAGCTTACAACATGAAAACAAATGAGTTCCTGGATGCCTAACTTCCCTGCAAGGTATTTTCCTCCAGTCATTATCGTACTAACAAATATAGTGCATAGGAAAAACAAAATGAACCCCACTATTGAAAAACACTATTTGAAAAAATAGTTTAAATCCACAAACTGTAATCTTTGTTCCAATTGGAAACCGGCCTTTGATGTAAAAATATTAAAGTTAAAGATTTCAGATAGAGAGGAAAAAATTGGGGAGGAATGGACTCATAACAAAATCAGATGCGAATCCGTTTTTGCAGTGCAATAAAAATGGAGGGGAACACTTAGTAATAGATATAAGGTGACAGATGGATCTATTCATATTCCACATAAGTTATCATTATAAAGTGGTACCGAAAAATCCTTTATATAAAAATATAAACAATAATTATAAATTAAATAAACAGTTCCAAATTACATATTATCTGTTAAATAATGGAAATAAAAGCAGAACATCGAAATGTTACTTTGACGTAGTGTTTTTGTTCATCACACCACTTCATTGCTGCAACATTGTTTACAGTTTGTCATCTGTCTTTCCTTATTTGGAGCGTTTTGCTTATAAATATATTGAATTTGCAGATTTGAAGAGAGTGTGCGCTATTTTTTTTTAATAGTGTGTTGTTTATTGCTCGTTTTTACTGCTGAGGCACCACAGGGGATGGATACTGGCGACACATGAAATGAAATGAAATGATAAATTGGGAAAGGACATGTTTTAAGGAAGGAAGCTTCCTTAAAACATATTCCCCGCCGCGACCGTTACAAGATCATTGGAGGGCCCAATATATCTCATACACGAACGTAAACTCCAACTTACTAGCAATCATTTTTTTTTTTTGTTCCCCCTGTAGACATTAAATTACAATCTCTCACACCTTCTATAGATGAATAATTGATGCCAAGATAGAATGTATTGTAACTCTTAAAATGTATTTAAAAAATAGTATTTTTGAAACCTTGTAGTATTCATGTAAAGATGTTCGATATGCTTCCATACTCTACCTACAGAGCAATTGTATGACATTCATGGAATGAAAATAAATATTATTATCGACTGAAGACATCTGTCATTTTCTATATGTGAATGGTATTTTGTAATGTAAGTGTTGAAAGGCAAATATTGCTCATTCGAGTGCGATTTGTGCAACTCAAAGTTTACCGTGGGATGCATTTCAGCGAGGATCGCAAAGAGCCTTTCAACAAGTGTGTTACATAATATTATTAATTAAAACATTTAAAATCTTCGGGGCCGTTTTGCAGTGGTCCATGGTTTAATATGCTACCAAACAAAGACGAATCAATACTGTCGTCTTTTAGTAGTCAGGTGTTGTTCATCGTGTACTGATGATGCCAACCGCAGTAGTTGGTGAAAGCTATGGTACAATAATATACCATGGACCGCGGTAAACAGCCGGGAAGGTTTTAACTGTTTTAAGTATAACACCGGTCGTGGAAGTCTAAGAATATTATACCATTTTATACTATCATATCAAAATGGACCTTATTTTTAATTTATTATCATTTATAATAATTTGGAAAGTTAAAAATAACCAAAAATACAAGTATCCAGTCGATTAGGATTTGTTCATATGTTTGTATAGAAACGCATTAGTGCATTGTCATTGAAACATTTTGTATTTCGATGATATGAAAGTTAATTGAAAATTATAATGGAATTTGACGAAAGTGAAAGGGTTTTGAAGGAACTCCACCCGGTGTTTGAAGCGACGACTCCTATAAGGAATGATTTGCTGCCTGAGAAATCTAAAAAAACAAAATTAGCGAGAACGTGATTTATTCCGAATTGATGCAATAGAGAAAAACGACAGGACGATAAGTAAAATTAATTTTACTCGTGTAGTATAAATATTCATGTTCATATTAACAGCAAACAATTTATTCTATTAAATTGTGTGGTATGGCAAGACTCCTATTTTTAGTTATAACTTATAAAATAATGATGTAAAGTACTCGTGCAAAGCTACTTGCAGCACTAATCTTCAATTGTTTTATTCCAGTGCTGCTAGTCCGTTCTATTATTAAGTACACATTAGTTACTGCGATATGATTGTATAAAATGTTATTTATTTCACTTTTTGCCGACATTTAAATCATAATAGCAGAAAATGAGAATGAATTAAATTATCTGCTCAGAAAACTGAATAACAAATTAATATAGCTAAAACCGACTATTGGAAAAGAATCGTTGGGCTTAATGTTGAATAATAAGCGAGGATTCACATAAATATCTTGATGTCATACTCAATAAAGGGGGGGGGGTAATCAGCGCTGCAGACATTAAGAAAGAAGCCGTAGAAAAAGATATTACAAAACAGTTGCAATTTTTAATTTGGAATAAAAACATTAGAATAAAACTTAAATAAGAACGTATAAGATTCCCTCGCTGCAGGTCCCAAGTAATTGTCTATAAAAATTTATGTATTCTAGGTAATGGCTTACAAATTTATATTCACTCACCTTTAATGATGTGCCTCAGTAGTAAAAACGAGCGTTAAACACGATTTAATAATAATAATAATAATAATAATAATAATAATAATAATAATAATAAACCTTCAATTATGCAAAAAAGGCCTGCTCATAATCTCTGCTAAAAAGCTTTAATCTCTTGGCTATAGCTTTGTAATTGTTTGATCGCATCGTAATTATTTCAATGCGACGCCAGTGATTACTTATTATTTCTTCAGACAATTTACGCCATTGAATGTTGAGTGAGAAGGCGGTCTGCTGTCTCCAATTTTTTAATGAAATTCTGGGTGGTACTCGTTTATCAGGAAATGCATTCCGAAATGGCGTTTGGCATGCTTTAAATGTTTGCCAATATTTACGTACGAGGAAGGCCAGCTGTACGGTTGTGTACATAATTAATTACGAAACGTTCCAGTTGTTGCCGAGGTGTGGTGACTGAACGAGTCAACTAAATCGCGGGGGTTTTCCATGCCGTGTTGCATCGTTGATTTTTTTAATGGTGTTTAACGCCAGTTTTTAATGCTGAGGCATCACAGGCAGTAGACACTGATGATACATGAGGTGAAATGAAAAATGGAGGAGAAAACTTCACGCCTACGTTTAGGGTACCTCCCTGGCATTTGCCATTTACGAAGACTGGGCAAAAAGCTGTAAATAAAAAAAAATACAGTCAGAGAGGACGGTTTTGGCAAGAATCGAACCCCAGACCTTCCGCTCACAAGTCTGTATTTTAATGAACTTGGTTTCCCATGCCGATGTTGAAGGCGTATGTATATAACAGTTTGGGGCACTAGCGAGAGAATCGCCCTGTATAGTAGAAAGTATAACTTACAGAGCAGAGGTTTGAGAGATGAATGAAGAAATGAAATAAAAACTAAAACAAAGAAAATGGAATTTTGTGATATTGCTGTGTAATATAGTGATATTCACAGGGAGAGAAAGTTCTGCAGTATATGTGAAACACAAATGTCAAGAATATCCAATTTTGTTCTACAAAAAGAAAGTTTACGATAGTATTAAACAGAGGCTAAGTTAACATCTTTGTTGATGATTATAAACTACACAATTGTTGCCCTTAGTGACAGCATAAAATAAACTACCCATTTCTTTCCGTTCTTAATCTTGTAACAGTTTTACCAGCGGCTGCTAAACTCAAAGAAGACTCACCAGGAGCCGCGCCATGTCTTGAAGGTTGGTGCTGAGGAGTGTGTCAGTAGAGCATTTCTCAGCTGGTTTATAACGCTGCGTGGGCTCACGTGACTTCCAGGCGCGTGCCGATTTAACACTTTGTATTTACAGTGTTTACACAAAGGCTGATAATGCGTGCAAGGCATTTCCGCGATCTATACAGCGCTTGCTGATTAAGATCATATAACCAGGACCTACCTACCTGTAACAAACACACAACTGGAATGAAACATGCAGTTCCACCAAGTGTTTGAAAATAACTTAAAGACTGGGTTTATTTATTATTAATAATTTATAAAATATTCTTCGAAACCCAAGTAGTATAAAAGAACCCAAACTAGGTTGCATTACTCTAAATGGCTATGAAAAACTATTTTTAATGCTGTTTAACGCCCGTTTTACTACTGAAGCACCACAGGCGGTATGAAAAACTGTGAGAGATATGACACATGTTATATTCTATGGTTCTTTGAAATGAACACCAAGTTGTATATGACTTTTAAATAGTTTACGTGTATCAATATCTGCTTCTAAATTTGTATTTATATTGTCAAATAAAATTAGCAGAAATACTTCACTTGTGTGACATCATCTTAAAATTCACCAATGAAACGAAACAAAAATTTAAATTTTGATCAATCACAGCCGGATATCGCAGTGAACTTATCGAAAAAAATTATGAAAATCATGACATGCATTTATTGTCTTGTGGTCAGTGTAGGCAACTCTATATAATTATAATTCCTGAGCAGGCATCACTCACCACTCTTCTGTATTTTCAGTAACTGTAAATTTAACTAACTAAATGTGCATTCACTCAAGCATTTTGTTTTTGTTTAGTCAAATATCTGCCTAAGCAACCATAAACCTTAATAAACACATTCCGAATGGTAAATTTTTTCTGTTTTGTTTTTCTCAGTTGGCATTAGTAAATCGAAAGGTAGCGATTGTAATAGTCGACTTTCGTCTATTTCATTCTCACGGTTTCTGAATAGATAGGCATTCATAAGTAACTATAACATTTTATACCATTGTTGATAATACTTGCGCAAGTTATATATATATATATATATATATATATATATATATAATTATCATTTGTATTCTTTTTCTATTCATGAAATAGCCCTAAACCCATATTTGGTTCTTCTCTACCGGCATTATAGACAATCGACGTTCGTCTGTTGCTAGATGGCTTGAAAAGAAGTATTCATAATACAAATACACAATTATCACAATTTTGTAAGCCAAGTTTAGAGGAATTAGATTGTTTTTAAATTCTTATTTTATTCGTGAAATAGTCCTAATAAATATCACTCGAGGGTCTGAGCTTTTCACGCTCGTGAATTTATGGGCAATCTCAGACTCTCTTGTGACATTACTTGTAATAATTGTATAATTATGGTTTTGTATAATTGAATTTTTAAAGTTTTTACAAACATTATTTTTAAAATAGGAAATATTACAAGTGCTGTTCAATATAGAATATTCACAATATTTCACACTCTCATAATTTAACTTTACAATATTTTAACGTTAAATGTTCACGTGCTACCAATTTCATTGTTAACACTACCGTTTTCCGCCTGTGCAAGTTAAGATATGCTCAATAGTAAAATGGTGACACAACGGACAATATACCGCTTTGCAATTCTGTTTTGTCTCATCAAATATTTAGCTAAAGCCTATGCAATATAACAGGAGAGGCATGGGTAGTTTTTTCTTCCCTATAGCACAGCTCTATAATGGTTTACAGTGTTTAAAGAGGGCAGACAATCAATTTCAAAAGAAATTGTGCCCGGCTGAAGGTTTGTGCTCTAACGAAAGAAAGCATTAACCGTGAGAGAGGATCGTCGAATAACGTTAGGAACACTTTCACACATTTTGAAATGTTCATTGTGTGCTACCCACAGGTTGGTGACTGAAAAGTTGCACATGAGACGTGTTTCTGAACGGTGGGTTCCTGCTGATTTCCGAACAAAAGAACGTTCCCTCCTTATAGTCCAGTTTTAGCCCCATGTGACTTTTTTCTTTTCCTTCAACTGAAGGAACACGTTCGTGGAAGCAGTTGTGAAAGTTGCAGAGATGATTCTGAAGATATATAAAAAATGGTTGCTAAAAATATGTATGAATTTTTATTGAACAACCCTCATACAAACAAAAGAGTTAAAGCAATTAACTTGTTCAAGGACCTTGCCCTCTAATATAATTTCGGCTTATATAACATTGAGTCCTCTAAAGGACAAGACTTAAAACGTTTTTCTGTAGATAAAGTCAAAACTACAGGGTCCTCATTTCGCTATGCAATCAAAATTTTATTTTGCCCATAAGAAGTTAGGCGTAACAAAATCGCCACCTGGCGAATGAAAGCATGCGCGCGGTCTGAATTCATAGCGCGTATTTTTTTCTTTAGTTGTTTATTTGTAGTAAGTAATAATTAATATTGTGCTCCCCCATTATAGTAGGGAGGTAAAGAGCGTGCGCTCTGTTGTGATACATGACACTCACCTTTCAAATATTGTAAACTGCCTTTCGGATATTTAGATTCAGCCTATCCTATTTTTGATGCAGCAAAATTTGTATATGAATAAAGATGCAGCAGCTGAGTGGTTTTATACGCACTGCCGGCAGATATACCAACTTGCTGCGCTAATCGCGTTAAAGCCTTTGAGGATAAGAATATAATCGATACTGTTTTAAAACCCTCCTTTTGGGAGGGGAAGTCTCGGCTTCTTGTCAATGAAAACTTCTTGTATTTTAATTTTGTTCACCAATTTGAAAAGTTCACTTCCCGATGGGGATGTTACTCCTAAGAATTCTCTCTTACAGTACTTTTACGATTTCTTTTGCACATAACAAACATAACTAAATATTCTTTGTTGTAGCATATATTTGGCATTCTTCACAATGCACAAACATTCAGTAGAATGTTTAACATGAACTTCTAATGCATGCAGAACTTTAACTCCAGTTATATTGAGATTCACTAGTCCACTAAAATTCCCCTAAGTTTCCACTAGTGTGTAAACTGCGATTGTGTAGCGGAATGAGAACGCGATATATTGTTGAATCTTTTTTAAATAAAGGTTTTGTAATATATCCTCTGAATTAGATATAAGAACTTAATAACGTATCTATTATTAATATTAATTAATATAAAACTAATTAATAATATACATATTATTAATTAGTTCAAAGTAAACAAAGTGAAATAAGTTCTTATTTTTGGGAAAATTGTAGCTTAATGTAGATGTCTGAAATGGCCACTATCAGCATCCAAAAACTGCAATTGCCACTGAACTTCTCCACGAACCACGTTCTGTAACGTGTCCAGAGTGACAACTACATAACATTTCGAGTTGTTCTTGTAGCGCATTTAGTTAGTGTACCTGACTTTTCCCTATAAACAAAACATTTTAGTCCCCAATAAATAGAAGTAGAGAGGTGTTAGGTATGGGTATCATACTAGATATTCGACAGCATCTCTTACCAATCTATCGTCCGGCTAGGATTCGATCTAGATGCACTCTGACAGACATCTCGATGGTAGTAGCTGGGGCAACACCATAGAAAGAACACCTTCACTTAGCACTCTTTAAGATTCGCGGTCCCCTTGTTCATCTAACTCCTGTTTCACGTGACACTGTTTCATAGTCTTTGTGATGCAATTGTACCACAGCTGCGTCCTGTTACAGGACGCCCGGAACGCCCTTTGTGCACATGGTTAGCATTATCGTGGGCTTTGAATTTGTCCCTCAGGTGTTTACACGTGTCGGTGATTCTATTCGAAACTCATTCCGCTATTTTTGTTGTACCTCGTAGACCCAAGATCGCGGGTTCAATCCCGACCTGGGTCAATGAATTTTTTCGGACGTAAAAGTCCTAGGTCTGGCTTTCTTCGGAAGGGAAGTCAAGCCGTGGGTCCCGTGTCGTACATTTACGGCACGATAAAGAACTTCAAGCCTGAAAGAAGAGGCCTCTGAGCAAAATTTGTTGGCAGTTTCACGCCCTTAATTAAATGAGACGCTGATGACCTGAGTTTTTAAAGATCGTCCGTAAATAAAACAAATGAACAATTATCGTTGTATCTCAATAATGTGTTAAACTTAAGGTTCCAGTTGAAATTTGCCTTCCGTTCTTCGAACGAACACCTTGCATTTGCCATTTTCTTTCACAAATGAACAAAACACAAAACCTAATAAGAAATTTATTTTACTTTATCCCAAAGTTATTAACGGATAAACATTTTTAGCAAGTCTATATGTAAAACAATGACAGTGACAGAGAGCATCCTCTATTTATAGCTACCGTTATTTCTATTTTCTATTTCTCTTTTCAGGTTCTGTTATCATTTCATTTCTTACATATATAAACTTCCTAAATGTTGAGGTGCATCTATTTTCACCGTTGTTTATCAATCATAATATAAATTATAATTGAAAATTTTACCATCATAAATGTAAAAACTTTGGATATTACTTCCACTGTCTCTTCGTGTTTTCCACGAGTAATGAAATAATAAACATTACAGAGTAAGTCAAAATGATGTTTCCTGTCTTGTTTTCAGTAAAATGTAATAAGTAACCACAACATTTCAAAGGTTATCTCAAAAAGTTTAAATTCTCGCTGCCCGTTGGTTACCCCACAGTGTACGTAAGCAGGCAATGCAGACAGTTCAAGAAAATGGGGACAAGTGAAGAGAACAAAACATGTGTTCTTTACTTTCTTATAAATAAATGTGTTGTGATCAGGCAAAGAAGAGACAGGCTCATCCAGCAGTAGTTACTTGGACACCGGCTGCCTTTGCAAGCGGAAATCGACTGAATGTCCGTCGATTTGTGAAGAAGTGGGTCATATCCGCAAGGTGCCCTCAAACATCTACCCATCAAGAAGTCGAGAACTTGGTATCCCACATAAAACTGTCTGGCAGGACCTGTCGGAAACGTTTGCAACTGAATCGTACCGCCTTTGCTTGTTGCAAGCTCTGAAGTTTCAGCGACTGTAAACAGATATAACGTGAGAATCTGGGGAACACAAACATGATATCCTCAAAAAGCAATCTGAATTCTGTTCTGTCGCTCATTAAAAGGCTAACAGACCCTTCCTAAGTGTGAAGCACAGGTAATTTGTCTAAAACTTTACGAATTTTTGTTTCATCAGTATTACATTGAATATTCAGTAATGCATGAGGGTTGTAAATAAAACAGTGACAACATAGTTATAACAGACATGTTACATTACATTTCCTGCGTTGTCCTGCACTGTTCCCAAACCCGTGGTAGCCATCATATGCTTTGCTGTTCATTTCGGGATGAACCATCCTAAGGCACATGGCTAGGGGGGAAAATCTGGAAACCTGGTGCCCGGAGCTGCTCTTTCAATCGGGAAAAGAAGTAGAAATACAAGGCTCGTGTCCGGCGAGTATGGTGAAAGTTCCAAGAACGTCAATGCCACCTGGATAACAATTGGGTCACCGTGCCTGCCTCGTGATCATGCAAAATGCAAGGTAGTGTATCCCTCAGGAAATGCGGACGTTTGCGACACACAGTCGGTCACTAGTGATGTTGGTAGGCCCAATCTTTTGACTTCTGCTTGGTCCACCGATAAGGTAGCTCATCTTTGCCAAACGATCGCTGAAATTCGTCAGGGTACTAACGTGATTTTTGTTACGGGCCTTTTGGTTTTCATGTAACAACACGCCACAGTCACTTGTTTTACCGACTGCTCTCGGCACTACACACCTCGACACTGATGACTCTTATCGTACGCGAGCATGCGCATAATCACCTCCCGAAAGGGTTGCTACTAAAACATTTGTTATTAAATAGAGGAAATGTTTTGTTTTATGGTGTATTTATACAGAAAGTAGGAAGCAGTGTCACAAGATTTCCATTTACATTAAATCTTCTTTCCCAAAGCGTAGAACTACAGTTAAGTAAATTTAGAAACAGATTACCATATGCAAAAATAATTAGTAAATAAAATGAATAAATAAAAATTTAAAACATTGCATATTGTATAACACGATATGTTGTACACTATAAAAGTCTTTATAAATTGTATTGTATTCTTAAAATTATTATCATTTTTATTAATTCTTAATAAACTATAAGTAAGTTTTTCAATTTCCGAAAAATATCAAACATAATATTTAGTACCAAATAATATAACAGGAATTTAATGCACTAAACTATTTCCACATTAAAGTAAAATTCTGCAACAAGTTTTCATTGGGCCTTACATAACGCTCAAAAATATTGCATCTGGAAAATGCAGTCATATTATTTAATACACCGTTCTGATCACGAAATAGGCGTCCATGTTTATTCAAAGACTATGTACTCAAATATCTACGAAAAATGAGAAAAAATCTTGATAAACAAACTAGCTGGAATGTAATTTTAGCGAGAGAAATTTTAAAGCTGTGTAACACAATCCAGTAGGAAAATTTCGAGGTCACGGTTAGCGCTTTATTCGCGGATCTTCGACTTGCCATGCCGTTACATTACCACCTGAGCTACCGTGTCCCGTCCGACCACAACTGCGAATCTGCCCCATCTGAGTCCATAGCTACTGGAAACTTCTTAGGTTAACTAGCTGCAGTGATTTTTGTGTGAAAAAGTCACGTTCCATATTTTAAAGATTATTTTAACACATTCAGGAAGAACTTTCTGCGCACGTACCAACAGGCATTGAAATTTCTCATAATCAAAGCGAACAAGCCAGCAGCCAATAAAATAATGAAGCATTCAAATGTTGCAATGACAGGAGAATAATTCTTCAGTTCGATTTTTCGGAATATAATTTAATTTGATAAAAATAGAATCAATCCTATTTTTATAATTCAAAACAAAGATTTCTTATTTCATATCCATTCTGTATAGTTTAAAATGTTCAAGAATTTTACGCAATTTAAATAAAGACATATATGTAACATTTTAACGTTGTAATGTAAGGTGTATATATTTATACAGTTTTCCATAATTGAACGGGCTTGGTGGTGATAAGAGACTAGAAAAATGCTCTCTCTAAATACAAGTAGAATCGGATGGCCATGAACACGTAAGAAACAGAGGAAAGAGCTGATATAAAGAGCATGCATGCCAGTAGGGGAATATTCCACTTACAATTAAATAATTTTTAAAAATATAAAACATGGAGAAATGTTGTTTGTGAAGAAATTATATTCTCTACTGTAAGCATTTTCACTCAGCTGCATCTGTTTGCAGTGATTACCGATTATTTTAAAATATAGTTAAACTGTGTGACTAATATTTCAGTGTTTAACTGTTCATAACACAATAGCTCCACACTGCAGTTTCATACTTGTTATATATAAACGTATGCAACAGCTCTTTTAAAATCTCTTTCCATTTTTCTAAACATATATTTTAGATTATTTATTTCGTATAATGTCTAACATTTAGTTTCAGATAAGGTTTAATTATTTCCTAAATTATTTTATTTAGTTAAAATGCTTTTTCATTTCATATTTAATTATTTTTGTAGCACATCAATATAATTGTTCCACTTAATTTATTTTGTATTTATTTATACATAATATGGCCATTCTTAAAGACTAGTGTTCAGCCTTCCTGGCTGGTACTTCTCCTGAGTTGGTGAGTTTGATTCCCGGATACCATGGGGCCTTATTCTGGGTTTGGAAAAATATATGGTGCCCATGGTCTAGCTAGGTTAAGTTCACTAGGTTTAGGAATCCCCCTGACATATAATAATAATAATGTTATATTCATCAACATTCTCATTGCCTTACGGGCGTCTGACCTCAAAAGACATCTATAATATTATACCGCGCTGGCGGGGGGATATTTAACAAAGGGTTAGGGCAGATACTGGGGGGATTAGATTTAATACTAGCTAATACTTTCATTTTAGTATAGAACCATGAATATTACTTTCAGCGTTTTAAAATACTGTCTATTTTTGCTTTATAAACTATTAATTTGTTTGTTTTTTTTTTATTAAAGATTTAACTGCTTGAGCCATACATATATCGATCACGTGCGCGGCATTTTTTTCCAAAGGTGATGGAAGCATGCATGCTCCGTAAGTGTTTATCAAGTAATATTTTGGTAAATATATCAATTATGAAGGTTAATTATTCAAAGGGCAGTTTTCATCCGGAAGATGCTTTCTGTAGCATAACTAGTATTTATCGATGATTCATATGCACTAACAGAATCGGTTCGTAAAGTTCAAATGCGATTAGGGCAGTGTTTTATCTCTGAAATAAATAAATAATGGTACTAAACAAAGACATTCACCATGGGACTACAGTAAATTAATATTCGTCAAAAAGCCTCTATTGTTCAACGGAAATATAGTGACAGATGCATCAGAAATTATACATTTAAGCACTTTTAATTCATAAGTATTTCAGGAAAAGCTTATTTTCCATTACATTTCCAATACTGAATTATGCCTAAATCCTGTAGATAGTGGTTGTTATTTTAATTGTTTACTTTTGTTAACAAGTACTCAAGAAAAAGTTGCTGGAAGGTATAATTTTATCTTTGAAAAGAATATAATTTTATTAATTACAATATTGCATGATTTTACTTACTAATATAAATAATGCGTTGCAAAAAATTAACATTGGGAATTCATATTCAATTTCTACTGTTTTTATTACCAGAAAGTGTGTATACTTTCTTCAAAAGACAATCACCTAAACAACAGATTTGAAAGGATATTATTATTTTATTTCTTCTTATCTTGTTTATATAAACCAATACTGCATACAAGCAGTTAGCATCATTATTGCTATAAGTGGGTGCTATTAAAAAGTTAAGAAACATATTTTAGACACAAGTACATTTAAATATTAAATACATGATTTTGGAGAACGCTCTTATTTCTTCCCGTTTGCACTTTATGTAAAATCAGCTATACTAACATATTCCCGTATTCACATACTGCATTGTACAGGTTTACGGTCTTTATTACATGCTAATGCGGTTGCTAAGGAAACCAGCTGTTCATTTGTCCGCACTTGCGGCAAGAAAACAAAACCCTATCGGCACGCACCCTTATCTCCGTCACGTCCAGACGTAGGTATAAAGCTAGGGCAGAGCATTTGCAAAGCACTTGCAGGAACCATCCTCGACATGAAGCTTCTGGTGAGTTTCACTATACGTTTTATAGAACTTCTCCAGTCTAAATGGCTGCAGTGCAAGAGACAGCGTTATAGAATTGCTGTCCATGTCATACGTTTGTTTTATTACAGCTCTTGAAAGCGTTTTTGAGTTTAAATATCTGGAACTTTAGTTTCGATTGATGTCCACAATTCATTCAATTTTCATAAGGGTTTCTAAAGTACCATTTTTACTTTTAAAGTAAACATTTTATACGATATCATTTAAATAATAAATTTCAGCTGTACAAATGGGCAACATTCTGAAGATTTTGAATTTTAGCAAGCCCCCAACTTGTAACTTCTTTTGGAAAGGCTTGTTTTATTTACGAACGCTCTTTAACATCTCAGGTCATCAGCGTTCCATTCAATTCACGGCGTGAAACGGCCGACAAATTTTGCTCAGAGGCCTCTTCTTTTAGGCTTGAGGTTCTTTACCGTGACGTAAATGTACGACAGGGTCCACGGTCTTGCTTCCCTTCCGAAGGAAGCCATACTTAGGATTTCTACACCCAAAAAAAAAAATCCATCGATCCTGGCCGGCATTGAACCCGCGATCTTGGGTTTAAGAGGCAAGTATGGTTACCACTACACCACCAGGACCGACAGCACTAGATATGAATACAGGTTCATGATCATCATCAGATCATCATCCTTGGAGCAATGTGGTTATAAAATACTTCCATTATGTCCCCCTACGACTCTCAAAACTGCTGTATATTCAAGAGTTGGGAGGATGCACATGATAGAAGTTTTGCTTTCTTAAGGTTACCTGTCGGTCCTGGTAGTATAGTGGTTACCATATTTGCCTCCTACACCCAAGAACGCGGGTTCGAACCCGGCCAGGATCGATGAATTTTTTTCGGGCGTAAAAATCCTAAGTATGGCTTCCTTCGGAAGGGAAGTAAAGCCATGGGTCCCGTGTCGTACATTTACGGCACGAAAAAGAACCTCAAGCCTGAAAGAGAGGCCTCTGAGCAAAATTTGTCGGCCGTTTCACGCCCTGAGTTGAATGGGACGCTGATGACCTCAGATGTTAAAGAGCGTCCATAAATAAATCAATCAATCAAAAAAATCAATTAATGTCACTTGAATGGCATCGTATCTATATTATCAAGAAGGAGTACGGAAAGTTCCAATTTTACAACGTAACTCATTAACTGTTTAAGTGGCGAAAGTGCGTAAAACCCAAAAGATACTCATTAGGAGCAAACACGTATTGTTATTTTGTACATTATAACTTATTAAATGCTCCCTTCAATTGCCACTTAAGATTGTTAAGGTTTGAACTTCGTGAACTTCATATATAGGTAGCGCATCATTGAAACATTTGATGCTGCCTTCTGCCAATAAGTAATTTGAACTTAACAATGTCATAATAATTATTCATTAACAAATTGTCTTGCAAATGTTTTAGAATTAAAATTTATCCAAATTTGTGGTCTTCTTTATAAACAGGTGCCCGTTCTGCTTCTGGCCGCAACAGCGGTGGCAAATGGGGGCAAGTGGTCTGGACTAGGAGGAGGCGAGCTGGGAATGTACGATGCTGGCTATGGCGGCAGCTATGCTGGCGAGTTGGGTAAATACGGTGGTGAAGGTCTAGGCTACGGAGATGGAGCATATTTGGAAAGCAGCTGGTCTGGAAGCGACGGCGAACTGGGCAAATATGATGGTGAAGGTTTGGGTTATGGATCCAAGTTCGGAGGATTCTCTGGTTCGATAGGCAGTTATGGAGGATCAGGTCTAATATCTGGCGATTTGGGAGGTTATGGCGGCAAAGGAACAGAACTGATTAAGGTTCCCGTCAAACAGAGGGTCACAGTAGAACGTCCCTACCCTGTAGATGAGCCAAAACCAGTCGACAGACCCTATCCCGTTGAGATCAAAACACCAGTAGACCGTCCCTACCCTTATGAAGTACAGAAACCCTACCCCGAGCCAGTGCGTTACCCTGTTAAAGTAGAAGTGCCTATTTCAGAGCCCTACCCTGTTGTAATACCCAAACCTGTAGAACATCCGTACCCAGTGGTCGTGGAGAAGCAGGTACCAGTTTCTGAGCCCTACCCATTCAAGGTACGTGTTCCCGTCGAGAAGTCTTACTCAGTCGAGGTGAAAGTACCAGTCTTGGAACCATACCCTGTTACCTTCGAGGTCCCTGTGGATAAACCTTATCCTGTGTACGTCGAGAAGGAGGTACCTGTCCCTGAACCATACCCTGTAGAGATCAAGGTCCCTGTCCCAGTGTATGTACCTAAGCCCTACCCCGTGCAGGTCAAGATACCCGTGGACGAGCCTTACCCAGTAGAGGTTAGGGTCCCTGTTCCAGATCCTTACCCGGTAACTGTAGAGAAGGATGTGCCAATCCCTGAACCTTACCCTGTGGAGAAAAGGATCCCTGTAAATGAGCCTTATCCTGTAGAAGTTAAGGTCCCTGTTGACCATCCCTATGCTGTCCCTGTGCCTAAGCCATACCCAGTACAGGAAACAGTAGCTGTCCCAAAACCTTACCCCGTGCAGAAACCCGTCCCTTACCCCGTGGAGAAGACAATCACAATTCCCAAGGACAGGCCTTACCCCGTCCCTGTTGCTAAGCCATACCCAGTCCCTGTCAAGGTAAGCAAAGGCAAATACTAACTTTATGTCTTATCCTGAAATAATAATGTAAACTGAATATGTATCAAGTTTGTGTGCATTTTGTGAATCTGTCAATAAAATCAATTTGCACGAATTTGTCTAGTTTTATTATTGGTGCAATATAACAAACCTCGAAATTACAGATACTGAATTAAACAAAAACCATTATCAAAAGAATAATTATAATAATAATTATTATTTTAACGCTCATGAATATCTCTCTCTAAATGCTGTTTTACAATTAGCATATAGAGTTTCTTAAAAATAACGCATAATGGGTTTTACAGGTAAATTTCTTAAAATTGTTTACTTTATTAATGCGAAACCTTTCCGTAGCCACTGTTGCATAAAATATGACGTCATCGAGGAAAAATTTTAAACTAGAATCTACGATTATATTAATTTTTATCACCCTGCAACTATATTTGTTTTATACAGAAGCGTATTTTAGTACTATTTAGAATTATTGAAATAAGCGTATGTTATAACAGCAAAAATAGCACTGTCATGTTAATATATGCTTCTATACAAAACAAATGAAGATGACGGTTTCAGAAAAAGTGAAAAAAGCATAGGTTCTAAGTTAAACGGTTTTTGATGACATCAAAAGTCCATGCAACAAAGGCAACGGATAGGTTTAACATTTCTAAAACAAATAATTTTAAAAAATAAGCTTTGACTTGTCTATGCGATTTTTTATAAAAATATTCTATCTACCTATAAAAAGTATTTATTACATTTGAAATGTCCTGTATAATTAGTTTCATTAGATAATTTAAAATGAAATTTTCAAAGTTAGCATTAACATTATGTAACACTTGGTGAGGCAAAATTGTGGATATAAGAAGAGCATTCTGAAGTTCCCTTCCTGACCAAGAAAACACAAGATTTAAGGGAGAACAAAATTAACATAGTCACCTTGTAAATTTATATACATTTACTCCAACGAGTTTCCAATTTTTTAATGCTCTCAGTGAAATAAGATTCGTCCAATAGTACAAATAAGCGTCTGTCTTAGCTCATTTGATGTGAATCTCCTCCAACCAGCCATTTCCTCAGTTTTGGGAACGAAAAATAATCGCTGGATGCCAAATCCGGCGAATATGGCGGCTGTGGAAGCGAAGATTCTGCAGTTTTGCAGCAAAAGTGTGTGAAGGCGCATTATCGTTATAAAAATATAATTTTCTTTTTCGCAAAGTGTGGATGTTTAGCCTGAATAGCATCCTCCACTTGATCCAGTAGTGAAGCGCAGTTCTCCCCGGTGATGGTCCTTCTGGAGCTAGTCTATGAGCACCACACCATGAGAATCCCAGAAAACCGTAGCCATGCAGATTGAACCATGTTTGCTCTTTTTGGTGCACTTTCGCCTGTTAACACCCATTGTTTGCAGTGCTCCTTCGTCTCTGGCGTGTAGTGATGAATCCATGTTTCAATTGTTATGAAATGTAGGAAAATTTCACCGGAATTACATTGAAACACTGTTGCGAAATGTTCATTCGAATGCGTTTTTGGTCTATTGTTAACAAACTGGAGCGGAAAGCTTTCTCATACTCAAAACTTGGTGTAAAATGTAGGAGAGATGGTCTATCGAGGTCTTTGCAATGTCAGCCAACTTGCGTACCTCCATTGCGAAGTTTTGTCACAATCTCACCTGTCGTAGCAGTTTTGGAACGCCCTGAGCGCTCATCATGTTGAATGGATGTTAAATTCAGAAGTCCATTTTTTAACCGTCGAAAATGATAGGGAAGAATCCTTTAATGTGGAATCTAACCGTCGAAAATGATAGGGAAGAATCCTTTAATGTGGAATCTAACTCCCTTTGTATTCCTGTTGGAGTTAAATGCTTTAAAACGAAGAACTTTTCACAGTTCGCTTTTCATTTTTTTTCCATTTTGTAGAAAATAGTAACAGTTATTTGTCTAAAAAAATATAAAAAATAAAATAAAATCTGCAATACTCCGTCTCGGCACCTTGTTAACTATACCGGAACGTATATTTCCAAATGTTATCATTTATTATTGAATTAGTTCATTATACATAATAGTGTTACAGATCATAATCTCAAACCGCCACGGGTGGCCGAGGTCGTTAAGGCACGGACTCGTGAGCGGGAGGTCTGCGGTTCGAATCCCGCCAGGACCGTCCTCCCTGACTGGGGTTTTTTCCAGGTTTTCCTCAGTCTTCATAACTGGCAAATGCCGGGGAGGTACCTAAACTTAGGCCTGGAACGCTTCCTTCCTTAAAAAAAATATCCTTTCCCAATTTATCATTTCATCTCATGTATCA
Source organism: Metallyticus violacea (assembly GCA_030762175.1). Taxonomy (NCBI): domain Eukaryota; kingdom Metazoa; phylum Arthropoda; class Insecta; order Mantodea; family Metallyticidae; genus Metallyticus; species Metallyticus violacea. Next base: position 33,129,984 of record CM060833.1, read on the forward strand.
TCAGTGTCCACCGCCTGTGGTGCCTCAGTAGTGAAAACGGGCGTTAAACACTACTCAAAAAAAAAAAAAAAGATCATAATCTATAAAAGAAAAAAATATATAATGTAATACAATAACTTAAAATAAAAACATTAGATCGTTTATACAATTCATTAATTATTTGCAAGCTACTGGAAGCCAGTAAAATTGCCAAAGTCTAACAACTTAACCTACATTTTACCATCGGAAACCAAACGGTAAGCAACACCTTCTCCTATCATAGCTATCAGATAAAATGATAGTTCTTACTTTTACTTTTAATTCCGCATTCTATATTCACTTCATTTACTTTATTTTAAGAATGATTTCTCTTTAAATATGAATGTTGATGTGTTCTTAACCTTACATAATTGATGTCCAGATTACCCAACTTGAACTGTACCATAGGTGCAGTAATACATCCATCCACTATTTCTGTTTCATACTATTGTACATGTAATCCTTGATCACTAAGTCATTTCCCTTTCTAATTGTTCACTACTTTATATAACTTGTCCGATATTTCATTACAACTTACTCGCTCACGCACTTTACCATCACCTGTTATTAACCACCATTTCTTCCTCCTCGAAGCGCTTTACCCCTGGCTCCTCCCTCTTGGTCCTTACTTCCCCTCCAATCTTCATTTGTCTCCGCCTTCTGCAGTATGTTGTTCATTACCGTGGTCACCACATCTCTTTCTTCTTTAGTAATAGTAATAGTTGTTGGTGTATATATGATATATATATATATATATGATCACTTATTTATCTCTCAGTCTTCTTTTCTCTTCACCTTCTCTCGCCCCTCTTTCACTTTAATCATTTATTTAATGTTTTATGATAATTGTTGTAATTATCACCAGCTCCTTCTTTTACTTCTCTCTCCCCTATTCACCTGCCTCCCTATTTTTCATCTTCTTCTTCTTCTTCTTCTTCTTCTTTTTCTTCGTCTTACTCTCTTCCCTCATCATCTTCACCCTTCTCCGCTTCCTCATAACTAGGTATTGTAGTTTCTTTACACGATCGACACAACTAAGTGACTACCCTTACACGTCTGAAACTTTACTAAAAGATGATACTTAACAACTACAAAATGGTATCCATAATATTCGGGACTGTGCTGCCATCTCGATAGTTGTTGCAGTAGAGTTCTGTACCGCTAGATGGCAATACTAGTACATCTTATTAGTGAGAATTTAAAGTTTCATGCAGCTGGGTAAAAGTATTGAGATTCTATAGTACTTTTCATGATACTCTGTGTGTAGTGTGTGGCGATTTTTACGATAGATCCAAGATTAGAACAGAGAATGTGCATCAAATTCTGTGCAAATCTCAGAGAAAATGCTACGGAGATCCTCGCAATGAGTATTTGGAGGACAAAGCAAGAGAATTGTGCTTGAGTGGCATACTCGATTCAGGGCCGGCAGTACAGCTATTGAAGACGATGCTCACACCGGTAGGCCCGTCAGCTCACACGCCAGACGTTGTTGCTAAAGTTCAACACCTCGTTCGTGGGGAACGACGTCGAACTATTGAAGACCTTGCTCATGAAGTAGGAGTTGGTTATGGGACATGCCAATGAATTTTAACTGATGAATTGGGCATGCATCGTGTCGCCGCAAAATTTGTGCCAAGGATCTTGACTGCTTAGTAGAAGGCGCAGCATGTTGATGTTTGCACGTAGCTTCGTCAGGCCGTATCCGATGACCCAACCTTCCTGTCCATCGGCAACGAGAGCTGGATGTACGCTTATGACCCTGGGCAAAGCAACAATCCTCCCAGTGGAAGAGCCGGAACTCACAATGACAAAAAAAAAAAAAAAAGCGAGACAAGTGAAGAGCAAGGTCAAGAACTAGCTCCATATTTTCTTTGAAATCATGGAAATTGTGCACAAAGAATTCGCCCCCACCAAATCAAACTGTGAATTTCACGTACTACTGTGAATTTTTGCGACGGTTCCGCGAAAATGTGCGTAGACGACGGCCCGAACTTTGGCGACAAGGGAACTGGCTGTTGCATCACGATAATGTGCCCTGTCACTATTCATTGTTCACCAGGAGCTTTTTGACGAAAAACTACATGACGGTTGCCCCCACCCATCGTACTCGCCTGATTTGGCTTCCTGCGACTTCGCTCTATTCCCCAAACTGAAAATCAAGTTGAAAGGACGTCGGTTCGACACAATTGAGAGGATTCAAGAACAAACGCTGTCTGTGCTAACATCCTCAAAGAACACGACTTCCAAGATGTTCTAGGAAAATTGCAGAATCGCTGGGATCGGTGTATACGTGTGGAAGGGAACTACTTTGAGGGTGACGGCGGTCATTAGTCTCAAAGTAAGCTTTTGACCAGATGGCAGCACCAGTCCCGAATATTCTGGATACCACCTCGTATTATAGTAATTTGGCCATCTTCACGACATCTCTAATAATGAATTTCTGGTACGTCGGTCTAAAAGCTTGGCGGCTCTACCCTGAAATATGGAGAATAAGAGAAAAAAAGTCGCTTTAAATATCTGTGAAAGATTGCGATGTACATATTGTCAAAGTTCACCTTTTATACTGAAAGAGCAATCTTTGTATAATGCGCATGGAAATGCTCGATATCGTTATCGGAACCTTAGCAGATTCCATTGGTATAACGGCTAAGTTGCAGCAGCATTACCAAATGAGATACATACATACAGAGAATAAGTATAATAACCGCGCAAATTAAAGGCAATGATAGGGTAAACGAAAACTTATAAAAGTATTTAATACATGTTGTGATGAAGCACTCAGATTACTGATAAATAAAATTGAGCGCTCGTCGTCTTAAATGGATATATGACCACTTTTTTAACGGTCGAAAACGAAGAATCTTTTAATGTGAAATGTTACTTCTTTTATGTTTCTTTTGGGAATAAATCCTTTAAATCGAAGTGCTTTATCACAGCTCGCATTTCAGTTTAATCAATTTTGTAGAAAATGTTAGACTATTTTGTTTGCACGACTAGATATATGAGGTGCGGTTCATAAGCTTCAGGCATGGCATAGAAGGCCACAAACTATGTTTATGCTGTTACATGTTCAGGAGTGTAAACACTGCATTTTCGCCAGGCTTGGAGAAGCTAATTTTAGTCAAACAGTACCCATGCCTTTTCTAAAGACCTCGATTGATGAAATGAATGCCTTAACTTCTCCAAGAAATTTGCTAGGCACTAGGTACTTTGAAGAAGGCAATTAACTTCAAATGGGGTTACTGATAAATGTATTAGACAAAAAAGTTGGTAGGATATATATATATTATTTTTGGAATTTTGTTCATTCTATCTTTTCTTCTTCTTCTTCTTCTTCTTCTTCTTCTTCTTCTTCTTTTACTCCTTTTCTATTAGAGATAAGTGAATGATTGCAGAATTTATTTTATTTATCTTGGAAAGAAAATACTTCCAGTTACTTTCAAATGCTTCTTAGCCAAATTAGCCTAAGGAAACCCTTTCATTGTACGAACATCGGAGGAAAAACACAAGATAAGAGAAGTGTGACCCCTCGCGATACACACACAAAGAAAAGATACTTGGTTTCTTCTGGGGTGACGATACTGCAGAGAATTTCTTATTTATTGGTCCTTGATCGGGTTAAGGCCAACTGGAAAAACTAAATATTTTAAAGAAGTACTCTCCTATACGTGCGCAATCTTGTGGCAGTAAACTGTCAGCATATAAACGTCTGTTCCTGCTAAGAGTACAAATCTTACAGGGTGTTTAATGCATTATCTAGGGAAAAAACATGTTACTGTGTCAGTAATTCACTTTTATTTATAGCGGATTTATAGCAATTTTAAATGCTATTTTCGGGAAAGAATATTGTATGAAAACAAGAAATGTTCGAGACAAAAGCAAGATTTGAACCTTAGTTTGCATTTGGGCGTTATTACAGAGAATGCTGTTATCTCTCCGGAAAAAGCTACTAGAAGTTCTCGGTCTGACCCAACGATGTCCTGAAGATGGAAACATTTCCGAAGACTATTTCACTTATGTGACGTCATCTTAAGATCGACCGATGATACTAACCCAAATTTGAATTTTGATCAATCACAGCCGGATACGGAGTGAAATTATGGGGAAAAAAAGTATCCGTTTTATCATGTGATGTGCGTTTGTCTTGTGGTCAGTGTTGCCAACTCTATACCTCCACTATATAATTCCTAAACACGCATCACTGAGCACATTTGCTACAGGAGGTGGGGAACTATGATGATTATTGCTTAAGGGCGCAAAACTGCTATGGTCATTAGCGCCCAAACACATCAAGTACTGTCAGAAATAAAAATAAATAAACAAAGAACGCAAATCCTGTGCATAATGAACGGACAGTAGTACTTGTGCAATAAAAAATTATACCCAAAAACAAACAACAAGGGTATAAGGCGCCACAAACATTAAAGTGTTACTAAAACACAGCCGCAAGAGCGGAAAAACACAACAGTCCTGTAATGGACTAAAATCGTGCCAATAAAATCCCAAAGCAAACACAGGTCAATAAACAAAGCCCGGTAGCAAAATTAATCAGCAAGAGCTGAAAACAAACCAGTCTTATAAAAGATTAAAATGGTAACAATAAAACCCCAAAGCAAATAACAAGGGTAATGTGCAAAACAACAATTAAAGACTAGTTAACACGATTCAGCAAAAGCTTAAAAAACAACAGTCTTAAAAGAGTCTAAAAATGCCGTCAATGGTAAAAGATAAAACTTCACACCTTGCTCCAAAAACCACAAACACGGATAAAACGGAGCACACGCTCAACAGCAACCACATCATCTGCAAGTAAGTCCTCAATAGAGGAGGGCAAACCTAGGCTATTTCTAAAAGCTGTCAGATGAAGACAATCAATTAAAATGTGACGCACTGTAAAGGGGTGGTCACAGTGAGGGCAAACTGGAGCGGGTTGACCATTAAAAAGGTGAGAGTGACTAAAACGGCAATGCCCAATTCTAAGACGAGCTAAAATTACTTCTTCGCGACGAACAGCGCGAGAAGAAGTCGACCAGTTAAAAGGGGCGGATTTACATTCATGGAGCTTATTAGTTGGGAGTAATTCCCACTCCTCGCGCCAGCGCGAAAAAATGGCTCTACGTAAAGAATGTATAAAATCCCCGAAATAAAAACGCTGCTCGTACTCAGCAGGGTCTAAAAGAGCGGATTTTGCTGCAACATCTGCGGCCTCATTTCCTGGGATTCCGACGTGCCCAGGCACCCATAGCAGTGTTACCCTGACGCCAGCGTCGAAAAGGGTTAAAACTACATTCTGGACCATCTGTACCAGAGGGTGGAGGTTGTACAGATTTCTAAAACTTAAAATGGCACTCAAAGAGTCGGAAAATATAACACTGTTCCCTAACCCCTGTTCAGAAATAAATAAAACCGCCCGATAGATAGCATAAAGTTCCGCCATAAAAATAGATGTTGCAACGTTAAGACCATACGTAAAACTTGCCCCATTTAAAACAAAAGCACATCCTACACCTGTGTCATATTTAGAGCCGTCCGTATAGATAAAATTCCAGCCATTAAAAGAGGATTTGATCTCGCTAAAAGAACAACGAATAATATGTGCTGCGGTCGAAGATTTCGGACATGACGTAAGCCCAAGATGAACGGGGGTCTCTGCTAAAATCCAGGGGGGAGAAGAAGTATCCCCGGCTAAGAAAAAAGCAGGTAACTCAATGTCCAACGTTCGTAAAATCTCCCGAAAGCGAAAACCAGCAGGCTTAGGAGTAAAAGACCGAGCAGCATAAAAACGATCAAAAGACACATTAAAAAACGGCCCATTCGTGGGATGACGAGGTTGCGTAGCTAAGCGACAACCGTACGCAGCTAGTAAAACATCCCTACGATAAAACAACGGAGGTTCTCCAGACTCCGCACATAAACTCAACACAGGACTGGTGGGGAATGCCCCAATGGCAACACGGATACCCCGGAGATGAATCGGGTTCAGGCGGCGCAGAACAGAAGGCCGCGCAGAGCCATAAACGACACTGCCATAATCCAATTTGGACCAGATAAGAGAGCGATAAAAACGTAAAAGAACAGTCCGGTCAGCTCCCCAAGATGTGCCACTTAAAACACGTAAAATACAAAGAGAACGTTCACACTTGCCTCTGAGTTGCGCTATATGCGATGCCCAGCATAATTTCCTATCAAACACCAAGCCAAGGAACCGAACTTCGTCTGCGAAGGAGAGTGCGTCTGGGCCAAGATGGAGCGAAGGTGGAAGATACTCCTTGTGGCGCCAGAAGTGCATGCAGACGGTCTTCTCTGCGGAGAAACGGAACCCGTGAGAGACACTCCAAGCGTGAAGGCGGTCGAGACAGCATTGGAGGCGGCGTTCCAAGAGACAGCTTCTCCGAGAGGAAAGATAGATGGCAAAATCGTCTACAAATAACGACGAGTGTATTCCTGGCGGTAAACACTGGGTGATAGAGTTAATAGCAATGGCAAACAGTGTGCAACTTAGTACCGAGCCCTGAGGTACACCGTTTTCTTGAATAAAATTAGATGATAAAACTGATCCCACGCGAACATTAAAAACCCGGTCTTTCATAAATTCCTGAATAAAAACAGATATACGCCCACGTATGTTCCAATCGTGAAGCGTTTGGAGGATACCGCCTCTCCAGCAAGTATCGTACGCTTTCTCTAAATCGAAAAACACAGCAACCGTTTGGCACTTGCGCACAAAACCGTCCATTACATGGGTAGTTAAAGACACCAGATGGTCGACTGAGGAACGATGACGCCGGAAACCACACTGGGCGTTCGTTAATAATTGCCTCGACTCCAACCACCACATGAGCCGTCCGTTAATCATTCGTTCCAACACCTTGCAAACGCAGCTGGTGAGGGAAATCGGACGGTAACTGGAAGATGTGGGTCCTTTCCAGGCTTAGGTATGGGAATGACGGTGGCCAATCGCCAAGCGCAGGGAAATGTGCCGTTACACCAAATAAAATTAAAAGTTCGTAATAAAAATGCTTTGCCTTCTGCTGGTAAATGCTGCAACATGGCAACATGAATGTCATCTGGCCCCGGTGCGCAATGTCGAGAGGTAGAAAGGGCATGCTCCAGTTCCCTGGCGGTAAAAGGAACGTTGTAGCTCTCCTGATGGTCGGAGGCAAATGAGAAACCTTTCCTCTCAACCTGCTCCCTTAATGCGCGAAATGTAGCCGGGTAATTGGCGGAACTAGAAACATCAGCGAAGGTTCGCCCTAAAACATTGGCGACGTTAATCGGAGTAGTGAGCACTCGATTTAAAACCCTAAGACCGGGTATAGGTGTAAACCTTGGTTTGCCAGCAACGCGGCGTAGCCGTTCCCAAACTACGGATGAAGGCGTTGTGCGGTTAAAAGAAGAGGTAAAAGAAATCCAAGAAGCCTTTTTGCTATCCTTAATGACTCGGCGGCATTTGGCGCGAAGTTGTTTGTAGCAAATCATATTTGCTGATGTAGGGTGGCGACGAAAAGCTCGGAGAGCACCTCGGCGTGCACGCAATGCATCCCGGCATTCATCAGTCCACCAGGGAACCGGCAAGCGTCTGGGGTGACAAGACGACCGGGGAATAGCCTTATCTGCGGCCGTCATGATGACTGTACGGAGGTGCTCGATCGCGATGTCGATAGATGGAAATTCACACCCGGAAAATTCGGCCAGAGATCGATAGAGAGTCCAATTCGCCTTATCAATGAGCGATTTTGGCGTGCGCTGTGAATGTGCGTTCGGAGAGAGTACATGGATCTGACACGGAAAGTGGTCACTGGAATATAAATCAGAGATGACGTTCCAGGTGAAATGTACAGCAAGTGAGGCAGAACAAATGGATAAGTCCAAGTGCGAAAAGCTATGAGTGCTGTCAGAGAGAAAAGTAGGTTGACCAGTGTTGAGAAGTATAAGATTGTGATTTAGCAAAAAGTCAGCTAAGAGGTTACCTCTTGCACACTCCGTGGTGGAACCCCATAGGGGATGGTGTGCATTGAAATCCCCCAAAAGAAGAACAGGGAGTGGTAGCTGAGACAAAAGATCGTCCAGGTCAACTGTGGTGATGGTGCCGGACGGAGGTAAATAAACATTGCAGACTGAAAAACTAAGGCCAGAAAAGTGAACTGTAGCTGCAGCAGCTTGTAAAGGAGTCTGGAGCTGTAATGAGGTGCTGTACACGTCGTTTCGAATTAAAAGTAAAACTCCGCCGTGAGCGGGAGTGCCATCTTCGGGAGGGAGATCAAATCTCACCGAAGAGTAACCGCGTAAATTAAAAGAATCACTTGGGCGAAGCTTAGTCTCTTGGAGACACACAAGCAAAGGGTCAGTAGAACGTAAGATTAACTCGAGGTCAGGTCTTCGACTACGGAGACCACGCACATTCCACGAAAGGATAGCCATTGTTAAAATTTGATAAAAGAAGCTAAAAATTTACCACCTTACTTTTTGGACGGTCCAGGGCGAAACAAACGTCCTTTTTTCAACCGCGTGGGACTCGGTGGTTTTGAAGGAGCAGGCACATCCTGCTCCATCACATCCTCAGAGGGAGGGCTCTCCCGCTGAGAAGCATCCGCCGATTCCAACGCCTGGAATCGGTTGGATGTGGGTATAGGCGGCGACGGCGACCGCCTAGCGGGTTTGCTCCCATCATGGGAGCGTGACCTCCGAGGAGGAGAAGGGCTCTTTTTCTGCTCTACCTGAGTTGACGACTTTAAAAAATCCGTTCGCGTAAAACTCGTCCTGAACTTAATATCAGGGGCATTAAAAACAACCGCTTTGGGCTTCGCGGTAGAGCGCTTTGGGGAACTAGGAGCAGTTTGGACCCGTGTAAAAACAAGATCGCAGGTCTGTGTACTGCTATCGCACTTCTTGGGCGCAAAAGAAGCTGCTGCGCTGTAGGTGCCGGTCTTAGGCACGACAGGTTGGCGAGACTGAAATCGCTTCCGGGCTTCAGTAAAGGAGAGTTTTTCCTTCACCCGGATCTCCTGGATACAGCGCTCCTCTCGAAAACGAGGGCAATCGCGGGACGAGGCTGGATGTCCACCGCGGCAGTTGACGCAGACAGGAGCAGATGGGCATGCTCCCTCGTGACTTGCTTCACCGCAGGTTGCACAGATGGGAACGGCACTTTTTTTGGATATGCGAGTGTGTCCAAAACGCTGACACTGAAAACATCGCAACGGGCTCGGGATATACGGGCGCACTTCTATCACCTCGTAGCCCGCCTTTATCCTCTGCGGCAAATCGACCCTGTCGAATGTGAGGAAAAGAGTCCGGGTCGGCTGTAATTCCCCCTCTTTCCTTGCCTGTACACGATAGACTGAGGTGACCCCTTGGTCTTCCAGACAGCTCTGGATTTCCGGGTCGGACATTCCGTCTAGAACATTTGTGGTAACAACTCCTCGCGACGAATTCATGGTCTTATGTTTCTCGACACGGACGGGATATCCGTGGAGTAGCGTCGCCTTGAGCAACGAGTTGCTTTGAGACAGGCCAAGTGTCTCCACCAAAAGTGATCCGTTGCGTAGACGGGTACAGGACTTAACGGGCCCAGCTATGGCATCAATGCCCTTCTGAATTTTAAATGGATTTACGGTCGTAAACGACTGACTCTCTTCAGTACGATTAATAACTAAGTAACGAGGGAAAGACTTCTCGATTACTTCTTTTACGTCAACTCTTTTGCGTTTAAAATGTAAAGGATTATTTTCCAGTACCATAGCGATTTATTCCTCCACCATTGTAACCGTCTCCGATGGCGGGCTGCTTCCTGGGCGCCACCCCGGCTTAGGTTACTGGCTCTGGCCTGAACAAAGTAACCTCAGGGTCACACCTTCCTGTGGGCTGACGAAGGGACCCAATCGCCTGCAGGAAGTCTACAGCTCATGCAATGGCCCTTCCCCGGGCCTGGCCTTTACCAGGGGATACGCTCCCGTCCTACATGATAACCCAGTGCTGGGAGTTACGCTGTTACCCAGTCACTTTTTACCGCGTCAAACACGGGGGCACCCATCAGACTAAGAACAGGGAAGTAGGACAAATAAAACAATAAAAGAGGCGAAATAAAAAGGAGTCAAACGCGCTAAGCGCGGACCTGAGGGAGCAGCTCGGGTGCCTCGGGGTCGCTACGCCCCGTACCCAATAAATTGGGCCCCTGAGGGGAGGTGGGGAACTATTGATAACAACAAAAGCATGGACAATCGACAATTTTAACGCAAAATGCAGGGATCTTCAAAGCGTTTTGTGCTGCGTCAAATATGCAAATTATCTTATCATTAGGAATTCCAAATTGCAGAATATAAAGGAAAATTGAGACACTGTGTGTTCTTTTTCCTCCCCTTCTCTCAGTTGGTATTAAAAATCGAACGGTAGCATAGTAATAGTTGACTTTCGTTCATTTCAATCTCACGGTTTCTGAATAGAAAAGATATTCATAAGTATAACATTCTATACAAGTGTTATTATTCTTTTTTTTAAATAGTGTTTAACGCCAGTTTTACTACTAAGGCACCACAGGCTGTTTATTATTCTGTGCGCTAATTTCAAATAGATATTACTTTTATTCTTATTTTATTCATGAAATAATCCTAAACCCGTATTTTGCTTTACCCTTTTGACATTATTGACAATCGGCTTTGTTCTGTGTCAAGATTGCTTGAAAAGGTTAAGTACAAATATATAATCATTACACTTTTGAAATCCAAATTTACAGAAACGATATTTAAATTCTTATTATATTTGTGAAATAATTCTAATAAATATCACTCGAAGGTCCGATCTTTCCAGATAAATTCGTTCTCTACGCTCGTGAATTTATCGGTAATCTCAGACCCTCTCATCATATTTTTGTGATAGTTAAGCATCATCCTTTAGATTGCGCGCTATAATGTTCCGGACGCGTAAGTGTTGTCACCTGTTTGTGACGATCGTGCAAACAAACTAGTGTTGATATTTTCTACAAAATTGATAAAACCTAAATGCGAGCTGTGATATAGCACTTCGATTTAAAGGATTAATTCCCAAAAGAAACATAAAACAAGTTAAGATTTTACATTAAAAATTTCTTCCCCTTCCTTTATATCCATTTAAGATGCTGAGCGCTCAGGACATCCCAAAACTGCTTTGAGATTGAAACAAAAATTCACAATGTCGTGTTCAATGATATTCGATTGAAGGCACACGAACTAGCTTACATTGCAAAGACCTCGATAGGTCATGTCCACTAAATTTTGACTATGAGAAAACTTTCCACTCTACGGGTGCCTTGTTTGCTATCAATGGACCAAAAATGCAGGAGTAAAAAGTAACGTAGGACTAAACTTGGGGAATAGAGTGGTTGGGGAACCTTTTTTAAAGCCCATCTCATGCACTTTTGTCTATGTATGAGGAGGTGAGTTGTTATGGGGAGGAGAATTAAACGCCAATTGTGATCGCTTCTGCTTCAACTCACTATGCAAACGGTGCAATTTACTGTCATGTTTTGCTCTTTCCCAAATAGTCTATCATGATGATAACAAATAACGTCGGTAGCACTCTTCCCACGGACAAAACTTTCACCAAAGTCAAGCCACTCCGGAGTGTAGTAGTAGATACAAGTTTCTCTACAGTCACAAAACGAAGTTTGCTGCAACTTTTCCAAACACGATTTGGAAATGTTCTTTCTCCAGTGTTTTTGGTCTGGAGTCAACAAACGCGGCATGCATCGCGCACTCAGCTTCTTCATTGCAGAAATTTATGTAGGATATATTGCATATGAGATGCCTACCACTCAGCAATTTCACTTAACACGACGGTCTTCTATCACATTACATTAATGTATTGACCATTTCTTCAGAAGAAACCTCAATCGAATGTCCGGAATGTGCAACATGTGTTCAATAACTAATGGTCTTGAGTGCTCGTGCAGAGTTTCGTGAACTTCCTCCAGCTCAGTTCGTGTCTGGGCCACAGTCCACATTTTAAAGAAAAATGTTTTAATCTGCACGACACTCGTTTTTATCCATGTGTTACTTATAAGATATCTTCCAACAAAAACTTCATGTTGCATATATTTGAAAATTTGAACGAAGCCTCACAAGAATTCCACTTACCAAAAACCATGTCGCTTAACAAACATTCCCGTCATTAGTGGACTTATCAATCCACCCTCCTAAAGCTACACTTGCCTTCCTGGTTTAGTTTCATTTCGACCCCTTCACTTAAGCATTATTTGTGTTGCATACAACGTAAGTGTGTAGCTTATTGGCGAAATAGTTAATTTTAACTGGTTTAGGGGCATTTGGGGTCACTGTTACAGTTTTTACAGAGAGTTATACTCAATCACAGTTTCTTAAATAATGTGGGAACTGTGAAAATTTTGTTATAAAACAAGAGTAGTAAGGTTGTGAAAAAAAAAGTAATTGTGTCAAATGAATTTACTATGGAATACAATATCAAATGTCGGAATATCAATACACCTAATAAACATAATGAAAATATATAGAAACAGTATTATATATATATTGACTCTTTGCCTGCTATTCAAGAGGTGACCTAGTACACTGTGAAGAAGGATACACTATCAATTAAAAGAGATTGACTAGAATATACGAGAATTTTATTTCAGTTAGATATAAGTAAATGGTTTTTGTATATGTGTCAAAATACCATGGAAACCTGAATTCTCTCTCTAGGACAGCAGAAAGGCCATTTGACAGACAAAGCGAGTACAGCCGTTTTTGTTCTGGAGAAAGGCTGCTTCACCCCCCCCCCCCCCCCCCCAGGCAGGCACGCTACCGGAGACGATGCTGTTGATACTGTAGTACCGTTAAAGGTTTTGTCCTTTAAAAACGTAGATGCCCAAAATCGAACGCAGGACGAAATATCGGAGCTGATATTTTCGGAAATTTTGACTAGCGAATAGGAAAGGAGCTCCATAATGTCACTCAAGAAAGTATAACTCATAAAGGCGCGAAACACAGCGTCTCTGTTCACTTGGCTGCCCACATGAACAGGCAGTTGATAAGCAGTCCTAGGATCCTCAGCGTGCGAGCCCATGCGGCTAATGCATTGCCCGATAGTCTCTTAATAAACGGTCTTCGAATCTTCAATACGCGAGTCTCATGTCAGCGCGTCGCTCAGCAGTCAGAGCAAGAGTGGCCTAAGTCGGCGGTTTCAACGCCGAGACACGAACCTTAAGCTCTACGCCAGCATACTTTGAATACTCATCTGCTATTTGGTAATCATTAAAGGTCCTCGCGTTTGCCAAACTGTAGCTCTGCTGAGGTCCGACGAGAGACACCCAGGTACTCACTTGTAGTTTAGTAAACAACGTTAATTGGCGGACAACGAGGTGTTCTTTATCTGCAAATATCACCTGTAAGTCCCCTCACTCAACCCGCCAACAACCAGTTCCCAAAAAGCAGCAAAATCCCTGTAGATCGACACGAGGAGTAATTTGTTGGTGAGCAGCATCTGCGTCGAATCAAAGTCCAATCACCATTTCCTTCCACCAAATCCAAACACCTCCAAACTTTGTCTACAAGCGTGGGGCTATTCCAATTACAAACAACAAACAAACTACCATAGTTAACTGCTTTCACTGTCCTAGATATTGTGTGAATAGTGTGCCTATATTCTTTGTTACTGTTTTATGTGTACCCACAACTACATATTTACACAAAGCTATTGTTAATTGGTAATTTAACTTAGAGAAACATTTTATGGTTAATGAATATGATACAGTCCGTTAGTAGACTACCGAGTAGTATTGCTTGCAGAAACGAAAGAGGAACTGCAAATGAAAATACAGAAACTGGGCATTATTATTAAAAAGTAATAATTAGAGGATCTCTTATTCATAAACTAAAATTTGTAACATTTAGAGGAAAATATAATGTAAGAAGCCAAATTTATAATTAACGGAAACCTTATAGAGCAACTTTTGCATTCAAATACCTAGGATAATGGACGTCCTACAGAACACAGACTTTGATTTAAAAAATATTTTTAAAAACCCAGTATATGTATGGAACAATAAAACGAACACTTGGTCGTCAAACTCCAAAATCAAACACAAATTAAATGTTATCGGACCACGGCAATACCAGTACTGTTCTACGCAATGAAAGGCTGGCCACTAAGAACTCAAATGGTTCTTGCACTCATTGACTGGATACCTCTTATTAGATCATGAAAGGAGTGAGAAACGAATTGCAAATGTATAATAAAGTAACTGAAGGAAATGAACAGTTCCAGGTTGCAGAAGATTATGAAGCGTATCAACTAAATTTGAATTCCCGGATGTGAGAAGACCCTTATGCTGGGTTTTGACTGATAGGGACGAAAGGGACTGTAAAAGTACAAACCTTAACTGATGATACTGTTAGTAAGATGTCCAAGTGATGTCAACACCAGGGATGTGCCTGTTTCTTCTCCGCTCCTTTTGTTTACTGTTGCCTAGAGGGAAACATGCGATGTACTACGTCGCATCAGCGCGAGTTTTTATTGAAAATTTGGTTTTTGTTATTGTTATTCATTGTTACTTTGCAAACGGAATTCCATATAGAGTACATATGCGCATGCCCCTCGAGATATACGCAATACTCACCTTGCCAAAAAACCAACAAAATTCATTTGCAATTCCACTAAAAGATTCGCCCAACTTCTGCTGCACCAGTCAAGACTTTGCAAGTGTTTATATTGTATGTTTCGAAGTGGAAAAATAGTCTTCAGAAAATAATACTGGACAACTGCGCCGTTTTATAAAAAGACAAATATCATTGAATTCATAAGTAAATAAATTACCTATAGCTGAATTTATTATGGTTTAGTTTGTTCTTGTTAGTAACAAATATGAAAATTAAAGGGTTTAAACTATACAGAAACTGAAATTATGAAGAATTACTGCTTTCACCAGTTGCAGGAACCAGATATGGAGAAAGGGTTTGTTACATGACATAATATTTGGATTTCATTTTGTGGCTATCTTACATTCTAAACACCACATGGTTCAGAGACGCGGTCCAATTACATATATCTGCATATGTGAATTCCCAAAATACACACACTACCCTAAACTTGGCCTAAACAATCCTTTCCCAATACATTATTTCATCTCGTGTATCATCAGCATCCATCGCCTGTAGTGCCTCTGTAGCAAAAACGGGCGTTAAACATTACTCATTCATTCCAAAATACACACTCTAATTCAGGAATTTGTTTTGACTAAAATAGGCAGTAATGTTTATTAAAAGTGAAGAAGAGAGTAATATCACCCATTATTAATGAAAATGGGTATTTAAGATATTTAATTGTTTCTTTATCACATAATTAAAGTACTTAAGCTTACTTTCCTTGTTTACAAGCAACAACAAGATATTTTCTCGGGGTATCAACTGTCATAGCAATCAGGAGAAAACGGCCAGCACTTCTCACTGAGGGCCTTGTCTTCCTTAACGACAACGCGTGACCTCATACAGCCGAAAATACCACCACGCTGTTGAAACAGTTTCTCTGGGACATCATCGATCACCCCCTCTACAACCCGGACCTCGCTCCAAGTGACTTTCATTTTTTTTCCCCCTCACTTGAAGGAGCACCTAGGACGCCGACGATTTGCTTCAGACGAGTAGGTGAAACACTTCGCGACAATGTGACTGAACACGCATGGGCAGGAGCTTTACCAGCAGGGAATATGCAAACTCATCCCACGAAGCAACAAGTGCCTAAAACGATATGGAGACTATGTCGAAAAATAACCTAATGTTTGAACTATCATTTGGCTGTATTTGGTTGTATGAAATAAAATGTACACGTTCCTCTGCAGGCTTTATAACCTTAGTTTCTGATCACCCCTCGTATGTTATATGAACATGGATCTGGAAATGCTTCTTTACCTTGTTAGATCTCTTTGTCTGCAACTCCGTTTACACGATTTTATATGCAAGCTAAAATGTCAGCAAAGCTGCCCTATGGCAATAACTCCACAACAAAGCAATTGCTTAATACGTACAGTAGGTAAACATTCGCTACATTACCTACTGTATGTATGAGATGCGGGTGTTGTAACTATTAGTACCTAGGTTCACCGTTGTTGTGGTCATTTTGTACCACGTAGTTCGCTTGTTATGCCACTCACTTCATTGTTTGACATAGCACCGAGCACGTAGTGTCAGTTCTGTGTGTTTACAGACCTTGTTCCAGGTACAGTAAAATGAGGTGTTCAAATGCAGAGTTGACAGATGCTCATATGTTCTATGGATTAGCTGCAGGTGTGGAGAGTCTTCGTGCTCTATTCTGCCAGACAGTACGAGAATACATCAGGGAATCAAGGAGCCCATGCGACGACGGGTTGATGGATATATCCGTGCTAATGGAAGACATTTTGAACATTTCATGTGATTTTCTGTTTTCCACAATTCTGTTTTTGAGTATTCTGCTATGTGATACAGGTTTAGGAAAAGGACTCTAACAAAGAAATAAGCAATTCCGTACAGAATATTCCCCCAGAGGTTTGACATACTTTGTTACATCCTGCATAGTATAAAACTCATTGACATTCCATTTCATTTTAATGAAACTCGCTTAGATTATAACAGCAATGCTCTACCAAGAACTTTCTGATAGAGAGTTTGAATTTATACAGTGCAGTTATTTTTAGGCAATCTGGTAGGCTGTTGTACAGCTGTGGACCGCTGTAGATAAATCTTTTCTCGTAATGACTGGTATTATGGTTTACTAAATTAAGCTCTTCCTTCTTTCTTGTATAATGCGAGTGTATCTGGGAATTCGTGGTAGGTATTTAGATTAATTTTAACACTGTTTCGTTGTAAATACATATAAGAAGTAATATGTTTAATTCTTTGAATAATTATCAGGAGTTAGTTCTATTACTAACTTTTAACATTATTCGAATTGTCCTACTTGCACTTTGAAAATATATTTGACTCGTGCTGAATTTCCCCAAATAATATTCCAAATAATATAACTAAATAAAGGAAATGATCGTGATATAGTAAAAAGACTTGACTTTAAACTGCATGACTTTTGAAACTAGATATAAGGAAACTAAGTTTTGTGTTAATTTCTGGGTGTGAACACGCCACTTTAAATTTTGATATATCCATAAGCCAAGTAACTTTGTTCTGTGTGTAATTAATGTTTCTGTTATTGAACACTACTAAATAAGTATTCTTAACATGGCGAAAGCGTATTACTGCTGTTTTTTCTCTGTTTATTATGAATCTATTTCTCTCAAATCATTTGAGCAATTGATTGGTGGTCTATTGTACTTTAAATTGCAAAGTGTATGCATTATAGCTGCTAATAAATGTGTTTGTGCCTTCAGCAAAAGTGTTGCTTTACCATTCTAAATGGAGAGTTCTAAATCTTACTATATATATTACAAATGAAACAGGGACGAAAACAGTGCACGATGGACTCCATAATATATAATAATACGTAAGATTCACTGCCCAAAATTCTGCGATTTAAATTAGAATCCTCGAATTTGTAAGATTGTGTTGGGTAAATCTGTGGTAAGATACAATCAAATATAATCCAATTAGCGTCACACAGCTGTTTCATTACTTGCCCGTACAGACAGAACGATCCTGGTGCACCAGTCACACCTCCTTTCACGAACGGCAGGGGAGAAAACATAGCCCAATTCCAGTCAAAAAAATATTGGCGGATAAATTACCATGTTGTACACGTAGATCTGTTAGCACATTTGATTAGAGCGTCGAGCTACCAGGGGGAAGATAGTAGTTAAGATTTTCCTAGGGCTAATTTTTTTTTTAATCTCCATAATTTGTTTACACTTTTCTTAATATAATTAATGCTATCTTTTTAATATTACTTTTAGGGAGGACTAAATAGGTTGCAATTCTACTTCTATTTCACGTACTGATTCTGAATGCTGTAAAAACTTAAAGTGTTAAAAACAACGCATAGGTTGCAAATTTAGTGTATATATACAAAACTTACACTGTTAAAACGTATGCCTTTTCCCGTAACATTATCATTTCCTTTACGTGTTACATTGCCATATTAAAGATTCCTATTTTAATTTCTGTATATTGAATGTGGTTAACTATTAACATGCATCTTAAAAACTTTATTAATTTTTGGAGTACGATTGATTGTTTTCGTGCATTATGTCTGTTTCTTCAAATTGCGCTCAGTTTTCCCCGCTGCCGTTCATCAAAGGAGACCTACTGCACCAGGATCGTTCAGTCTGTAAGGGTAAGTTTCATTTGTCAGTGATACCATGTCCGAGCAAGAGATATATTCGTCGATTGCGTAACGAATATGTTTCAGTGCGGGAAAGCGTTAAACTGGTCGAACTTTTGCATAGATTAAGAGCACTGTTTCCGAAAAACACGCTCTTTAAGACACAATTGCAAGAGTTGTACAAAAATTTCATCGAATGAAGATAAACTGCCGAAAATTAAAGTCACAAACGTCACCTCGGACGAGCGTAACAAAAGCAAACCTTCGGGCCGTTCAAGATCTTAGTGTGACTGATCCTTATTATTGAAGTCGCTTATGAGTTTGCAGTAAGTTATGAAAGCCCTTCAATTCATCGTATCAGATGATTTGCATTATCGATAAGTGTTGGCAAGTGCAGTTCCTCGAACTCTCAATCCCGATCAAATAGCTGTTTTTTTTTTTTTTGAGTAGTGTTTAACGCCCGTTTTTACTACTGTGGCACCACAGGCGATCATCAAATAGCTGTACTTGCAGAAGTGGCCTTATATCGAAATCAAGGATAACTATTTCTGCATCAGGTCGTAACCTACGACGATCACTATACTCCTGAGCAAATGGAGTGTAGAAAAAGTAGAGAAAAAATTCACCTATCAGCTAGAATGTTCTCTTGATAATTTTCTAACACTCCCAATGCATTTTATTCAACGACACGAACGTTTTTCAGTCAATGCGGCCTTTACTATCTGGTTGAGGCAAAAGATGTAAATCACAAATCCTTTCCCCCAAAACAACGTCAATTCGCATACTCTACTGTGAAAAAGTGGATAAAATTTACCGGAGAGCCTTTAAACACCCTTCCTAAAATTCACACGTATCGCCTGATGATTACATGCGTTTGGATTGTTAAAAGAAGCACTGGAAGATCGGCCATTCTCCAGCCACGAAGATTTGGAAGTATTTTTATGCAACAGGCTGAAATCTACATTCCAGTTTTTCTTTGATAAAGGGATTACCAAACTGGAAAAGTGTGCTCGTAAATGGGGAAAGTATGCAAATGAGATGTGTCTAATTTCCTAAATTTGGTTTAAATAGATTACAAAAAAATTAGGTTTATGTTTGATTCATTTCTTATACAGCCTCTGAAAGTCTATCAGGATTACCTCTGGTCCATCTTAATTTCTTACCTTTGTTCAAAGTATCTCTGTCAATAATGACTTTGATTGATGAGCTTAAAAAGTTTCATTACACCATATTGAATTTATATAGACTTAGCTCAGGTGGAAAGGAATAAAATTTATATTAATGAGTAACAGAGAAGGAATGCATTTTTTGTTCGCAAAATGTGGAAGGAAATAAATAAAATAATATTTTATTTACACAAATAGATTTTATTTTCCATTCAAAAGTATTCACACACACACATTTGGCTTGTTTAGAAAACCTACACAAACCGTACCCGATGAGCGTAAACTCAGTAGGATTTCTTCTCTACAGGGTAAGGGATATCCTTTTCCACAGGATAAGGAACGGGTTTCTGTATCGTCTTTGTGACAGGGTAGGGCCTGGGTACAGCAAAGGGGTGAGGATGCTCCACAGGGACTTTAACTTCTACAGGGTATGGTTTCGGTACTGGAATCCGTTCTTCCACAGGGTAGGGCTCCGGTACAGCGATTTTCTTCTCCACGTATACGGGATATGGCTCACGAACTGGCACTTTCACTTCAATGGGATAAGGCTCTTCAACAGGAACTTTGACCTGCACGGGATAAGGCCTGCGGATGAACACGGGTTCAGGGACCTTGATCTCCACAGGGTAGGGTTCTGGCACAGGGATTTTCTTCTCTACGTAGACAGGAACAGGGTTTTCCTTCAGTACCTCCACATTTACGGGATATGGCTCCGGGACGGGTACTTTCACCTGCACTGGGTATGGGTGATCAACAGGAACGGGTATATTGATAGGATATGGTTCAGGTACGGCGATTTTCTTCTCCACGTACACTGGATAGGGATGATCTACAGGTACTGGCACCTCCACAGAGTAAGGTTCAGGTACAGGTACCTTGACATCAACAGGATATGGCTCGGGTTCTGGAATGGGTACCTTCACTTCTACGGGATAAGTGTGATCAACTGGCACCTTCACCTGTACAGGGTATGGCTTCTCCACAGGCACAGGTACCTTCACGGCATACTTGTGCTCAACAACGTCTTTCCTGATCGTCTTGGCTCCCAAGTTACCGTATGAGCCCCAGGATGTCTCACCAAATGCTCTGTCTCCACTAACACCACCGCCAAGAATGCCCTTGCCAAAATCGGATATTCCACTGCCGTAATATCCTCCTTCAAGCCCAGAATATCCCTTGCCATATCCTCCTTCAAGACCAGAGTAGCCTATGCCATATCCTCCTTCAAGGCCGGAGTACCCCTTGCCATAATATCCCCCTTCAAGGCCGGAGTATCCCTTACCATATCCTCCTTCAAAGTCAGAGTAGCCCTTGCCATATCCTGCTTCAAGGCCGGAGTATCCCTTACCATATCCTCCTTCAAGGCCGGAGTAGCCCTTGCCATATCCTCCTTCAAGGCCGGAGTACCCCTTGCCATAATATCCCCCTTCAAGGCCGGAGTAGCCCTTGCCATATCCTCCTTCAAGGCCGGAGTAGCCCTTGCCATATCCTCCTTCAAGACCAGAGTAGCCTATGCCATATCCTAATTCAAGGCCGGAGTATCCCTTGCCATATCCTCCTTCAAGACCAGAGTAGCCCTTGCCATATCCTCCTTCAAGACCAGAGTAGCCTATGTCATATCCTGCTTCAAGACCAGAGTAGCCCTTGCCATATCCTCCTTCAAGGCCGGAGTATCCCTTGCCATATCCTCCTTCAAGACCAGAGTAGCCTATGCCATATCCTCCTCCAAGACCAGAGTATCCCTTGCCATATCCTCCTTCAAGACCAGAGTAGCCTATGCCATATCCTCCTTCAAGGCCGGAGTACCCCTTGCCATAATATCCTCCTTCAAGTCCAGAGTATCCCTTCCCATATTCTTCTTCAAGGCCGGAGTATCCATCTTCAAGGCCATAGTATCCCTGGCCATAATCTCCTTCAAGTCCAGAGTATCCCTTGTCATAACCTCCTTCAAATCCAGAGTATCCCTTGCCATACCCTCCTTCAAGGCTGGAGTATCCCTTGCCGTAATATCCACCTTCAAGACCGGAGTACCCCTTACCATAATATCCACTTAGGATTTCACCGTCAAGGCCGGAATATCCCTTACCATAGTATCCTCCTTCAAGGATGCCACTGTCTAGGCCGGAATATCCTTTATCATAATATCCTCCTTCAAGGTCAGAAAAACTCTTGCCATAATATCCTCCTTGAAGGCCGGACAATCCTTTGCCATAGTACCCTCCTTCTAGGATGCCACTATCGTGGCCGAAATATCGCTTACCATATCCTCCTTCAAGAATGTCACTGTCAAAGCTGGAATATCCCTTACCAGAATATCCTCCTTCAAGACCAGAAAAGCCCTGGTCATAATATCCTCCCTGAAGGCCAGACAATCCTTTGCCATAATATCCTCCATCAATAAAGCCACCGCCAAGGCCGGAATATCCCTTACCAGAGTATCCTCCTTCTAGACTGCCACCGCCAAGACCGGAATATCCCTTACGAGAATATCCTTCAAGGATGCCCCCATTAAGGCCGGAATATCCCTTACCAGAATATCCTCCTTCTAGACTGCCACCATCAAGGCCGGAATATCCCTTACCAAAGTATCCTCCTTCAAGAATGCCACCTTCAAGGCCGGAATATCCCTTGCCAGAGTATCCTCCTTCAAGGATGCCACCATCATAGCTGGAATATCCCTTATCAGAGTATCCTCTTCCAAGGCCAGACATTCCTTTGCCATAATATCCTCCTTCAAGAATGCCACCGCCAAGGCCAGAATATCCCTTACCAGAGTATCCTCCTTCTAGAATGCCACTGCCAAGGCCGGAATATGACTTACCATAATATCCCCCTTCAAGGCCAGAAAAGCCCTGGCCATAATATCCCCCTTCAAGTAAACTTCCATCGAGGTCGGAATATCCCTTGTCAGAGTATCCTCCTTCAAGGATACCGGAATATCCCTTGTCATCATATCCTTCTTCTATGATGCCTCCATCAAGGTCGGAGTATTCCTTTCCAGAATACCCTCCTTCAAGGATACCATCGTCAAGACCAGACAAGCCTTTTCCAGAGTATCCAGCAAACCCTCCTCCATAATTTCCTCCAAAGGATTTTAATCCAGAGAAACCTTGAAAGCTACCAAAGTTTCCAAGACCTTCATATTTCTTGTTGAAGGAATCGAAGCTGCGACCGTGGAAGCTTCCATGGCCAGCACCCGTCATGCCTGGTCCATACTTGCCGAAAAATGCATTTGACTCGTACTTGTCGAAGACGGCGTCATCGCCGCCCTCTGAGGATGCCGTCGGCCTTATGAGAGCCGCAGCTCCAAGAGCGAAGAAGAGCACCAGGTGATGTCCCTATTAAAGTGAAACACAAGGATGTAGAGAATAAATTTACTTGTGCGAAACATATTTTAAGTTTTTCTTTAATGTATGAGCTAAAATAATGTTCTGGTAAGCTTGTAAATATTCTAATTATATTTTGTTGACTTTAAAATAAATATCAGTATTAGATAATCAGGAAAATGGGAATAAAATATCACAAGCTAATTTTAAATAGAATGACTAATTCAATAATTAAAATTCCTTATATTTTTATATTTAGATATTCTTTTAAATAAACTACAAAATATACTACATTAATGTATATTATACTAGTAATTATGGGAAATTTTGAATTTTGATTACTGAGCTTAATCTTTTGGGTTTTCCTTCATGTTTTATTTGTTTTGTTTCTTTCAAAATATATACCTTCTACCGCCTCCTCGAGACAAATATGAGAAAAAATAAATTTAGGCTGTACTTTGCTAATATTTCATCCTTCTTGTTATTTATGTTTTCTGTAAAGTTAGTATCTAAATAAAAAGTTCAGTCATGCGAAAGAAAAGGATTGTCCTGGAAGCTGGACAAAATGTATGCACACAAACTTTTCCATTTATTTTGTACATTTACGCTCCTGTACTCTTATCGGTATTACTTCCACTCTATGGCGCAAAAGGATTCAGCAGTAAAATATATACACTTAAGTGTACACAGACTTGAAGTGAAACTACTGACAAACGGGTTGCTATTTCTTATTTATTGTCAAAAGTTTTTATCAAGCACCTTGGAAGTGTTGGCTTTAACGCAAATGATTATCATTAGGCATCGAAATTCTTAAGCACTTTACATCAAGCTAGGTTCACTCAAACACAAACTTGGGCAACCGCTCGGCAGGTAAACACGAATGACAGGCGGTTTGTAGGTGCGTTATATTGTGCCTCAACTCATTTATTGTCTACAGTCCGATGCCACTTCAGCTAATTATCCTGTGCCTAATTATCATAATGCTATTAAAATTACTACGATGAATCAGAAACTTCAACGAACAAATTTTCTGGTATTCTACTTTTAATTTAGTGTGTTTTTCTTCTCTTCTTATTGTTTGATTATATAAGAAGAGTAACTAATGAGCAGCAAAGGACGAATGAAAACGTTTTTATTTGGAGATTCCCAATGAATCAGTTCGATTTAAAAAAAAATGTCAAATGTTCATATTGCACTGCTAAGAACGGAAGTATTTCGGTTGCTTACTCAAGTGCTGTCCGTTTGTGCTACGCCTCCAGTGAGGGAGACACCGGATCGTCAGGACCCGGCACGAACGTAGATAGGGTCCCTAACATTATTTCCAGTTAGAACGTCCCTATGCCTCTAGAGTTCCCCGGGGGCCCATCTGGTAACAGAACCAACAGAATGAAATGATATGTGGAGGGATTTTTTTTTAATTGATTATTTATGGACGCTCTTTAACAGCTCAGGTCTACAGCGTCCCATTCAACTCAGGGCGCGAAACGGCCGACAAATTTTGCTCTGAGGCCTCTCTTTCAGGCTTGAGGTTCTTTTTCGTACCGTAAATGTACGACACGGGACCTACGACTTTACTTCCCTTCCGAAAGAAGCCATACTTAGGATTTTTACGCCCCGAAAAAATCCATCGGTCCTAGCCGGGTTCGAACCCGCGAACTTGGGTTTAGGAGGCAAGTATGGTAACCACTACACCACCAGGACCGACATGTGGAGGGAGAGCGGATAATACATGGAAATAAAACATTCAATTATTCTTGTAATTGACCAGGGAAATCACTAAAGAAACCATGAGGTTTGAGTGGCGTCCCAAGGGAATTCAATCCGACACCTCCCGAATGCGTTACCGCCTGAGCCACCGCGCTGGGTTTCCACGAAGCATGACCTAATAGCTAAAAGCTGTTTCCACGAAAGAATAGTTTCCCTTTAACGATCAGAGCCATCTGGACCTACTTCCAGTCAATATATATCTCGTTTTAAGTAGAACTCAAATATGTAGTGGAAATAATATGGAGTATACAGTATAAAAACATGTTAATATACAAAAAGAGTTATTTTCGCACATAGAATTTGTAGATTAGACAAATTGAAATTGTTCGTATTTGCATCACGTATTGTCAAGAAAAAAAAACCGTTTAAAAATTAAACGAAGTCGGAACCCTTCCCTAGTAACGCCATTTGGGTTGCAATGACTTTTATAAGCTTCAAAGCCTTGGCCTTTGCCAACGATAGAGTTGCTATTCTACTATTCTAAAAGTTGCAGTCAACCGAACAGTCATCGAGAGTAGTTTCTGTGTGAGAAAAAGAGGAAATTAAAGAATGGTCGATATGTACCATGTTTTATCGATACTTAGTATTTATTTATATTGTGTCGCACTCGATACTTGCGATACTCAATATTATATTATATTTCTTAGGATTTTATTAAATAAAATAGCAGTTGTGGACTGTGTTGCTTTAAGAGCATTAATATATAAAACAAAACATCTCTACTTTGTTATTTAGTCAGCGTGTATTTTTTTTTTTTTTGGACATTTTGAAATTTGTATACTGATGATATTCGAGAGTAAATGCAGTATATAAACATACATAATTAATATATGCTATACTACATAATTACTATTTCCTCCCACAGCGTACAGGATAAAAATATTTGAAACAGTATGAAATTATAACTTAAATTACCTTTATAACTTTTACGATCCTTTTTGTTGCTTGAAATCAGCAATTAATAAGCGACTAATAATATAAGTTCAACTTTACCTTAAAATGCAGTACTATTGCTATAAGCCATTTGGATTGTACAGTTTAGCAAATCACATCTTTTTGTTCCAAAATCTGTGTTATTCAAATGTTTACTTGTAGGCGAAGCGTGTTAAAATTCGTATGCTAGAAATAAATATAACTCCAAGCGATAATATTCATTTCAAACGTGACAAAGGAAATTTGTAACTCAGATACATTTTCGCCAGATCTTTGAAAACCATCTTCAAAAATATAAAAAGAGCAGTCGCTTTTATCACACATTGTTTTTCATTGATTTTTCTGATTTATAGTTTGAAGTTCTTTTACAGTAATTTGCTCATTATGATTCCGAAAATGAAAACTGTTTAATACCATTTTTTCTATCTCCAATTTGTAATTATCAATCTGTCTAATAAATGAAAATGAATCATCATTCCCTTTAATCACAAATCACCATCAACCCGGTTACATAAATTTTAGCATCAATAGCCAATATTTCTAAATGTTTACATTTGTCAATAACTATTATTCAGCTTTCGATAGCATATATAAGCTTGATAGCTATTTAATGTATTAAATATTGTAATACATGTTCTCGTATTGCATTCAATTATCCCTTAATTTATGTGGAGTCATTTGAAGGAGAATACACGCAATAAACCCAATTTAGTGGCATGCGCACTCGGAATTCGACCCTTGAAATATTCGTTGTCTATACTGTAAATTCTTACACTATGCTCAACTACTGTGCGTCTCTCGTTAGTGTTTTGTTTTGTTTCAAGTAAACCAAATAAATGATGACCGATCTTTATTAGCAGCAGGTTACACTAAAGTCGACTATGGTTTAGAGCAGAGAATGAACTAAATGCCTAACGATATCCAAGTTTATCATTGTTGTACTGTTGAAATGTTTAAATATATTGAGAATATTTGATAACTTAGTCAATATAATACTAGCCCGCGATCAATTTTTAAGTTTAACCACTTGGAATAGTAATACGGCCATTTTTGGTAGTAAACTACGTGAGCGGATTGTACTCACCAACAGTTCCATGACGAACAAGGCAAAGGATGATGCTTACGCCGACACAGCACAGACTTTATACCTCAGGCCGGCCGTGCCGATAAGATCCGCGCGTGCCCGCAAACGCATGTTTACCGTGATAATGTCATGTTTTTGGCTTCCTGCTAAACGGCCAGCGCACTAACCTTAATTAATAGCGCTTACATAAGAAGCAAACTGCTTCAAATTGAGAAAAATCACATAAGCAGATACTTATAATGCCATCCCTTCAGCCCCAATTTGTAAGAAACTTCAGTAAAAGCGAACAAACTACAAGATCAGTGGGAAAATAGCAAACTTAACACCTCTGTCGTGAATTTCTGCATTTCATCATCATCATTATTATTATTATTATTGTTATTATTATTGTTGTTGTTGTTATTATTATAGTTTTAACTAAATAGTATTATCTGTTACTTTAGATGCTTCATAAAACAACAACTGCTGAGATCAGGAAAATGTAAATAGAAAACTTATCGCTATTACCACTATTTTTCAGCAATAATTCAATCTTTATTATGTTAAGAATAATCGCAGACATACCTGAAATTTTGAATTTCTGGGAGCCCCTTGCACATTCCAGAAACCTCTTGTTTTCCAGGACTATTTTGTAGAATTCTTGACAGCTTACATTATAGTTCATTTTAATACAAATTGACTAGTTCTGTTCCTGTCATCTGTCGCACTATTAGGGGTCTTAGATGTTTAGATAAAAAGACACCTAGACATTATGTTTATTTTGTTTTGTATCAGTTATTTATATCATTACCTTGAAAAAGAACGTTCATTGTAGAGTTCATTTACGTTGAACATCGCAATTTGTAATGTTTTTTCTAAGTGAACTATATCATTAAATGAGAATAGTGATGGGCTAGATAGATCAAGAGCAAACTAATCTGAAAATATGTTATTGTCACTAAAATCGTATAACTTGGCTAGATACTGCAATGATGTGCCACATATTACATTTCATTATAGTTTGTAATCGCCCTCTGTGTGATTTTTAAGCGACGTATTCACTTGAAACCAGAAAAAATGAGTCCTTTATACGACTTTCTATTTGAGTCGTTATTCGAAACATGATTTTGTGCACTTTGGTTAAAAACCTATTTTCACATTCTAATATTTAATCCCCGTACGGAAAATTGGAGGTGTACAATTAACAAAATACAGAAAACATTCTGCCACTGACATCTTCTTCGGAACATACAAATTTCCAAATCAAAGGATGCATTTCTTCTTCATCTTTCAAATAATAAATTTCAAAAGCGTAACAAGGTGTTCAACGGTTAATTGAACAGTCAACCACGGAACTGGAATATGACGCAAAATCTGAAAATATTCTTGTTGAGCAAATTGACAGCCTTCCTCGCCATTCTTACGACGAGAAGTCGGAATATATTTTCAATACTAATGCCTCAACATCAGACTTACAGAATGACGCAACTATGCAGTACGTGGCAACAACAAATAGTGCTTACTATATCAAGATTTTCATTTGTTATTTTCTGAGCACTGAATTGTATTTACCATCATAGTTAACAGATGCATGGTCGGTCGAATACGCTACAATGCTACTTAAACTGAATTCATTTTCTGCAACAATTGATTCAATTATTTTAAATGTTCTGGGCACTCTAATTACTGTCTTCATAAAATTTCGCTATGTTTTCCATGTTTCATATAAAGTTTATCATCACTAATGAGAAATTCTTCTTGTAGAGGTTTCTTTATTTTTATTTTTCCCACATCTGAACCAATTGCCTTTCCTGTGAGATTGATAAAAGAACGTTTATAACTAAAACTTCGCTTATCTTTTTCGCTACTGAAGAGTCATTGAGAACACAAGAGTAAGGTTTGTTAGCACATTTTATTGAATTGTATTGAATTGAATTGTATTGTGAATTGTAGGAGTAGTGATGTTTTACCATCGTCTACCTTTATCATGTTCACTGAATGTCGCGGGGGCATAAATTTCAGAATAGAATTATTCGTACTTTGTACTCTATAATTATCTTTGTGCCTCTCTGATTCCAAATGCTTATTAACAACTTTAACGCCATCATACTTTACTGTAAATGAAGCATTGCACACGTTACCCCTCCAAGAAAGTTCATCCTCTCCTTTACCTATCCAGTCCTTGTCAACCATTCTCACGAAAAGAGCTAAGGTGTCGGATTCATGTTGAACACAATACTAAAAACACTCCGAATAACAGACTGTACTGCACAATCAAGTGTTGATAAAATATTGCTACAATTATAATTAACGTTCCATTGTTGGCATGGCGACATTTGAGAGACTGGTGTCTGTTTGGCGAAAAGAGAAGCGCGCTGAAATTTCAAACTTCAACCCAACCACAAATTCTCCTTTTAAAGTTATTTGATAGATAGTCCATTTTCCCTACATACGAGGCGGTATCCACAATATTCGGGACTGGTGCTGTCATCTGGTCAAAAGCTTACTTTGAGACTAATGACCACCGTCACCCTCGAAGTAGTTCCCTTCTACACGTATACACCGATCCCAGTGATTCTGCCATTTTCCAAGTGCACCTTGGAAGTCGTGTTCTTTGAGGGTGTTTAGCACAGACACCGTTTCTTCTTGAATCCTCTCAGTTGTGTCGAACTGACGTCCTTTCAACTTCATTTTCAGTTTGGGGAATAGAGCGAAGTTGCAGGGTGCCAAATCAGGTAAGTACGATGGGTGGGAGAATGTAGTTTTTCGTCAAAAAGCTCCTGGTGAACAAGGAATAATGACAGGGTACATTATCGTGATGCAACAGCCAGTTCCCTTGTCGCCAAAGTTCGGGCCGTCGTCTCCGCACATTTTCACGGAGCCGTCGCAAAATGTCACAGTAGTCTTCACATTCACTCAGAAATAAAGTGTGTAAGCAAAAATATTATCACACAAGAGTTCCTATTGTCTAAAGCAATGAAATAATAAAATAAATAAATCTATCTGATCAACAGTCAAGATCCTTAGCACAAATTTTGCGGCGACACGATTAATGCACAATTCATCAGTTACTGGGACTAAATTCTGAATGTGGGATGGAGCATTATATTAAAATCACTAGACAGGGACTCGCTAGGGGAATGGCGGATTGTTAATATCACTGACGAATATGAGTGCAGATTTTGTCCCATCTGCGAGGAGAGGGAATCAATGGATACATATACTGGCTGAGAGTAAAGGTACGAAAGAATGGAGGAGAAGGTGTCTACCTCATTCCTTTATAGGTACTGACAGATGGAGATGTCATGCTGTTTTTTGGCAGGCAAGAAGGAGAGGAGAGATTAGATAAATTTATGGTGAAAGTAAGACAGCTCAGGTATGAAAAGCCTGATAACCGGGGAGGAGTTGGAGGAACAAATGGATTGAATTTAGCTGTGTGTCATTTAAATAGGATTTCTTTATTTTGTATACATTTTTATTATTTTTGATAATTATTTTCTGGTATTTTTCATTTTATTATATTGTTATTAAGCAGATCTAGTGTATTATAAAAGCACCTACGGCTGGACCCATGTGCCGTTGAAGTTGCCTTGTATTGTATTTTATTTGTACCACTGTAATAAATACACTCCTCCTCCTAAAATTATAAAAAAAAAAATTCTTTGGCACTCTGCTTATTTTTTTTAAGTCTGGTTTTATATTTGCACTAGCTGTAAATGCTAGTGTTCCTTTGTATTAAATCATAAAGTAAAGGAGAATAACAATTGTACTAATATTTATTTATTTTATTATTTCATTGCTTTAGACAATAGGAACTCTTGTGTGATAATATTTTTGCCTTACACACTTTATTTCTGTGTGAATGTGAAGGCCACCCCTGAGAAATTACTTCATCCCTATCAAAAAGCTTAAATTATAATTTTACTGCTGTTAAGTTGCGCATGGTTCATACAGAGTATGAATTTAATTTTGTATATAGTATAGTATAGCTTTAAATATAAAATATATTAATTAAAGTACTAGAGCACATTGTTAAGAGGGCTGGTGAATAAAGAGTGATAATTGCAGTTTTTCTTCTATCTCTCTCATCACAAAGTGAAAAATCGGCGGGGAAACAATTTTTAATTAGAAGAACAGATATTCTGTGATTGGTGGAAAAAATTGGAATCGTGTACGCATATGAGTACAGCAAAGAGCGAGTGTTTGCCAGCAGGTAGCTACGCTGCTGTGAAATTTGCTTCCGTCTGCAGAAACCCGGTTTGGAAGCGTAAGTGAAGTTACAAGCACATGGTGATGAAGTTTTGCCACAATCAACCGCACTTCTGTAGTTTAAAGAGTTCAAGGAGAGCTGGTTTCAACAACAAAGCAGGGCGGTCCAGGTGCTCCAACCACTGCAGTGAACGAGACCTTGATTAACACAGCAGGTGAGGAAGATCGACGAATAACAATGGATAGACTGACAGACATGTCACTGATTTCCCATGGTAGTGCGTTAACTATACATAAAACGCATCTGAGCCACGTTGCTGATGCCTGAACAGAACATGGTGCGAGTGGGCATGTCGGGAGCTTCAGCATATATGAACAATCATCGCCCTACATAATGAATTCCACCATTACACGTGATGAGATTCGGCTTAACGACTACAATACCGAAAAGAACAGGTTACTCAGGTTGTTAGGTCGACAGGTAAGGTTATGGTGATTTCGTTCTTCGACTGTCGTGGAATGGTTTATCAACATGAAGTACCCCGTAAATAACGGTTAATGGCAAGTATTACAAGATTGTTTTGAGCGTCCTGATCGAACACATCTGGCAAAAACGCCCTGGGCTGGTCCATCTGGTTGATGCCTTCACCATTACAATGCACACCCCATCACGTTTTAACAATCTTGCTTAATATTTGGTCAGAAAAAGTATCCAATCTGTGTCCCACAGCCCATACCTCTAGCTCCGTATGATTTTTTTTTCTTTCCCTTTTCCTTCGTATAAAAACAAGTGCGAGGTTAGGTTTTGGTTCATCAACAGCCGTCGTGAAGAAGGCGGAGGAAGTTCTGAAGACGATGTCAAAACGGTATCCAGCACATCTTTCAGGACGGGCAGAAGTTGGAACAAGTGCATACAACTCGATGGAAACTGCTTCAAAACAGACCACATCAACCTGACCCTCATCTTTATTGACTAACCCTCGTAAATATGCACGAAAGTGATTGTTCAACGTGACAATTTGTGTTATAAATGTGGGAATGTGGTTGGAATTGCAGTTGGGTTACCCATGCAGTTTGCGTAAATTATTGCGATTGTCCAAGGGAGTGGTTAAGGGAACATTTGATGCATTTTGGAATTTCAATGCTACAGAGAGTATCAATCAACCATATGCATTATTATTATTTTTGTATTACTAAATAATATGTCTCAAGGGAAAAACAAAAAGAAAACTGAATATGCAAACATTTCACCCGACATTAGACTTGTTAGTCAAGCGATGAGATTTATTTCCATTCCTCCCAAATCTTGGGAGAGTCTGAGAGAAGTAATAATCCACTAGTTGAGAGGTTTTCAACCTATGGTGCGTGAGCTACTGCCCGGTGGCCCATAAACATTTTAACAAATAAATAGATTTACATTTGTTTTACAAACAACTAATATTCAATAGTTCTGCTTAACCTAAATGGTAACAATATATTTTACATTATCATAAAAATATTTAAGTAATACTGTAAAAAACTTATATAGAAGTTCAAAATTAATTCAGCTACAATGAGAGCGCAACTCAAATATATTTGATCAGTCAACAATGGGATACATTTTGTCATTTGTTTAGCTGCGAGACACGTTTACAGTTAAGAAATCAGTGGCGTTGCGGTTCTTAAGGAAAAACTAAGTTTCTTGATAACATAAATCAATATTACAAAATCTTCCTTTCCATAGTTAGATGGTTTCTTAAGTGAAAATGAAATTGCTCCTCATTGTGAGCTGGCAGCGAATATAAAGAGCACTTTGAGTCTTATCTCAGATTTCAGTGACTTCCTGAAAACCTGCATTCAGAACTTTGGATTAGAGACCCGTTTTCTGTTGCTGACACTCACCAGAAAACTTAACTCCTTCCGAGAAAGACGAATTGATCGATCTATCAAGTGACGGAATTATCAGGTAAATGATCAAGAAAATGAGTTTAGCAGACCTCTGGCTGGCAAGAAAAAACCAATGGTCTCAGAAAAACCTGTAATGTTTAAGTAAAATACCTTTGTGAGCATGCATTTTCTTCTCTAATTTATATAGAAAAACAAGCAGATTTAAGATGACGTTGAACACGATTTGACTAAAATAGTTGAAGGACTGTGCATAGCACAACCTTCGCACTGCAACAAAAGTGAATCAGAAATTAATTGAAATTGTAAAATAAATAACTAAGTTTGAGTACTGGAGTACCAGTAACTGGAATATATGTTTGTGTACTCATTCACTGTAGTTTAACCTTAACATAATTAATTTCAAGACATTCCACAGAACAACCCATTGAAAAGGAATAGAATGAACAGTTATTTTCAATTAACATCTAATTCTATATACTACATACAAGAAATAACTTAATAAATGCTAATTTTGACACTTGTGCCACAAATCACGCATTTCCCTCCTGAAACTTGCTTACTGATACATCTGATATTCTGCATTGAATGCAAACCTACATCACTGCAAAAGGCTGAGAACCCTTGCACAATTTCAGCTCAATTCAAATAAAGCTCAGGACTGAATTTGAAGACTAGATTCATGAGATAACCCGAAGAGTTAAATTACCATATCCAGGCTTTAAACATTTTAAAAACTCAAGCAATACTTGTATTTATTTATTTATTCATTAATTTATTTACCCTAGCAAGATCTAAGGCCATGGAACATTACTTCCATTCTACCAAGCGAAAAAAAAAAACCAGAAAAAATACAGAGTAATATACATTGTTATAAAAAAACAGAAAAAACTGAAATTAAAAATATATACTGCATGTAAATACCACATATTTTAATATAATTAGAAAGTTGATAAAATATTATTAGAATTCCACTTGTTCTTCAATAAGTTTTCTGGAATACAAGAGTGGAGGAATGAGGAGGAAGAGAAGAAAAGGAAGCGAAGACGAAGAAGAAGAGAGCGACTACTGTTTGATTCCGATAGAGTTGAGATGACAGTTTAATTTAGACAATCTCTGACTTCGGGAGGAAGGGAGTTCCACATTCTGGAAACTGACACGCTGAATGAGGTTGAGTAGAAATGTGTTCGGTGACGAGAAATAGACAGTAAAGTCATATTCCGAATCCGAAATAAAGACAGGTACACGAAGCAAGAGTCGATATACTGAGGGGAGCAGGTACGGGAGTCTAGAATAGGGAAGTAAGGAAATGAGTCCTCGTTCTTTTATAGGTAGCTATAACTGTGATTATGTAAGATGTCACACGATCAAATTTACGAGTATTGAAGAGTATGTTTTAATAGTGTTTAATGCCTGAGGCTCCACTGGCGATGAACACTGAAATTGTATGAGGTGAAATGATAAAGTGGGAAAGGATTTTGTTAAGGAAGGAAACGTTCCAGGCCTAAGTTTAGGTTATCTCCCCGGCATTTACCATTTATGAGAACTGAGAAAAACCTAGGAAAAAACCTCACTCCGGGAGGATGGTCCTGGTGGGTTTCGAACCCCAGACCTCCCGCTCACAAGTCCGCGCCTTAACGACCTCGGCCACCCGTGGCAGTAGAGTATTGAAGAAGAAATCAATACAGGCACTATGAATACGTTGTAATCTGTCGATCTGCCCAGTGCTCAGATTAGAGTACCAGACATCACAATAATCAAAGTGAGGCATAACAAAAACTTGATAAGATAATTTTTAAATTGACAGATAGACCTTTTGCTGTGTGTTTTAATGTGTAAATCAAAGAAAATACAGGATGATCGTTTCGGTATGGATAACATGAAAACACTGTAAAATATTTACTACTGAACTTTTTATTTTGAAACTTTGTGTATACAACAGTGAAAGTTGGGAGATTTCTCAGAACGCTACATGATCCCCATTGCGTACTCTGTACACCTCATAACGGTGATGCAATTTAGCCCATGTCATCGTGGATGCAAAATTGAAACGAGATGTGTGATCCTCATCGTGTAGAGGTTGTAATTGATATAGGTACAGTTTCAGGTACTTTCGAACCACACGCTGACAGGACGTATATGGTACATTCATCTCTGCTGACAGCCGTCTGTAGCTTTTCGTAAGGTTCATAGCTGCTTCTCGTCTGGGTTTCGTCTGCGACCTTCTGCATGTTTTATTACACAAAGTCTCTTTCTACAAATGTTCGATACCGCAACATTGTGGAACCGTATTTAGGTCATTGTTCACACTATACTTAAATTCGAAATTCTCTTTGAACTTGTTAGCATTCTGAAATTCAGCATACGAAGAACGCATTTGAGTTGTAGTAGGCATTTCAATCACCTACGATTTTCATTTGTCATTATGCATTGTTGCCATGTACGGAAACTGTCATCTTTTAAGCAAAATCTTACCAGCAAGAAATTTCTCCTACTATCATATTAGCTTTTATAATAACATTTAATATTATCCATACCCAAACCGATCACCTTATATTTTATTACATGTGTGGGTTACCTGGTTTTGCCATTCTAGATCGGAGTCTACATAAACACCGAGGTTTTTTTTTTACCGTGTTGGTATAATTAATGATATTGTTATTGGGCGGCACTCACTTTAGTTTATTTTTCTGAGAACACGTCTATGTTCCACGACTATAGCCTTTGATTTAAGTACAATCAGTTTTAGTGCAAATTTTTGTGCCCAAAAGAAAATGGAGGTTAGGTTAGTACAGTTGCGGCATCAGGCGGTGTGAAAGTACAATTATAAATCGTTAGGTATAGGTTGTAATTGGCGTGGTTTATCCCTTTAGCTACATCGTTGATGTACAGCATAAAAAGCACAGGTCCGGAGTACTGAACCCTGGGGAACCCCCGGTTTAATGAGACGATAGAAAGAAAACAACCATCAGCTGTTGCTGACGCTCACTAAAATAGGATTCGAAATTAAAAATAAAAGCAAAAAAAAAAAAAAAATAGGGCAAAAATAATACAATAAATAATTATAAATTAAAGGAACTCTAATTTCTTTACAGAATAATTTAATAACGTCTCCAAAAGGCTTTCGAACCAGGTAGTAATCTATTGGAGAGATTATAGGTTTTAAGTTTTTATATTAAGTAGAAGTACATAATCAAGGATAGTGTCAAAAGCTTTACTGAAGTCTAGTAACACAAGTAGAAAGTTTTAGGTTAAAGAATGGAATTTCTTAAACAGAGGTATAGGAATATGAACAGTTCAAAAAAGCACCTGGTTAAATTCTTTAGAATGGAATATTCTTTGTGTTAAGATTGTGACATTGATGGTTCAAGCTACACAACTATTACTTTTATTCTACTATCGGATAGAGCTGAAAATGACTGCTCTATAACATGGAAGGGCAGCATTGTGGGTGCACTAAAGTTTTAACGTGTCGCGGCATAAAATAAACTCAACCCATGCATTAAAAGTAACTTTGGCTGAAATAGCCCATGAAGCATATTTTATTATTCCAACGGTTGGGCCAATTGAGCTTCCCTTGCTCCTAATTAGTTTCGATTATCGACGCGTTGTATTTAATGCTTCAACAAACAAACTGCAAGCAATAGTGACGAAAACGTTCAATTGTAAAGTTGTTGGGCAACTCTGTGATCACCCTTACCAGTGATGACAAATGAATCACATATTGGCTTACTACACGAACTCTTTTGCAGGGTAACTTTTGTACCCTCCCTTCTTTCTTTTTTCTTTAGGTGCTGCACGCTGTTCAAGCAAGTTAAGAGATGTGTTTCAACGTATTAAAAATAAAAAAGTGGAATCATATGTTCTGCAGTTTCGTTGTTAGGAAATTTAGCTTAAAACTCAACTAGGCTGCCACGTGTAACGGATTTCGCTATTTTACAGTGTATGGAGAAAATTCAGGCCGAAAAAATGGAAGTCTGCAATCTGAATGGAAGTAAACATAAATTTAGAAAATAATAATCTGTGTAATTAAACCTCCCATTAATGGTATTTACTTCTAAGGTTAAGGAGTTTATATTCCATTTGATGCAGTACAGCCCTTAAGTGACTTAGACATGGGATTCAGTAACGGCGAAAGGAGAAATGATCGAGACAGGAGTGTTGCTCCAACATGAATTACAATGCGCGGTCCCAAACCAGCAGCACAAAGACCTCAAAGTTGGCAACGCATGCCGCATCCCCCATATTCACCGGATCCCGCTCTGTCTGATTATGCCCAATTAGAAAACATCAAGGACTTAGAGTGAGGCAAAAAATTAAGCAACAAATGGGAAATTCAGGCAGCTGTTCACAAGTGTTGGCGTAGTACTTGCAAGCATGACGCTCTAATGGAGTTACCAGGAAGATGGCAACGATGTATTGACATGATAGGCAGTACATTGAGAGATTCCATTAACATTGAACCATGTTTATAATAAATAAGATACAAAAACTATTATTAAAATAATTTCCGAACGCCCTCACATTTTCCATTTTTCTAATGTTGTTGTTGGTCTCTGAAACAAAATTTGACTCTTAACCATTAACTATTATTTTCCCAAGACAGAAAGTAGAATAGACAAGCATCATTTTCCTATTAAATAGCAGCAATCTTCTCGGTCTTTCGTCTTACTAGAGAATATCACCGGACTCTGACCATTATCAACTCCGATGAACACACTCAATGAAACTTAATGATTGCTCAGAAGCACTTTGAGAAAATTGTGTCATAATCTAAAAATAAGACAATTTTAAGTTTACCATTTGTTACTTCATGTCTTCAAATTGTGCGTAACAAGAATCTGAAACAGTCTCGCTATTTTTTGGCATAATATCTGGAAGCTGCACATCAGTAAAAGTGCAGATAAAATCTGGATAGATGCCAGTCCTATTTATATGCATGTGCTTTTAAGAGATGAATATGTTTTTATCGAATTGAGGGTATTGTTTTAGAGGAAAAGTCGGGTAATTTGAAAGAAATCGGTGGGTAATATGATTGCATGGGATTAGCATAGCTGGTGTCGAATACCCTGATAGAAAAGCCATTTTGCCTAACTTCTGCGCCCTGGTAATGACGAAACTAAGTGTAGGGAAGAGGTATAGAAAGACCTAGTTTAGGTTAGGTTAGTGTGTCAATATTTGTTTTAGTAACGGGAGAAATTTGCTAAAATAGCTATTTATATGAAATATTTGCAATTATTAATACTATTAACTATTACATTTTCTCATTTTAATATTAAAAATAGTGCGTTTTGTTATTTACAATTACTAGTGTCGGCTGCTATGTTACTCTTCTCAGTTTACGTTTTACATATTTACCTTCAATATAATTACATAATTGTCATTAATTTTGTAATCCCTATTTTCTGTATAATTTTTCATAATTCATTAAATTTGTTCCATTTTTTTTTCCACTTTTAATCATTATTTTCCTACTTCTATTTCCATTTTTTCAACCCCATTAGTAAGTTGAAGTAACATAAACATTAATATACCTCCTTCGCCGTTGCATAACGTACTTCCCTCGATCTTTTCTCAGAACTACTTCAAATGGATCCAATATTACAAATCTGTTACATTTTTTCTGGTGGAAAGAACTATAAACAACTGTTTATCTTCATATTTCCATTACTATTTATTATTAACAGAACGTGAGAAAACTATGAAATATGCACTTAATTTTAACCTGATCATATGTCATTGTTATGGTAAAATTTCTAGACCTTACGTCTTTTTCTGACGATACAAAGCGATGCTCTGTTTGAAATAAGCATCGCCATAGAATCAAAAGTTAAATAACACCATTTATAATTTATTTTGTTTTATTTTATTTTATTACTTTATCTTTTATCTACTTTCGGAGATATTATTTTGATATTTATAGGTTTCTTTGGAACTCTAGCCATTGCTCTTTCTCGATAATCCGGTAAACCTGATCATAAACAACAGGCATGTTTAACAAAGTTCTCTTGTGGATCAAGAATTGAACTCTGGTCTCTCGACTGAAGCGTTAACAAATGTACTATCGGCATTATTTTAGGATGTTATAATTGCTTTAGAAGTGAGCGCTCTCACGGAGTGATGGCGGTTTCAGATCACCCACTTTGTTTGAACAAAGGCAATTTCCCATTGTAAACACAGAGCTCTATAAGGGCATGCACTTACCACTCATAACTTCCTGTAAATATATTCGAGACAAGTTTTCTATTGTAACTTTGTTGATAAGAGACAATTCCAGCTCTTCCTCGCAAAAGGTGTGCAAAATTATGCCATATTACACTTTATTTTTAGACAGACATGTTAATAGGACGTAAACTTTGTGCAGCCTTACGTGACGTCAATGTAAACAAACACAACAGGTAACAAGAGCTTTAATTGGTGGCCATTTCTTCATCAAGATTATTTCCTTACAAATTATTGCTTGAGATACATTAATATCACATTCAACTATGAATGTAATGATCGAACAGGTTCTAAATAGCACAAAAAAGAATAATGAATAAAATGTAAATATAAATATAATATCTTGAAATGTAAGAGAAATAAGTAATAAAGAGATCGAACGTAAAATAAATGTTAATAGGTAGAACTTCAAGCATCTAAGAAATTATTATTAACTATATATTACTATACAGGAGAGTGCCAGAGCAGAATTGAACAGTGCGAGAATAGCAGTATTAATTCTTAAGAAACGTAGAAACAGAATTCACATTTGTACTGTATTAATGAAATGTTTCTTTATATTAGAATAAAAACCTTACGTGGATATCTAACAGGCATTGGTAGAGTCAGGAAGTTCAGGCAATTATTTTGGTTAAATAGGCAAGCCAAAAGGCACATCAAATAAAAATATTCAATAATATAATTAAAATAGGTATTTATTAAAGTAAACACAAAACAATATGACTCATTATTAATGAAAATAGGTACATAAAATACTTAACAATTTGTTTATCACACATTTAAAGTATTTAAACTTACTTTTCTTGGTTACAAATAACAACAAATTTTTTTCAAGGTATCAACTGTCATAGCCACTTGTCATAGAAAACATTTTTCATTATGGAAAAAGAACGTTCTACTTCCACTGAAGTCATTGGAGCATATTTAAAACAAACTATTTCGGAAGGACTCATACCAGTTACAACAGAAGATTCACCTTTCAGGACATCATGGAAATGTTGATCAAGATAAAGTAAAGTAGTTTTGAACAGTCCTGGCGAATGAGCAAAAGATGCTCAGTGATTTCTGGTGCAGTTCATTTTGTGTTTATGCATTTATAGGGGAATCAGATTAGTATCTCTCTTACTTTCATACCGCCACGGATGGCCGAGGTCATTAAGGCGCGGACTCGTGGGCGGGAGGTCTGGGTTCGAATACCGCCAGGACCGTCCTCCCTGACTCAGGTTTTTTCCAGGTTTTCCTCAGTCCTCATAAATAGCAAATGCCGGGGAGGTACCCTAAACTTAGGCCTGGAACGATTCCTTCCTTAAAAATAAATCCTTTCCCAATATATCATTTCATCTCATATATTATCAGTGCCCATCGCCTGTGGTGCCTCTGTAGCAAAAACGGACGTTAAACACTATTCATTCATAATATATAATTATTCTTACTTTCATACTGAATACATTGTAGGGACGGTTTATTGCACAGCTCTCATCTTTCTCGCTTGCAATTGTTTGTTACATTTATGCAGCTGAGAAGTTATTCCCAACGTAAATTTCCTAGAATTGTCTTGCGTAGATCGATTTGACTGGTTGAAAATAAATAAATGTATAACAAGATTCTCAGTAAATATTTTTGTGAGTTGGAATTTAATTTAATTTCTATAACTTTTTTCGCCTCGATACATTAAAAATCTTGATGTGTCTTTTAAATTCGTAAATAATCATAGAAAAATCCACAACGAATCAAAACAGGCAAAATAAAGGAGTGCCAAACCTTGAAATAGGCAACAAAAGTCAAAAAGGCAAAATAAAAAGTGGCCCTACCAACTCCAAATGTACGGAAACATGTTCATCTTTATCTGACTCTAAAATATATCCACCCAGATAGAAAACACATTTTCGTTAACTTCCGGGCTCTGGTCATTATGGTAAACGCTCCAGAAGCAGGGAGAAAAGAAGAAAGCAAACATTTTGTAAGGATGCATTAAAACATTCGGAAATAATAAACAAAAGCGACCGATTAATAGTGGTTGGAGATTTTAACTAAAGAGCTCGCATGTCATCAGTAAAAGATATAACAGAGAATAATGGATAGCAGAGGCTTAGATGAAAATAGTAAAACTCTGATGATGTTTGCAGCCTTTAATAGTTTAAGGATAACTAACTCTTTCTTTAGAAATAGAGATGCTTCCAAATATACCAGAGGCTACACAGGGCAGAGTAATTTACGAGAATAAATCATTAAGTTACAAATTGCTATGGAGCACTACAGAGCTTTCACGTAAAAATTATCCGGCAAGCGCAGTGTTTGATTCTCGGCGGTTGGGCGTGTCGCGCCGCTCGTCGCCAACCGCGCGTGCGGCATAGTTTTTACGTGAAAGTCCCGTACATGTTTTAATGAGGTAACTGAGGCTATTGCCACTAGATCGCAATAGTCCAATGGCAATTGGTGATATTCAACACAAGTCAATCGATGTTTACAATAGCGAAACAGGAGTTGCAAGATGGCAGCGCCTCTGAGTGAATACAACCCTCGAGCAGCGTTTGGGTTGTGCGGTTTTTGTGGGCAAAACATGTGGAATGTTTATGACGAAATGCTTTCCATCTACGGTGAGAAGTGCTTGTCGCATCAACTGTTTACAATTGGATGCAGAAGTTCTCTGAAGGGTGAACACGTGTCGAAGACGAACGGGCGCGACGGCCGGCTAACATATGTAGGCAAATTTGCGACTCGTGCATGACAGGCTAGGTTTTCCTAAATGTGTGCTGCGCATGTTGCGCATGTTGCCCAACTAAATGCAAAGAATAGATCTGTATCTCAATCGCAACCACGATGAAAAAGACAATATGCTAGTTCAAATGTCACAGATGATAAGTGTTGGGTTCATCATTATCAGCAGGAGACAAAACGTGTAGTGGAAACATCCTGCGTCACCGGAGAGAAAAAAAAATAAATAAATAAATAAAAGTTTAAAGTGACATCATACGCTGGTAAAGTGAAGCTCGCAAACTTTTGGGATCACGATTACTCGCCGCATTCCAATAAATGCCTACTCCTACTATATCATCCTCAACTTTGTTAAGGTCTTTAAATGGAAGCGACCAGAATTCCTCACCAAAGACGTTTTGCTCTCGCATAACAATGTGCGTTCTCATACTGCTAATAAGATCGATGAGGCATTGCGAAATTTCAAGTGGGTAGTTCTCGTGCATCCTCCTTATAGGATCGATCTTGCTCTAAGCGACATCCATTTGTTTGGTCCTCTTAAACATCATCTTTCGGGCGAACATTTTCCTAACAATGAAACTGTAGAAAGGTCACCGCCTGGTTCCCACACTGCCTGAAAAACATGTATGCTCCTGATTTCAGAAGCTTGTGAAACGATTGGACAAAAGCCTGAAACTACAGTAAGATTATGTACTGAAACGAAAGTATTTTTCATGTCAGTACTCTTTTGTTTAAACAGTACAGTCATTTGCAAACCAACTTAAAGATTGACGCCCCAGACTACATTTTAGTGAATGATAAATCATAGTCGCAAATATTAGATACAAGAATTGATGCAAGTTGCGATATTGGCTCAGATCATTTCATGATAAAT
The DNA here is from genome assembly GCA_030762175.1 of Metallyticus violacea. Classification (NCBI taxonomy): domain Eukaryota; kingdom Metazoa; phylum Arthropoda; class Insecta; order Mantodea; family Metallyticidae; genus Metallyticus; species Metallyticus violacea. The sequence goes on from CM060833.1 coordinate 33,172,395, forward strand.
AGTAATATGACAACATATAACAAATATTAAAATATGGTGAAATTAAGAAAAACTAAACGTACTGAAAGAGAACAATATAAGAAGATGACTGTGGCTGCTTATAGGCATTAACGCACAATGACTTCAAATATTTACATGGGATGACCTTAAACAAGTGTTAATAAAGGAAGCCCTTCGCAGAAAAAATAGTAGTGTTGTTTATTGTTCCCGTTAAACTATATATATACTGTATGGATCGCAAGACCGTTCATGCTCTTGCAAAATACTTCATACCTGAAATTAATACCAATAAATGAAAACAACATTAATAAGAACGCACTTACTCACACACATGAAACATACACACAATAATTCTAATATTCATATAAATGTTCGTCTTATTTATACACAATGTTTATAGAAATTTCTTGTTCCTAAAACTGCATATTTTATTTAGGAAAATACTCAGATTTAGCCACTTTTGTCTCTTTATAATTAAGTCCCAGCATGTGAACCTCCCTCTACTGGAAGTCAAAAATGAATTCGGGAGAAAGTTTATCCAGCATCTTCTGTCCGTGCGTACTTAGCCAAAAGGTGGGATCAGTTTCGCGCATAATGGGCAAATCCTTCTGCCTTCTGCCTTCCTGGTCAACAACGTTACGTGCCTCCCAGTCTAATTGCTGCAGGTCCAGAGATGACTACTGCATGCAATCGCGTCTCTATTTCCTACCGGTTTATGTCAACAGGTGTCTTTTGGTTTTTTCACTATACCATACCTATTTCCCATGTCCTTCTGCCAAATATTGTTTAGACAGATTTTTGACAGTTCCCGCTGTATAACCGCTGTCCACCATTTCGGATAAAGCTGTTATTTAATTGGCGCCGGTAGCATGTTGCCCTCAGGGCTGTTTGTTGTACTTTAATTATTCTTAATCGGTATCTAATTGCATATCAACAAAGAAGTAGAGGATTTAATTTATGAAATTATCAAACTGCAATGTTTATTAAAGATAAAGTAGAAGCACACTTAAGATACATAAACAGTAAATCTGACAATGACTTAATTGAATATAAAAAGCGATGCACATTAGTGAAGAACAAATTAAGGGAATGACATAGCAGAGTTTTGACAGATATATAAGTAATTTTGAATATAATATTCATGGAGTTTAAACATCATCAAATAAAATAATGACTAATTAAATAGATTAGAAAGATGAGTGGTCAAAATGCTTTTTAAGTATCTTTGACCCTATCTCATTGAAAATAAACACAAATAAATAAATAATACGAAGTAGTAGATCATAATTTTTATTGCTATAAAAGATAAGATGAAAATCATATTTTTTACTTAACAGAGCGAGGATATATTCGCATTTCTTATTGGTAGTGGTTCTACCGGATACACTTAGCATTGTAGCCTGCGTTCCTCCGATACTCCAGTAGGCGAACCGGGGTCTACGGTTCAAAAGTAATGTTTAGTATTTGGTTATTTTTGAAATTATGAAAATAGTATGAAAATTTTAATTATAATGTTTGTGTTTGGAAACAAATTCATTCATATGAAATTTTAAGGGGAATCTTTGTTCTATTATATTGCATTTTTAAATGTTACATTTTTATAATTGGAAGAAACTGGGTGTGAATTTTCAAAGTTATTCATTTTTGTACAGATTTTTCTGAAACTTTGCTGTGTTTTCATTGTTCTTAAATTAATGTATATACCAAATTTCATTCAAATTGGATAAGTACTTTGTGAGCTATAAATTATTTGATAAATTTTATTACATAAATATGTCTATAATCAAAATGTGTATCGGGAACTCCTAACAACACTAGAGAATATGTAACAGGATATTACTGCGGTGTGTGTTACAATATCTGTAGAAACACTACAATCTGTGTAACTGTACCACACAAGTGTACTGAAGCAATCCGGGGATCACTTTGAGCATCTGCTGAAGTTTCATCAGATAAAACCACACAAAAAGTTTACTAAGAAATATTCTAAATAAATTTTATGAGTGAGCTATAATATTTTTTTAATCTTTAAAAAGTTACTGGTTAGTTGCGAAAGTTTCTTTGAGATATAGGGAACTACTAATTTTGTTTAGGAAGGTAAAACCAATTCTGTTATTACTAATTGGACCTCTAAAACGCATATCAATTTAAAAAAGTAACGATTTTTTATTTTATTTAATTTTTATTTTATTCTTTTTAATTTTCTGAGTTGTGCATTCCCTCCCATTGTGTGAGCCCCTGAATAGGTACATTCCTGCGCAACTAGATTTTTCACATCTTGTTTCATTTTGAAAATATTTGAGGAGAGTTAGGTATATAGTCGCACCGATGTTCTCTACTCTGAAAGGTAACCACTGTGCTAGCATTTTCCAGTTTACATCAGACATTTCAAAGACTACAATCATTTAAAATGAGTGATTCCAAAACTATTTTTGTTCAAGATATCAATGGGTTTAATTAATTACAGCTACAGATAAATAAATAAATACTATATATATATATATATATATATATATTTATTATAAATGAAAAATAATGTAACACTATTAACAATATAACTAAATTAACAATAATTAGAAAAGCAGAAATGGATAAAACACTAAGAAAAAGTCCCAGAAATGTAACAGTGTTCTATTCTGTTCTGCTTTTCTAATTATTATTAATTTATATATATATACATTTAAAACCCCAACTATTATAAACTATTTTCATTTAGGTAGGATCAGATAGACAACTCTGGAATATTGACAATTTCCTTGGTAAAGAGCAGGGATTCACTGCTTACATATTCTGTTAACAGTACAAAGTGAAACATCCAGAATTAGTTGAAGTAGCCATTAGCTGTAGCTGGCCAAAGCAAACTGTGTAAATGCGTCTGTAAGCACTCAGAGTAAGGAGAGAGAAGCAATCATCTGGGCGAATGCTAAAAACACAAGTGTACACAGACCACTTTCAGTATGTTTACAAATTCCGCTATGTTTATCCTGTCACACCGAGGGTTTCTTAGTTCGATATTACCATAGATTAAGCAGAATAACAACATTACCTTAATGATACTTAACTCTTTTAATTATTTTAGTATTTGATGGTTTCCCTACATTTAAAAGTTGGTTTATGGGGATTTTAAATATATTTTGTACACTTTAGATCGTGTACTGTTTTAAATGTTCTGGATAAAGCATAAAATTTAGTTCATTTTATATATCTTTTAAAAATATATTTTTTAAATGTTATTCATAAAGCAAGTTAACAAATTTTAAACTATCAACACCGTATCCGTCGAGAGTTATAAGAGGACTGTTCGGTGAAAAAAACAAAGAAAAAAGCCTTCAAAATAGAGCTGCGTAAACTAAGCGAATTTCTCACCCAGTAGAGTAACTAACTTTAAAAATGAATATACAATTTAAATTATGGTATTATTAATAAATAAAATAAAATATCACACTGTGTGGTATCAGAGGAATAAAATTAGAATTCTTGCAATTTCTAAGAGTTACAAAAGAAAAAACACCTTTTTAAAAGTATTACTATTATTGTTATTGAGATTAAACCCCAATAATTAATGGTATACTATTAAATGAAATATATGATTACTGATAGACGAAGCTATACTGTGTGGGTATTTAAACATTTTTAAATGTAACCATACTTATGAACTGAGCCCTTGATTTCATCTTAACATTCACTAAAATAGAGAAAAATATCAGAAAGTTTCGAGTTACATTTGTATTTAACAACATGTTTATATGTTTCAATAAAACAAAAACATGCTATCATTTAAAACCAAATGTACTAAGCAAGTATTTACAATCAAGAACAAACAATCGAAAGCTTCATGGATTTTCATTGGTTTTTAAGCTTAATTTATACGTTATTGTAATAAAAACGTGTACCGCAAATGTTTTCTAAAGGTTATTACAGAGAGCACTTACATATAAATATAATTCTCAAACATATATTAGATTAATATTTCATATTTGCTATCTGCACTACGATGCTTTTGTTAAATATAAAGCATATGCATGGCGAAAAATATCGTGTATATATGCTGAATTAATTTGTCCCTTTATTTTAAAACGATATAGAGAAAATTAAATGCAAGAGTGCGTTTAAAATTTTGGATTTCAAATATATGCCTATTCCTAATGGTTCAATTACTCCAATTTGCAGAAAATATTTCTCTTGTTTCATTTAAATGATATATCAATGTTTAGAAAAAAACAAATGTTGATGCCGCTAGAGAAATTTTAGTGAATTCCAAAGGAATGAACTATTGCTATTAGCACAGTGAAAAATCTGCAATATTTCAGAATATTTAATGATCAATTCAACTGGTGCATCGATTGTGCCTATCTACTAGGCACCAAAAGTTTTTTAAAAAAATAAAATATTTCGAAAAACACTCTCCCTCTCTCTTCGCTCGCTCTGTGTGCGTGTGTGCGCGCGCGCGCGCGCGCTTGTCCGTTGTCTCTAACGGTTGCAATTTTTGTTTTTTCCTCAACGAAACTAGGCATATAATCATCAATTAATAAACGATTCATCGAGTTCGTTAACCAACAAAATTAGATCATTAATCTGAAGCGAAAATTTAAGAAAAAAATTTTAAAAAGTTCAAGCGCCCGCATTTTTTGCTTTATCTCAACGAAACTCAATAAAAAAATAAATAAATTGACAAAAGTATTTTTCGACAATATTGGCAATCAGTCCTATCGGGGGGTGAGATATTAACTGAAAAAAATGTTGGAGGTTATAGCGAAATATAAAATAATTCTGGCGGCTACAATTTTAAACGTGTTTAAAGGAAACGCCATAGAAGTAGGAAAAATAGTTTTCGAAAATTACTGAAATCATACTATTAGCTGGAGGGTTACCGAAACCTAAAATTCAAATCGTTCTAGTGGTATTAAAATATAATTTTTCGCAACGAAAATTAATATATGCCATTTAAATAGAGTAACAAATGTCGTTTCTGAAAATCAGGGAAATCGGGAGGTTAGGAGGGGCGGTTTGCCTGGACTCCAAATTTTACAAATCGCTCTAGCGACATTAACATTTGTTTTGCAATGAAACTCTGTATATACCATTTAAATTAAATAATAAAAATAAAAGTTCCTGAAAATCCGTGAAATCGGACTATTAGCATGGGGGAGAGGCTGTTGCCTGCCACAAAAAAAAAATTCAAAATCGTAATAGTGGCATTAATATGTGTTTTTAGCAAAGAAACCGCGTATATGACATGTAAATAGAATTTAAAAATCGTTTCTGAGAAACAGCGGGTTGTCTGAAATCCAGAATTTAAAAATCGATCTAGCAGCACCAATGTTTTTTTTTTTTCCCCAACAAAACTCGGCATATACCATTTAAATGAAGTAAGAGGACATTTTTTTTCAAAAGTATCAGATTATTGGGAGTGAGGATATACTTGAAAAACCTTTGAAGGTTAAGCACAAATTTAAAAATCGTTCTATCGGCACCAATATTTGTTTCTTCACAACAAAAGTGGGTCCTGGTGGTGTAGTGGTTACCATATTTGCCTCCTGAACACAAAATCGCGGGTTCGAACCCAGCCAGGACCTATGGATTTTTTCGGGCGTAAAAATCCTAAGTATGGCTTCCTTTGGAAGGGAAGTAAAGCCGTGGGTCCCGTGTCGTACATTTACGGCACGAAAAAGAACCTCAAGCCTGAAAGAGAGGCCTCTGAGCAAAATTTGTCAGCCGTTTCACATCCTGAATTGAATGGGAAGCCGATGACCTGAGATGTTAAAGAGCGTCCATAAATAAATCAATCAAAAAAAATCACAACAAAAATTTGTATATAGCATTTAAATAAATAACATAAATAGTTTCTGAAAGTTAAGGAAATCGGAGTATTAGGAGTAAAAATATACTTGAAAATCTAAATTTAAAAAGTGTTTAATTTTTGCTATATTCTTTTAAAATAAAATGAGAAATTACTTCAACATATAAACTGTATTTATAACGTTGCATATGTTTTGTATTTAACAAAAGCTTCATCGTGAAGATAGCGGCTGTGAAATATTAATCTAATATGAGTTGGAGAATTATATTTGTATGTAAGAGAGAAACGTTTGCGTTATGTTTTTTTTTTTTTTTTCATAAATAACATTTATATTCAAATTTAAAGTCTTTGAAAATCAATGAAACTTTCGATTATTCTTTACTAATTTTGTATATTTGCTTATTACATCGAAATTGTTTTTAAATAGTAGCATGTTTTTCATTTAATGAAACATATGAACATCATCTTCTTAAATACAGAATATAACTCGAAACTTTCGGTTATTTTTCTCGATTTAAGTGAATGTGAAGATATCAGTGGTTAAGTTCATAAACGTGCTTATATTTAAAAACGTTTAAATGTATAAGCTATGTCTGTCTATCAGTGGTCATACATTTAATTTCATTAATGGTATACCAATAATTCGTGTGCTTTAAATTCAATAATAATAATAATAATAATAATAATAATAATAATGAAAATAATAATAATGATGATAATAATAATAATAATAATAATACTTCTAAAATATGGTTTCACTTTTGTGATACGTATAGGTTGCAAGAAATCTTATTTTATTCCCCTGATACCACACAGTAAAGTCATAATTTATTTTATTTCATTAATTAATAAGGTTTAAATAACCTCACTGTAAAACTTAAGTCTATTCACAATAAGACATTCTGTTTCATCATATAGGTTCCATGATAGGATTAATCACGTTCTTTATCTGTTTCAAAACTTCAAGTAAAATATAATTTTATAAGCCGACGTTTGAATGCCACAATAATACATTATTGTGATGTCAAATTGTTGTGAAAGAGTTTAAAATTTCCAAATATTGCAGTCTGAAGAGTAATAACATGTTTCATACTCTCAATGACTTCTTCTCATACTTGGATTCGATTGTTAGATAGAAGTAAAATGTCAGTAGTTCAGCCTTGCTCAATTGCTGGCCGTTTGTACCTACATTCTCAATGGGGACACCTCCAGGAGGAAGATTGCTTTTTGATGGTTTGGTATATTCACACGGTGTTTTTTTTTTAAATTATTCTTGATATTAGCATATATTTTTGTAGTATATAATATTAAAATTGATACTGTACATTCTAGTAAATTTTATAATTGTATTTGAACAGAACCATTACGCGTATATTTTGAAGTTTACAATATTAGTTGTATGCTGGGAAACAGTGTGATTTAAAAGGACGCGTGGAGTGCTTTAAATAGATGTACAGCCCATGGGAGGGGATACATGCCAATATTGACTCTCTGTGGACGCCTAAACGTTCAAGAAACCATTTGCAAACAAAAAAACCCGATTTTGGCCAAAAACTAACTTCCAACAAGACAACAAAGACATTTTAATTTTTCATTTTACCCTCATATTGTGCCGAATCTAACTTTATAAAAGCATCATACAGGTATTTACCTATGCACATTAATAAAAACCCAGTTGGAGAAAATCTCTTTAATAATTTGATACGTCCTGTTGCTTTTCAATAATTTCTTTGAAAGTTTGATGAGAGAGTTATGACAATAACTTTTATTATTTCCCTTGAGAAATGGTTAACCTTCTTTTCCTTAAGTCTATATGCGTTATTACAGAGAAACCATTAATTACTTCAGATATTACAATAAATGTAACTCATTGAAGATGAACTTGTCTGTAATTACTATTACTTCATAATCCTCTTTGTGAAATTTGCTGTGCAATAATATCGGCTCCAAGTTTATAGCAGCAAATCGTGTTAGAACATTGATTAAATGCGACTTTGCCAGTAGATTTGTTGGCACATAAACTAAGCCATGCTGCCGTTGCCTCTTAACACCATAAACCACAGTTAAAGGGATATAGTGTATATTTAGTTATTTACAACGCATGTAGATAATTTTCTGATATATCTGCAAATGCTATGCATTAACATCTCATTTATTTTGAGGAATACGTTATTCATAAATGGGTTAAAAATTCCAAGATGAACGTACATAACAAACCTAATCACAATGGTTCCCGGCCAGGGTCGATGGATTTTTAGGGTGTAAAAATCCTATGTGTGACTTCCTTCGGAAGGGAAGCAAAGCCGTGGGTTCCGTGAGAACCTCAAGCCTGAAAGCCTATAGGCAAAATTTATCGGCCGCCCTGAATTGATTGGAAGCTGATGGCCTGGGATGTAGAGCGTCCGTAAATAAAACAAATAAATAATACCAATCTGGAAGAACTGAAATCTTGACTTCGTCGGATACTACCGTATTTCTGAGCGAGAACCACAGATAGTCATTGGTGAATATACAGGATAGCACATACTCACTACTCATTTAATGTCAACATACGCCAGCTATAATGTTTTCCTTTTTTGAAAGCCAAAATGATTATACAGCTATTTGTTTACTTTCTATCAATGCTCAAATTATGCTGAGACAATAGGTCATATGAACAAAGTATTGTTATTATTATTATTATTATTATTATTATTATTATTATTAGTAGTAGTAGTAGTAGTAGTAGTAGTAGTAGTAGTAGTAGCAGTAGTATTAGTAGTAGTAGTAGTATTACTAGTAGCAGTAGTATTAGTAGTAGTAGTAGTAGTAGTAGTAGTAGTATTAGTAGTAGTAGTAGTAGTAGCAGTAGTAGTAGTAGTAGTAGTAGTAGTAGTATTAGTAGTAGTAGCAGTAGTAGTAGTAGTAGTAGTAGTAGTAGCAGTAGTAGTAGTAGTAGTAGTAGTAGTAGCAGTAGTAGTAGTAGTATTAGTAGTAGTAGCAGTAGTAGTAGTAGTAGTAGTAGCAGTAGTAGTAGTAGTAGTAGTAGTAGTAGTAGTAGTATTAGTAGTAGTAGTAGTAGTAGTAGTAGTAGTAGTATTAGTAGTAGTAGTAGTAGTAGTAGTAGTATTAGTAGTAGTAGTAGTAGTAGTAGTAGTAATAGTAGTAGTAGTAGTAGTAGTAGTAGTAGTAGTAGTAGTAGTAGTAATAGTAGTAGTAGTAGTAGTAGTAGTAAGTAGTAGTAGTAGTAGTAGTAGTAGTAGTAGTAGTAGTAGCAGTAGTAGTAGTAGTAGTAGTAGTAGTAGTAGTAGTAGTAGTATTAGTAGTAGTAGTAGTATTACTAGTAGTAGTAGTAGTAGTAGTAAGTAGTAGTAGTAGTAGTAGTAGTAGTAGTAGTAGTAGTAGTAGTAGTAGCTGTATCTTTATTGTTATAAAATTCTATATACACATTACAAATATATTTTATTCATAAGCCTCAGACCGTACTGATAAACAATTAGAATGAGGAGCAAATAATAATACAAATAAAACAAAATTAATATGAATAATAACCGCCTGTGGTGACTCAGAAGTAAAAAGGGGCGTTAAACACCATTCAAAAAATATTAACTATAATAAATTAATAAGCATTTGAAAATGAGAAGAACGATATTTACGATATATGAACGGAAATATTGTATTACTTATTATTTATAATTACACTAGTTATTTCGTTCTGAACAGAAAATAAATTGCTTGTAGCTTCGCGCACTTTGACTAGGAAAATGTCCGTGTTCAGCCAATTAGTGTGGTTTCCAGCAGTTTCCAGCAAGCCATCATCCTCGAATTGCCTTAAAAAGATTTCAGGGAACAGTGTTTTTCTCAGGTATTCCTAGTGGATACATTCGGCCAGAATATGTATCCATTCCTCATCTCCTCCATAAAATGGGCAGATACTCCTACCAGAATTATCCGTTATTTTTTGAGCCTTCCAACTTCCTATTCTAAACCAAGCCATTTCTGACACCTCGCCTTTCTCCCTAGAACGAGTTTTACCCCAGGTTAGTTTAATTGCATAGTCTCAAGGAGGCTTTCGTTTTACATTCTGCCTCTTTCCTGCCTGCTGATATCCTCTAGCCTTGTTCTAACCTTCTTTCTTACTTTTTTTATTATTTGCATTGCCTTGTTGCCATATTGAAACCAGACCAATTCCTGAGTTCTCCTTCCATCACTGCAGCTCAAAAAGTTGTTGAACAAAGTAAATGTGAAGCATGACCTTTTACTCACATAGACGTAATGGAAAGAAAGCATCTATTTTCAAAAAAAAAAAAAAAACATATGTTTCAACTTGAAGAATTTGGTTCAAAATTAGAAAGAAAAAGCATGAATAAAGTGAAGCACTTGCTGCTTCTATAGTGTGAAGTCTGGTCATGCGGGTTCCTCCTTTCACTTTACAGACACGGCTCAATTAGCAGTGTCTCTATCAGTGAAAAGTTCTACAGAACAAGTCGATGTCCTCTTTTTCGGTTCAGCGAAGAAAACGTTCAGTGTGTTACATCTCACACAGAGGAAACAAGAGGGGTCATCTGGACAGAGGATGAAGATCTCCTGCGGTACACTGTCGCGATCAAGTGTAGAGCCTACCGGTTAAATATTATTCTGTAATCATGGGCCTGATAAGGAGTGTAATTGTACCACTATACCGACGAATCCTACCCATCCCTAATTTAAATTAAATAAAAACAAGAGAGTGGTGGGCGAAGATGTGCTATGCACTCATAAACATTTCTCTAATTTAAATCATAATTTTTACCGTGTGTAAAGTTGTAAACTCGAACCGGTCCGTTAAAGGTGACATCTTGGGACCGAAGGTGCAACGTTCCCTCTCTTCAAGCTTACACACTCCATTCTCCAATAAAGCCATAGTTTCCCCTAGCCGCGAATGCGCAGACTGTAATTTTCCTCACGTGCATGCATTTCTTTCAACCGTCATTTCTGCTTCTTAATGAACTTAATCTTACCATGCATTTCCCCACATTGTCATTCTCTATACACCACATGTGGCTAATCCATGATTCTATTCTGGTATTGCAGAAGAACTCGAAGTGGAGTTAATAAATCAGTTACAAATGTTTCTTTTTAATGTTTATTTATTTCGTTCACTTACGGACACTCTTTAACATCTCTCATCGGCGTCCCATTCAATTCAGAGCGATGAATTTTGCTCAGAGGCCTTTTCTTTCAGGCTTGAGGTTCTACAACATGGACACACGGCATTACTTTTCTTTCAGGCTTTAAGTTCTACAACATGGACACACGGCATTGCTTTTCTTTCAGGCTTGAGGCTCTACAACATGGACACACGGCATTACTTTTCTTTCAGGCTTTAGGTTCTACAACATGGGACACACGGATGGAAGCCAGTTGTGTTTCTAAAACAAATGGATAAAGCTGACTTTTGGATGAAGTTTCCGTCTCGTCACCACATGGTAGGATTGTTCCAAAAACTGAGAGGTGAGAAAAATTTAAAAGTGCTATTGGTGTACTTAATTGTACTCACATGACTGCGAATACAGCAACATCAAAGTTCAAGTTACGTGCAATTCAAAAACACAAACAGTTCACAAGTGATGAAATTACTGGCCGGGATCAGTGCATTACAACAGAATATGGAAACATTCAAGTGTTGGAATGTACTAAGTGGGTTTTAAAACATCACCCTTTTCAATGATGAAAGATATGGCCTTTCTCCGCTTCTTGGCCTGTCCGTAGGGTCCAGAAAGATTTCCCTCCATTCTTCCGTACCTTTATACTCAGCTAGTACATGTATCCCTGATCCCCCCTCCTCATAGATGGGGCAAATTCTCTGCTCCTAATCGTCGGACATGCCCATAGTTTGAACCACTCAAGCCCATGTCTAATGCGTTTCTGTAAAACATACGAAATGTAACATTACGACAGGTAATAATTATGTTCTTTAAAATTTTGGTATATTAAAGTCATAGAGAGCACTAAAAGTATTGTAAATTTCTTTTGCTTTCATTAGGAATTGTGCGCGCTTTCTTAAAACAGTTGTAATTTTCAATGTTGCTATTGTACGATCGGACTTCTTAAAAAGGTGAAATAATAATAATAATAATAATAATAATAATAATAATAATAATTTGAAGTTAGGTGTTATTGTTTTTTTTTTTTTTTACTTAGGAAACAATCTCTTTGTTTTGTCAATCCTAGTGGTGTAGTGATAACCACACTTGCTTCCTAAACCTAGGATCACGGGTTCAATTCCGGCCAAAATCAATCGGGCGTAAATACCCTAAGCATGACTTCCTTCGAAAGGGAAGTAAAGCCGTGGGTCGTTACGTGTCGTAGATTTACGGCATGTAAAAGAACCTTAAGCATGAAAGAAGAGGCCTGTGAGCAAAATTTGTCGGTCGTTTCACGCCCTGAATTGAATGGGACGCTGATGACCTGAGATGTTAAAGAGCATCTTTAAATAAACCAAATCAACAAAATATTCCTTGTTTCAAACTTCCAACTATTTACACATAGTAAAATAGTTATTTTCTTTACTGTATATTTTTAAAAGTGACAGAAAATATATTAATTAAAATGCCTGCCAATCAGTTGCAAAATGAAAAGAATTTACATGTAGAATTATTGGATTAGGCCTTCTTGTAAACATTTTCTTGGCGTTGTCATTATGCAACATTAAAGACTTAGTGAAGAGTTATTTTTTCTTTTCTTTTGCATTATTTAAGCTTGAACAGTTCAAATAAAGAATGAAATAAAAGATCTAAAATACGTTTATTAAGTTCTTCCACACGTAAAATTATTTTTGTTGTTTTATAGCAAGATCCCTTGAGAAACGCAAACACAAATGCCAAACTGTAATATTTCTCAACAGGCATTAGATAGGGGTTGTTTATACAAGATTGTTCCGCGCAGCTTTGGTCACGCGCAACACGGACAGGTCAGGTATATAAAGATAGACCTGCTGCGGCAGTTCAGCACACCTCCACCATGGTGAGTACAATAGCATAGCGTATTTCGCTCTTCATATGTACTTGACTATGATTTTGCTATTCATTAAACTATCCTGTTTTAGTCCTGATGTGGTTCAATTGGATTTTACACACAAGACAATTGGGATAAGGGAGGAAATGAGCTTTCTTTGGAGTTTTCGTGCAATCTAAAAGTTGTTAGAAGCCGGATTCTTTTGTATGAGCATTTATTCTTGCTTCCATGATTATTTGGAGCTCATATGAACTTTAATAATAATAATAATAATAATAATAATAATAATAATAATAATAATATGTATATTTTAACTGTGCAACGTAAGCAAAACATAATTTACGTTAGAACCATTAAAAAGAATGCCTTAAACGCATGCTTATGTTTTATATACATTTACTAGGCGAGATTTCATCAATATAAAAATAACAATTAACTAAGTGAATCCTCTAAACTGTTGTTTAATGTTAATTCCAAGGGTCTGAAATGTAATTTCAATTCATTCATTCATTCATTCTTAAAGCCCACTGATTTGCTTACAAACATAAAAATACTAAATTTTCTGTAGCTTTGTAGCGAAGTCTACATGCATAAAAAATGTCCAGTAAGAAGTTTAGCATGCTATCTACAGAACCCTCATTTAGACGCGTGCCCGGCTTAACGGGGATTTACTTGGTGCAGGGATGCACGCTGCTTGCCGATGGAGTCGGATGTCCATAGCCCCTTAAATTTAAGCGCATAGATTTCTACAGCAAACTAAAACACCAATTTTTTGGTCATACAATAGCATTTCGTGTACAATATCCGACATTTCTGCTCTCCAGTATCTATTGTTTGTGTCGCTACAAGGCCATGTAAATAACACCAAGCTTCGTAATTAAATACATAAGATAAACGCGAGTCAATAGAGCCAAAATTAATATTATCCACACCCAAAGGCAGAAATTAATTCTACCCACATTATCACGTGGTTGCAATTCCAGAATTACAGTTGCCTTATAGGGGTTAAATTTTAAAAGTTTAACAGTATTTCAAGCCGAGGTTTGCGAAATGTCTGATTCCTGTGCCGGTTTTCTGAGATTTCTTTAACTTTTCTCTGGTGTCATGGAGTTATTCCTGTGTAAGAACACGGCGTTTTAATTTCGGTTTCTTATCAAGAACAGATCCTGTTTCCCTAAATCTATTCACAAGATTGTGAACCGTTTCTCTGTGAGGCGCCCGAACAGCAGCCGTCACAGTTCTCTACACGAGTTTGTTATCACATAGGAGCCTACATTAAGATTCTGTGTGCTGAAGTATGCGGACTTTTTGGCATTATAACAGCACAAACACACTATAACACTGAAACACGTGGTCTCACAACGTTCAAATCCTGTACAGCACAAAGACTTCGCATCAGCATCTGGAGAAGCGGGAAAGCGGAGGGAGGAACAGAACCGGTTAGAAACACGACAGACAAATTACCGTTAAACAGGCCACGCGTCCAAATGAAAGCCCTGCAATCGTTACCACAGTATATACAGTAGGGACTGCTTAAGTGGGCACCTTTGGTGTTCTTGCCCCTAAATTCAACTGTGAGTTGGGTTCACTTCTCAATGAATTCATCTAATGTCGCAGCTCTCGCCGTAGCTAATATAGTTGTTTAATGAAAAACTGTTAAATGTAAAAGTTGCATATGCATTAATTAAAGCGTTAACTGTAACGGAAATGTGCTAATTTCAGTATATGATGGTGAATCAAAGGCTTCATGTAGAAACATTAATTAAGATGGATATTTTTTGTCTGGTTTTCGGTTTTGATTGTCTATTAGTGGCTTCTGAATGGCGGATAAGCATTTTTAAGCATTATTATTATTCATTTTTCTCTTAGTTTTCAGCTGAGACTGAATAACAACTTTTTAAATTATAGCGTTTCTGATATTTAAAAAAGTTAGGTTAAGGAGCTGGAGAGCATGGCTTTGTTTTATAATTATCTTAAATGAAGATCTCTGAAAAGCGTATATAGTGTATTCCGCAGCTTTATCATACGATAGCTATTACTCGATATCAAATAAGAGAAGAAGAAAAGAATATCATAAATAGATATATGTGCGTTCGGCAAAATTACTATTTAAATACGCAAGTATTCAAGAGCATATTTCACTACTCAATAGTTTGTTAATTTTTCTATATGTAGTGTTTTGGCAGCATTCACCACATAAGTACAGTCTAACATAATTAAATAATAATAATAATAATAATAATACAAGAATCGTAAGATTTATTTTAGTATTATTATTCTTGAAACACTTTTCAGTATTTTCAAGATTTTTCAAAAGCAAAATAGTATGAACTTGGAACCTCTAGGTCAAAATTATTCTGAGGAATTGGATTCAACAACAAAGTATGTATTATTGTTGTAACCAGAAACGTATGCATAGCCATAAAGTCACAAGAATGGGTAGTACCAACATAATAGTCACCAATCCGGTGATTTTGCGTCAATAACAAATGTTTCGAAATATTTGCATTCGAATATAATTGTTCAATAACATTTCGATGTCATGCACATGCCTGTTAGTTAATTTATTTAAAAAGTATCAATAAATGTTCTCCATTTTATTCAATTATGTCATCGTTTTAATTATACAGAGCCATCTGAAGGAGAATAGGGGGGATCAATTTCCTGACATGCGCACTCAGAATTCGACCACGCGAAATACTCAAGCCGTCCGTACTGTATAAGTGCACTGTGGTTTTACTTTCAAGTCAGTTATTTTGAAATGACAGAAGACCTACGTTTCGTCGTGCAGCTAATCGAATTTTGGTACGAGCCACTCCGTACATTTTAGAAATCGTGTGAAGGCGAAGTTTTTATTAGCAGTATCAAGTAACTCATTTTATACACTTTTAATTAACTTTTTTTTTTTTTTTGGTACCTAAAGATACGACTCCATAGAAATGTTAAATACTCCAATATTTAATAGATTTTACAAAACATGAACAGTCATATAACGTTACGGATTCAAAGGTGTGGCTTTTGGAGCGTCAAAAGGTTTGGAAACAAAAGTAATAAAAAAAGACTGCCTATCAAAATTAAGGGGCGCTTAATTTTTCCACCCCTAAAGGAATCGAGCGAAAGGGGGAAACAAAACAAAAATAAATAGAAGCAGATGAATTTATAGAGGATGGAATGTGATTTTTAATTCACGAGGATGTTAACCTGTTGGAAGACCGTGTGTACTATCAGCAAACTCAACAGTTCATTATACCTCAGACTTCAAAAAAGAAAGTTAGGATTCAAATGGAAGAGGTGTATGCAAACATTAGTTACTCAAATTCTGCTAACCTTCCATCACTTTCAGTTCTAGTTGTGGATAACGAAGGTTATCACAGTGTGCAGCAGTGGAATCCCTAGTTGAACATTGTAGCCAGTCCTCTGTGGACAGCTAAGTTCAGCGCACATCCATCTGTTTAGTCCTGTCAGTTCAACCATCAATACTCAGTGTCAATTAGAAAGTAATGGCTCCCAAAGTTTTTCTCTTTTAATTTACAGAAAAACTAAGGGAAATTTGCACATTATGCAGTCACCGCTTTCCTGGTTCATTTAAAAAATTTTAATATAGTCCCCGTTCATTTCAACAGTTTATATCTATCTTTCAACAAGGTCGTGTATTGCAGCGTAGTAAATATCATTGTATTTCTCGGTCACTAGCACAAGGAGTTTTTCAGGATCATTTCATCTTCAAAACGTGCCCACGATGATTACATGGAGTTACCGTTTCGCTTTTCATCAGCCAATATGAGTTTGCCCTTTAGCGACGAACTGAATGGATAACAGTGCACTAATGTACTCTCATAAACACTATTAAGCCTTTCAGAAAAATTTGGCATTTCATCTAAGGCGTTCAGGAATTATATCACAACTAGCTGTCTTATGGTTGTCAAACATTTTCTAAGATTATGAGATGCTGCCATCTGCTATACTCAAAATATTGCCAAAGATGTAAAATAAAGTTGGGGATCGTGTCAAACTAATTTTTTTCAAAGAAAATTTCTTTTCTGACTATAGGTCATGCAAGATATCTAACGTTTTTCTTTGTTTTTTAAGAAGGTGTGTGTATCACTGTGCTGCGTGAAATGAGGGCCAGACAGCTAGGTATTAATAATCTAGATTATGAATTTCAGACAGTTGACTTAAAGATGTGTAATTGTTTCTGCAGATCGGAAGTATGGTATTCAGTCTTGTATGAAATGTGTATCATTTTCTGTATTTCGAAGCATTTCCCAGAATCAAACTGCCAACCTTCCAAGCGCGTTGCAAATTCATCTTCAAGTTGGTCACATTGTATTCCACTAATCAATCGTGAAAATCGTTGAATAAAACAATCAATTATAGTTTAGCTTACTTTAAGAGTCATCCCTAAATTTTTTGTTTCACTTCTTATTCTTAAACTATAAACTGTTTTTTTTTTTTTTTTTTTTTTAACCAAAGGCTGTCAAAACAGTATTCTGTAGTATCTGTCATTATGTCGCTGTCAGATGACCATATTTCTTAACTCTGCCGACAGAAAGCAACGTGTGTATTGGCGCTGCTGCTGGCCACAGCTGTGGTCGCAAAGCACGAGGAGGAAGATGGCACCATGGACAAAAGATCTAGCAGCATTGGACTCGATGGATCAGATAAGCTTAGCTATCTTGGTACAAGTGGCAATTACGGAGGAAGTCTGGGAAGTGGTAGATATGAGGACTATATCTCTGGCATGCAAGGCAGGTCTTACGAAGGGTTCGACACCATCGGATCCTCTGTTGTTGCCGGCCCAGGAATCATCGAGCAAGGTTACGACAAACTGGACAGCGGAGCAACCAGCTACGGACATGGTAGCTACGATAAATTTGGTGGTAGAAGTGAAATCTATGGAGATATCATTGGCAAAGATGACTTGGGAGCTGAGATTGGCTACGGATATGAATCTATTGGCAAGGACTACCAAGGTGGTTGGGGTAAGAACATAGAGGCTGGTTATATCGGCGGATCTTGGGGTTACGACAAATTTAGCGGTATACGTGAAAGCTACGGAGATATCATTGGCAAAGATGACTTGGGAGCTGGAATTGGCTACGGATATGAATCTATTGGCAAGGGCTACCAAGGTGGTTGGGGAAAGAACATAGAAGGTGATAACATCGGCGGATCTTGGGGTTACGACAAGTTTGGCGGTATAAGTGAAAGCTATGGAGATATCATTGGCAAAGATGATTTGGGAGCTGGAATTGGCTACGGATATGAATCTATTGGCAAGAACTACCAAGGTGGTTGGGGAAAGAACATAGGAAATGGATACATCGGCGGATCTTGGGATACTTTCCGATCTGGCTACTCTAAATTCGATAGCACTCTTGGTCATGGCAGCATATCTGAAGGAGGATACGAATATGGCGGAAGTGGGCTGGAAGACTACAATGAAGGGTATGGAGCAGGTGGAAAAGAAATCATCGAAGTACCAGTAAAGGAGACAGTGTACATTGATCGTCCTTACCGCGTAGATGTCCCCTACCCAGTAAACAGGCCTTATGGTGTGAAGGTTCCTGTGCCTGTTGACCGGCCCTATCCCAAGGAAGTCAGGGTGGCAATTCCGGAACCTCATCCCGTGCCCATTAAAGTTGAGATTCCCTTCCCTGAACCGTATCCAGTAGAGATGCCCGTACCCGTGGACCGTCCATACCCGGTGATTGTGGAGAAGAAGGTCGCTGTGCCCGAGCCGTACGCTGTAGAGGAGAAAGTTACACTGGAAAAGCCTTACCCTGTGGAAGTTAAGTTTCCCGTTCCGGAGCCCTATCCCGTCACCAAGGAGATCCCCATCGACCGTCCCTATCCCGTGTACGTCGAGAAGAAGGTGTCTATCCCGGAACCTTACCCTGTTGAAGTCAAGGTGCCATACCCAGTATACATCCCCAAGCCATACCCTGTCGAGGTTAAGGTCCCTATCAAGCAGCCTTATCCTGTGGAAGTCAAGGTCGGCGTTCCTGAACCCTACCCCGTTGTACTAGAGAAGACCATCCCCGTGCCCGAGCCTTACACGGTGGAGAGGAAGGTATCCATACCCAAGCCTTACCCCGTGGAAGTGAAGGTGCCCGTTGATCGTCCCTATCCCGTCGAAGTACCCAAACCGTACACCGTGGAGAAACTGGTACAGAAACCCGTACCTTACTCAGTTCCAAAGCCCGTTCCTTACACAGTGGAGAGGAAAGTCTTTGTAGACAGACCAAAACCTTACCCTGTAGCCGTCCCAGAGCCCTATCCCGTTCCCGTCAAGGGAAAAGGCAAGTACTGAAGACTGTTCAGAAGGAACTTCACTGCTCAATTCTCATTAGGACAATCAATGAAGATGTATAATCTAAGTACTCAATAAAGCAAACTTTTACACTTATGAAAATGTGTTTTTATTACCACGTCCATGATGCAATCATGCATTTTCCATAGCAAAATATACAACGCATTATAAATGACTAATGTTCCTCCAATATACGCCGAACATATCCGAAATAGGCAATCCAATATACGTTCTAAGAGATGAGTAAAATTCAACAATCGTCAATACCTGGCTACTGAGAATGTACTACAAATACTTCGTACATATGTTTACTTTAGTAATAGTTCTCTTTGTTTTACTAACTGTCATTGTATAAATAAATTTCTTACATAAACTGGGACTAAATTCAGTAGTTCAAAATCATAAACATCAAAATAAATCATGCTTATTATGACAGCTATTAAATAAGGAATGATCATAATCCCCTCCCCCCTCCCCCGCTAAATTTTAACTTTCAAATGTTTTATTACCTTAATGACTAATGTGCATATTGAACCAGTTTCATTGTTGTCACTTCCGGTTGCCTCACGAGAATTTCGTGCAAGTTCAGACATGTTCAGTTCCGCCTACTGCACAATGGAGGTGACACGTTATGAGCAATATAGTATTCTAAAATTCTGCTTTGGTCTCAACAATCTCCAACTGAGGCCTGTGCATTGTTATGGATGCCTAAGAAAAGTTTACTTTTCCCTATGGCAAGACTCGAAGATGGTTTAAAATATTTAAAAAGGGAAGGTAGCAAATTTCAAAGGAAGATGAATCCGGCCATCCAGTGTATGCTACAACGAACAAAACATTAACACAGCAGGTGTCCTTGTGAGATAGTATCGTGGAATAACATTAAAAACCCTTTGAGATTCACTGGTAACATTCACATGAGATGCGTTTCTGCTCGGTGGGTTTCAAGACTATTGATTCTCGAACAAAAGGACGCTCTCTTGTAGGTTTGCATGCAGTTGAAAAAGAAGTTACAGGAAACTGCTGAAGAAACTTCATTACATCATTTCGGTCCCGAGAGTTGTTGTTGTTCTGGTTTATTTACGGACCCTTTTTAACTTCTCAGATCATCAGCCGCCATTCAATTCCGGGCATGAAACGCCCGATAAATTTCTCTGAGGCCTCTTCTTTCAGGCTTGAACTTCTTTTTCGTGCCATATATCTACGACACGGGACCTATGGCTTTACTTCCCTTCCGAAGGTAGCCATACGCCCGAAAAAATCTATCGATCTTGGCCGGAAATGAACCCGCGATCTTGAGTTTAGAAGATCGTTCCTAAAAGCAAATAAAAAATACTTTGTAGAAATTTTTATCATCCCAACATTAAATAAGGCTAAAGTGGCTGTTTCTACTGGCAAAGTTATTTCTCTTCTTAGCCTTTTACTGCCCCGTTGGGTGGCGTACCGCGACGACTGCTGCTTCCTCTACCTCCATCATACGATATCATTGGTAAAGTGCAGTATTGCAAGAGGCATATGGCCAGCACACCGTATCTCGCCGATCGTTATATTCCGGCTTACTAGATCGAACATCGCCAACTCTCCAATTGTCCTCACGAGGCTGGGTGAACCTCGTTCCAGACCTCCCTAACTTAGAAAAATTCCCAGGTAAGTACCAGGAATCGAATCCGGTCCTCCCGGCCAGCAGTCAGCAACGCTAAACACTAGACCAAGGAGATAGTTAGATATTCAAGGAATTGTTTACTACCATGTCGTAATGCACGCAACTGCGACTGAGCAAAGCCACAGAGATATCCTGAAAACTCTGCAAGTATATATCAAACACAAAAGACCGTATTACTGTGCAAACAGGAGAATATCGCACCACAATAATGCACTACTGCACATCGCAAATATTATTGCTGAATATCTTACAAAGATCAATGTGAGGTGTGTCCCTCGCTCTCTCTATTTTTCTCTTTGCTGAAGGCTGCGCAGTCATTTCTGCAGTTTCCAGCATGTCTTTATTGACTGACTGGGACAAGTGCATTGTATTCAACGGGGACTACTTTGAGAAAGATCATCAAAATTATGAGGGTGAGTAAAACAGGTGTGATAATTTTTATTGAACATCTATCGTAGATACTGAAGCAGAGAATAAAATAAACACACGTTAATAACATCGATTGAATGTTAATTTTGTAGTTTATTCGGTAAAGTAAATGAAACTTACATAACGTCTCATGTTGTCCAACCCTAAAATCCGTGCAACATGCAACCAATATGGCATGTGTGACATGAAGGTTTAGTTTGAGAAAATTTAGGGACCGTATAAAACAGCATGCTGGCCATCAACATTGCAACACATTGTTAATGTTCATGATAGCAATTAGCAAATTGCATCCGCCATCTCGTTCGGTTGTTTCTGGAGTTGTGATCCTTCACGTCTGTGTTTTCGTCATACCTCTATCCTCTGATTTCATGTGCGTTTCGCTGTGGGCGCATATTATCCAACGCGATTACCAGTTTCTCGAATGACATTCAGCGCTCTCGGTATGTCATAATTCTCCTTGATCAAATTCAGACACGTGCTGGTATTTTTTATTTCTGACGATCACACTCATTCCTTCCGAGAAAATTTAGGGTTGTTTAACGCGTCTCTGGGTGTTGCAATTTTAATGGTCAGAAGTGTATTTTCCATGAATTCAATTAGATAATATTAGCGGGTAATTTTTCAAAGGAAGTGGGAAAAAAAAAACAGGTAAACAAAAAAATATAAGTATAGCTTTTCTATAATAAAAATAACAAATATTTAAATAGAGCGAAGAAACTCTGAAATTTACGTTATGCTATACAAAGACAAAGAACCTACGCGAAACATTCAGCAACCAACACCCCACTGGAAACTCCCAGGAACCCAGATTAGATCCAACCCCCCTTAGCCAAGCGAACCAATCAGAGCTCAATGCACAGGCACCTCCGCTATATATATATATACCGCCATCCATTCCAGCGATGAGTAGCCCACGCACTGTCAGCCGCTGCACAGAGCGCACCAATCGCAGCCACAATCGACAACAACCGGGAAGCAGCACTCAACACTTTGACTACAATCATGCAAACAGTGGTAGAACTTAGAGGACTCGTCAATACTCTACAGAGCACCATCTTGCAAAACACCAGCTTAAACAATCAACAGTTTGCAGCACAAGACACCACCACTACGAGACTGAACCAACTGGAAGATGCCTTCACCACTTTCCAGGCTTCAAACGCACAGACTTCCGACACTATTAAGAGACGCATCCAAGAAATTAAAGTATCTACCGAATCTGCAGCCAGAAACTTACAATCCAGAACGACCACTTCAAAGTCCACAATGACACCTTTGAAGATCACCTACGCACAATCTAAACCGATATAGCCGAAAGACCAGACAACACACGTCTTGAGTGAAATCTCCGCACTAAGGACCACTAGCCACGTACATTACGAAAGCCTTTACAAGCAACTATCAAACAGCACGACAGCCCCTTCATCAACCTGCAAACTCCCACCTAAAGCCCCTGCAAAAGACACACCGAGGCGTTATGATCACATAACCAACTTCCAAGAATTCTGGAGAACTTATCCTCCAGGCTTAAAGAAAACCCAGCAAACACCACAAGCAAACGCTCGTCCGAACGACTTTAACAAATGATGATTAAAAACTAACAAATCCATTCCAATCCTTGAATTCCTCTTGGGGCAGTCAGGACCTAGACCATGACTGGCTTCAGGGTAAACTCCTTGAGTCTGCTCCCGGCCATTGGCCGGCAGCAATCAAACTCCCATTGATAACGAGGGTGCATACGCGGAACCTCGATACCTTTTCCTCCCCAACTCCTTACCCAAAGCCACCTATAATAAATTAGATGTAGGAAAAAAAAGCGATGAGTCAGTCACTGCCTCGTTTTCAAGAAAAGCATGTCAAGCACATTACTACTGACGTCCTCCGCATCGTGAACGAAACGTCTGGGAAGATAAAAGGAGAAGAATCCCATTGAACCATAGTCTCACTGCCGGGAAGACTCAGCTCACATACTGACACCAGTCGTGAAAACCGACGTTCTACAACACAGGAGAAAGTCAAATGTAACAGTAGAATATTTTTATTAACTAGGTTTTCCAGATATTTTCCTTATTTCAATCAGGAAAAAACATAATTTTAAATTATATAGCAAAAACTAATCTTACTGTAGTTAATATATTTAAGTAATACTATTAAGACAAAACTGAATTCATCCTCATTACCGTCTAAGTGTGAATCAGGGACACCTGTGATCCAGCTGTGACCTAGCGCGTAGTTGCAAAGCGTTACTAATGTTTTACGACTAGTGAACAGCGAGCGAGAGTACGGAAGTGTGGCTTTGTTGTCCTTAGTTTGAGGCCCGATAAATTACATAAAAGCGGAACAACTGAGCATCGGTGCTACGGGGCATGGAAACATTAGTAAAGACCACAAATAAACCGACCGCAAAATGTGCATACAGATAATTGGTTTACATCAATAATCACTGAGAAATATTACTTAGCGATTCCGTTCTTGCTAATAGTAAACATGATACTGATTTTCGGGATATATTGCAGTACAAAAGCGTAGTGCGACGTTTTCCCTTATTACACGGCAAGGGATGCACCGTGATTGCCGAATAATTGAACAAGCACGACATGGAAAACATTTCCGCGCATGGTTTAGTATTTTAATATGCGATTTTAAGACAACCGCTTTCAAACTGTATATAAAAACATTTAAAAATTATTCTATTTAGATAAATATGGTAATACAGTGCGATCAGTTTTGTTTTTCCTCCCTGAGTGTTTAGGCTCTGGGCGATTTCGTAGCTCGTTAGCCGATTAGCCTGCCAGCTGGATCTCTGTGATTAGCGGGAGGGTAAAACAATAAAACAAGCCAATCATACAAAAATACAATTTAAGAGGCTCATTATTTACCAAATTATCAAATGAGGCATTGAAATTGCTCCCCCTTTCATTCTCTAGACTACACGTGTTTGGTATCTATTTAGGAAATTATCATTCGCTGTAACTGATTTGGGAAATCCGGACAATTTCCTGACGAATAATATCTTGGCGTTCTTGTACAGTGTATGGGTTGGTCTTGTACATGGCATGTTTAATATGTCCCAGAGAATAATCGCCGGCTGTTAAATCGGGGGACCGAGGGGGGGTAAAAATCTCTTATAATAACTCTGTCTTATGGGAACACGTTGTGAATTGCTCTCATGGAATTATTCGCAGTGTGAGCAGTACCAGAGTCCTGTTGAAAAAAAATGCATGATCACGCTCCCTGTCGCTTAATTCTCTGAAAAAAGGAGTTAGTGTGGGATCCACATAGAAATAGAATCAACTGTATGCTAAAAATATAATCCTATGACTCTTTCGCCATTGAGTTAAGATACATAGATCGTTCATAAAGACACGCTGTGCCCATTGTACACACGAGGCATAATATTTGGTACATATTATCCAATTAAGAAAGGAACAACACACACCAGTGAACAGCGGCGCTACAATTGCTACAGTCAACAAGGTCATAAAGTAAGCAAGCAGGCTTGGTATTCCTTTCAGAGCTCAACAAGTGAGAGCACACTCATAGGAATCGTCCCACGCCTAGAGGAAAGCATTAAGCACAGTACATTTACAATTTTGTTTTCACTTCAACGCCTCCATTTCTTTCCCCTTTATATTTAGCTTCTAAAAAATTTGACACGCTCCAAAAACTGCAAGCTTCATGTAACCCACTTCACTAGTCCTGATATCTTCTTGCCATTGCGGAAGCTTCAAAATGTTCATCACTCACGCCACCAAAATTTGTAGAGCTAGATCAAGATAACACAATTGATCTTTGATGACAATGCAATCTAATTTCCAGAATACGATTAGACTTTCATTAACAATTATAACGGCAGCTGTTTGGGGCCCTGAAAAGATTTCGGATTGTTTATGGTTCACTTGGACATGGATGGTGTTCTTCTTTACTATGTTTGTATAACTTACACCCTCTGAAATACACACACCAATGCCCGGCTCAATCGCCTGTCAGGAAGGTATGAGAACTATTCATTAATGAACGATAATACTTTTTATTGACATAATTTCTAGCTAAAATATCGTTAGCGTAATGAATGAAGGCGAATGAACACTAGTAAAAATCAATATTATTTTACAAGCTAGAATTAACTATTACATTTGTATTACCTAAAACCTAGATTATATAATTTAACTATACCTACAGATTACCCTATCTAAAGTAAACAATAGCTACACAAATAAATAATAAATCTACTATATATATATATATATATATATATATATCACAGACATCAAGAGGAGATTGTTCAAATTTACGAGGGCTAGAGAATGAGGGCTGAAACATTTTTTTTCATTACACAACAAAAATATGGTAGAGAAACAATTTTTCATGAGAAGAACAGATCTCACGTAGTTGGTTGGGAAAATTGGAAGAGCGTATGCGCTTGCGTCTTAGTACAGGAAGCAACACAGAGCGGGTATTTGCCAGCCGACAGCGTTAAATGGAATCACTTCATAACGAGCAGTATGTTGCTCTGAAATTTTGCTTCCGTCTGCAGAAATCCGGTAAGGAAGCGCACGAGATGTTACACCGTTAACGGTGGCCGAGGTCGTTAAGGCGCGGACTCGTGAATGGGAGGTCTTGGGTTCGAACCCCGCCAGGACCGTCCTTCCTGGCTGAGGTTTTTTCCAGGTTTTCCTCAGTACTCATAAATGGCAAATGCCGGGGAGGTGTCCTAAACTTAGGCCTGGAACATTTCCCTTCTAAAATATTCCTTTCCCAATATATCATTCCATCTCATGTATCATCAGTGTCCACTGCCTGTGGTGCCTCAGTAGTAAAAACGGGCGTTAAACACTATTAAAAAAAAACGAGATGTTACAGCAAGCATATGACGACGATCTGCCACAATCAACCGCATTTCTTTGCTTCATAGAGTCTAATGAGGGTCATATTTCACCTACAAAGCAGGGCGGTCCAGGTGCTCAAATGACTGCAGTGAACGAGACCATGATTAATACAGCACCGTTATTGTTCTAGAAGGTAAAAAAAATAACAGTGAATAGACTAGCAGACAGGTTCTCTTTTCTGCACGACGCTTACACATGAGACACGTCTGCGTCAGATGGGTGCTGCGATTGCTGACGCCTGAACAGATCTGGTAGCGAAGCATTACAGGTGATGATACGGCCTTACCATTACGATCCAGAAACCAAACAGGCGAGCTCAGTCTGAAAATCACCTGGTTCTCCCACATCAAAGAGGGTCAGGTAGTTCGGTCAGCAGGAAATTTCGTTCTTATACTGTCGTTGAATGGTTTGTCAACACGAAAGTGCCCCTGCAAACAACAGTAATGGCAAGTATTATAACGTTGTTTTGAGCGTCCTGGCCGAACACGGCCGATGAATAAGCCCTGAGCTGCATCATCTGATTGACGTCTTCGCCATAACAACGCACGCCCTCACCTTTACAACGCTGTACGCAACATTTGCCCAGAAAAACATTACCCTACCCTCCACAGAACCCGAACCTAACTCCGCGTGACTTTTTTCTATTCCCTCTGATAAAAATCGAAATTCTGTTGGTTCATCGAA
Organism: Metallyticus violacea; assembly: GCA_030762175.1. NCBI lineage: Eukaryota > Metazoa > Arthropoda > Insecta > Mantodea > Metallyticidae > Metallyticus > Metallyticus violacea. Next base: position 33,199,145 of record CM060833.1, read on the forward strand.
AGTTGCGGTGAAGAGGGCGGAGGCGATTCTGAAGACGATGTCAAAAAACAATTTTCAGCCCATCTTCCAGGACTGGCAGACACCCTGGGCCAAATGCATACAACTCAATGAGGACTGATTCGAAAATTACCATACCAACCTTGACCCTGTGTAGTGTACTTTGCAAGTAAAAAAATTATTCTCTATCTTTATTAACTATATCTCGAAGTTTTAAACAATATTACATGACAATTTCTAACTAAGAGAGAGGGATTTCTATTTCCTCTAATAAAAAATTAGTTACCTCTTTGATTCATCGGTGAGAAGGATGGAGGCGGTTTTTAAGACGATGTCAAAAAAACGAGTTCCTGCATATGAAAACTACTTCGAAAATGACCATTCCAACCTTGATCCTGCCTAGTGTACTTAGCTATAAAACTGTTCTCGATCTTTATTGACTATGACTCGAAGTTTTAACGACAATTTCTAACTTCCAATTATTAGTAACAAAGATGGTGTATGATAAAAAAAAATACGAAGATGTCTTACGGCGAGGTATTGGTACTGAAGGCTTCTTCCTTGATTGTGAGGAAGGAATGATGAGAGGAAAACACCCGGCGGTTAGACCACAGCCTCTCTCCAAGTAATTCGAGCCAGGATGGCCACTTCCAGACCAGATGTAAGGACGAGCATTTCGAAAGCGCAAGCTATTATCACATTGCAACTAACACTAGCTCACCTCTCTTAGCACTTTCGACCCTGTAACAGCATCAAGAGAAAGAAATGGTATGAAATGTGAAGGCGAATAATTCGTGAAAAGGAAAAATCTAACTCAACATTCGCATAAAACCACGAAAAAATCCAAGGTCAGAATGGTGGGACCCAAGGGGCATGAACCCAGGACATTTTAAGTGCAAGTGCTATCATTACCGCAGGAGTCCCCCCCCCCCCCGGTTGAATTATTAATCTTCCATTAGTCGCAAACGAGTCAGAGGGACTCGTAGCATTTATTTACATATTTGGCTTACCTGGACATCTAATAGCATACCTTTCTCAGGCGATAACCTTATCTGTTTGTTGAGTTGCAAGGAAACGAATGTCAACAACAAGCAGTTGCGAATCTGACCCGGCACGCCTAACAAACTGTAGATGTAACTGGAGTATTGTTTAACTTGCCCATACAACAAGAAAACTTCTCAGAGTTGTCCAGCAGCAGTCTCGAGTGACATAGGAGAGAGCCGAACTCCTCAGTCCCGAACGGAAGATGGCAGAGATGGACATTTTTCTGTTTGCGTAGGTACTTGTAACAATGTAAATGTAGCATGTATTGTTTTTTGTTAACAGATAACAGAAATGGATATTTTTCTGTTTGCGCGGTCGCTTGTAACAATGTAAATGTAGCATGTATTTCTTTTTTCTTTTCTTTCTTTCTTTCTTTCTTTCTTTCTTTCTTTTTTTTTTTTTTTTTTTTTTTTTTTTTTTTTTTTTTTTTTTTTTTTTTGTTAAACGTAATGTAACCTTTGCGGTGCCCTCCATAACTTTCTGGGTACAATATGTTTTGTTCCTTATTACAAAACAGTTTTTCGCTTTTACCACGCGTTGTCTTATTGGTATTTGCAATTAAACACACACACACTAACCTTAACGCTAACCTCGGGTAGATCCTAGAAATCGGTGGACCCAGTGGTTTGCTGGCGAGCTACGACCTGACGGCCTACGCTCGCCTCCTTTTCGTAAATATAAATGGATAGAGCAGTGTGTGCTATTAAGCATGCGGGTAAAATATTGTAACAGTGACAAATCTCCTTTGACTGCAGCAGGAAAAGAAAAAATCGTAAATATAAATGTATATCGGATTGTGTGCGTGGTACTATATTAGCGAATAAATCATTGTATTGTTGGAAAACCTTCTTTAAATCCTACAGAAAAAAAAATCGAGACATGAGGATTCGAAACCACTATCTTCAAAACTATATCATGACGCTCTAACCGTCTGAGCTATCATGCCGTGGCGCTTGAAAGCCTTATCCCAACTATATCTGTGAAAATTGCACCACCTTCGGTTTTTCCGCTGCCACTCGGGAGTGGCCCGGGACAGCAGCTCTAGCAACTCCGAGAATTTCTCTTGCTGTACGGATAAATATTGTTTTACCTTGTACATTTGCACAGTTGCTTTGTAAATCGCTATTGCTAGCGGACGTCATTTATTCGACATGAGCCTCAGAAAGAGCTGCGATCTACAAAACCCCGAGGATTTGAAAGAAGTTTATCGTCTGCTTTCTGATGATGATGTCAATCCAGAGGATGACAATTTCTATGAAACTGAAGATTCTGAATATAAACTAGAAACAAAGTCTTTAGATTCAGAAACTAAACTGAAGAAGAGATAGAAGACGAAGGGGACAAATTTGTTGATTAAATATATTTCATAGGCGAGAACATAAATCACTATAACCATTATCATAGTATTATTATTATTATTATTATTATTATTATTATTATTATTATTTATGAATTCCATTTTCATTTATAGAAAGAGATGGAATGAAAACACCCTCTTAATATAATACATAATAATTCATAATTGGTAATTGCTATATTAGAACAAACTCTATGCTCGTAAATGTCATTGAATTTTACTTACATTTATTTGAGTAGTTATTGTTCCGGAATTATGTTGGTAGCCTTTGTATAAATTTAACGAAATAAAGTTAAAATAGCATTTTTCATATAAAAGAGAAGATAAACCTTAAAATGAGCAAAAATAAAGAGGATTTGAAATAAATAAATCAAGGTATAAAGCCAAAAACATGAGCTGCCAAACCGCGCGCCTAACGCAAATTTAATTACATCTTCATTTCTTTTTTATTTATTGTATTTATCTCAAGAAATAGAATAGAGCAGAGCAAAACAGAAAACGCATCCCCCTAGAAGGTAATACTCCTTTGATATAAACAATTGTCTGTTATGAGACCTCCTGGGAAACAAAAGCCTGTAGAGACGCGACTTCCGCAATAATATTATCGCATTCCAATGTTTGCAGCAGAAAGCTAACCGCGCAATAAATACCGGGGAAGGCTTGTGTTTGTTAATTAGAGGCACACCTCTGCAAGACGTATGAGATAATAATGTTATTATTACAGTTGTTATTACGGTAGAGACGTGAACTTGATGACGACAGAGAATTACAGCTAACGTCACGTCCCGGAGGCCGGAAACAATGGCCTGTGTGTGTGCGTGTGGGCGTAAGAGAGTTAGACAACCCTCCTACACAGCAAAATTACAGCAAAGATGTATTTAAAGCCTAATACAGTGTGACAAGGCCTCGTCATCATCTGCTGTCCTTTTTCATCAATCATTTCATAAAAATTAGTTTTTAAAATGTTTAACGCCATACTGATTGTACAATAAATATTTAATTACCATATGTCATATTTGTATACGCGAGTCATTCAAATACAGGGTGTCCACAAATTAAGTATCGATTTTGTAGAAACGGTGGATGTAGGGGCAGGGATGTATAACTGAGGGCCGTGCAGACCCCGCGATACGAGGTAGTCCGAGGTTCTAGGGGGCCTGCCGCCCGCAAAATACGAAAAGATTAGGAATAAAAACCGAAAGAAAAAAAGTAATGTAAACGGGTTGTCATAATGGGGGAAAAAGACTTGTTTGCAACTTTCAGTGAAAACGCCGATGCAGTCAACAATCAGCAAACTCAGTGTTATTGAAAATTAACACGAGCCTATCGTTTGTCGCTGGGCAGTGAGCCGCCATATTTAGGTTACATTGTTTTATTTTCCCGTTGCTCTGGCATTATTGGAGCAGATTCGGCATCGCTTGACTTGGATTTGGGCATTACATCAAGTCTAGTACGGTGTGTTTGATTCCGGTCTCTGGTATTAGACTAAAAATAGCCTAGTGCTAGCAATTCAATTTTTGTGTTTTCTGTTTATTGATTAATCTTTTTTATTTTTCTTTTCAAAATCAAACCACTTAAAATTAGTTATGAACATGTGAGTGGTGTCAAAAATGGGGGGAAAAAATAGAAAGATTGAAAGTTCAGCTTCAAAATTATTGAAAATAGATTCTTTCTTTAATACTAATTCAGAAATAATAAAGTAAAAGGGTAAAAGCCCATGTTCTACAAGCGTCTGCTTTAGCGTCAAGTATACCAGACGTTTGCACGGTTTTCATTTTGTTTCTCTCTCTACCTGTAACTATTTCGTACGCTGAGCGATTCTTTTTCAAAATTAAAATTAATAAAAATATATTTACGTAGCAACATGTCATAAGTGCAAGTGGACTTAATAGTTTAAGTATCGCGTATGAGAATACGAACAACTTACGTGAGTGAAGTACTGGAAACTATAGTCTCAAAAAATACTACACGCCTTCGCCGCTTACAATGATCCTTAAGGATTCTACAGAGTGCCTGTGCCAAATTTCAGAGTAAGTAGTGTACCGTGTATTTAGCATCTAGGAAATAATTTGCTAATTTCCTACACTATCACTAATAATAATAATAATAATAATAATAATAATAATAATAATAATTTCCCGCGTACAAAGACATGCAATGGTTGAATATGAATCGTTTTGTTAGGGGGCCCAACCTTTCTCCATTACGACACTGTGTAAGGGTAACATATTTGTATGCCATTGCATTGCAGGTGTATTGTAGATGTAAATATTGTAGATGCTGCTGGATTCGGGGCACTGGCTTCGTGACTACAGCTCAAGGTGTGTTCTGCTCTTACAGAAACTGAACGTGCATCGTATTAAGTGTGACGTGGAAGTTGCAAGAGTCATATTATAGTGAGATTCGGACTAAATTTCATCGCTGATTCCATAAACCTGGACGTACAGACAAAACAATTAAACTGTTGGTGGGCAAGTTCAAGTGCACTGGGGCCGTTAAGAATGAGCCCGGACAAGACCGTCAATGAACTTCTGATGAAAGAATTGGAGCATTAGGGCATTTATTGAATGCAGTCCAAAATGGGTGCGGCGTTTGGCATGAGAAGTGAACATTCCACGCTTGGAGGTGCTCAAGGTGTTGTGCTACACGCTGAAGAAAAAGCTGCATCATCTGCAACTTCTGTACCATTTACATGACAAGGATTTGGCAGAGCGTGTTATCGTGTGTGTGAAACTGGTTGTAGCAAATGAAGTTTGCAACGTCCTCGAGCATGCTTTATTTAGCAATGAGGCAACCTTCCACATTTGTGGAATGGTTAACAGACATAATTGTATCGTCTGGGCTGACACACCATCAATGAAGCCCTTGGAATTTCAGTGAAACTCTTCCAAAGTTGTTTGTATGAGAATAATTTTTTTAATTCCTAATTAATGCACCACCATTCCACCAAAGTTAATGTTTGTATGAGAGAAACAATGACAAAATTTACGGTCAGTTATTTTTTATTCCACCATTAATGCACCTGGATACGCTGCAACAGTTTCTGGAACCACCACAACTTGTCCAGGATGAATGTGTGAACACTGTCTACTTCCATCAGGACGAGGCACCATGTCATTATGCCATGGTAGTTCGCGCTTTTTCGAATGAGGTATTTCCTGGAAGAGACTGGGCGGACAGGATCCATGATCTGGGCGGCGCGTTCTCCTGACCTCACACGGATGGACTTCTTTGTGAGAAGTTTCTCAAGTTACGCATTCCGTCCAGCGTGTAAGGGCGAAATTTTAGTTCTTCAGAAAGAATGGTGTGTGTATGTCCAAAAATTATGCCCACTTCTGATGCGATTTAGGCACAATTACCATCTAAAATGTCACAAACGGCTTGAATTTTGTCCTGAGTGAAGCTCGTCCATGAACATGTGCTGCATTCATTTTCCATTACATCACGACCAGTGAGAA